>JAWWLV010000001.1:78245433-78275691 GCA_035041135.1 Platyrinchus mystaceus
GGCCCCGGCGGCGCCGGCGCGGGTGAAAGGGCGGCCGGGCAGCGGCGGCCGCGCGCGGACATGGCGGCGGCGGCGGCGCTGCTGCGGTGGGGCGGCCGGCGGGGGCGGCCGGGGGTGAGCGGTGCCCAGGGGTCGGCCCGGGAGGGGGCACTCAGCTGCGGGGCCGCGCTCCGGGGCGGCGGAAGGTCCCCGTGGATGGGGTCGGATGGGCTCGCCGGGCGGGGGCCGTTCCGTGTGTGCAGGGGGCAAGGGGGTGTTGGATGCCGGCCCCCCAGAGGAGCCGTCCCCATGTGTTACGGGCGGGAACCCCCGGCTGGGCGAGGGGAGCTCTGTGCCCGGGGCCGTGCGGCGGTGCCGGGGGGGTGCGTGGGGGCCGGCCCCGCGTGGGCAGCGGGGAGCGGCCGGGGGTCCCCGGAGGTGCCGGCTGGGTGGCGGCGGTGCCGGGCAGCTGTGAGAGCTGCCTCCTCTTTTCTGTGCCCGAGGGCTGTCAGCATCCGACAGGTCGTTCCTTGATGTGAACCATCGGCGTGTTGCCAGGAGACCGTGGGGTTTTAGTTATTTACTTTGATTTTTTTTTAAATTAATTTTATGCTGCTGGACAGGTTTGTGATGATTCAGGGTGGTGGAGTCACCGTCCCTGGAGGTGTTTAAGAAAAGACTGGACGTGGCACTCAGTGTCGTGGTCTAGTTCATGGTGGTGTTCGGGCACAGGTTGGACTCGATGATCTCGGAGATCTCTGCAACCCAGTTGATCCTGTCATTCTGTGATTCCAGTTTCCTTCTGCCCTCTCCCTCTGTTAAACGGGAGCTTATCAAAGCTCTGGGGTAGAGAGTGGTTTTGTGCTATTTTTAGTTGGAAAATCTTGGCTAACAGAGAAAGACTTCGTGGAACTGTTGTCTCTTCTCTCCTCACGCACCCCTTTACCCCATATACTTAGGGTGCTTTCACTGAGGCACTTGCTTTGTTTTCGTATGTTAGATCTACAGATTGTGTTAAAAGAAGGTTATTTTAGATAAGAATAAGCAGCATTAACACGTAGTGTTGCCTAACAGTTGAATGATACTACAACTAGTTTCAATATGGGAAAAGTAGTGCAAAATACTTCTATATGTTTACAAGAGGAAGAATTCATATTTTTTTTTCCTGAGAAGGAAAATTTGTGGGGGTGTCTGCATGTTCCAGTGAAGAAGAAAGGAGTGACTTGTAGAAAATGTTTTCCCCAGTGTACCCCTGAGGGTGTAGGAAAGGTTTCTCTCTAGAAATGTTCCCTCCTGGCAGTACTGTAGAGAACTCATCACATATCTTTAGGGATCATGTAAAAGAGTTGGTTTGTGTGGGCAGGGCATTTTGAGAAGGGATTAAAGAGGAAAACAGCATGTGCTTTACGCAGGTATTTTTCCTTAGGAAATATACATAGGTAAACCTGTTTTCCTGTGAAAGTGTAAACGAGGGGAGCTTCTTGGAAAGCAAAGAAGTCGTTTGATTAGAGAGGATGACTTGAAATTGACAGAAGGCTTGTCCTGTTTGAAGACTTTATTTTTGGTAGCCATGAGTGTGTGTATATAGATGTGGAAGACTTCTGCTGTTCCTACTAAATAGTCCTAAGCCTTTGGTGTCAGTCCTTTGGAGCCTCCCTGAAAAAGGCCTACTTTGTCTCCTGTGTGGCATCTCAGGGCGTGGTCTGACTGCACCAGTGTAAGCAGAACAGAAATGTTACATTAACAGCACCTTTGTAAAATAAAATGGTTTTATAGCTACCTGGTAGTGTTGTGACTTATGTAACTGAAGTGATTTCTAGCCCTTAATATCTGTGTATGAAAGTCACAGTCAAGACATCAGTATATTGGGAAACATCCAATAAAACAAATCTGCATGGAAATTGCTTTTATAGATTCTCTAATGTTTTGGTGACATAGACAAATAATATAATTGATGTCTTCAAACTTTAGTGTGCTAGGAGCTCTTAAAATTTTTGCAAAGTCTAGTAGCTAATGAGATGTCCTTAAATTCCTTTGCTACTTTCATGTGGGAATTGATAAAGGACCACAGGAGAAGGGTGCAAAAAACCGCTGGGCTGCGGATTTGATTCTGTGCGGTGTTTCTAATTTAGTGCCTATCACTTCTGTTTAGGTTTTGTGCAGAACTGGTTCTGTTCAGAATATAACCAAAATTTCATTTTGAGTGCTTTGCACTTCTGAAGCTGGGAGAAAATCTGTTGTTGAAAGTAGTCTATAGTTACAGAATGAGGATGAGAAATGGCTTTTGACATTACAGTTGTGAAACTCCTTTGAGAGAGCTGTCAGACTTGAAATGTTTAAAATAATCTAGAACAAAGTGATAAATTCTTCATGAATTCAAGGGTAAACTGCTGATATTGATTTCATCAGTGTAGATCAGTTTTCCAATCACTGAACTAAATGTATGGAAAGTTTCTCTGCCATCTGTGCACCCAGTGTTTTTAAGTCATGGAAGTTATCTGTACGTTGGGAGCTCCTTGCTCTCTTCTGCTGTTATTCCAGGGAAAAATTTTCCCTCTTGTTTGAGAATAGAAGCATCAGGCTGATGGGATGCAAGGTTAGTATCATTTGTCATTAGGGAAGGGTCAAATGGTCACCAGTGTGGGGACACAAATGTAGCCATAGACTTCTGGAGTTCAGTGGTTGTTTCTAGCATGTAAACTACAGATTTTAGTGCTGACAAGCACTATCAAAGCATAACACAGTAGAGATTTCACACAGTAGAGATTTCTGGTTTTCTTCCTGCTTCCAGGAGTAGCTTTTTGAAATGTGTAGGGAAAGATGCCGTGCCATGTACTATGGACAAAAATTGATTCTGAAAGGAAAAAAAATTGAGATTATTAAAGTCTACACTGAGTAAAAAATGGCACTCTTGTTCTGAAACACTTCATGCTTTATTTTGTGATTTTGTCTGCCCCAAACTTGCATTGATGATCTGTTTCACAGGTGCTAGCCAGCCTTACTGGAGCTGTTTAGGCTGCTGCATGAGAAACTGTTCCAAATTTCTGCAGCTGCTAGGTCTTGATCACCGGCTGCTCCTTTTGAGCTCCTGCCTTCCTCCAACTTGTGCCAGCACTGCTGTGTAAATATCTTGGATAAGCTGGACTGAAGTCTGCCTGAGAACATATTTTTCCCCACTCCTTGTGAATATCTTCTCAGGTGGTTGTATTCCCATGTCTGGTTCACTGTGTGACTATATGAACTTTGGGGACTGGCACAGAGGAGAAGCTACATGGGCACAGGAATGACTGAGCTTAAAAAAATAGCCTTAGGTGGATGAGTGTTTCCTTGTTTGTAGTTTGTGTGCTGTGTTGGCAAATATGAAAACCAGATTTTCTGGTCTTAGAATTACAAGTGTTTCTCAAACCCGATCAGAGGAAAAGAACTGTTATGTACAGTGCAATGTACTTTACAGAACCTACATCTGTTTGCAGTTGGCTTCAGGGGGATGTGCTTACACTTCCAAGTGCTTGGCTTTTCAAGAATCTGGGAGTACAAAGGAAAGGAAAGCACTTCCTTAGAGAAAAGGACAGAAGTGTTATGTTTGCTTTACCATTTACAAGATTCGTACAATATTGTATTAGGAAGCTGCGTTTTCTGCCTTATAAATTAAAAGTCTTGCAGCCACCTCAAAGTGTCTGCTTCCTATGTGCTTTGTACATACATCGGTAGCGTTCCATAGACAGGGAATTACGATGTCAAATGAGTTGAAATAAAAAAGATTTGGGAACGCTTGCTGTGTAATCAAAATGTGAAAAAACCCCCCATTGTCTTCATGTTTAGAACTTGTCATGAATACTGATGGCTACGAGTAGATACACCACAAAGATAAGGGGGTTATTCTCATAGTGTCTGAAACCTGAATCTCTGAAAATGTAGGGGCAAAAATCTTAGTGGAAGAAAGTAGAATTTAAGTCTAGTGAAAATAGGGGTGCTAGTTTGGCTGTTACTATAGGTATTGCTTACTGTATTTTCTAGTAATTCTAAAATATACATTCCTTCCCATACTAGACTTCTTAGAGCAAATGTTGATATATGATGCTTTTCCTGCCTGAAATCTGGAATTCTGTGCCTCTGTTTCAACACTGGGCCCTTTTTCTGCCTGTAAAGCTCAGTATCAATGAGTTATTTACAAGCTGACCAGTATGGCAAGGAAATTTCCTTCCTCAGTGAGGGCATGTAAACCTTTAAAACCACATGGGTAAACCATATCTAAATAACGAGTTAATTATCTATTTTGCTGTTGTATGCCGTGTCCTTAAACCACCTGAAGAGGTTTCCTAGGGCTGCACTGGGTGCTTGAGGGGAGGCAGATTCTCTGTGAGGTCTCAAAGTCGCAGTGGGTGATGGCCATACTGTTTTACAAGTTACTGTGTAGTTTGAATTTTTTGTATGAAGTTATTCTATAACTGTTAAAGCTACTCAGGTTTCAGCTCAGTTTATCTGTTGCACCATTAATAGATAAAGCAAGATGCTTTTCCAAAATACTGTACTAACACCATTTTCTGAAGATTCATTAGAGGTGGGAAACTCCAAGCCAAATGGAGAAGTCCAGAGTTGAACTCTCATAAATGAATAGGCTGTGTTCTTGGGCTTACAAGAGTCAAAAGTTTTATCAAATTGAAGTATCAAGTCATGACAAAAATAGGTTATATCTGATGACTCTACTGCCCTCTCCTAGTTTTGCAGGATACAAAAAAGTTACTAGTTCAAGCTGAGCTCTCTGAGCTGTGCTCTGAGGAAATTTTTAAGTAGGATGTAATACCTAGGGCATGTGTGGTATTGTGGAGGCACCCGGTTAAGGATGTAGGTTGAGAGTTAGATTGGTTTTGCTGGGTTGATGGTTTGAGAGTTCTTTGGGGGTTTTGGTGTAGCTTTTAATGAACCTACCTACCTATGGCAGGAACTTTGGAATATGGGGTAGGTGATGACACCTGAAGAGCTGTGGATTTGGAGATGGCAACTTAGCGGTGTACCTTTGTAGCATTATTTACAATATGCTTGTTTATTTTTAAATAATTAT
This sequence comes from Platyrinchus mystaceus, assembly GCA_035041135.1. NCBI lineage: Eukaryota > Metazoa > Chordata > Aves > Passeriformes > Tyrannidae > Platyrinchus > Platyrinchus mystaceus. Next base: position 78,250,475 of record JAWWLV010000001.1, read on the forward strand.
TCAATTGCTCATAGTGGCTGGGAGCAGATCTCTAAAGAGATTTTTCTTGAAGTGGATTCTAAATTAAGCAAGCTCTTAAACCTGAGTGTATATTAGTACAGATACATACAGAATGCCTTCTTTCCAAAGCTGTGAATTAGAGTTGGAACTGCCCATCTGAGTTGAGCAATATGCTTGATTTGTTTTAGGAAGTTAACCCACATGTATCTGATTCAAGGCTGAACATGTTTTTTTAAGTGATTCGCGTGTGTGTGTGAGAGGAGGCAGTTAAATTTTTAAACATAGGTACATAATTATATTAGGTTATTACAAGATTTTTATGTGAAATTGGTTCAATTCTGTAGCATAAAAACAGAGTTGAGTGTAGTTTAAAGTTTTTCCATTTTTTTTTTAATTGCTTGGTGACTTTACTGATTCTATATAAAAAGTTTCAACAAGGCTTTTTTCAAGATGGCTAAGATTCTACAGCTTAATGCTAACTGCTTTTTCCCATCATGGCCTTTCCTTCCAGTCTCCATCTGTGCATGGCTCTTCTGGTTTCTCATAAGCATTCAAAACTAGTTTTGTATAAAAGGTGTTTGCAAGAAGGTTCAGAAGCTTTTCCTCCCTTGCTTGGTTGCCCTCTTTTTCCCTGCTAACTGCAAGTATTTAGATTACCCCACTGACCCTTAACAAGCACTTTCTCCAATGAATAACATTAACTCGGTAGAGACTTTTTGTGTGTGTCCTGTATGACCTTCTGTAGACTATTTGTGATCCCTCAAGCACTTCTGTCAATAGTGTTTCAGAGGAGAGGGACTCAATCTGCTTGACTCTGTGTACTCCGGAGCAAGAGAGTGTGCTCTGCTGCTACTGCTGTAGCTATCCTTCCTCTTCCTCTGACAGTGTCCAGATCAGGAAACAGTCACTGAAGATATAACAGTTGCTCTGTAAACTTGCAGTAAGGACCAGCTGGTAGGTGTGATTGCAGCTGCCAGGATTCTGCCCTTAACTGCATCCCTTTAATGCCTGAGAAAGCTTGTACTGTCACATCCTCAGATAAGAATAGTATACCCCTGCAAGAAAAAAAACCCAAACAATCAACCTCTGGCTGTTTTGATTCTAGTGGATCAATTGATTTGCATTTCAGTTTGTTCTGGATTTTATTTTTGAGGAGTACAGTGAGAAAAATGAAAGAAGCAAAAAACGCCCAAAGAAACAAAGTGAGGGGGAAAGAGCCCAGCATGTGAAACAGGGTGGAACAGTTGCTTTGATTTTTTTTCCCCCCCTAGTTTCAGAATAATTAATATATATGAATCATTCTGGAAGAATTAAGCACAGCTGGATTATCTGGGGACAATGTATGCTATGTCTGCCACTAGTGAACGGCATCTAAATGGTTTGTGAAACTATAGTAGCTTTCTGCTCATGAGGTTTGGTCGGAGCTGGCGTGAGATGATATGCTCTAAGGCTTCCTTTAGTTCTGTATTGCATACTTTTACTGAAATATTTTTTTCCTTTATAAGATTATAGTATCAGCTGCATTACAAATGTGATGGCCTTCTCAACCCTGGGCTGGTTTCTGCTTTCTATGATGCAACATAAGAATTATTTTCAAACTTGATCAGGCCAGAGGGCTCTGTAGGAAGTGTTCTCATTCCAGTTACTGACAGCCCCTGTTCATTCCAAATCAGTATAAGCTTTCAGGAAACTTAAAATTTTAACAATTTTTCCATTATCTTAAGTTCACTACTCTTGTGGAAGGTGTAAGTGAATTCTATAATTAACATCTTTATACGAACATTTGCTTCCTTATTTTTTGGTCTTCAAATGTAGTCCATATTCATATTTTTCCCCCCAAAAAAACAAGAGAGCCTTCTCACAGGAGATCCTTTACTTTCTACTACTTAGATTTATGCAGCTCTTGAAAACAGTTCTTTCAGACTGAACTGACAGATTCTGAGTTCTGGCAGTTGCCAGTCACTGCTGTTTCATGCTTCCTGCTAGATAATATTTAGTGTTAAGGCTTTTTACAGTCTTTTTGATTCCAAGTGGGTGATCAAGTGTGGCTCTGCTTATACCTAAGCTAATGACTTCATATCTAGAACTTCTGAATTGTTTCTGGTTACTGTTTGTGGGTGTGTGCTTGGGGAAGGGCAGTTCTGTATGAGCTTTCATCCACTTGCTGAGGGAGTGAAAGGGATGTGGAAGTTTCCTCAAGATGTCAGTGTGTGAAATGTTTTTAATGGCATACTGTAACAGGAGCAAATGGTTTAACTCCCTCTTTCTTCTGTAGTGTGAAACGCTGTGTTCAAGATGGTGCCTTATAACTTCACATAAACTGTATTCGTCTGTGTATGATCCAAACGAAAAGGTAAGTAGTATGGTGTGTGTTTTCTCTTTGACATTTTACTGTACTACTGGCAGCTGGTTTAAGCTACCATCTCCCTTGTGCTGCTACTAACACTGGTAGTTCTCCTGGTATAACCTGTCACTGGTTTAATAGCATATTTTTCTTCCTTTTTTTTAAACCAAAGGGAAGTTACTTTTGCAGAATACTTGTCAAAGATTGGATAGTACTTCAAGTGTATACCAAAAGGTTGAATAAGTGATTGTGAGCTTGGAAAAGTTGCATACTGGCCTGAACATGTTATTATTATGAAACAACTGTTAATGTTTTGCATGGTTGTGGGTGGTAATGTGCCTGTTAAAACATCTGGGAGCTAGACTAGCCAAAAGCCTTTTGTGAAAACAGAAGTATGTAATAGTGGCAGCATGATTGTTAGATGATCTGGCAGGGGGATGGGAACTTCAGAGCTTGGATAAAGATGGGCCTTTAAGGCCTGCAGGGAATAGCAAATCCTCATCTTGGGGCTTGTGCAGTAGCAATCTCAATTTACAGTTACAAGCCAAGAAAAACTTTCCTTGTGGAGGATTGTCTTGGCATGGCCTATGAAGTAATGCACTTGGAAAAATAATGTGTCTGAAGGTACACTAGTATTCAAGGGCAAAGATGATAGCAATTCAGGACTGATATTCTACTGGTGTAGAAGCCCTTATATATCAGTGTAGAAGCAATTAACCATGAGTAAAATAGTACTAGGAAAGAGGGAAAAGCAGTGTGGCTTTACAGATCTCTTCAGAAAATTTATTTTTTCTTTAAAGTCCTTGCTTAATTAAGGTCTCCCTCATTTTCTAAATGCATAGTTATGTTTAGACAATGTAATTGGGTATTTGGTTCCTCTCAACTAGGAGCTGTCATTTAAACCAGTGGCTACTACAGATGGTTTAAGCTCTTTTCTGCTTTTTTCATTCACTGCCCCTTCTAATGTTTTTGTAATGATGAGACTTTCATGTGAAACCTTTTCAGGCTAATTAGTGGAAATGACATAAAAAAATGTTACTTCAAAGCAGTATGTAGTTTTTAATTTCTTCTTACTGTGCTGGACTTGAGACTAGACTCTTAACAGCAGGAGCAAGGGACCAGTCTCTATGTCTCTAATGCAGAATTGGAAAATTAAAATGAATGTCAAATATTCTTAACATCTTGATACTGAAAATCTTGTCTTGCACTGTGACCACAGCTGATTAATAAAACAACTCTTACATACCAAGAACTAAGTTGAATGGAGTATTTGATTCAACAAACTTTTCAATGCCAAGTATTTGGAAATATTTTTTTAGTTCCCCCTCAAGTCTGTATGCCTAAAAGTCTTTAGGTTCCTAGAATGCTGAAATTGAGATTGAGGAACAATTGGTATGAGCATGTTGGTAACTTCTTTAGATCAGATCCCCAGCTAAAAAAAGCTTTCCTAACAAATTGCTGGCTCCTGTGGTGTTCTTACAGTATTTGTACCTCTGATAATTGAGCTTGCCTAAGAGTGTTTAAGATCATCTTTTGAGTGCAGTGTGCCTGTGTTCTAGGCAGTGTTATTCAGCAGATCTGGCTGAAGTTACTGTATAAGCTTACTGCAGCTGTTACCTGGAGGGTTTCTGGTCCCTTAATTTCTGTATGGTGTTATCACGTGGTAGTATTTTTAAAGTGGTCATGTGATGTCAGCTCAGCCCTGACTTTGAAAAAGTCAATTTGGTCAAGGGCACCTTGAGTTTGTCTGTTTGGAGTAGGGGTACAAACAATATATGTTCTAGCCTGTCAGTAGCAGTTCCTGTTGGGGTTTTGTGGTGTTCCTTCCTCTCTTCCAACACCTGTCTTCCCCTCCCCAAATTAACTAATGACTGTATGGCTAACAAACAGTTTAATTGTTGCAGTGGCAGTACTTCCTTTCTCCCCAGTCCGAAGAAAACCAGGTGTTTCTTACGGAGGGGGGAGAAGAGCTGTCGAATGTCTTAGGGTATAGTTGGATCAACCTGATGTGGTATGATTGGAGGCTGCCCCTGAAAGGGAGAGGTCCTGCTGGTTCCCTGTCCTGTTTGTTTTTTTTATTTAGAGCATGGGAAACAGAGCAAGACAGTTCAGTTACTGTGTAAACTGGTGCCGTGTCCTGGAGCTGCATCCCTGCTAGGTCTGGTGCATGGAAAGCAGTGGGGGATAAGTGTGTAAAGCAGGACTGTCCCTTTCAGTGGCAGTCTGTATTTACAACAAAGCAGGTGCAGTATCAAAGTGCACCTGTGTATTTAGTAGCAAGGCCTGTGACAAGAATAATTTTTACTCCCAGCAATGAGGTTTTTATGTTGAGCAGCTGTGCTCTTGCACCACTCTTTTCTTAATGGGAAGGTTTTGCCTGAGGTGTGAGGCTTACTGACTTCTGACAGCTTGTTATCCCCCTTCTTACAGCCATGATACAAGTATTGAACCACTAAGTGCACCCAGTGTGAAAGGTGACAGTGAGTACTAAGGGGTGTACTAAGTTTGATTTGCTGTTCTGTTGCATTGTGGTTGCTATTTAGTATTGAGTGTGTATCAGTGTCCTGATGGCAGGGAAGGATTTTGCCAGGTTCCTCACCTGAGGCTCAGATACGAGTAGGGGCTAGGCTGGTACAACTCAGCAGCAGTGCTTGGACAGCGTGGAAATGTTGGGTTTTTTACCTGCCCATGCCCTAGATAGAGAGGAGGTTCTCTTCCTTATCACGGGAATGTCTTTTAAAGTTCTCCCATAACAGGTGAGTGTTGTTTTAAGGTCATCTATGCTGGTTAGGGGCACTCACCACTGTACCTGCCAGCACTGTATCTGCATACTGCCAGTATGTGCCTGTGCTGATGCCAGGCAGCATTACCTGCCTGCACCTCTTCCCTGGACTTGACTGGTTCCTAGAGCTGCTGTAGAGTTCTAGTTTCTGTGCAGTGCATGGTAAGGAGAGCCAAAGAATGCTGGTGTGAATAGTCAAATCCTTTTTCTTTTGAAAAGTGTGTGCTAGGTAGATCTCGTAAAGCATACTGTTTGTTGTATCATCACTGTTAAATCAGCAGAACTCTTTTAAACTCCTTTACTCAGAATTAAAAGCTCATGGATAAACCGTGGTCTTAGTGGAAGTGCAAGAGAAAAGAATACATGTTTCTGGAGGAAGAAAAACTTGTGTTTGTTCATATCTCAAGATTCTTATTCTTTTCCCTTCAGACTTTTGAAAAACTCCTTATTGCCAACAGAGGAGAGATTGCATGCAGAGTAAGTATGTAGTCTTTTAATTTTTTCTTTTTTTGTAGTTAGTTCTTAAATTTTTGGTATTTTAAATATTGATGATTGTCACTTCTTATATGATAGGTCATCAAAACGTGTAAGAAGATGGGGATTAAAACAGTTGCCATACACAGTGATGTTGATGCCAACGCTGTAAGTACTACATGAATTTAAATGGTAAATGGGGTTCTTAGTAATTCAGCAAGACTTGCAGCTGTTATGCAGGCTTGTTGATTATTGTGGTAAGCATATTGGCGATTCTGAAGTATCTTTCTATATGTCCTTTTCCTCTATGTGCTTGAACAGAGTAGAGGTACCAAGTTGGAGGGAGGATTAGACAAGTATTTAGCATATTTTTTCTGTGAACTCTTCTGTGTTTTGCTTGTGTAAATGTTACCTTCCTCATTGTGTGGATTAAGCTAGGTACATGTGCACCAAATCTGAGTGGCAATGAAACTGAAATTGTTTTGCTAATGTACACAAAAAAGACAATGAAAAATGGATCTTAGGAGATGGGGTAGAACTTGGTATAAATTTTTTGTGTGCTTGGTAAATCCAGCTCATTGCTTCCCACTTCCCAGAGAAATGCCCTCTCCTACCAGGTGTGCTGAACAGGCCTACTGTAGCTGTTCCATTTGATTTGGATATTGAGGTGCCTTGAATATTGAGCAGCATGGCAAGAAGGTGGTAAAATGGCTTTCCAGACAAGTAAGGTACTTGTTTAGCTACTTGCCCATTTTCAGGTCCTTGTAGTCTCTATTTTAGAAATAATTGAAGTAATTCATGGCAAGAATAGGGGGATAATTTCTTTTGTGATATAACAGCAAGTGTAGTCATGTATCCTTGTTGACTAGAGAGAATACAGTATTATTCCTTGCATGCAAGAACTGATACAGGAGAAATGGCTAGGGATAATCCCATGTCCCAGGATAGTTTGTTGAAATCTGGGAGTTAAAACCCTGTTTATGAATTAATAAAAGAAGTCACTCAGACAAGATATCAAGGAAAAAAAGGTGTATTTTATGCAAGACAGGACTTGTGAATAGATGGTGAGTTACTCAACTTTGGAAAAACTGGAACATGGTTGATGAAATCTGAAAGTAGTTACAATTTAGGTGTTTTCAGAGTTAAGTGAAAGGTGAGAACTATTGGCAGTTTTGGACTTCGACAGTATATGTGTCAGAGTTCCTTTGTGGTTCTAATACTACATGACCAGCTCAGTTCATATGAATAGGCTGTAGATAGAGCAAGGGACTGAAATGGGACTTACTGGAATGCTCTACTGAAGGATTTTTATGCCAGGTAATTATTTTCTTTGAAGTGAATGGAAAGTATACTTGATCTGGGTATCAACTGGTAGCCATAACTGGTAGAGTGTAGTAGCCTGTGAGTGCTCAAAGGATTGAAATTAAATTCTTAATGGGGAGATGTCAGACAGCATGATAAGTTTTATTTCTTTTGGAAACCAAGGGTTATGTGAATATGAATACAGACTACTCTGTATGACCTATGATTCCTCTAGTAAAGCTGAAGCATGCTAATGGATACTTGAATTCCATCATGTATATATGGTATCTGCTGTTAGGATAAATGGATTGACTGTTTAGCAGCACTGCATAGCCTTGTTCACTGGCATGAATTCATCCTGAAAATAGACTTAAAAAGGTGTTTAAAAAAAAGAAAACATGTTCTTTCACCAGTCCATAAGAGACTTGAGAAAATGGTCTTCTCTCCAGTGTGTCTGTTTATTGTGTGGACTCTATGAGCTGGAGACTAAGAAAAAATCTGTAAGCAGTAAGTAAAAACCAAGATTGAAGAACATGAGAGACTAAGAATGACATGAAAAAGTATAACTCATGATCTTAGGGAAGGGAGTACAAATAGTGCATTACAAAGAGGAGATTGAAAATATGTCTATGCTGCTTCAATCTACAGTGCTTTAAAAGACAAATAGGGTCTTTAATTTGTAATAGTTCACAAGAGAAAGGAAACCCAAGCTGGTGTCTCAGAAATGCATTAATATACTTATGACAGTTCATAAAGATAACGTTAAGTGTGTTAAATGGGATGCTGACATTGTGAGTTCATGAACAAGAGATGAAACTAGCAAATGCTGTAAGGGTGACATAGTGTCTGCTTAGCTCTTTGGATCCTTACTTAAAGACCGATCAAACTGATCTGTGCAAGGTTAAGCAGTAGCTGTGTGCATTGAAGCTCCAAGTATTTAAAGAAAATGAGAGGCAGGCCACTTGAAACACTCTTCTGGATGCTTAAAATAAGGAAGTGGTCTTAAGTCTAAGCTAGTTTTTCGGTCTAATTATACACGTTGTTTGTGTCTGCCATACATCCTTTAATCACTACCTTGTGCGCTTGCACTGGAAATAGTTTAGCATGTTGCGTGTCTTAATGACTTGGATACCTCCAGGTATTCATTGTGGGAATGGCCTGGCCCATTGCAATGATGTGTGTGATTGCCAGTTTGGATGATCTTGATAGATGAGTCCAGAGGCTGAATTCTTTGACTCTGTTGCTTACCATAAAGTAACCAACCATGTGTGCCCATAATTGTATTCAGTTTCCATCAACAGCTGCCTTCTTGGTTGTACCAGTGACAGTGAAATCTCAAATGCTCTGAAGTCAAACCTGGGAGCTGATGCAACCTGCCAAAGGAACCTCTGTCCTCAAGGATCTGGGAGAAACCTGTTTGTTTAGCAGTGGGATGCTGCAAGAGTTGTTAACATTCTTTTGATTTTGTGCTTGACAGAGCATTTCTCACTCCTTCATGACTTGTGTTGCAAAGACAACGGATATGATAGGCAGCTACTCTGATGATGATGGTCACTGAACCAATTCAGGAATAAATGTCAAGGCATGCAGTTGAACTAGTTGCCCATCCAATGGGATGTGGTTTTAAGTGACTAGAGCAGGTAGGGGTGATTTACAAAAATAATTTTTTTATTAATGTGTTTATAAATAGCACTAATTGGAGTAGATAAATTTTCTGTTTAGAACTTGGAGTAACCTTTGAGATACAGTAATAGCCCCGTATTACATTACCTGTAGGTAACAGGTGTATAGATTACATCATCTATATGGCTACTTGCTGAAAACTGGGTAGCTTGATCCTCTTAGTATGAATTCGTTGTTACAAAAATAACTGTAAAAGAAGGCAATCCAGTCTGCCTGTTACATCTCTTTGGCTTTCTGTCATATTGGTTGAAAACAGAACTGAAATTGAACTGAGGCAGAGTTCTTCAGTTAGCTCACTAAATATTTAAGAGGAGAAAGAACACTGTCACAGGGTATCTAGCAATTCAGTGATATCTTTAGTGATAGCTTCTAATGTATTCCCTATCCAGTGATAAGCATAAATGACTCAAGCAGGCATTTTCACTGGTGTTTGGATAGGAATGGTATACAGTCTTAAAATAATTGTCTTTGAATGCAGGTAGTGTAAGACTGGCTAGTGAGTAAGCTTATCCTAGAGCTTCATTTTGGTGTGGTTTTTTTGGTTGAATATTCAATTTTTCTTTCATTTTTTAAAAATTTTAAAATCATCTGAAATCCTTGTGGAGTTTACAGTGATGAGTAGAGGTGGTGGGAATGGCTGAAATACATATAAACTTTCCATGAAATGGCTTTCTCTTGGTCTTCAGAATTAGTTTCTGTAGAGCACCAGGGCATATGTCTTGAGTATGCTGTTAGAGCAATATTAATTTTGACATACTTATCATTAATAGATAAAACTAGTCATTAGACTATCAGAGCATAAAGGAATTTTCATTTCAAGGAATTAGAACTTTGCTGTTATGAGCAGGAGGCAGCAGAGAGGACTGTTATAAACAGGGAATGTGGCAAAAATTGAACAACCTGCCAAGAGCCAAATAAAGCTTACCTGAGGAGGGAAAATACAAAGAACAAAATATACTGTTTTGTGCTCTTAATTTAAAAAACGGTCAAAGATCTGAAAGATTTTTATAGGTTAAAATTTTTAAGGTGATAGCGAAGAGAACATTAACAAAACTTAAAAGGAGATGGGTGACTTCACAGACTTTTGGATGCATCTTTATTAATGCAGAGTTACAGATAGCTGGAAATGGTATTAAATGGGATTGAATTGCATTTATCTTTGTGGAGGTGGGAGGGTGTGTGAACTTGGGAAGAAAGTTACATCTGAAGTTAGCTGTGCTGTGGAAGAGAAGCTGCTGCTTTAACAATTGTCCTGAAGTAAAAATAACTGTGGTGGTTGGGGAAAAAAGCCCGACAAAATGGCTGCTGAGACCCCCATGGAGCATACAGTTGCTCACGTGGTACTGAATGTTTTGAAAAACATAGGTCATAATGGATCCTTTTAGGGTCTTGAAAATCCTGGCCAATACTTTTTTATTACATCTGTTATTTTGGGGAAAGCAGACGAAAAATGTTGTATACTGTTCAAAATGCTGGGTTCTGTTTTTTTAACTTCAGTGTTCAACTTTCAAAACATTCTTTACACTAAGATAGGTGAAGTGGGGAAGGACCAATAGAATTTGGATTATTTTTTTAATTAAAACATCTGGTGGAATTATTTTTGATATGAGAAAACAAGCAAAAGAAGTTTCGGCTGAACAAGAGTAGTCGTATGTACTTTTTCCCCCTGAACTGATTGGAATAGAGGGTTAAGATGAAAGAGCCTCCTCAACCATAAATGTAACACTGATGGTGCAAACATTGTCAAGGAAAGCTAGAGAACTATTGTAATGCCTAATGTAATCAGCTAAAAGTATGATAAATGAAGAACAAGCTTTCACTAATTGGATCTGAACAAAAGAAGGTATAGCATAAAGCAGTGAATGAGATATAATTTTACTTGGCATTTTTTAACACAGCAGGGATTCTATAGCCATATGAAGCAATGAACTATAAATGACTGAAAAAATCCCATGGGAAAGTAAGGTAAACTACTAAAACTTAACGGAGTAGTGGGCAGTTAGTTATACTTCTTTCATATAAGGTTTTTTCAGTCAGTCACTTAAGACTTCAGGTGTTATTGTATTAAATTGCATGTTCTAAATCCTGTTCTGCTGGATTATATAAAAACAAAAGTAATGCAAATGCTTTTATTGGTGTAAAGGTAATTACACAGAATTGAGCTGTTCTCCCAAAACTGTAGTCGCTTGAGTGCCAGAAAATTGAAAAAAATCAAATTAACTAGAAATGGAACATCTATATTCCTTTCCTGACTTTCTTTTTTTAAGCTTGGAATCTGAGGCAGTTTCTCAGAAGGAAGTTGGAGGAAAATCTCATTTAGGAAAGCTGCAAAGCTGAAGGAGACTGTAAGCTTCTCTACCAAGTCTGTTTTGAGCTGAATGAGTTTGGGTGAGCAAGATGAGCTTTTTGCTGAAGCAATAGAAACTTAGAATTTTGCTGAAGACTTCCCTATAGCTTAATGGGATGCTGTCGAGTTCTTTTGTTCTTAAGAAAACCAGGTGGCAAAAATAAATATTGGAGGGGAATTTGGCATTTAAGTTTTAATCTAAAAAATCTATTTAGTTTGAAAAGTGGAAGTTTATCCAAAACCGAGGAGTTTCATTTACTTGTAACTAACTTAAAGAGGTCTTAACGTTTGTCCAGACTCTCATTTACTTTTTTTTTTCTGTTTACTTTTTTAAAATGTGTAAAGCCTTCTTCTATCATCTGCTACAAAACTAGAAATTCAGTAATTTTGACAGCTCATTGTATCCCAATGGCACTTCAGGGGTTTGTACTCAGATAACTTGGGGAGATCTGTTTGAGTACCTATATGAAAAGGAAACCCTAATATTTTAATGCCTTTTTGAAATACATGATTCTCAGGCTGCTGCGAAGAGTGTAGAGAATGGACTTTGCCTCCATGTACTGTCTGGAGAACTTCACTCTTCATAAATAGTGTTGTTTGCAAGGTGTGCAGAACAGGAATGTGCCAGATCACACCAAGGAAACATTAGGGTCAGGTGTGCAGTTGCCGTTCTGCTCTTCCTTCAGTGTATTTGTGTCTTGTTTCAAAAGCAAGAGAGCACGTTGCTTATTTCTTCACCAGATGTGGCAGAGATGACGTTGCCATCCTGTCCCTGCTTTATTGAGTGAACTACTGAACAGTTTTGTAAAGCATGAGAAATGCAGGTGACGGTTATCCCAGGAGGGGAAGTACCTCTGTGGAAGGAGTGTGAGAGTTGTGTCTTGCCTGCCAAGTGCAGTCTGCTTTTTCATTTTAAAAGCGTATCATTGCTTTGAAACTTAGTGGGTTTGTGGAGGGTGCTGCTGGTGAGGAAATAATCAATTTTTCATTGGCTATAAGGAGCACTGTTGTAGTCTGTTTTGCTTGTGCTGAACTGTAGACCTTTCTAGGGGCGGTGGTGGAAAGTGCTGTATATAGTAATTTTAATGCAATTAAACATTGTCAGTTGAGCAAAAAAAGATAGTTATACCACGTTGCTCTGTAAGACAGGCACTGCAGCAGCATGGTTTCTGTCTATCTCACCTCCTTGGAGACAGAACAGAAGGTCCCTTGGATGACTCCTTTGAGGCATTGAGAGTGTTCTTTCTCTTTTCTAACTTCCATCCTTCAACCATGTCCTCAGCAGCAAATATTTCATCGTGCAGATTCACATCTGTTGCTCCTGTGGTTTATATTGTCCCAGCTGTGATGTTTGTTATCAGCTGTGGTTGTGGTTATTCAAGGATGAGCTGTTTTCAGGCGCTATTAATGAGCAATACTATTTGGTAATACTATCTCTTTTCTTGTCTGTGTGGGTGTAAATACTGGTGAGCAGGCCCTGGGCTGAATTTCTCTTTAATATAAGGATGACTTCTAGACAGAGATAGACCTGATGAGGCAGGTTTTTTGTGAATAACATTCACAAGTACTTAGAAAGTGACTTTTACAACTCATGTAAGATTGTTGCTGACGAAGAGTAGTTCTCTCCCCTTCTTACCTTCCTATCTTTTGTGTACCTAGACTTCTGTACTACATGTGCAGCCTTTTGTTAAGTGGATCCAGGCTGCTTATCTCTAGGAGAACAGTGGGGAAAAGAAATGTGTATCAGCAGGCTGTTGTGATTCTTTGCATAGGTTAATGAATGCTAGAGCATCAGGGCACGTGGTTGTGAACAAGGAGAATAGCTGATTAACCTTTTGAGAGGCAGTGTAGATTTAGTGTCTTGAGTTAGTCATATCACACATCCCACCAGTGCGGGATGTGGGGAAAAGGGAACAGGGAAGGAAATAGATATCCGAGATACAGATTCACACTAGGTGAAAAGCTGGATTAGGAAGCAGAGCCATCTTAAAAGATCCTTGTAAGAAGCATTGTATTTAAAGCCAGATACTTTGCTTGACTGTTAGCTGTATAACTAAAGAAACAGCTGCTAAGGTATTGTGGAGTCTGTGATTCCATTGATGGGATCCTGGTACTTTTTTTTCTAGGGAGGAGTGTTAAACAAGGAACTGACTTGCTTATGAAAGGCCTGAAAGATTGAAAAGCTCAAGGTTGGAGACAGGAAATGAGGGTGCAGTTTGCAGGGTATAAAGTATAGATGCATATGTCACTTTTATGGAGATTGTGGTTTTGGGTTATATTCTTGTTCACAAAAAGCATCTGTCACTTGTTTACTTACAACAAGGTAATGCTGTAAAAAGGATGTGTTTGAGATACCCTTTTTTTACCACTGAATTATCTGTAGGTAACAACTAACATCCTTCTGTAGTTGTTTGAAACCAACCACCCCCTCCAAACTCTTTCATGTATCTTGTTTATTATAAAGGAAAAACGGTAGTCAGTGTTTGAATAGTTGGTGCAAGGTAACAGCTGTGCTGAGTGGTAACCTGGATTTATAGAGATGCATGTATTAGGTGTAGGTACAGTACCTCTTGGTTTCTGTCTTGCTATGCTAATCAGGCAATGCTCTGAGTTTCATTCCTGGACTTCAGTTTTATACATAGTGTTGTATGAATTCTTCCAGTCCCTTTGTAGCTGGTGTTTAATATCGGGTCACCTGTTGACCTGCAGTGTTACTGGCCTTGTAAAGAAGGGTGCTGACAGTTCTGAAAGTGAAACTGTTTTTAATGTGGGCTTTGCTGTTGGCAAACTTGTGCCAGCATGTCATCTCCCTTGTTTGCTTTTTGTAGTGAGGGAATGTCACTGTCCTGGAAGCATGTCTGTAAGGTTTATCTCTTGTAATTTTGTTTTCACATCTTTTATTCAATGTGTAGTGTCCTGAAACATTATGAATTAATCCAAGAAGCAGCTATAGATTCAGAGCGGCACTGATGATACATCTTGGGGCAGCGAGTTGTAGTGCTTTGGAAGGGGGAAGCAGAGGAAAAAAACCCAGTTCTTTACATTCTTTATTCCACATAAGTAGTCTGAGCTCAAAGTTGTGATGTACTTTGCCTGTACAATTTCTTTGTAATCTTGGATTATATTTGTTTGTCCCATAGCTCTCTTACAGCATACAGCCATCAGTACAGTGAAGTGCAGTTGGTGCGTGTTGGTGCATGAAAACAGTCACCAGGTGATCTTCCAGCTCTTGTTAGTTGGCACTTTTTGGCAGATTCTTATCTAAGTATGTTACAGGCACTTTCTCGAGAATCAGGTGACCCACCTCAGTACAGTTATTACAGGGTTATATCTTTATTTACCTTGGTTGTCTCCTGAGAACAACAACAACAATAGTCAGAATTCTCCTGTTGAGTGGCTTTGTTTGTCATGTGGTCCCACACAAAGCGGTACTTTGCCAGATGTGTGAAGCTGCTTGTTATTTGGACTACTTTTTTCTAATGCTCTGTCATCATGCTGAACTGTGGAGATCCTGAAAGATGTTAAAAGGCTTGTATTAAGTTTTGTTCACATTAATGTCTAATGGCTAGTTAATGAAAATCTGTATGTTTTGGTATTGACTTGGGAATGCTTTTGGTTTTGTCTTGTTTTTCACTAACATGGATATATAAAAATCTGTGGGCAGCTCTGGTCCTGTTTTCTGCATACATGCTTGTAAGGGAGTGGGCACATGTATGGTGAAGATGCCAGTTTGGTGAATACAAGAGGGTTTTTCTGAGCTGTAACCAGACCTTAGGTGGGGGCCCTGCATCAAATCTGGATTCTGTGCATTTAGCAAGAAGCAAGACGAGCTTAAAACTTGTCTGTATGGTGCAATTTCTTTCTTTTTAATAGTTATTTATCTGTTCTTGGATGGTATCAATTCTGTATTTTCCAGGGATGTTTCGAAAGTAATCATAGTTAAATATTGGGGACTGCTTTCTTATGATACTCCCTGCAAAAGTTGTTCCGTACCCTCATTAATTCCTTATGGTACCGTATTGTAAGAGTAGAAGAGCGTCTTTGAGTAGCTGAACATGTGTTAATCAAAAATCCAGCAGTTGTAAGTCGATATGTAAAAGTACAGGGAAAGAGCAGGGCTGTGGTCTTTTTTTGTGAGACTGTTCTCTCCCATCTTCGAAATGTCAGTATTGTCAGAGCATCCTGATGATTGGAAGGAGATAACTGTTTCGGTCAAAAAACTGTTTCATGTCAAAAAACATGGTGTGAATTTTTTTGGGAGCTGTGTCTTGTTACATGAGGTATGAGAATGACTGAGAGCAGTCAGTGCAAGTTTATTGTGGCCTGGCTAACCTGGCTAATCATGCCATCTTTGATGTGACCTGCTCCAAAAAGAGCAGTAGATATCAATTACCGTGGCTTAATCAGGACTCTTACTGGTGTTCTGTAGTGTCTTCATAGCTGAATTTGTGAGGTTGTCAACTTAGGTAAACTACTAAGTGATTGAAAAATTTGATCATCTCTTTAGAGGTCTCATCCAGCCTCAATTATTGTTCACTTTTGTTTGTTGCTTTTTTTGAAAGGTCACAAGGTGGGAGGGGAGAACTCAAGTAAACAGACTAAGTTAATTTGTATGCTGTTGTCAAATGGACAAAGGCATGATTAGTCAATAGTCCTTGGTTATGCAACGTGAAAGAAGGAAGCTGTCTTTTTGACCACTTACTGCATCATATTTGATGAGAAAAGGAATGCCTTTTCATAGATAGCTTAGATGCTTATGGAAGTATGATCTGTTTGTGTTTGTTTTTTTTTTTAACTTGGGTGATGTTTTTTTAAATTTCTTTTCACCTATGGCAGAACTATCAGGTTCACCTTTGGAGAAGCTTTTTTCAGTGAAGATTTTCATTGGCAGATACAGTTATCAAAGTACTGATGTGATTCTGAGAAGGTATAAAAAGGTAATAATAAAAGTACATGTAAATCTCTACTCGTCTCTTAATAAAAGTTGAGTGTAAAATTTTGAGACTAATTTCCACGAAGTTTAATAATAGCTCATGTTTAAGACACTTTCTTGCATAATTTTGCTGTTCATGTGCTTAACGTTTTTGAATTTTGTATGTGGTGCTTTAGCTGTTTCAAAGCTCTTCACTTCAATTTTCGAGTGATGGTTTTGTTCCAACATGAACATCTGTTGGTCTTAACTAAGTCTTCTGGATGCTGCTAGTTAAGCACTGGAAGTGCCAATCCCATAGAAATGCTCCTGAACCCAAGAAAAACTTAATTTGCTGAGCCTGATGTTTCAGATTTTTTTTTTCTGTAAAAGATTTCCTTAATATAACAAAGGTGATGGTATTGCCTGCCTAATGTTTGTGCTCTGTGGAGGTGAGAAGCTGGTACTTGGAATGTGTTGTAGACTTAGAGGGGAAAAAAAAAGCTTAAAAAAAACGTGGGGGGGTGCAGCAAAAAAACCCCAACCAAACCACCAATAAGAAAACCCCAAACAAAACAAAACCCCCAAACCAACCGTGATAACAAGTTTTAGGTACAGTGACATTTCTGTAGCATTAGGACTTGGCAGGCTGGCTGCCTGGTGCAGTGAAGGCTTGGTCCTGGAAGCCTGCCTGGCTTGGCATTTTCTTTGGTCACTTATGCTGTGAGAAATGATCCCAAGCACCTTTGAGTGTGGATGAGTTAGTGCTGCTGTCAGCAGCCGAAAACCCTGTGTATGTGGGAGGGAAGGGTACTGAGTGCTATTGCCTGATAAAACCAGATCCTGGGTTTGTGAACCTTCCTTTCTCTAAAGGAGAATGAAATGTAGAATGGTTGGGCTTGGTAAGCTTCACTGTCTGCCACAGTGACCACCTGCTGGGAGTTGAAAACCCATTGATGTTCTTTTGTTTCTTCTCTACTTTGCTTGCTCCTAACTTTTAGGTAGATTGAAACTTAACTATTTGTGTGTTTGCTTGTGTTGTTTACCTTGTTAAACATAGCAAAATTTTTGAGAACTGTGGAAACCACTGTACCATCTCTTGTACTTTTGGTTTGAGAAGCCTTTTTTTAATACTGTGTGTAATACTTGATAAATTCAGCAGTTGGTGATTCTTTATGCAGTAATTAAATGCTGAGTTCAAAGATTTATTTTTACAAGACCGTAGTACTAATAGGGATTTTGTTATTGTATTTTGTCATTTTAATGTTCTTTCATGTTTTTAGATCAATGTTAGCTTTTATTTGATAAAAGAAGAGTATGTAGTGGGTCTGTTGCTACCTTAAATACGTTACTGTTCTCTGTAAATACAAAGTTTTGACTAATATGGGATTTTAGATGTATGAATGGTTTTTTTTTTTTTGGATAACAACCTGAATTTGAATAGTAAATGTGATTTTATTTTACTTGTGATACAGTTACAGTTGAAGTGCAATTTGTATTTATTTTCTACTTGCTGAATGTTTTGAAGAGTTTTTAGTACTATTCTTGAATATGGGTTGAATTGAGCCTGAAGTTTTGTCATGTGCTTCCTGTTCAGTATCTGTGGAGCTTAAGGTTGGTAGATAAACTTACAGACTGTGAATTCTGCCGTAGTGACATTTGCTGACAGCAGTTTCCCATGTACTTTTTTCTTTTTTCCTTTAGAGGAAGTACTGTAATTCTACTGCAAGTTAACTTCAATAACTTAAGAGAAACTTTTATATCTTAATGTGTCCATCTCGGTATTTGTCTAATATTAAAGTTTGTTTCTGTGCCAGTTTTTTTTGTTCTCTCTATGGGGAATTCTTTTCCAATGTAGCTAACAAAAATAAATATGGTGGTTTTTTTCTCTCAATCAGTTCTGAAAGCTAATTTTTTTTAATTAGGCTACTGAGATTCAAGAAGTAGCACCACTGTGTTAAGGGTTTTTTTTTGTAAAGCAGCTGTTATAGCTCTAATATAAAGAAATTTAAACTAAGTTTTTGATTTGAAGATATGCCCTTTTAAGAAAGTCTTCAACTGCTGGTGTGTCTTTTATTTCCATCAGCTGAACTAAAGCATACAATCACTATTACAATTTTCTGCCCTCAGATTTCTGTGAGTAAAGCTAACACATTAACTTTCATAAATTCATTTTACAGGCAGGCATGCCTGCCTGTGTATTCTCTGCACCAGTATTCTTTCTGCAGAAGAAATTTCTGTTGTATGCCTTCATGCAGTTAAGCCAACAGTGGCCTTCTCACAGAGCATTTTTAGTCTAGAAGCTGTCTTTTGTAGCGTATTTTGACAGGAAGCTTATGAAGAGCTCTTCGGTTTTGAACATTGTTAGCAATCCAGACCTGCTTTAAAATGTAGACTTTGAATAGTGTATGTGTCAGGTATGTAGTGCAGCCACACCTAAATGACTTCATTCAGCGTTTTTTATGGAGCTTTGCGCTTCTGTTATATTTGCATTTACATATATTTTAGAACATTTAGAACATTTGAAGGAGAAACCTCTGAGTTTCTCCTTGAAAAATGTTATGTTAACATTATCTGAACAGGAGTCTGTAAGTTGCTGCCTGTCCCCTGTAGCCCCACAGGAGGAGAGTACTTTGAAATGGGACAAGGGTTTCATTGTGAGCCTGTGATCATATTTCAAACAGTCTGGGGCAGCGGAGGTGCAAGAAAGTGTATGTGAGGGTTCCTGCCAAGTTCAGACTCAGCTGTGTGGGCTGGCAGCCGCTGGATGCAGAACGAGCGTGCCTGTAGCAGTGTCATCCATACCTGCAAGAGAGCGCTCTGCTGCTCTGGCTGGCAGCGAGTGTTTAAAGAGTCTTCAGCCAGAAAAATGCTGTGCAATGGTAGAATGTGCATCTTTGTCCTTTCTTTGTTCTTTTTTTGCTTGCTCCTTTTTTGTTTGTTCCTACAGTGTTCTCAATTTTTGGTCTCTAGTTTTGACCGGTTTTCTTCTCCCTGACAGTATGTACCACACGTGGTTGTGGAATTCCCTCACACTTTCCCCCCGTATTCTTTCCTCTTTTCTCCCTCACCTCTTCCATAAGCGATGCACCATACATTGAACAATACGATCAGTCATTGTGCAAGTTTAGTAATGCTGCATGATTATCTTGGGCAAGAAAATGGAGTGTGTTACAGACGTAGGAGGTGGTCATATGTGTTATTCCCTCCTCATTCCTTATCATAAAGAGCAATTCTTAGATCCTGTGCTGGATAGCAAGTCCTGGGCTTTATCTGTCGGATGTTTCTTTATTTATATGTGTAATTGGACTGAGAGAGATGGAAGGATGATATTATTTTGGAAGTAGGGAAAGAGTTGATATTTTCTGAAGAAGCAGCTCCTACTAAGTTTTTATTTTGCTCCTTGACTGATCTCACACACACACCCCCTTCCCAACCCCTACTCCCCATCAGCCATTTATTGAACCAGAACATTGCTTTTATGAATATCTGCTTTTTGTCATGGAAAAAGTGAACTTTGCCTGTGTCAGTGAATTTCAAACCTAGCATTACTTCTTTCAGAGCTCTGAATACATTTAGATTGTTTCATCAGGAAGGACACTTAAATCATGGAACTGAACTGTGAAACTTTAGATAGGTTGATAAATTTTCTTAAATTAAGGAAATTTACCTATCCTTCTCTTCCCCTCCCCTCCAAAGAACCTAGATTTTTTTTTTTCTCACTTGAACCCTCAAGATGAATTGCCTTGCTTTTCAGCGTGTCCTTTTCTGCCAGCCTATATACATGGTAAAATAGATGAATATTTGACATTTACCGTGTTAAAACAAAAAGCCAACAAAATTCATGAAAA
This sequence comes from Platyrinchus mystaceus, assembly GCA_035041135.1. Lineage (NCBI taxonomy): Eukaryota > Metazoa > Chordata > Aves > Passeriformes > Tyrannidae > Platyrinchus > Platyrinchus mystaceus. Next base: position 78,270,167 of record JAWWLV010000001.1, read on the forward strand.
TCTCCGAGAGCTGCATCTTATCCAGGTGGCCTGCTGTTTGAAATATGACTCCTGGTGTGTATTGTACTCTTAGCCCTAGGATTCAGTAATGAGATTGAGTGGTATCTTGCGTGAGCACTTCTGGGTGATTGACAGTGAGGTGATGTGAATCATCATTTATCAGGATATTATCATGCCTACCCTTGATAATTTCTCCCTGCTGTCTGGGGAGGTGGTGAAGACAGATAGGACTTTGTGATGTCAAAGTAATTAGTGTGTGTTGGTTTCCAGCTGAACAAACTGGAAACTAATGATCAGGTAAATGAAGATGAAGTGCATTAGTGTAAGGATGAAGGTGCAAGGACCTTGGGGAAGAGCTTATCAAAATTTCATGGGGGTTATTTGAATATCTTACAATTTGTGCAGTTGCAAGCAATATTTTAAACTACTAGAGGATACTTCTGCAACAGTCTACTTACATGTCCTTTGTTGATATCTCTTCTAGTGAGAGGGTCAGCACTCAGGTTAAGGGCATTAGACTCTCTGCTGTAAGGACTAGGAACTCCTTATGATTTTCATAATATCTGAGTAGTCAATTTCCGGCCAATGGCAGCAATTTTGAGTTAAATGTTAAGGAATTCCGGTGTACACTGAAAAGATTAGGTTTTCCAGAGACTCTTCCCATTTTAAAGTGGGGAGATTACTGTAATTTGGCTTTTATATATTTGACCCATGACTGGCTCCTTTCTATTATTAAAATATTTTAATGTTGCTTGATACATGTGTAAGTGTCTTTTAAAATGTGGACTTCACTGTATAATCTGTGATACTGCAGCAGGCTTTTAGTAAGCATGGTAGTTTCTTGGTACAAGTTCTGAAGTTTTTATGTATGGGTCATTAGTGCAATATTGTTATAACCTGAAAAAACATTTTGTGTGGGTGTGCACAGCTATGCTATGTTTCAAATGATGCTTAATGCACAAGACCAGCTGAATATAATTACTATACCACCAGTAAGTGATCTGAGTTAATTTTATCACATGTGATTAGATATTGCTAATTGTAATTAACTGATTGAAAAGCTATCTGCTTTACATGCTTGCTTTTCAATTATTAAAATGGTAATTTACTCATTGTCATTTATCAGTAAACTTGTATTAACATGCCAGTTTCACGGATGCCTCCACAAATAGCTTAACTGTAACTACAAAGTTTTGTAATTGAAGCTTCATGGCATATCCATTCTTCTGGCTAATTTTTATGTACACAGCTTTCCTCTTTTTATTTCAGTTGCTTCTTTGGAGGAAGTGAGTGGGCTAGAATCTCAGGCAGGAATTTGTCCGGATTAATATGGCTCATCAGAGACATTATATTTAATTGGAGAGCCTGTGGTATAGTCGCAGGAGGCTGAAGGGAATTATTTAGCATTAGCAATGGCTCGTTTGGGAGTTGTGCACTAATCAAGGAGCTTGTGTGTTAACTGTAGGGATGATGGGAGTTATGACGATTATGACATGTGAGCACATGTCTGAATGAGAACTGGACAGGCAATGAGTTAATCAAGAAATATATTAAATGGCTCCCATGCTGCTTCATTATTACTCGGTAGAGTGTCTGTCAGATTGTGTACTTTACAAAAAATAAAATAAAATCTAATAAATAGATGTTTTTGCAGGTAAAGTTAATGTCAGATTTTTAACAAAGAACCTTTTTCCCCCTTTATTTTTGATGTGAATGTGTGCTTTTAATGCTGTGTTGAAAAAGAGTAACTAAATGCATAGTCTGAAAATGCATTTAAGCATATGCCCCTCTAGTTTTTTGTATTTTGTCAAATGTAAATATGAGTTATTTCCCACTTTCAGCTAGATGTTTTTAACATCTTTAAAGTTTTACATAATAAATAGCTTGCTAAAATATAAAATTGATTTTCAGTATCAGCAACTTAGCTTCAAAGAAATAAAATTGCTAATATTTTCCATTATCAGTATGCTCCAAGCCTTGTAAAGTAAAAAACCAAACCCAATACCCTTTAACTGTAGTGCATGGACTATTTATATGCCAGGTAGACACATTCTGTGCCCAGCGTGGTTAGAGGCATCCATTTTATACCCTTATTAAATTATCAGTTATGCTGGAAAAAATCACATTTAGAGGACATGGAACTAATAAATTGAGCTCACCTTAAAAAAGTTGTGTAAACCCATAAACCAACTGAATTGTATCTGTAGGCACACCTATCCCAGAGCTAGTGGACAGGTGACTGTGTGCACTCTTCCTGCCATTGTAAGCACTGCCAAATTTAATACAACTTTCTACCAAACTGTAACCTTCATATATTAGCTTAATTAGAGCAGTATTGTGGCTAGTACCCAAAGTGTTAACCTGTAGGAGGTTGTTATTGAAATCCATTATCTGTGGAGTCAGTATTAGTGGTCAGCAGCAGCAGAAGTAAAACTGCAAGTAAGACCCTCCCTTGGGTGCTGTGAGCTCAGCAGGTTAAACTGTCAAAGCTTCTTAAAGGATGGATAGTTAAACCCCCTGGAGTTATAGGTAAACCAATCATTTGCTGTCAGCAGGAAATATGACTTTATTTAGCAGGTTGGAGGGGAAAAAACCCAAACCTAAATGCTAACAAGAAAGAGGATTTAGAAGGAAATATTCTGTAAGTGCATGTGTTGCTGTGCTATGTAGATTCCACGCAACTTTGAAAGATTTTTTTTTTTAATTCCAGGCTTTTTTAAAACAGAAATTTATTTATACAGATTTGCTCCAGTAGCTTATAAAACTATACATAAGATTGAGTTAATTTACTAGATTTGAGAATATTATCTATATCTTGTGAGGAGTGCAAAAGTTTGTACCTCTCTTTAATGGACACAGTTGTTACCCTGCAGAAATAGGTTGTTTCTTTCCTTCAGTGTTGTGAGGGTGTTGCCTGTATTGAATGTAATTATCTCTTTTTACCATATGAAATATGTTCAACATTGACCAAGTGTGCTGTATTTAAGATCTATTTATATTAAGATATATTTAAATATCTATTTATAGAATTTGTAAGTCACATGTATTTATGATACTGTAATTAAGCTGTTCTGATAGTGGTACTTGCCACATTTTCTAGTTCTTAGTTAGTCTTCAGAGGGGAAGAATGTGAGCATTTGACTTAGCACTTAAATTCTTGCCTCAAAAAAGAGGGTCCCAGAAGTGATAGCTTCTTATAGAAGGGGGTGAAGCAGGTGTGGGGGAAGACCTGACACTTTGCTATTGTTTAGTTTATTGGAACAAGATTTGTACTTAAACTCTTGGTGGGAGGAACTTCATAGTGTCCTGTGAAGAATGCTCTTTTATATACCAAGACCTGTTTTCTTAACACATGCACTGTTTTTAAACTAAATCTGCTCAATGTCCTGAAATAATAATGTCTGAGATTAAGGGGCTACAGCGGAGACTGAGATTCTACTTGCTGTCCTTAAGTTACCTTCAGATGGAAAAGTGTGCATCATAGGAAGTAAGCTGGGAGGTGGAAACATTGTTATGGAAACTACTCAATAATCTAAAAACCCCTAGACAAATCAAGGATTTTTCTAGGCTCATGCCAAAGTAAAATTTTTACATTTTGAGATATAGCCATGGCAGAACAGAGGGCTGTAAGGAAAAAAAAAAACCACCAACTTGTTGCAGATATTTTTGTCAGATGGTCTGGAAAAGGGTGGGATCACATAAAGTCTGGCACTGGCATCTGTGATTGAGTTGTCCAGTTTTGGTATTAACTGTGTGAAAATTGTATTTGAAGAGTGCAGGTTTTCTTGTCTGTTCCTGCCTGTTTGTTAGGCTGTGCACAGCCCTTACAGACTTGATGAGCCAGCTACTTGTCTGTGCAGTCATTTTCAGGTTTACCAGATATCCACTGCTCCACTTCATGTATGGGTAATATGTTTGGCATTGTAGAATACAGACGTAGAAGTTCTCTTTAAGGATGGAATGGAGGTTAGGATAGTGGTCTGTGGTTCAATAGATACCTTTTCTAAAAGCATTACACCATAAGATGAAACTGAGAAATACATTTTCTGCCCAGTTCAATTTTTTTTTTGTAAGCAAAGATAACCTTGTGCCATGTCTAGCAGTCATCTCAAACTATTCATCTTGTAACTTAGTTCTGCTTAACTGTGCTCTTATTTTCTTGGTTGGATGTCCTTGACCCTGCTGGCTGTTAGCTACTTTGGTACCCCTTTGCTGGATACATTTTTTACCATGTAATTCTTTATGTACTTGACATTGGGGTCTTCTGTCATTATTTTTATCTAGTACTACACAAAATCTGCTTAAACTTTCTTTGAATACAGGATTGCAAATACTGACAGGCTCTGTCACAGACCCTTTCTTAAAATCTAAGTTAGGGCTAAGGGTTAGTGGTGGGTTGACTTTAGTAACAAATGCTACTCTGCTTTCGTACTGAGTTTGGAATGTGATCAAGTGACTGTCAAACAGATGACATAGAAGCAATTACACTTGTGGCATGGGCAGATTTCTAAAACTCATATTTTTTAAAAAAGGTAAGCCTCTACTGAAAAGTTACTGAACAAGTAGCTTTTATGGGATTTCTGGCTTACTGTGTTCTGTGAGTTCCCACAGCAAGCATGCTTGGTGCTTTTTCTCCATTACACTGTTTTTATAGTCTTCATCTTGACATCTGCATCTTGAAATCTCGGAGTTGACTCATCTTTCAAAAGAAGACTTTTGAGGGTAAAAAACTTAGGATGGGTTTTATATGGAGAACTATCTTATTCAAAGTTATCCTGTAATGAGTAATTATAATACATTGGCAGAGAATTAATTTTCTTCTAGAACTAACACTTTTTTTTAAGAACTAACAAAGCATCATTTTTAGAACTCTGAAAGTTTTCATTAGTGGAATCTTGAAGGAAAAATGTGCTACTTTTGTGAATGTTATGTAATAACGTATTATTAAGTACCAATATTTAATAAGGCATTTAAAATTATTTAATTCCACTTAAAACATAATCTTATGCTGGCCATGATGATAATTCTAAGGTTTTATGACTTAATTTTTATGGTCTGTTGTAGATACTACTTTAGTACTTAGCCTCAGTGGTAAAACCCCTTTCTCTGGGTACTCAGAAGTGATTAAAGGGTTTGTGTATGTGCATATATATTTTCTATTGTACATGCATATATTGTCTAGATATAAGGAAAATCTTTGTTTTGGAAAACCTGCACTGGAAGTTTCTCATCTTTCTGTGAGTGAAGGCATTCTGTATTCACTCACAAACTGTTTTTTCTGGTATTTTCTTTGAATTATTTGGCATTTTAGAACCGGTTTCTTATTATGTCTAAATTTCTGTAAGTGTTAAGTACTTCTGAAAGGATTGTTTGGCCTCTCTTGTCCCCTCTCATTCATTCATGGATCTGATGATCATGTGGCTGGGAAGATGGTTTAATGTAAGTAAGTAAAGTGGCCAGTCTTCGCGAACGAAGATCTGGGAAAGGTCTTTTTACCTTTCAAGCCTGCGCAATGGATTTTTTAG
>JAWWLV010000001.1:78275791-78289605 GCA_035041135.1 Platyrinchus mystaceus
CAGGACCGGGATTCGAACCTGCAGCCTTGGCGCTGAGAGACCAGCATCTTAACCGCTAGGCCACCAGGGGTCCCCTGGTTTAATGTGCTGATCTGAAAAAAGTTCAATCTTCCCTCCCCTTAGATCACTCTTCCACTGGGTCTGTTCAGTTCATTGATCTATCTCAGCAGCATGGCAGTTGCTAGGGCTGAATGTGGAGGAGAGTTTAGGGCTGGAATCATCCTTTGAGTGGCATCTTGTATGTGCCCAAAGTGAGGTGTATCATGAAACTTAATGTGAGTCTCAGTATATTGTTCATTTTGGGCCTGAAGTTAGTCCACACTGGGAAGAACGTAACTCACTGTAGGGCCTGCAGCTTGTGTTTCTGATTTTTTTTTAAATTTTATTTTTAATTTTAATCTTCCAGCTACTGATTCAGAATATGTTGCCTTTAGCTGATGTCCGTATTTCTCACCTTTCTTTTAAATACTGTTGTGTAGCTGAAATGCCAGGTAGCTGTGAATTCACCTTGCTGTTGCTGTGAGCTGTTCCTTCAACCACAGAACTGGTTTCAGGGATCCTTGACTTTACTGCTGTCTTTGGATGCTGGAAGTAATTTCTGCAGCCCATCATCTGTAGACCTCATCTGAATGGCTGTTTCCTGTGTTCATCCATCTGAAAGAGGAACTCCATCGGAATTAAGCTGAAAATGGTGGATAGGAGCATGTTACCAATGCATACTGTGTTGCTTTGTAATGTGGCTCAGTTTAAGCTACTTTCTCTGAATCCCAAATGTCTTGTAGAATACCTATCTCAATTAAGAGCTAAATCTCCACTATAGGAAGTCCTGTAGTTGACTGACCTTGCTACCATGAGATACTGTTTCCTAGACCTGTCTAAATAGTAGCGTTCCTGTCTCCCAGGTGTCTTACCCCTATGGAAAGCAAAACAAAGAAGCATGCATCAAATATATTTCCTTGGTGAGCTTGTTTTTGGGAGAGGCAGGAAAAAGAAACAGCATGAGAAAGATGTGTCCTATTGCTTTGCTAATGTGCTTAGAAGATGAGATTCCATTAGGGAAAGACTGACATGTGGGTGCAGATGTGTTTGAAATGCAGGGAGGCTACTAAAAACACTGTAGGGCATCACGATTTTGTTAACATCACAAAAAACTTACTTCTTTTTCTAAAACACTTAAAGTTGCAGAATCACATACAAAGATGAAACTCTTGCATCCATACAGTGTGGTGGACTGCTCTAAATAAATATGATGAATTGCTCAACTCTTGCAACAGATGGACACTTCCTTTGGTAAACAGATTTATTAAGAGTCTTCCCAAATTGTTAGTGTATGCTCTGAAGCAAAATTCTATTACTCCTAGACTTGGTCTAGATAATGTGCTCCAAAATAAATGCATTTGGCAGATGTATAAGTGCAGTTGCTAGCTTGCAGACTGTTTCTTCACAGCAACCCAGACATCAGCAAAAGTTGTGCTGAGTGGCTGTGCTGCCTCTAATCTTCACTTGGGTGAAGTAACTTGCTAGCTGCCCCACCGAAGGGAGACAAGGGAAATGCTTTTCCTGCAAGACCGTGGCGTTTTGTTGTTGATGCAATGGCTTGGAGTTAAAAAATAGGACATTCTGGTTTTCCCCTCCTGATTCTTCAACCTGTGTTAATCCTTCCGTTCATCCAAAGGTAGACTAGTAAACAAGATGACTATTGATCTACTTTTTCAGTGATTCTAGCAAAGAAAGACTGATTGTTCCTGATTGGTGTTGAGTTAAACATGGAATGTTGTGATACAAACCATTTAATTCTGCTAAATTTTCAACAGTAAACTTGTGTACTACTTTCTAGTCTTTACTGCGTTGGAGTGTAAAACACAGGAAGCACTTATAATAAAATTGATGGAGAAGCCTTCTTTTCCACCATTGTTCTAGAAGGTGTTTGACTGAAGTTACTTGTCAAAGAATAAGCATATGGGAAAAGAGTTTTGGAGCCAAAGCCATTCTGGAAGACTCTTCTCTAGATTCTTGTCTGTAATGTCTTCAGTACTCAGGTGACATTCTCTTGTTTGCCGCAGAAAGCAGAGCACAGTTTGAGAGTATTGCTTCATGACAGCCTTAGTGTGGTCTCCTTTGCACAGTAGGAGTGACCAGGCCTCTGGGTACACTGGGGAGTCCTTTCCAGTTTATGAGGCAAGTAAAGTTGTGTCTTTTTGGCAGCCAATGAAGTTCCAGAGCTTTGTTCATGGGAGAGACAATTTTGAGATTACTTTCTCTTTTTTAAAGGTTACAAAAATAAATCAGTGTTTATAAGGGAGAGTGCAAACAGATGAAAGTCTTGATATGTGTTGGAAAGTGTGTCCTCTTAGTCTTGGTTAGAAATGCAGTCTTCCTTGCCTGGTTTATGTTGCTTGTCTTCTAAAGACTGTTCAATTCAACCTGGATCCACTCATTTTAATTTTAGTTGAAATTGGTGGATTTTTGAGGCCCCTAGTTAATGAGGCTATTAATATCTTCAGGTTTTGACCAGCTGGCAAACTTGAAGGGCAAGACAGGGAAGTAAAGGAAAGGGTGTTATTTTTTTTTACATTTATTTTTCTCAGCTGGTGTCCGCCAACCAAGGATCTAATCCTGCAGATGCTAATGGATGGACTGTTTTGAGGGTCATTGTAGACCTGGAGGGGATTGTAAATAAATACCCTTCACCAAAACATGTTTGAAGGCCATTGAAGAATTGTTTTACATAGTCCTTGCATAACTATTTGTGGGCCATCAAATTAAAATGTTTTAAAATAGGCTTGCAGTGAAATCTACTTATGCCGACTCTGTAGGTTGACTTGTTTATTTGCATAAATTTTTATTTAGGTTTTTGAAATGCTGAGTAAAATGAAATGCAGAAAATATGGGATAGTTATGCTATTCTGTTTTTCATGTGCTATAGAAATGTTTCCATTATTTTATTTTAAGGTTAAATGCTGTAATCGTGTGGCAGTATTTCTTTGCAGACAGCTCTTTAAAGGCTGTATGAATACTGCACACTGTGTGCTCAGACTTATTGTATTATTCCTGTGTGTATTTTAGTGTGAAGCTGCTAAAGACTCTTAAGTCATATAAAAAAATGTGTTTTTGGCAAAGCAGTAAATTTGAACCTTTTTTGCATCCATTTGATTTTTTTTGAAATCAAGACTGTTCAATGTCCCAGGCTTTTTGTTCTGTTTTGTCTGTCTCTTTTGGCAATGGTGCTGGCAAGATTTGAGGTGGTTGTGTTTTTTTAGCTACCTTACAAAGGATTTACTCATTAGCCCTATTTTATGGGTTGAGCTAATTGTGATTTGTCTTGCTGAGCGGTATTATGCAGTTTGGGCCAATTAAGTGAATCCACTTACACCAACGGATGTTGTTCCAATGTGTAATATTGATTTGAGCTATAAAAGGAGAATGACTTGTTTGATTAGATTTCTTTGTCTAAACAATGCTTGATCTTATCTAGTGTACCAAGCAAAAGTGTTCTCTTCACTGAGGTTTTTTTTAATAGCTCCTTAGGTTTGATCAGCTGTAAATACATCTATAAGAGTTGCTTATAATATAAATTCTGAAGCAGTACAAAAGAATTAGGGGGAAAATGCAGCCTGCAACTCAGTATAACTGTCTCTGCTGAGTGAATATCAGCTTGTATTGAGACCTGGGGATGTGTAGGCTGACCTACCCTGTAAAACTGGGACACTTGGGAATCCCAGACATTTACCTCCTCAGAGATGGAGGAGAAGGGGAGTGAGTGTGTGTATGTATGTGTTAATTAGGCATTTACACTGAAGTACATTACATCTGTCACATGATAAGCCTCAGAAACTGCTGAAGTATATAAAATCTGTGGAAACTAGACAGGTGATATTAAGCACTCTGTTAGGAAATGCATATAGATGTATTTTTCTTTGTTGGCTCTCAAAGTCAGCCTTTACTTTTTGGAATTAATAAATGGGAATCACTGTGAAACAAATTGGGAAGAAAAACAGTTTTGTCATGAACCAGATCCACATGAAGGTAACGAACTCTGGAGTTGCTGAATGATTATGGTGCTAGGGATCTTTACATTATCTTGGTGTCTTTGATTGTATGCACTGAAAGTAAGTGGTTAGATTACATATGCATTGCATATGAAAGTGGTTTAGTTCCTTGCCTTAAAATAATTTTTAATACATTCTATATCCATACTGAGTAAACTTTTCTATGTTTTAGCATGCGTATTTAATATGCATTATAAATAATATAGATTTCAACTAGTGATCTGCAGCAGCTGAGTGACTCCCGAAGAAGGTTATCTTGATTCTGCTGTGTGAAGCAGAACATCTCTAGGAGACCTACGTATATTTTAGGTATAAAGTTATTAATTTTGATATCTTGAAATCATGATTATTTGATATACAGTTTTAATTATAGGGATAACTCAAGAGTATGGCTAGGCAAGAGAGCATGTTGCTGTCAAATGAATATATGTGCCACTCTCCAGGGTAAAGGAGAGCTAACATAAGCTAGGTAATTTGGGTACTTAGCTCTGGTTCAGTGCTGTCCTTCTAAATTGGGTTATCTCCTGCAAAGCAGATATTGACTATTTTTGTGGTGCTTATATACAAAACTTTGTGTTATGGACATATTTGTCTTCTGGGGTGTGATGGCAAGCTCTGGCACCAAACTTGGTTTATAAATCCTCCTGAAATACTGAAATATAATGTGGAAGGATCTCCAAAACAAATCGCTGTTCCTGATATTACCTCTTACTGCACCCTGCACCCTGAAAGCTGCTGCAGCCTGGAGCAGTGCTTGGAACCAGTCCAGGCCAAAAATGACTGGCTAGTCAGCCTTGATAGACTCCTTGCTTTACTTGCCTATTTGCTGGAAATGTGGTGAAGAAACACAATGCTGTTCCTGTGTAAGGATCTGGCAGGATTTGCTGATTTAGGTGCCTTGCCGTGAAGGTGGCTCCTGGACATAAACTAGCTTTGGAACCAGTGGCCACTTCTGTGCAGTTTGCTTCTGGATTAATAAGCTTGTTGGACTTGAGCTAGTTCTTGTGGTCAGGAAGACTTGTGCAGCAAAATAGTTGTAGTACTTCAAATTGTTTCCAGTTGACTTTGTACCTTAATCCAAAAATAGTTACACGATATAATAGTGTTCATTCGGATGTTGTTCTGCTAGGACTCCTTTGTTGAATCCAGAGTGGCTGGTTAGTAGCTTATTTCTCATAGATCCAGAACTGAGGAGGTGGTGATGAGCTGGTTGATTGTTTGTGATTGATTTGGATTTCCAAAGATAACTGTAATTAGTCTGTAGTTTTTTAATTAAGTGGAGGTTCTATAAAGTGCATATTCGGTAGGTTTTGGTATCTTTTTTGTTGTTACTGCAATATAATTGGCCCTTATGAAATAGATTACTTAAAATATAAAACTTTTACAGAAATGAAACTGCTTTTAGACAATTAAGATGTCTTTTCATGATTTCTAATTGTTTGTATTCTTTAACATTGCAAGCCCTTGGTACCTGCTTGAGATGTATCTCGAGGCACAGGTAGCCTGATACGATTTTTTGGTCTGCTTTTCCAGCCTTTCTTGTTGTCTATTCATGCTTGGGATTGCAGAGTCAATTCAGATATTTATGAAAGAATTGCATTTCTTGAAGAACCTCCTTGGACTTGTTTCTTTGGTTTTGTTGACATTGTTTTTTGTGAACTAAAACAGAATAGAAGAAATTACAACTCTGAAGTGTTAGCTGTTAGGGGCAATTGTGATTTAAGTGTGTAGGATTGTGTGATTTAAGTCGAGCACTTAAGCAATCCTTGAATTTGAAAATTTGAAACTTGTAGTGCTTGAGGAAGGAGAGTTGCTGGAATCTTTGGACTGCCTAGAAATATTGCATTTTAAGTCAGCTTCTGCAGAAGAAAAGATTTAGGGAGTTTCTGTCTGAACTGTGCAGCACTTGGTAATAAGCTGAAAGTTTCAGTTGTTCGGTAGTTTCACAAAATGGCTTTGTTACAATGTGTGCTAGTGATTACATTTATACTATATTATGAAATCTATAATGTATTTGTGTTACAATATTTGGGATATTCTTCATGAGCCACAGTGCATTGTCAAAGAAATCTAAAATGCTAAGGGGAATTGTTATCATGAATTACTAAGAAGAAACAGATTTCCAGTTTGTATGTGTGCTGGTTTACTTGTATTTATTACAGAAGTACGTATGAGAAGCCCCCTAGATGGAAAAGCTGACACTGGAACCTGAAAATCTGGAGGTTTTGAACTAGGGCAGTGGAAATGGAGACCTATTTTTCAAGGGATTTGCTTGGTGCTCTGTGGAAGTGTATCAGATAATATGTGGCTACCGATTTGCTGTTTTGTTATACTGTGTGAGGTATATCAGGGTGTGTGCAGGGCTGAACTGGCACTGAACTAGAGAAGGCACTAACCACTGCAGTAAGGTGAGCAAGGAGAAATGGATTTGCAATGTTATAGGAGAACGTGGGAGCGGAAGAGTCAAAACTCCAAAGAGTTGAATAGCAATAAAACATTTCAGAAGGGAGCGGGGGGAAAAGTGCAAAAGACTGTTTATGTGTATAAAATTAATAGGTTTGCAATATCTTTAATGGCTGCTCTTTGTACTAGTAGGACTGAGTTGGTGTTTCAGTGTGTGGGTGTGGAGTTTCTTTCTTAATACCTAAAAGTAGCTAACTATGTTAAGTTAGTTCTTGTCTATAAGGAAGCTTTTGGTTTTGTAAAACATACATGCTTAGTTAAGCTTAAGCATGAATGACTTTGTTTAGACATGTAAAGCACATTGGAATTCAAAACAACTTTAAGCATATAAATTGATCATGAATATAAAGGTATCTAGGGGCCATGCTGTTTCTTGAACTTAGCGTTGCAAGAAGGATGACAGGCTGATCTTGATAGCATTTGGTCAAAATAGATTACTGACTTAGTTGTGGAGGTGTACTTACTAGAAAACGTTAAAATCCTGCTGCATGATTGTCTGTGCTAGTTCTTAGGATTTTTTTTTTTTTTTTGGTTTTACTCTGTTTATAGTGTGAGGCTAATGCTGTAGTGGTAAAACAAAACTGTTGTGCCTTTACAGAAACAATAATTCAAATGTGAAATGTGTGGCAATTACAGGAGGTTATGTAAACTCTCATATACTTGAGTATATAGCAAATTCAGAAGCTATTTAATAGATGCCTCCAAAAAGAAACTTGGAGTTAGGTGGCAAGTTAATGTTCCTTTCTGGGATTAACTTTTGCAAAGTTCAGAAAAAGTCACTAAAGCAAAAGAAAAAAATGGGACTCTTGTCCTTTTGATACCTGTTTATTATATTTACCTGACTACTTATTTCTCATTGTATTGTTCAAAATACTATGTGACTACTGCTTGTTAGTGTTTCTAGATATTTTTTTTTCTGGCCTTACTTTTTCTGAATGAGCCAATAATGTATGCAGGCTACTTTTAACTAGTTTGTCATACTTGACAGCCTTCATACTACTTGCAAATTAAATTCCTTTTCATAAAGAATGAATTTCATGTTTATAAACAAAAATATTTTGTTTCTTATATGTTAATACTCATCTAAAAGAACACAATTTTTAGACAATGTATTTTTAATTTCAAATGCTGAAGATTATATCAAATAGTTCATAAAGTAGCTTTTAAATTTGGTAAACATTGGAAATGTCTAATTGTCATTCTAAACAAGTCTTACTGACATAGCTAATAATCTTATACATCTTAAGTTTGGGCAATGGCATGCTTTCTTAAATACATACTGAAAGGGATCTTACAAAAAGCAGAATGAGATAAAACTGGTTGGTTGGTTTCTTGGTCGTGTGTATTTTACTACAAAGAAAGTATTCTCAACTCTGAAAGCGTGTTCAAGACCAACCTAATTAAACTTTTGTAACTTTTCTTTAAGTTAAGTGTGCATGTAAGTTGTACATAGACTTTTAACTCCAAACCTAGCTATTTTATTATTCCTGGTAAAACGTTGGAAATGTTTGTCCCTTTTGTATTTAACTAAAAATATTTGGCAAATGCATATAAATAAGGATACAATGGATTAGGAATCAAACATGAGCCTGCTTAAATAATTCTCAGGATTTTCTGGTTCGCGTGTAGCGATATTGAACTCTTTAGTCATAGGCTTTAATTTGTGCATGGTGCTGACCTGATGCTGTGCAGGGACACTCATTGCATCCCTTCATTCAATTCACTCTAATTATCCCCAACTTCCTGGGGAGCCTGCTTAGAACTGGTCATGAATGTTTGTTATTAAGTATTAAGATATTAGACTACCCTGGTTACATGTAACAAAGTAGTTTTTGTCTGAATTTACATATAGATGATCAGTATAGGAAGCTGAAATTATATTTCTCATGATTTTATTTAATCAAATTCAAAATAATATATTGGAATAATAAAACATTTTGACAGTGACTTAAGCTCAGAGTTAAATGAAATGAGATTTATTGTGCGAGTACTTGTATGTCAGTGTTGGCAATTTCAGTGTGTATTTTAGAGTGGTTACGGTATGTAAATTATCTTTGAAACAATCAGATTTGTGTGCATGTAACTGGCTGATGGTAATTATTTTTGCTGGGAGCATCTGTTAATGCAGACTATTGCCTCTTCAGGTTCATGTGAAAATGGCGGACGAATCTGTCTGTGTTGGCCCAGCTCCCACCAGCAAAAGCTACCTCAACATGGATGCCATCATGGAAGTCATTAGGAAAACCAGGGCCCAAGCTGTGAGTCTGAATGAGTCTATCTGCTGCAGCTGTTTCATATATAGGAAGCAGAAAAGCCAGAGTTTGTATTTTTTTTTTTTTTTAAAGGTGTGTGGGGGGAAGTGATTGAATATGCTATTCCAGTTAGTTCATGTCACATGAGTTAAATGTGTCTGAAATCGCTACTGGAAATCAAAGGCTTTGTAGCATCTGGCAGCACTGGTCGCTGATCCTGCAGGTGGCTGCTGGATTCAGCTTTCACACCAGGGAGCAGCTTCAGTTCATTTCCAAATTTGCTGGGGGAAAAAAAAAATCCCAATTAGTTTTGAAGGCTAACCCTTTATATGCCATAATGGCTCTTTTGAATGTTTTACAAAGTGTGTTCAGAAAGGCTTTTGCCTAAACTTAGTTTGAATTACTTTCTATGTTATATAAATGTTATTTGAAGGATGGTAAGGTAGATGGTGCATCCTGTCATTGTTTTTGATTCAGAATGTTTACAAAATGCACATTAGCTTGTGTGTAAATGTGGGCCAGTCTGTCTTTCTTCCTCCAAATTGGCCAGAGATTCAAAGCTTAGCAGGAATCAGTTGGAAAACCTAATATCTAGTTGTGTTCACATGCCTAATGTTCTTTGTTCTGTCAGTGAAATAAATGTATTATTCAGAGCTACTGTACACAGAGCATTTATTAAAATAAAATTTGTTGTGTATGTATGAGCAACAGTAATTACCCTGGAACGGTTTGATCAACATTGCAATTTCTTTCAAAGATGACGTTTTGGTACAATGCTTTCAGGGGCCAAAAACTTTCCTATAAAGAAAAAAAATATTTTCTTCCCTTTGAGTTTCGGAATCTGGAACTCTGAATATGGAACTGAATATTGGCTCTTTTTAAAAGAGGGGAATAAAAGGGTTTATACTTTATCTATCAGAATATTAGGTCAAGAACCCTATGTGAATTGTGAGAAGTCAAATGAAAATTTTCCCATGCACATCTCAAGTAATTACACAGGGTCTGTGTTGGGATATGTGTAGCAAACCGGAATACTTGACTTAGACAACTGAAGACCTTGTACTGTGCTCTCCAGCAAGGGTCGCTAGAGCTTGGAGTGACCTCTTATGACTATGGACCTATGCACCACTGTTGTGGTTAGTGCTGGAAATATTTTGGGATTAGGAATAATTTATAGTGGTTATTGAGAAGAGCATGGATGAGCAGACCTGTGGAAATCTGCAATGGAGCTAAAAATTTAGACAGAAAGCAGATCACCTAAGTTCGTTGCTCTTCAAACAGCCCCTTTCTCCCTAGTTAAGTAAGGAATGTTTGCCTCAGAAATGGAAGCTCAACAGCTTGACTTAGGATAGATAAATCAGTGTGTTAAGACAGTTTCTTAAGGTATTCAACCTATTTAAATGCTTAATGATCTACTTCACTTTCCCCAGTATCTGAAAAGGTGCTGTCAAGTTTGGTGTCTGGTTTCAGAACTCAATCAGCTTGAATTATTTTTTTTGTCTTCCAAGGTACACCCAGGATATGGATTTCTTTCAGAAAATAAGGAATTTGCTAGACGTTTGGTAAGTTATTTCTATTTGCTTGTCTGTGACTGCTGCACTAGGTGGCATATATTCATTCCAAGGTATCTGAGGAATTGAGATAACTTAAAGCATATCTAAAAGATACCATAAGATAGGAGATTTCAGTATGCTTTCTGTGCATGTGGACTTCTTGCACTTGGAGGGTGTAATTGCAGCCTGTTTTCTTTTGGGAAATGAGGAGATGCCTGTTTGTAAGAACTTTATCCAGGATGTAAGAACCTTTTGGCATTTTCACTTATGCCTGTACTGTTTATGAGGCTGCTCTGCAAAACTGGGTCACTGAAATCATCTAGGTTAAAAGTTATGTGTTTTTAAGTGATCGTTTTGGCGATTCATAGCACAGCTGGTGAACAGCTGTATCAGCAGCCCTGAGAAGGTGCTGAACTGCACTTCAGGATGGGAATAGAAAGCTGTTTAAAAACTGGCTTCTCTGCTGGTGGTATTTTATCATGGAGCTGCATTCTCTGAAAGGCCAAATAGCCAAGAGGGTGCTGTTTTCACTTCATGTCTGAATTTATTAAAATTACTGTTCAAAACCTCTTTACTTCAGTAGGGTTTTTGTATATCACAAACTGATATGATTTTTACTGATTTGATTTTTTTCCAAAAGCTTTCATGCAGCTTATAAATTTGAGCATTGCTAGGAGAAAGTTATGTGCATAATGTTTGAACAAAGTCCTGAGTGGATACTGTATGTGTAGTCACTGTAGATCATGTGTTATTGTCTATTGGCTTTGCTCAGAATAAGGACAAGCACATATTACATTGAAGTTTACAGAAAAAAGCTATTGCAGCTACCAACTTTGTTACAGAGTAAATGAAGCATATAGCTGAAGAAACACTTGGTTTTACAGGCAGCAAGATGAATTTGTTTCTGGTTTTGAGAATGATTTGCACCTTTTTGATTCAGGGTAAAAAACTTAGATAAAGAAAGTGATTCTAAAATGATAGCTTTTTCGTCTTTAGCATTTGTGGAACAGGTCTTGTTTCCACATATCTTCCTTAACTGTGTCCCTTTTGGCTTGAGTTCTATCTGTAATACAGATCCTTACTATTTAGTTAATTATGTGGGGTTAGAGAACACCACCTGCTTATTACGGAGGCTATTGGAGAATGAAATCCAAAAATTTTCATACTTCACAGTTACAGGGATTTTTTTTTAAAGCCCCTAGATAAAAACAAGTGCAGATTCTGTGTGATGCTGAATAATCCTGCCAGGTGCTGGTGATGTTTAAATTGAATGGAATTCTAAACACTTGGTGTTTGCCAGGATTTACCAAATCTGGGGTAATCTCTTACATGTTATTTTCATGCAGTTTAACAGCTTTCTTTTATCACTGTTCTGCTTCATGTACCAGAGGCTCTTTTACAGGGAAGATTCCTGGCTTAATTTATAACAAACTCTGTTCTCACTGGATTAGACCAGCAGGATAACTGGCTTTAGTTGACAGTTCCTGTTTTTTTAATAACAAAAAAGTTAATGAAACAGAAGTGCTTGCTTATGCTATTTTGCTTTTTATTTTACTGCCAAACTTTGAATTTCGGTAGTTATTACTCTGAACTGGGCACATATCCTAGTAGTGTGGTTGTTATTTGGTGATGTGACAGCCTGGAACACTTTTTTTTGGCGGGATTAAGACGAAGCGGAGGAAAACATTTTTGTAGATCCCCTGTCCCTTTCTATTTCTCATCTTTTCACTAGGAATTTCTGAACAATTTCCTGAAATAATGTGGTGACTAGAAACATGTTTGAGTTTGGGTCAGTGCTACAGTCTCAAAATAGCTTTAATTATGTTTCAGAAACCTGGTGTGTTCAGTTCTCTAAAAATGTACTAAAACAAGGTAATGCTACTTTGCTTTCTGAAATGCACTATTTAAAGTCTCAATTAAGACATAATCATGCTTCCCTTGTTGTCAGTGGCTCTAGAAGATCAAACCCCTGGTGAGAACTGGTGAAGAGATCTGTCTTTTTATCACTTGGGCTGCTTATATTTTTTCAAGACACCCTGATTGATATAGTTAGGCAGAAAACTTGCCTGCTGTTTCTTTTCTTTATTAAAGAAGTAACAAATATTTTTAAGCTGTTGTGAAGTTGAAGATGTTTTCATTCTGTTTTCTCTTCCCCTATCCCTTTCTTTACGCATATACTATTTTATTCTTTTGTACTGAAAGTAGTGATGGAACTTGTGAAATACGAGCTTATTTCCTGGTGTGCACCTGTACTCTTAAACCAAACTACTTAAATGCAGAAACTGGGAAATATGGTAAATTTTCTAAACTTGCCAGTCTATCTGTAAGAGCAGTAATGACCTCAAAGCAAAGCTTTGTCTTCAGTTAACACATGGAGGGTCAGTTCACATGTAATCCCACTTGTGTGATTTGAACAAAAGCGTGTCTTTTTGTTCATTACTATCTGAACGATTTGTGGAATCGCATACAGCTATAGGCAGTACTTTTGAAGAATTTGGTGGATACATTTAGAGTATTGAAAATTGCTGGTCTTTATTGTTCTTTATGAAAAAAGCAATCAGTGGCTGAACATCTGGGATACTGTTCATTGTGATCCAATAAAAAAGTTGGTATGTTCAGTTCCTTCTTCATGTGTATCTATTTTTTTTGCTATTGATGGCTGACAGAAAAGAGATCCATGACATTTATATTGAATAAGACTGTCAAAGATTTCATAAACATTAAGATAAATTTCTTAAAGGTTAGTATTTGAACATGGAATCTTGTGATGAACTTAGGTTAATGCTGATAACACTATTATGTAGAATGACAAAATATGGATTTGTGCAAATGTTTCTTAGAATCAGTGCATAAATTGGTCCTTGTAGTTTATGCATGCAAATGTGTTTTAATCTAAGTAATTTCTGTCCTTCAAGAAATAATGCATAATATTCAATATTGTCATAAATATAAAGGTGAAGCTAAAATCTTTTGCCACACTGAAAAAAAAAAATGGCAGTATCTTTTGCCGGATGCTATGCAGAGCTGCAAGATCAATTCTCTTTCGTGCTTTAGAAGAATTTGCTAGTGATCTCTATATTTAGGTTAGCTTGCTTATTGTTTGCTGTTATAAAATTAACGCAGACCCTTTCTGAGAAGCTCTATGACCTCTCTTGTCTTCAGCAGGCCTTTGGAATTTGGGAAGGAGAAAGGCCTGAGACTAAGATGAGCCTTTTGGTTGGCCTGTAGTTGAAAGATACACTTTTCTGAAATTGCCATTTTTCTTTTCTTGCTTGCAGATGTCCAGGGCAGCTGTTTTGGTGGGGGAGGGAGTGCTGAGTCAGATCTCTTCACCTGTTGAATAGTTTGGGATTGGCCCATGGTCACAGTGACTCTATTTCCTCTTTTCCTGTTTGTGCTTCCTTGTAATGATTACAAACTCGAACCATGATCCACGGTGACTCTGTGTGTCAGTTGGTCACAATGGGATCAGTTTTCTTTTTAATTAGATAAAAAAC
>JAWWLV010000001.1:78289705-78312042 GCA_035041135.1 Platyrinchus mystaceus
CGAACCATGATCCACGGTGACTCTGTGTGTCAGTTGGTCACAATGGGATCAGTTTTCTTTTTAATTAGATAAAAAACACAAATGAGCTTCACTTTCCCAACTGCCATGAAAGTCTCTTGGGAAGCTACTGTTAAAAAACAAAACAAACAAAAAATCAAGTAAATTATTCCTTTGAAAAGTCTATGAACAATATCAGTTTTCAAGATCATAAATCTTCAGAGTGTTTTAGTGTCTTGGATGCATATATTTGACAGAGTTCCTGCTTTCATAAAAGGTTGTGCATTGTGGTGTATTTTCTCCAAGAAAATGATGTAATATGTGCATAGAACAATCTCAAGAAGATATGAGTTAAAGCTACAAATGCGACCTTTATCTGGAATATTCTTTTTTGAATGCAGCCGTGACCATATTCTGATGCTCTGTTTCTTGACAAAAAAAATAGCCAGCTACTACCCCCAAAATCTACCCCTTGCAACAGAAGCCGTAAACATGGTGGCCCAAAAGGATTCAATTTTGGAATAAGATAAGAATCTTCTTGGTGTTCTGAGTGGTATCTGGTTTTATACATCATTTGTGCCCTTTTAACAACTACTGTTTGGTGTGACTAAGGGGACAACAAAACAGACAGTGCTGTTTCTCTTTACCTTTCAAGCTAGATTAACATTCTTGGTGGAATTAAAAATCCCAACAATGTATTGTCTGAGATAAATGGTCAAACAATGTGTATGGAAATGGTTGGTCACATGTTTGTAAATGGCAGCTAAGTTTGAGAAGGAAAAGGTAAGCCAAATAGCAACTTGTCTCATCTTTTGTAAGGGTACATGTGTCTGGTCTGTGAAGAGCTTTGTGCAAGTGGATCTACAACATATGCACAGCTAATTATGCGAGTCTCGGAATCGTTTCTTTACAATTGTTGTGCGTGGATGTTATTTGTTAGCAAATTGAAGTTGTAAGTTTGTAAGCAATGCAGTTAGTTCCCTTATCACGATTCAATGGATGTTACATTTTTGAGAAACATTTGATGGGATTATCATGCTGTTCCCCCATGCATTGGCTTTCTGCCTGGGAACTCATGTGACTGGTTATCATTTCTGCTTCCCAAATTGCAAATAGGTGGTTCAGGAAAAGCAGTTAGGAAGCTTGGTGTCAAGAAGCTGCTTAGGGCAGAGATAGTATCCTTTAAGGAGTAGGGAAGACAGAGCGTTTAATATGGGGTTTGTACATTATGCCTCTCTGGACAGAGTTTCATTGACTACCAAAGCAGCAGAGTGCTTAGCACCACTGCCTGTGGTGGCTTAAGGTGCTTTGTCTGTTGGAGACTGGAGCTATGTCTGTACAGGGTAATAAAGGTTAGGCAATGTACTTGTCTGGGTGAACAGGTCATGATTTTGCTGCCCAGAAAAGCTCTGCCTACGAGCCTATAATGTTGATGGGTGACTGCTTACTCTCTTCTGAATGCAGACTGTTGCTTGTATTCCTGTATGTTCTTTAATGACAAGTAAAATTTTCATAGAAAAAACCCTAATTCTGCAGTATCAGGTTGGGTGAAATCCATGGGAGAGTATATTAAATCATGGGCAGTATTTGTCCAAGATTACTAGTCCATATGAGCTAGAAAAATAAAATTGAGTCATCTGAACTATTTGCTTAGGTACTTCCTAGCATGGAAGTAGGAAGACTTTCTTTCAAGGGCAGACTGATGCCTAAACTTAAAAGTCTCAGGGTGCATATCTGCAGGTCTTGTGGATATGTGTATATGTATATAACCTATATGCATGTATTTAAAGACGCAGGATAGTGTTTGTCAAAGATTTCTGTAGCTTGTGACACAAATACTCTCCTTCCTTTTGGTTTTATTGATTAAGCTTCATAATCTTAGTATAGTTTTTCTCTTGATCTCCTTTGTGATTAAGGCAACTTCCTTTGACTTGGCAGTCTTGACCTATTTGTATTTGTTATTCACTTAAGAGTAAGCCTTTATTTTTAACTTGTATTTTTTAGAGTTATTTTCTTAAGTGGCTTGAGTTGAAAGCTTTAACACATGCAACTGTCTTTAGAAAAAATGCAAACACAAAACCTCTTGATTTAAATAGCAATGTCCAGCAATTTGAGACTCTTGGTGGATGAACTGTGGGCTTGCATGACTTTTGGAGTAATTTAATGCTGTGCATGTGATTAGAGAAGATATTAGAGAGATTTTTGCCTATCTGGACTATTGCAAGTCATTTAATATTTCCCATGAGATGCCTTTCAACAGCAGCACTTTGGCTTGACGCACTTATTAGGGTGTGCGGTTCTGCAGATGAATGGATTTATGGACTCTTGATTTGTAAAAATTCTTTTTCTTGACATGCAGTGTTACTGCAATAGCACTTATTTCCAGGTTTACAGGAATCCTTCATGTTTCTTCTGAAATGCTTTGTTCTGTCCTCTTTTTTTTCCCCGCTATTGCTGTGTCTGGTTGTGAGAATAAAAACTTATTGCTCTATTTCCACAACTGTGATTATATTAACCACCAGGTATGCTTGTTTTTTCCCTCATTGCAATAACAGAAGACTTGAAAGTGTAGTGTTATGTAATTATTTTTTTACATAGGTAATACTTGGAGATTAGAAGGGACCTCTGGAGGTCATCTGGTCCAACACCGATGCTCAGAGCTGGTTGCCAAGGCCATGTCTGGAAGGCTGTTGACTATCTCCTATGATGGAGACTCTACAACCTCCCTGGGCAACCTGTGCCTGTGTTTGGCCACCCTCAGTTAAAAAATGTGTTTCCGGATGTTCAGAGGGAACTCCTGTGTTTCAGCTTTTGCCTGTTGCCTCTGATCCTGTCACTGGGCACCCATAAGCAGAGCTGGCTCTGTCCTGTTTGCACTCTCCCTTTAGGTATTTATGGACATTGAGCTCCCCCTGAGCCTTCTTTAGGCTGAACAGTCCCAGCTCCCTCAGCCTTTCCTCATAGGAGAGTTGCTCAAACAAACAAACAAAATCTATGAATACATATCAATATAAGCACTAATTAATAGTAACTTACCTGGTTTGTCAGATTTTGTCAGTGAAAGGCTTCAGCGAGTGCAACAGGAACGATGACCCCTAGGTAAGAGTAAGAATTTAATAGATTGTTTGCAGCCACCTAATTGTGCTTACTGGTTCATTTTGCAAATCTTTTAAGAAATTCCCTGGAACTTTAAGACTTCCCACACATTATTATAAATGTATCTACATTTTCACTTTAATTTTATTTGAAGATTTGCTTACAAATAAGCTTTGTGTTTTCACAGCATACTTCATTCATTTGTATTTCAGACTGAATGACAGTGATCAATAACATTGGTAAAGTACTGTATTGACTGAACAGTTCCTGCTAGAGTTGTTATGCATGTGTTTATGGAGAAAGTTGTTAAATTACTTAGCAGTTGGAATGTTTTCAGCAATGCAGTTTTGAATTAACGGAAATATAAAAGTTGATTTCCTAAAGGTAGGCGATGTGACTTGTGTAGAACCTAACATGTGCTTTTCTCACTTGCTCCCTGAAGGCCCAACTCATGTGTTCAGCTTCTGAAGATCAGGTTACTAAGCATGTGGTCAGACTGCTGTTCTGACTGTGACCAAGCTGCCTGAAGAGATTACAGCTCCCAGTGGCTTGTTGCTGTCTGTCCCCATGAGCGGTTATTGCCCTCCTTGGATATGCTGGAATGACAGTGATATGTAGTCACTTTGTAAACCTGTTAAAATTATCTTTGTTTAAACACATTACATGTCCCCTGCTCCCAGCCCCTCCCCTCTTAAGGTCTTTAAACTAGTATAGCTGATTTTAGCAGAGTCAAGTTTGGTTTCTGCCTGACTTGGAATGGAGGTAAACTCAAAGGAATGCTGTTTTGGGATTAGGGTTATAGGGGTATGAGGAAAAAAATAAGCAATTGAAGTTGATAGACTTTTATCTTATTTACAGCTGAATTAGTATTTGACAGAAACCTTACTAAAAGGGATTTAGGTACCTAATTTACATTTTGAGAAGTCATTTCTGAATGCCATCTGTTCATGATGTATCATTATCAAAAATGTTATTTAATAGAAGCATTTAAAGAACTTAATTAAACCAACAGTCTTTAAATAATTTCTTTCTTCTCCCAAAATACGGAGGGGAGCAGGGAATGGTTTTCACCAAACATTGTTTTCCCCCCTTCTCTAGTATATAAATTTACAGTAATTTCTTGCAACATTACTAGTCTGAATTATTGAAAGCTTTGAAACTTGGAGTGACTGTATATTTGGTAGGGCTTTTATTGCACAGATGCTGTGGAGGCAAAGGTGGTGTTTTCTGTGACTCTGCAGGCCACTGCTGGTTGGAGAAGATTATTTTCAGGGTCTTCAACTTCCTGAGAGTATAATAGGAAGGGAAAAGTTGTTGCAAGGTGAGTTCCTAACCTTGATTCTTTTTGGTAGATAATCCTGTTTTATTTGATCAGCTAAGATTTGACACCATTAATTTTGTAAAGTTGGCAATTTATGTATGTTGTCATGTGTGTTTTATTTTTAACTGATCTCTTGAAAAGTTTAATGAAACTTAAATTAAAAATAAAGCTGTTATCAGTGTGCACACGTTTGTCCATCATTCTGATTTTTACCTCAAAACTGTGTAGGAAGCATACACCTGCTGAACAGTGTTGTACTGTTTAGAGGTGGGTTCTTAAATTGATACTAAATTATGGCTTTCAGTACACACAGGGTTAAGTGAAAAGGTTGCAGTAATATCTAGTGAGCTTTTTTCCTTTAATGTGCTCATTAGCAGTGGCAAGTGCAGGTTTTAGCACATGTCAGTAATTTACATTTCATTGCTGAGTGGCTGCCCTTGTTCAAGAGTTGTTTTTAAGCCTGATGAATATACTTGTGTTGGGAATAAACTGAGTAGAAGAATTGAAAGCCAAATACCCTGCCAGGCTTTTCAATGGGTGCTGAAGTTTCTAGTGGGTCACTGATTAGTAATGCATGGAGCAGCAGAAAAATGCAAAGATGATGTCTCGAAAGGTTACTTCAGGTAGCTTTTACCATCAAACCCCTCTTTCTTTGTAGCTACCTTTGCAGCCATTTTCCTCAAAATTTCTCTCTTAGCGGCCTTCTCTTAATATGAGAATGTGGTGCATTAGATGGACATCCCAACTGGGTTACTGAAACGTGGCACAGGAAAGTAACACTTATGCAGTGAGTCTTAGAAAGAAATGATCTTATGGGCTGTGCAGTTTGCTGCTATCAGATTGTGATGATAGGGGTCTCAGGGAATATTTGCTCTCATACCTTTTTCTTTCCTCTGCCTCATCTGATACTGATTTGGCTTGAGGATGTGTGTCATTCTCTGCAGTAATAGCAAATATATGTGTGTTGGGATGCAATAGCATTGCGGTTGGCAATTGAGATGCAAGACAAAGGTTGCTAGCTTTTGGGGGAAAATTGATGCTTTCATGTAGCTGCAGCTTAGTTTGGTAACAAAACCATATGATTAACTAAATGTATTCTTGCTATTTTCCAAGCTGCTCTATTTTCAGAGCACTATGTGGAAACTTACACTGTGAAATTATACTTTCCTTTGTAGAGAGGCCTGCATATATTATCTGTCCGAAAGGATAGGTATTGCTGAATTTACATATGTACACAGACAACTGAGCATTTTTATTCCAGATGCCTGTTAGGATCTTACTGACATGTTCTTCAGAGCTCTCGCTAAAGAGTGCTGGTACTTACTCTCTCCCACTCTCTCTGAGGTATTGTGAACACTGTTTATATTCAAGCTGCTTATTATACAGTTTGGGGATGGGGAATGCATTAAACATTTAGAATGGGGGGGAAACCAGCAAAAGATATTCCAGAACATTCTTGTGAATAAAACCTGCCAATTCATTGTGTAAGAATTAGTGAACCCTTTTATTAGCTTATCTGAACATTAGGAGCATATATTTAAATGAGAATGTTTGCAGAAAGTAGAGCCATTTGAATATTTTTCACATTCTGGAAATATTTTCATAGCTGCCTTGGTCAGATTTGGAATTCCTATTGTTAATTTGCAAAATAATTACTATTTGGGTTGTCTGGGAAGGCTGATGCATTTAGCTCTGTGCTAACACCTAAAAGGTATCTGAAGTGGTAATTCAGAACCTCAATTGAGACCATGACTAGACAACAGCTACTATTTTATGAATTAACAAGTAGCAAAGTATAGATGTTGCTGGAGAGATATTTTTGGCTAAGAGCCAAGACAGTTTTCATGGCTTGTTATAAAAAAACCTGAGGAAAATTATGCTTTTCTTCATGAATAGCTTGTGTCAGATATTTTGCCTCATGGTCAGGACAGTTCCGTGTTCTTTACTCTCTCAGAAATCTGGAAATACTTGTCTGGAAAAGAGTCATGGAGGCGAGCAAAGAGGTTGCCTGAGTAGCGCTTTTACAAAAGTGGGGAGAACATTTTACCCTGTAAACTTAGAGTGGTTTTCCTTTCTTTTTCAGTAGTAACTGTCATAAAATATTTGCAGATTCTATCTTAAAGTTAGACTGTGGTTCTGACTGGATCAAACAGGGGAGGGGATGAAGAGCACTTTCAATTTAGATTGCCTCTTGCAGGTTTATGGAGGGGCAGGCTTCTGGGATAGGGCTTAGTCTCTGCCAAATAGGTCCTCCAGCTTGGACCTACTGCTGCCTGGCTGAAAGAAGTGCTTCCTGATGGTTCATGAAAAAACCATGGCTGTTGTGTGTGCCACTGCCCTAGTCATTTAGGTAAGGTTGAGTTGTACTCTAAGGCATTGTCTACTGCAGGTATTTGTGTACAGGGTTGCATAGTTATTAAAGGCAGGTGAACTGCTTGCATTCTGGTTCTTATGACTTCTGATGCTTTGATCCTTTTCTTGATTGAGGAAGAGTTGTGGCTTGTAGCTTTCTGTATGTGATTTGGTAGGAATGGTTTATAGCTGTGAATGCTAGGACAAAGCTGTTACTCCACTAAAGGTAGCTCTGAGTAGATAAATGATTCTTTGGAATGGGATCTGATCTCAAAATGGATGTTGTTCCTACAGGTTGGTTGTTTCGTTTTTTTTTTGGGAGGGAGTTGTTTGTTCTCTTAATTTAAATTTTGAATTGGCTTTCTATGGCATGAGATGCAGACTCCTGTCAACCAAATTGGTGTAGTCCATAACCACATTTGTCTTCAAGGAGATTTTTGGTAGAAGGCGTCTATGAATTCAACACCCATGCAGCCCATACTGCTGTGTTCAAAGAGTACTTTTCAAGTTGGTAATTTGAAGTAATACATTTTGCTATGTATGTGGTACTTCAGGCATTAATTTTTGTATCCCAAGCCCTGATTAAAAATTTTTAGTCTTTGGAGGACAATAAGTATGTATGAGTTTCTGTGTATTTTAGGAAGCCAGAGAACTATATATGTAAGGGATATTGCAGTTTCTTATTTTCAGTGTATATTTTTATTCTGCTTGCAGAAAGAACAGGTTATTTTAAGGTGATGCCAAACTGAAACACTTGAAGTTTGTAAGACTGTTGCTTTTATTGGTGGGTTCTGTTTTAATAAGGTTGTTAAATCCAGTAGTAGCCATATTATAGAGCTGTGACTTCTTTTGGTAAAGGAAGTAGGCTACCCAAACTGTTGCATGTACAGAAGCTGAAAGTGCATTACATCTGTGTATGGACAAAAGGGCTGCTCAGGAATCCAGTGTGTAAATTTGCTTTTCAAAGGCAGGCAGCAGGTGTGCTGCAGAGTGGTGCTTCCACCTATCCTACCCAGAGAAGTGCAATTTAATTTGCTCTGACTGGAATTGAGAAAGAATTTCTCTGCCCAGACTTTTGGGCAAGGCATTTTGTGCCCAACACGCTAAAATAACATCAGGCTTTTTAAAAACAGGTTACTCAAAAGATGAAAAAAATGCCCAAATGAAGACTGCTCCCATTTGGGTCTCGTGTGTGTGTGTAGGCATTGATGCTGTTTAGTGTTACATGGTTGCTTGGTTGTTTCCCTGGGACTTTGGCTTTACTTGGAGGCTGAATTTCTTTGATTTCATTCTTCAGTGTTTGGCTTCAGAACAGTGTTCAAACCTAGCATTGGGCACATGTATATTTAATTTATCTAGGAATCTTTGTTTATTTCTGTTATATTTGTGAATTCTATACATGTTAATGGATTTATTTTCAAAACATCTTGTTGCTATTGAGCAGAGCAGGAGAGGATCATGTCCTGCTACTTCCTTGCATGATCTCTTGTTTTTGGTTGTTTTTGTTCAAGAATGTCTTGTCTTTTCATCTAGAAGGCACAGGGAACTCAGAAGATAAGTGGCCTTATTTTCAGTTATTTCTAGTTGCAAGGAACAATTTCAGATAGTCTGATGTCTAGTGGGTGGAGTGTGCTCTGATTGTAATGAGTTTTCATGGTACCTGACAGCTAGACTCTCCCTAGAAGGCTGTGCAAATTGAGATTTTCAGTGGTTTATAAACTGAAATATAGGCTACTTTTTAATTGGAATAATAAAGGCATTATTTACGGTATATCATGCTTAGCATGATACATTATGGTTTCAATTCTGATTTCAGAATTGTTAATTGAAGTCCTCCAGCTTCTGTATGAAACTCCTTTTCACCTCATTATAAATAACAATTTAAACAGTATTACAGCCGTTCTTTATCTTAATTTTTTCACTGAACATTTTAGTTTTTTGCAGATGCTGGGAGAAATTCTTGTGCAAGAAATCCTTGGAGTGGAAGACTTGAGTCCAGTGAGATTCAGAATTTGAAAAAAGTATATTCAATTAACAAAATTTCCAAAGAGTGATTAAAGGGCAGAACTTTCAAAGTTCTGCTGTCATACAGACTGGCTCTCCTCCCAACTATACCTTATAGGGTAGTGTATATATTATATTTAAAAATGTCTATGATAAGAAATTAATGGTTTATCTACAAGATTTTTGTTTCAAATGTTAGGTTGTGTAGTAGATTATAGTTGTATTTTTTATTACAGCAGCTTTTTTATTTTATTTGGTTACTTCCAACTATACAAAAGACTTTTCCAGTCATTTCAGTGCTTGATAACTTCAGGGTTCATTGCCCCTGTACATTTTTCAAATTATTAGTTTCCTAATGCATACAGCTTTAATTTACCCCCTACTGGTATCCTTAAATGGGTTTTCAAGAATTTTGAAAGTGGGGTACTACAGTTGTATTTCAGTGTTGGTCCTGACTGACATAAGATTTCTTAAGTAGCCTGCACAATTAAAGGGATGGGAGGTTCAAACAACCCCTATGGCAAGAAGCTAAAGATTCTCTTAAATAAATTTGTGTTTCGTTTCCTAGAGTGTTCTTGCTTTGCTTATTTCTGGTAATTTGCCTGTTGCTTTTGCAAGTGCTTTTCCTCTCCAATGTAACTTTAATGTGTTAAATTCAGCATCTGTTCTTCTAACATGAAATACTTAATGTTAAAACATCTGCTTTGTTTAAAAAATAACAGCTACAAATCTGATACACTGCATACCTCACAACACCAAAATATCTGGAAGGCATGGCTTAAAGAATTGAGCACACATATTGTATCCATGGAAGGGTGTATTACTGTGTATTTGCATATTATGTTCTCAATATAATTCAGGCTGTTGTTTTACCTCCAAGAGCCAGAAAACTACAGGACTATTTTACTTTGAATTTACAGTTTGAATTTTCCATTACAGCCTAAAATTGAAAAAATAATGATAAAAATATCTGCAGTATGAGCATTCATGAACTGAAGACTATATGACTGAATCATTTAGCATTCTGCCACATTTTCTGTGGAAAAAGTATTGTTCGTGAGGACTTCAGCATCAGGCATTCTTCTTGCAGTTAAACTCAAGTGTTGTCTTTCCCTCTCCCCCTTGAGTCTGTTTTCTGGAAGTTTTTTTCCCCTGGTTTCTGACTACTGTATGATCTGGGAGAAGTACACAAATCCGTTCTCATATTTGATGTTGCACAGAACTGGAGACTAGGAAACTTGTGCCCGAAGTTTAAAACCAGATGAAGAGCAACAGAAGAATAGGGGGGAAAAAACCCCCCACCAACCCAAAATTCCTTCCAAAATTCTTGTCTGTGAATTATGATTCCAGCTAATTTTTGTAAAATCTGGATTATCATTCAGTGCACGAGTGGTTTCCTACTGACTCCATGAACAAAATATTTATATTGCCAGGTGTTCTCAACGTCATGATAGTACCATAAAAATGCAGGCATTACAACTGCTTTTGAAAAGCAGTGAAAGAAAACAGCCTTTTGGAATGAGATGATTCCCTTTTAAGGAGGTTCTAGTGTAGCATGTTTTTATCTTGCTCTGCTAGAGTGAAATAAACTCTGATGATTGGATTCCATTCCAGGAATAATAAACCTTCCTAAAATATTTGGACTGAAAAGCTACTGCAGGAATAAGTTAGAGGAGTTGAAATGGAGATGGAACCTGGCTAATAAAAAACCCAAGTAATGATTAGGTTTCAGCACAAATGAATAGAAATTTGTAGCCTGTGTTTCTGTGATAGTTGAATGCCAGTGATAAAATGAGTGATGTAAAGTAATTAATGTTACTATCAAGAGTTTAACTTCTGATTGCGTACTTTCCTATTTGAGTGTAAGATCCATGGTTTGGTCTTGTATTTCTGCAAGTCAGATAGCTGAAGTTTGGCCTTTGTTACTGTCTTGTAACAAAGTTACTAGTCTGAAGTTTCTCCTTCACGTTGGAAAGTATTCTGAGGATTGCTGTAGGTATCACTTTAATATAGTAGCTTTATGTTAATTATGCCAAAACTGAGATTGATCAGCATGCTGAAGTGTTGCAGAGTACAAAAACCTGAACCTCCGTCTTGAAATTGTTACAAAGTTCTCTGCTTATGACTTTGAGGTCAGTTTTTGAGCAGGGTTTTTTTTGTTATTGTGGTGTTGTTATTTTTTAGGAGTGGAAAACAACTGAGATGCTTTGGTGAGCAGGAAAGGAAACGGTATTAGGCATCAAGCAGTTGGCATGTCTTGCTGCTTTTTTGTGTTTTAAAGGAATTTAGCATTCAGCTACATTATCTGCATTGTAAGAGCCTATAATGGAGACGCTTCCCTAAAACAAGGATCCAGTGTGATCTTCCAGGGAGTTTTGAAACTGCTCAAATATATCATGATGATTTAAAAAACTGGTCTGAACTGTTTAATGTACTATAACTTTCCATTACTAAGACAGGTGACGTTTACTGGAAAGTAGTGCTTATGTACAATAGTTGAGTCCTAATTCTTCATGCCTTTCTTAAACTGGCTGTAAGACAATATGTGTGGAGATTTATATACTCCTTTGTGGATTACAAAGGCATATCATTATATATACAAATGGTATATGTATTCAGACCAAGAGAAGAACATTTAATATATTAAGCATTGACAGATTAATTTTTCTTCAAGTTTTAAATCTGTTGTGGAATTGGAGCTCCATATAAGTAAGTAAAACAGAAACTGTCCTTTCACCAGTGTACTCAGTCTGTTTGTGAAAAGGTGTGGTA
The DNA here is from genome assembly GCA_035041135.1 of Platyrinchus mystaceus. NCBI lineage: Eukaryota > Metazoa > Chordata > Aves > Passeriformes > Tyrannidae > Platyrinchus > Platyrinchus mystaceus. Next base: position 78,301,248 of record JAWWLV010000001.1, read on the forward strand.
AATAGACCAATGAGAGAATCATTATAAGACAGCAGAAGTGTAAAATACCTTTAAAAATATGTATGCACATAAACTAGTTGAGAGATAATACATTGGAAGGAGAGCTTGAGATTATAGGGCAAATGTATTTTTAATTTTGTGAACAGCAAGAACTCTTGTATGGACCATTTATACATCTGCAATGAAGAGATTTGCTCTTGGCACAAAGGTTGCTAAGTGTTTTCTGATCTAATGTTGAAGACAAAATAGCAGTGAAGATGTAGTCCTGGAGGTGAAGAAAGTTTGCTTGTAAGAGCAAAGACTGAAACAACTTCAATCACAGTTTTGACTGTTTAACACTTAAATGACACTCCATTTTTTTAAGTATAATGCTGGATATTGCAATGTATAGTAAATTTAATTACCTTACAATATCAGTCTGTTGTTGACTTTATCTGTATTAGAGCAGAATCCAGAGAACCTATTTATGCTCACCAAATCCCCATTGTGCACAATGTCCCATGTACATGTATAGTGAAAATCTGGTTTATGCCTTTTTGCCCTTCTTCCAATTCTGTTAGCATCTGCAGAAAAATAAAAAGGAGTAAGCTGAAAAATAAATGGGGAAGAAAAACCTGGAGCTCTAAATGGGAAACCTTAATCCCTGCAACCACAAAAAGGTCTCAATCCCCACCAATCTTTTGGAAATAGAGAGATGGAAGCAGTCCTTGTGACTTGGTAAAGCAGTATTTAAAGACATGGGCATTTGTCTCTGCTCTTTTCAGTTACCTGTCAAGCTTCTGCAGTGGGAAGAGTCTCATGTCCTCCATTAATAGCAACTTCTTAACATAAACCTTGTTTAAAATGGGACCAACAAAGGCCAAGAATTTTCTAACCTTACATATTTATGGTACAATATAAGCTTGAGACTACTTAATGTAACTTTTGTTTTGTATTCTTAAAGGATAAGCTCTTTATATTAATTCATAAAAATTAGGATGAGGGACCTGATATCTGGGCTGTAGTCCTTAAAATTGGAGGACATAGTTGCCTGGAAAAGAGTGACTGTATCAGTTTTAGTTTCTATATTTTTGCAACTTCCCCTTCTTATGCATAATATTTTTGAATTCTTTTGAAATGTATTTATATTCAGAGTGGAAAACGTTATTTATTCCAGACATGAGTTAATGAGTTCCTTATTTTCACATTTCTTTCCTGTGTTGAAAATCATGGGAGCCAGGATCTTTGTTTTTTCTTCCAAAAGAAAGTCTGTCTTAAGCACCAGTTCTAGTTCATAAGACATTTTCTGTATAGGAGTATCTTCTCTCAGAGCAGCTCATTTTTTTTTTGTATAGCTGGTATCTCCAGCTCTGTTGTCAGTACTCATTTAGTTGTTTTATTTTTTAATTTCTGAGTTGTTGGAGAGATGATGAGCATTGATTTTTTACACACAGAGACTAATAAATATGCTCTTCAGATTGTGTTTTTGTTCAAAAATATTTACAGATTGAAATTTTGACATAGGGAAGGAATAAATTTAATTTGTCTCCGAGAAGTTAATGAAATCTTGTATTATGATAATGTAGAGAGATCATTGCAACACCATATTTAAAATAAACAAGTATTTCTCACTGGAAGTGGTGATTCTTATTTGTTCTGAAACTTTGCCAAGCCAATCCTTTAAATTCATGGTTTCATGCTTACTTTGCATCCATTTGAGATTTTTTTGGTATGTTATGTTTGTGATGATTTAGGTAGTGCCTGAAGGATAAGGCCTGGGGAAGGAGTTCTGGTGCAGAACTGGTTTTCAGCAATAGCTCTGAAGCCTGTCAAAATTTCTGATTTGGAGCAGGTCCTTCCCACATTTTCCATGATTAAAGGCATCCTTGTTTGGGAATTGGGAAAGATCATTCTTTTTAACAAGTGATTAACAGGCAGTGTTAATCATTCTAAAAGTTTCAATGACGGGACCAATTGCTTTTTAGGAGGATGATCTAGACCTTGCATGGTAAATTCTTATGTGTTCTTGCCTTTCCTCCTCCTGGAACTCCAGAGTATATGTTTCTAGTCCTGCTGTAGCTCCTGCTGCCTGTGGTGCTTGGTTTGCTCTGCAAAGCAAGAAATGGGAGCCATAATACCCTGTTCCTTCTTGTGGACATTTTTACAAAGGTGCAGTTTCACATCTCCATAAACTAAAGTTTTCCTGCTCTTGCAAGGAGGTTTTGGCCTTGATCACGTTCCTGCCACCTCCCTTGTCTGGGTCTACTGTTTATGGAGTCATCTAGAGCAAGCTTAAAAGTAATCCAGAAAGAGAAGTTGGCAAAATGCAATGAACTAGGTGTGAAAAATGAGAAGTCTGGAAGTCAGAACCCTGCTTTTTTTGTGGCAGAATGGCACTAGATGGACTTTGTTGCCATGGTACAGCACTTCTGGCTATTGACAATTAAATTTCCTATTTGTTCCTTCTTAGATGATCCCATCAGAACAAGCCTCTTGCTGCTACCTGTTGTATTGTTAGCAAGTGACCACAAGGATAATGAAGGGACTTTTGAGAATGTAAAATTAGGCTTTAGAATTGCTCTGGCATGCTGCATTTGTTCACTGTGTGCATTTGTGCTGTGATGCAGCTGAGATCTCTCCTTGTCTCTTTGCTTTTCTTCTTTGGTTCAGGAGGTAAAATGTAGCCTTTTGTATATAGTTATGGATGCTTTTTTTAACTGATAATATCTCTGAGGATCTTCTGCCTTTAAGGATTTTTTGCTGTAGCTTTGAGGAACATCTATAGGCTCATCCTTATCAGCATTCAATTCACAGGTGAAAATCCAGTTTACTAGGAATTTAAAGGTAATTCTAGCCCAGTGGATAAACTGGAGATTGGACTTCTAAAACTTGTTCCATTTCACCATTTTCATATAACTTAGCTGAAATACTTAAGTAGAAAAAGTTTTCCGGGGTACCGTGATTTTATCTTAGGCAGTTATGAGACATCAGTTTGCATTAAAATGAAATATATATATACATAAAAATTGATAGTTTTCTAGTCTCTGCTTATCCAAGTTTCACTCCCCTCTTGCCATCCCCATTTCTGTGGGGACCTTTGGAAAGAAAAAAATATCGACTTTTCAGAAAGATTGCCATTATTTAGTAGGCTGATCTCCTCTACAGGCTAAAATTTTGAAATTTAGGCTCTGCAACTGTTTAGCCTGCTTAGTTTCAAGTACGTGCTTATTTACAGGATCCAGATTTGTTTGTCTAATTACTTTATAGCATGAGTGAAGCCAGACTGTCCAACTCTCAGATCCATCTGTTGGAAGGGGGGGCGAGGAACTTGATTTGTGACTGTTCCAAAAAGCCTGTTCCACCCTTAGCTATCAGATGAAATTTATCTTTCAGATTCAGTGTTGGTGGTATTCAGGAATACATGGCAGATACTTTTGTATCTGTACTATCCTGAGCTCTGAATAGTTGTGGTCCATAGGGAGCAGGGCCACAAGGGGATCTCATGGATTGCTTCATTTTAAGTGCCTGTAAATTCTCTTGTACTGCATATCGATTCATATTATTGACTTGTTTTATTTATGATACTGAGAGGTTGTTATCCCAAAGTTGTAGCATTCTGAATGATGTAATACTGCCTGTCCATCACATTTTGTTATTTAGATTTAAATATGCCTAATTCCATTGTTATTTCCTCATGCTACCTAAGAAGTATAATGTACATATACTTTGAAAATAGTTTGAAACTTGTGTAATGTTCAGTGATGTTTATGGTCACACATTTGTTTTACTTTTACACTGAAGGCAAAGAACTAAGGGCCAATCTGCATTTTTTGATTCATGCAAGAATATGTGCAAATAAGAAGAGGGTTTGGTGGAATATCCAAATTTGTATATACAAATCCTATTACTTAAAGATAATAAAATCAAGAGTAATATTTTTTTAAACTTTGGCTACAAAAGCACCTGAGCCTCTTTTCTTAATTTTATTTGAACATCCCCATTTAAGAGGATAACATAATCAGACACACCTCTGTTTATAAGATCGAATGTAAACTTCGTGTAAGTGGAGCAAAAATGGAAATCAGAGGGAGAACTATGTACATTGATTTTAGAACACACAGAAAAAAAAATCAGAATTTTCTTGGAATGCTTTCCAAAGGAAAAAAAATAAGCAGTTTTTTATTTGCTTAAACGCAGTGTGTTGGACCTCTTTCAGTGGGCAGCTGTTAGAGGTAGTTATCTTTCTTTACAGGGTAGTTAGTCCAGTTTTCTCCAAGGAAATGTGTGTAAGACTTGAATAAGAACATCTTCTGTTACTAATACTAATACAGGCATCCTTTTACAAATACCTAATGTAGGAGATAAGACAGTGCTTAACAGAATTCTGTGAAATGGTATCTTTTGCTGTGACTGTGTTGTCTGATGTTATTATCCTATATGTACAACTTGCTCAACTGATGAGAGGGTACCATAGAAGTACTACTTCACCGTTCTCCCTCCCTCAGACTTCAGCTGCTTCTCCCAAGTGCTTCCATACCAGTGCTGGTGTAGGGAGTCCCCTCTTGTCCCTGCTTGCACGCTTAGCACTATTCTGTATCCTGTGGTGACCTAATGCAATTGGATGACCTTGCATTTCAGAGATGGGAACCTTTGGATATTTTTTTTAACAATTATTTCATTGCTCTAATGGGTATCACTTGTCTGCAGAGCTAAAGGAGCAGCATACTTGAGTACACATGTAGAAATAAGTGGCCAGAGAGACCAGCAATTGTAAGAGAAGAAAGATCGGTATTGCAAGGCTCTGCTTTCTTTTCAAGAAATGAATGTTGTGAGATTCAGTAGGAAGATCCATATCCATTTATCTCGGACAACCTACAAGAGTCTTGTCTTGCTTTTTAACACAAGGATTGTGCCAGGTTCCTCTCTACTGTTGGTTACTGTATCACTTCTCGTCTGACCAGAGACTATAATCTTCCTGATATTCTTCTCTTGGCTCTATAGAGTAAATGAATTTGGAAGGAAACTCTGGAGATCTAGTTCCTCTCTTGAAGCAGCATCAACTGGAACAAGTTGTTTAGGGCCGTATCCAGTTGAGTTTGGAATATCTATAAGGATGGAAAGTCTGCCTCTCTGAGTTACCCATTTCTGTGTCTGACCACCTACTTCCAGTATCTCTTGCCTTTCTAGATTGCAGGTGCCACATGTCAGTCATCTCATCACCACTGCCTTGTTGTAACTCCCAGTTCCTGCCTGCTGGTGACTGCCACAGGCATCTCCCACAAGCACAGTTTTCAGTCATCCTGCCTATACCTTTTCTGCATGCTTTCCCTTATGTACCCTCTGATGTGTCTGGTGACAGTATATTTGTTGACAAGTTGTCACGATTGCCATTGTCCCTTCTAAGAACTGTCCTTCACAATCCTCTAAGCACTCCTTGCCCTTTTAGCTGTTTTTAGCTCATATGGTTCTCAAACTGATGGCTTCACAGATGCTGCTTGGGGTGTGAGAGGCAGGAGGAATTGGATCCTGGAATGGGGGCACTTCTTTTTGAGTCACTACTCTGTAACAGTTTTTTTTTTAAAGTAACTCTAGGGTCAGTGTATCCTGGCTTTGGTGGAAGGCACTGTGCTGGTTCAGTGAATCAAACCTGATTTGGTGTGGTGGTGGGGAACAAACAAACCCACTAACAGTTGTGTGCACATGCATGTTGTTGTTGCTGATTTACTTACTGCTTCTTTAGCTCTTAACTAGTGTTTATTAATATAACTTAGAGTGATACTTATTTTTTTCAAAAATATGCCTGTTTATCATATAATGTTGTTTTTTGACTGTCAGGAATTAAATCTAATGCTGTTTAATGGCTTTCTTCTTGTGTGGAAAATAGCTCCAGTTTACTAATGAGATGCAGATGCTTCCAGTTTTCTGAAGCGAACTTGATGGTCTCCTCTGTGTTTTCGAGTGTAATTTCTGGCATCTTTATAAACTCTCTGAAGGTCTTCGAAACAGTCTTTATCAAATGTGTGATGATTACTACATCTACTGAAGAAGTAGCACTTGTCTAGATATCAGCAATTGCAGCTATTTGTCAGGAAGTAAATTAGTAGCCTTCTTGTGAGGATGGGGGATTTTAAGGTACACAAACCAGCTAAGAAAAGGGCACTGTAGGTCAGTAGAATGGAATTATCCATGTTAGAATTTGGTCAGGGCAGTGGGCTTTTAACACTCTTGTTTTTATCAAGAGTGTTGCTTATTCAGTGTCTTTGTCTTTCACAATGTTTGAGAAATGATGCTTTTTCAATGTATTTATTAGAGTGGTTATTATGAATGCCATTCTAGGGTCACTTATCTTCCAGGTTATGATTATGCTTAAATCATCAGTAAATTCAGGGTGGTGTGAGCTTGAACAGTCATCATAAGTTTTAATTTGGTTTCCGAATATACAGTATAAATATAATCATGGTCACCTAACTTTGAAAGCATTGTAGACTGTCTGGAAAAATACTGAACAGATTTTTTTCAACATGCAGGCATAAAATTAATATCCTTTGACTGCAAGCTCAGTGTAACATCTCAATAACACAGTGCTAATTTTTCATTGCTTGTTGACTTCTAAATGTATTTTTATGTTAGGTTGGTTTGTTTTTTTTCTGTCCTCCCCTTGAAAAACACAAGCTAAGGTATTGCAAAGTGTGCTTACTAATCAAGCTATATGCTTGTGTTCTGTACTCATTTGCAAAGCTTCATGTGCAGCTTTAGGACAGGAGAAATAGTATGGCTGTATTAAGAGTGTCTTGTGCTCATGCATTTTCTTCATCTGCTCTAACATTAGGGTTTTTGAACTGTTTGTTATTCTGTTTGTCTTCCCTACTGAACTTTCAGTTTTACATAGAAAATGTTGTTCATGTCATGAACTCGGGTCTTTGATAATGTGAGGTAGTGTTTTAGCTACAGTGATCCTCTGCTGTTTCTCCCCCTCATCATTCTATCCCATTTTTTTTTTTCTCCATGACTGCCTGGTTTTCATTTAGACTAATGTCTATTTTGTGTTAAACGTCTCATTGAGCGTTCTTTGCAAAGCTGAAGACTTTTTCCAAACTAAAACGAAATGGCTTAGAAAATAAAGTGCTGCTAACTTTCTCTTCTGAATTCAGTACAGTAATTCCAAGTGCTTCTCCCTCCTCTAAGCAAATTAAAAATATGTAACTTGAATCCTAATTTAAAAAAAAGTCAATAGATCTAATACTCTCAAAGGATAAATTGTATTTAATTATATTTTCAAGTAGTTAATTGATTTGGCTATTTATGGCTCAAATTTATTATTTAATTGATAAGATGGAGTACTTATCGATGAGCAAGGAATCTTTCTTACTTTACTAACATATTCAGGATGGCTTTGTGCAACACTGGCACATCACATTTTAAACTAAGTTTAAATTAATGATTAAACAAATGCTGCTTTTACATCATGCCCAATCTTGTGTGGTCATGCAACTGATAGAACTATTTTGTGTTGTATGAAAAATGAAATGGTCTTCATGAGCCTAGATGATCGGGAAGACTAAGATTACACTTGTTAGTGTTTGCCATTTCCTTTGTGCATACCTGATTTCTTCGCTTTATCTTCGTGTAATCAGCAGCTATATCCATTGCCAGGATCTAATTGAACTTAATGAAGAAAGAGGTTCTGCTGTTAAGCTTCCGCATTCTCTGCTCTTTGTGCTGCTCACAGTGCTAAAAAGAGATGAGTTAACATAAACCTGAGTGGGCTGTTTAACCTTCTTTCTCTTCTGGAAATGTAGATGCAATAACATTTGCAGCTGAAAAGGCTCATTCGCAGTTTCTAATGTTTAAGGATGCAAATGAAGCATTTTGTCTTTTCTGTCGCCTGGAGGTGTTAAGCAAGGAAACAGAGAGAGGTTTCTAGGATTAGTTCCACAGATTTCTTTTATCATGTAAAAATCAAGGGTGGTTTCAATGCCATGAAGTAAAGAAAAGCAATATGGAAACCATCCAGGGAAAATTCTCAAGTTTCCCTTGTTTCTTCTTACATTTTCTGGGTATTTGTTACTCCTAATATCGTCAAATACTCAAGGTTTTTGCAGCATACCGGGGCTAAGTTCCTGTGCATTTGGGTGGGGGGTGTGTGTGTAATGTTTCATAGATGGTGAAGCAATCGATCATTAACAGTGGCATGTCATGTGAACTCCTGTATGTTCAAGTTTTGTATTTTATATTTGAGAAATGCTTCTAAATTCAGATAAATCAATTGAATTCAATATTGAATTTAGGTTCTGGACAGACAAATGTATAGATCATCTAAAGCTTTTAATTGTTTAGAAGTAAAATTATCAAGTTTGGATCAGCAAGTTTTTAAGGATAGAGAAAGAAAACTTTTAAGGATAGAGCCACAGAGATGGTACTTGTTCTCAGTCTCTTGTGCTTTGACTCCTTGGAAAAAGCTGCTTCTGTGCTTCTTTCACCTGCCAAGATACGACCTGGAACGATTTTTTCCACTTAGAAGTTATAATATACACTATGAAATGTTTGGTGAATGAGAGTGTTTAATTTTGAAATGCAGAATTAAATCCCTTCAAGCACGTTTATTCTTTTTGAACTCATACTATCATAGATTATATGTACAACTTGTATCTTGTTAAGGAAGATGTCTACAGATCAGCCTGATCCTTTGTAAACTTATCACTTCTGTGAAATTAAAAGGTAGATAACTTTAAAGTTTATTTAAAAGCTATTTTCCATGCAGCATTTTTGCTCAAGGTGATGCTGACCATCTAATTTTCTGGTCACTGCCTGGTGTTTTTTTCGTGCAGGAGGTCCTGCACCTTTTCTGAGGTGCACACTTTTTTGGGACAGTGAAGTTAAGTAGCCTTAGTTTGTGTTTATACTGGTTCAGCAACTGTGCCTTTTGTTTAAGCTGAGTTTTAGAGCAGTCTAACAGAGTTCTCTCTTCCCACCTCCAGCACTTGAATATACATATACTACATTTAAAAACCCCCCATAAATATGCCTATGTATGTATTATATATAGCTATATGCTGTTCCTGCATTCCATTCCCAGCCTGCTTCAGAGAAAGCATGTTTGGGGCTTGGGTAAGACCTGTTTGCATTTGATCTGTCAGAAGTTTCTGTTCGTACTGGTAACTGATGAATGGGTTTTCATGCCTCTGCATAGTTTAAACTATACTTTGGAGAGCAGTATTAACAGATTCACACCAGGGTTAAATGAATCAATATTTCTTAGAGTGATGGTTTAAAGGGAGTTTATTAACACATCTCCCTTCCCATGCCAAAAGTTAAACATGGAAACCGGTGTCTCTGTTGGTTTATTTCCAAGTAAATGAGTGTATTCTAGTTTTCATTTTTTTTTGGTATTGCTGCTCAGCAGTTATCTTTTTTTTCTTAAGGTAGTGATTTTGAAAATGCTTTAGTGTTCTTTAAAGTCAGTTTTAAGCAGTGAGACAAACTTTTTGCTGCTGTGTTCAGTTTTAGGTAAGGCTTTTTTATTCTGCTAGCTTTTTCTTTTTAAAAGAAACACTTCCAATGTATTACTTTACCTTACAGTATGTAAGTACAGCAAGTACAGATATTTAAAATGGCACAGTATAGTGTCACATACCTTGTGTGGTGAGTTCTGACCTCTAAATTGCCATGTGTTTTGGAGCCAAGTAACAGTTTTGGTTTTGAAATAGAATTTGGAACAAGCCATGAGGTCTGACAGTATCGAAAGCACAGTTCTTTGTCACCACCTACTTCCTCTAGCAAGGTGCATTGGGCACTATCACTTTTCCAATTGTCAATTTACATTTTGCTCTCATGGCTAGTTGCTGTCACAGTCTACCTGCCTGCTGCTTCTAGAGCTCAAGGTGATTGTAATAGTTCGTCTCATTCCAAGACCCTCAAATAAAACAAAAGCCAAACCTCCAGAAATAACTACAGTAGCCAAAGGCAGGTATAGTCAGAGAACAGTAGGATGCTACAGCTCTTCCCCTTCTAGCGTATCTATCCATTTATTTACATCACATACTGTATTCACTCTGTTGTAAGCCTGTACAGAATGCTGTAAAAAGAGCCATCAGCATGGCTCTTTTTGTAACAATACTTGTTTTAATGAAGGATGCTATTGTACAGTTAGTATTGTCTTTCCTTTCATATATATATATATATGTATATAAATGTGTGTGCATTCTGAAGATCCTTTGTCTTCAGAAGTTCTGCTTATTTCATTCTAAACAAGATTGGAGGAACTTTTTTTCACTGAACTGCTTCAGAGTTACTACTTTTGGTGATCCGTGACTATACCTAGGCTTGTTACTGCTTTAAGTAACAAGCTTTTTCCAGCTTAAAATAAGTCTGCTTAGAATTAAATTTTCTATTTTTTGGTACTAAATCTGCAGGGTGATACCTGGACAGATCATTGGGCAATCCTGCATATGTTCTGAATTCTGAGCCTTCAGGATAGCAGCAACAGGGCCCGTATATTTGACCTCATTAGGTTGTTTCTGTGCATCTAGCGGAAAGCTTCAGGATGTTCTTCCATGTCCACCACATCCTATTGTAGAGCATTTTATCAGTTCAATATTTCCTAGGTTATTGAGTGGATGCTTCTTACTATGTATTCTTATAGTATATTTGCTTGGGAGATTCCTTCCTAATGTTGAATGGACAGTTCCTGTATTGTGATTTGTTATGTCCCTATCTTTTTCAACAGATAGATGTCAGTGTGCCTGCTGGTGTTGTTTTTTTTTTTTTTTTTTTCCTGGTATCTTGTCTGAATCTTGTCTGTCTTTGAATGCTTCAT
>JAWWLV010000001.1:78322456-78338707 GCA_035041135.1 Platyrinchus mystaceus
TCCAAACTATAGTCTGGCCCCCGACAGTGTCTGAGGGACAGTGAACCGGCCCCCTGTTTAAAAAGTTTGAGGACCCCGGGTATAGAGAAACTGGAGGAAGAAAAATGCAATTCAGTGTTCTATCTACATATTGAAGTTGAAGTATTGAAGTATTTTATGTTAGCCTGGTGCCACATTAGTATTGGAAAAGAGAGTTTCCTAAAAGAATCAGGAAATCTGTTTTCACTTATTACCTTTCAAGATCTTAAATATGTTGAGTAAGAGATTGCATTTTCATTGTGGTGTTTCATTGAGGTTTGGTTTCAGGAATACATAATAAATAGAATTTTAAACTGCATTACAGTTTAGCAAGTGTGTCTTTGTAATTCACTTAAAGCTGTTTCACGGGTAAGTTAACCAGCCTGTTTTCTAAAGGGATATTTCTAACTTTCAGGCTGGAGTACCTTCTCTTGCAGATATTTTTCTCTGGCCTGGCTTTGATTTATACAAATGCTAATTATAGCGGCTTTGGATCTGTGTGTATACATAGTTTCACAAGGTCATACACATTTTTAATGAACTGTCTGAAATGCAAGTATATTGCTAGGTTGTTATATAAACATTGGTTGTCTTATAAACATTGTTGCTTTAGTCAGTTGCAAAGGAGAAAAAGTATGAATAGCAATACCTATGTAAAGAAAAGCTGATTTTTATTTTTATCTCCTAAAGTTTGATTGTCTTCGCAGGCATCGGAAGGTGTCACCTTCATTGGACCTGACACACATGCTATTCAAGCTATGGGAGACAAGATTGAAAGCAAATTGTTAGCCAAGAATGCAAAGGTCAACACGATTCCTGGCTTTGATGGAGTAGTCAAGGTGAGAAATCATTTAATTACTGTCTGCCCACTGTAGGAACAGTGTCTAAATCAAAGTACAGCTATTGAAGGTCTGATGCAGAATCTAATTATAATTTCATTTTCTTTTTCAGTAAGATGTAATTAAAAATGGGGTACAGATTTTTGCTAGCAAGAGAGCTTTGGAAAAGAAGGTCCTTGATAATAAGGATAATGTATTAAGGAGTTCTTCAGTGGAGTCTATAAAAATACTTTAAATTTAACATGAGGGCAGCTAAATGTATTAAACGCCAGATGTGGATTCGACTATCTGCATATTGTTACATTTCTCAGGTTTTCTTGTTGACCAACACCTTGACAGTTCTGAGTTAATGCTGGAGCTTGTTAAAGGGTGTCAAGTTTCCATTTTATGGTCTCTGCTGATGGTGCTGATCTTCATGTGTTGCAAAACTTGGGGTGAAGATGGGGGAAGTTGGTGGCTCTTAGAATCTACAGCTAGTGTTCTTCCTGTGGTTTTAGAAGGAATGATTTTTAACAGTTCTCTAAAGAAACAACCAAAATATTTTTGTAGTTTTTAAAGTTAAAGTAACTTTTAATTTTCATTTATTTTGTCATATAGTGATTAAGTACTGGGCTCTTAAAAGCTTTCCTGTGTGTCTTGTTATATTGTCTGTAGTTAAAACATGCTTTTCTCTTTTAAAACCTTTATTGTATACACCTAGAACTTTTGTGTATTATAAAATGTTGACCACCTGTATTGAAATTTTTGTGCTTGACATGTCAAGTTAGGTTTTTTTTTTGTCCAAATAAAGTTTGAGTGAAACTTTGAGATACATAAAAAAGTGTGTTAGCTAAGTTGGATTTTAGACTCTTAAGAGGGGGAAAAAAACCAACCCAAAACCTGACTAAATGAGAAAGATAAGTAGAGTGCTAAGGGGCTAAACTTCCACAAAATTACCTCTTTCGATGAGGCTGCCTGGACAACTTGACTAGAGAGAGAGAATGATAAAATCACAAAATAGCTGAGGTCAAAATGCCCAAGAGAACTTATCAGTACTTGCGATGGAAATGCATGGTCTGTGTCATGACTGGTAGCGGGATGTGCTGCAACAGGTAAAAGTGGAAAGGCTTCTTTCTTTTCTGGAGAGCTCCATATGAGTGTTAGGCTGGCACTTGTGCCCATGCTGAAGTCTGGCAGTGGCAAGTTGAACACAGTACTCTTTTAGGTTTTTGTTGCATGTTTTAGCAGTCCTTGTGTATGTGGTCCTTGAGCACTCATAACATTTAACAGCAGCCAAACTGTTGTGCATAAGGTTCTCTGTTCTGTCTGACATCCTGTATCTACTTCTAGAAATCCTGAAAAATAACTTGTAGAAAAACATCTAATTAGGAGATAACTTTGAATTGATCATCTAAACACCACAAAGCTTTCTCTAGTGCAGAATCAAATACTTAAAATGCTGGTTTTTTTTCACTTCATCAGTTAAATATTATGTAAAGGTCTGTTATTCCTCTAGTACAAAGACACAAATGTGACAAAGTAGGATAATGGTTAATGAAACAGGTAGACATAGAACCAGTGAAACCGATCTACTTACTTGTATGGAGTTGTTTCCAAAATCTTCAGTTGCACTGTTTTGACAATTATCTGAAGTTCCTATCTTGAAAAGGAAGTGTAAAAGTGATCTAGTTGGCAATGGACTGACTATATGCAACGATACCCTTAAAACCAAATGAATGGAATGTAGGATTGAGTTGACAACTCCAATCCTTTGCTATTGAAGGGAACTATGTGGTAGTTGCTTAACCCCAAGGTGTCCATATCATATCAGTTTCACATACCTCAGCCTTGCACCAGTTCTAATTATCTGAAGAGTGTGGTTGAAAAAGAAAAAAACATAACTAAACCCAAAAAACAACCTGCAATATACCCACCAAATAAGAAAAAGGAAAGTCCACAGACATTGCCAGCATTGTAGTTTCCATCAGAAAGGGGAGCTGAAAATTTTAGGTTAACCAGTGCTTTGGTTAGCAATTCTAGGAAATAAATCTTCTGATAATTGATATTGTCGTACTTGCTATGGATCTAAATATGTGCCTCAGAGGAGTAACACACAAAGACTCGGAGACTATTTAGGATTTCTGCCATTCCTGGGAGAACTATTTTGATCAGTTATGAAGCTTTCAAAACCTTTGAGGGCTTTGTTTCTTGAGAAATAAAAGTTTTAAAGGTCTTTGGAAGGAGTTAAATGTCTGGTTGACACTTGAGTTGATTACAGATGGCTTCATCTTTAAATTGGACTTTAATAAAGCTGGAAGAAAACTGTATTGATGCCTTTGACAATGCCAGAAATTAAGACAGATCTGTTACACATGTACTTTGTGCGTTAATAGTTAAAGCAAACACAGAGTAATAACTTTGTATTATTAAACTTCGTTATTCAACTCAGAACTGCACTGAAAATCTTTGTTTCTAGAAGAGTTTGTTAAATAGTGCTGCAGATACTTAGGTCCTTCATGAATAAAGAATGTTTTTCCTCTCTTGTTTATGTTGCTTAGCACTTACACATAGGAGACACTGTAGTTGCTGAGCTTTTGTAATAACATCTCGGAGAAGTTGCACGCAGAAAAATTCCCAGTGAGTAGAAATTAAATGTAAGAGAAGGAAGCCCTTTAACAGTATACTGAAAGACCTGGAAGGATTGAAGAGGAGGATGCTTGGCATAACAGGCACAACTAACTACTCTCATACAGGCAGATGCTCTAGCATTTGAAATATGAAACTGAGAATGGAAAGATGTGGAATGAGAGTGGAGAGGGCAGTTTTATGAAGAGTAATTTTCTTCTCATCCCTAGTTCAGTTTCCTAGTTGGCTGGGTCAAGGGTTATCCAGTCTACACATGTAAGGAACCAAAGTCTCGTGCTGTCAGCTAGAGAGCCAGCAAAAGCATTTGAAAGGAATTAATTTCAAAATGTGTAACTACAATTAGTTTTCTAAAACCTGGTTGGGAGAGGTAGTGGTAAACAGTCTTAATCAAAAGAATTAGCATTAATCCTGTGAGCAATGGCTCTACTCAAGTTGGAGCTCAGATGATGTATTGACTGTAAATAAGTAAAGGGGAATAGGTGACAAGAGGAAAGTAGATGCTGAGTAATGAGTATAAGGACATGTCATGGAGAAAAACTGGCAAAGGCATGGCAGGGGAAGAATGATTTTTGTATTGTTTCACCACATACAGTCTGGTTTTATGGCTGGTAGAACACAGCTGGATGTAGACCCAGAAGAATAATGTCTCTGCGTGTCTACTTAGTTTCACTGATGTCAGTAGACACATTGAAGGTCTTCAGCAGGGCTCTGAATTTACTGTAATTAACAGTAATTTTGGGTACCTGTTTTGGCTGAATTTTTGCATTAGGTTTTGACATTGGGATTGAATTGATCATTGTATTGCTGAAGAGGTTGTTGGAGACTAGACATGAACTGAAGGTTCTCTAAAGCCAACGCCCTCAGCCATGAAAACTATTGTATAGTTCTTCATAATTAATACAATGTTTTACAGTTCTAGGAGTCTCTTAAAAACAGCTTTATCCTGGCATTTCTCTACATCAAGAACAGTTTTGCCTTTCTGTCTCCACCTGCTGGTACCTGGCTGAGAGGCATGTACATGAAATTAGGAGGTTAGGAATTCTTATGCTAAATGAGTATTTTATGTATCCTTAACTCAATGGAATCACCTATTTGTAAAAACAGTATGACATCATTTTATAACTCTTAGAATTTTTATAAACTTCTACCATTACTTGAACATTTTTATTTGTACAATAAAAGGTGGTGCTAAAATTATATATTTCTTTACGGTCTCCAGTTTATTTTGGGAAAATGGTAGTGTAGCTAATGTGTTTTTGGAGGAAACAGCAGTAAATCATTGAGGAGTCTTGCTTCTAAAAAAATTCAGAATGCTTTTAGTACCAGTGTGGCTTTGTATATTTTGCACATATGGACTCGTGTGTTAGGCAGTGTCATAGCATTCTTTTTTTTGCTGTCTTTGGGCAAATGTTAAAAATTGTAAGTTGTGTGCACCAAAAATCTAAAATAACTGTCCTAACTTTTTCTGAGTACTCAAACTGATTCTGTATTTATGTAATCTGTAAGTGAAATTCATGATACTAAAACATACTTTCTTAGGGCAAAAGATCAAAAGACTTACCAGAGACTTCAATATGTCAGTTGTTGGGGTTTTTTTGTGCATTAATTTTTCTCTTTAAAGCACAGCATGTTTTTGTCTTCTGTTTTGGAAATGCTCTTTGAAGGCTAAAGAATTTGAGTATTCATTGATTTTTTTTTTTCCCCTCGTATCTTAGTGTTTGTGTTCTAATATATTAGAACTGTAAAAGAAATAGATGTTGAAACAGTGTAAATTAATAACTGTGCTGGGCAGATGACTTCAGTCTTTTCAAGCCAGAATTGAGATAATTAGTGCTGTTGATACGATGCCGCTTATTACTTAAAGTTGTTGTATGCATGTATAAAAATACAGTGGCAGTGAAAAGTTCCCCTATAATGATTTGCAGCTTGTCTTCCTGTGGACTGTAGTGTATCAGTTAGCCACTTGTTTGCAGGTAACTAAGTGAAAAAAAATTACCCTGTTTGCTTCCCCCCCTCTTAATTCTATTTTGCAAATATGTGGGTGAATTTGCAAGAGAAAAGAAATGTAAAAGTTTCCTTCTCGACTAGTAGCTCTTCATCAGTCATCACTATTCCTGCATTTTGTTCAAGAGGCTCTAATTGTCTGCATTTGGCAGGTTTAACACTTCCTGACAGAGAGGCTATTAAGGGGAAGTATTCTCGCATAACTGTCACAGGCAGGAACAAAGAACCTTCAAACTCAATGTGTGGAAACCACTAACATTCTTAAATGACCCTTTTCATGCATTTTATCCCTTTTAGCTAAAATTTGGAGGGTGCAGGGTCATGGAAAGCAGCAAGGTGTAATAAAACAGTAAACCCTGAGATTTTTTCGGAGGGGATGGGGGGTTAGTTTTTTTTGCTAGATTTATCTCTTGACTTAAAAACAATTGTTATTTGGAAAAATCTCATTAACAGATGTGACTGAAGTAAAAAGACTTAAAACTGATGTTGCTTTCAGGACTGCTTTGAACTTAACAAGCACCGATTTGTGGAGCAGACTAGCTAATGAAAGGAAATTAAATTTTCTGACAACTTCCCCTGCCAGCCCCCTTATTCTTCATGGGGCTGTTACTAGGTACTGAAGACTTTTAAAGAGGATTTTGTTTTATTATCGGACATAAATGAACCAGGTATGAACATTTCGTATGTATTTTTTTTTAAAGTTCTGACCTGGGTGCTTTTAAAACGGATTGCCTTGAAAGCTTTAAAAATATCAGGTTTCAGTTTAATGTTCGTAAGTCAGCCCCCATAGTTTCAGACACACTTAGCAGCTGGTGATTTCCAGACATTACTGCCTTCCATACAAATTTTTTAATGCATGTCATGGGATAGTATAAATATTAGCAAATTTGGATGGAATTTTCAAACTTAACCCATGCCACTATAATTTAACCCATTTTGTTTCTGGTTTTGTATAATGTAAATATATTGCTATCAGTAGAAGAAACTAGAATTAACTACTGCAGGAGAAGCAGTTTGGTTACTGAAAAGTAAGCAATTCAAGTATTTTGTTTTTTATTCTCTGAATTTCCCATACTTTTTTCTGTGTCAGGCTACAGTAGTATGAGACAGCTGAAGCAATAGGTGGCATCAACAAAAGGATTTTTAGAATTGTCTTGAGCTAGTAACATGGTGATTCTTAAATGGAAACAATTATGGAGATCTTCTGCTTTCAGATACAGTTTAAAATGGTGCATATAAGCTTTATTCTGTATTCAGAATGCAGAAGTTACAGAATTGAAATGCTTGTGTTCTTTCTTCAGTAAACAAAACCCATTTGTCTTTAAAGAAGTCCTGGAAGATTTTTTTTTCCTGTACTTGAATTACTCCCAAACAATAGAGAATCAACTCCCCCTACTGACAGCAGCCAGGAAAGCACAAGAAATATCTGTGTGGACAGAAACAAGCTGGTAGTGGACAAACTTTAACGATCTGATTTATAGTCCATTATTGATTGTAAACTTCTAAATTCTAGCATTAAATTCCTACAACTGCAGAAAATCATTTTGCGATCCTGGTTGTGTTTCCTGTCAGCTGATTCCTTGTTGCTTTGAGTTTCTCAGTATACTAATGATGAGGTAGAATTTACATTCCACTTATGGTATTAATTTTACATTCCTCTGGCTGAAAAGGGTCAGAAGGTTGTAAAATCAAACATTAAATGAATCGGAGGAGACAGTAGTGCAATATATGACTGCCCTCAGGACACAGTGCAATGGCTGATGGGATTAACGTTGGGTCTCATTTCCTGCTTTTACAGGATGCAGATGAAGCTGTCAGAATTGCAAGGGAAATTGGTAAGTTCTTAAATTAGCTATGGTGGGATTTGTGTGCCTCTCAGCAGACATGGTTGACTAAATTGAATGTGTAATAAGTAATCCCTATAGAACAAATAATGTTTTAATAGTTTTTAAGTTCCCTGTTTGCCCGTGGGGCTGGAAGAATCTAGACATTAACGCCCTGTCTCTTAAATCATCACATTTGAGCTTTCGAACTGGACTTTGCAGAACAAGTGCAGCCATGATTTGTGGAAGGCATGTAATAGGCAGTAATGAATAGCTCAGGAGTTATTTCAAAGTATATCTGCAATTGGACATGATAGTCAGAAGTTAGGCATGGTGTATTTCTCTTTATATGGAGGCTGACACCAGTGATGTTATCATCTTCATTCTTCATTAGTGTGTGGACTGCAGTTAGCTTGAATATCATCCAGAGCACCAGCCTTTCTTCTGTGCTTACTGGAATAAAGTCACTATTCAGCTTCTGAATATCTTACAGAATGGTGAAAAGAGCAACCAGCAAACTGTCTGGGACTCATTTTGATGAAGGTTAAGTGTAATATGTGTTTAATGAGTTTTGGCTTTTATTTACTAAAGCTTATATTAGGGAAAATACTAAACCATATGCTTGAAATTACACGTTATTAAATGCTTGCTAGAAGAAGAATCTAAGGCAGTAAGATTTTTCTGATTTTCCTTGGGATTTTTCCTTCATTTTCACTTTGAGACAGTAACCATTAGAAACTATTTAGCTTTATCACAGGTACATAATTCAAAGGAGTTATCTGCATTTGAAACTCCTCTTGCTGATCTAGCAGCAAATACGTTTCACCTGTTTCAAAAGCTATGGCTGTGCTTTATGTGCCAAATAGAAAGTGGGACTTGCACTGCTGCAGATAACTTTTAATCAGTGTAAGATCTTTCCACTTTAAGTTGGGGCCTTTACTCTGCACTGGTTAACTGCCCTGAAACCCCTCAGTGTAGGCATGTCTGACTTTTAGGCTGACACTGTTGAAGCCAGTGTTTCTGTGGGTCAGCCTTTGTGTCCTTGTTGGGAAATGGAGTGATCACTGATCATTGTCATGGGATTAGAAACAAAAGGAAGAGGTTATCAACCAGATTGGAACATTCAGAAGAGAACTGTAAATAAATCCCAGTTGCCCCCCAAAGTTGGTTTTACTTCTGAATAAAGGCATTTGACTTTTTATGAAATGAAGTATTATGACTGTATTTCAGTTCAGTTTCTGTTCAATGGTCTGTCTTGCTCTTGTGTTTTCCTGCATTTTTAGAGCCGTTTTGTTGAATGTAAGTTTAAAGGCATGCAGTGGCTTTTTAGACACCCTTTAAAAATATTCTTGTTTAATTCACTTCTTCTGTTGATTGGTTCCTGTCTTTGATATCAGTAGCACTTTAGGGGTTGTTATATCAAGGCAGTCTTAAATCTGTGATATTAAAGTCAATTACAGACAGCTGGGTTGTGCTTTGTCTAGATGGAAAATTCTTGGAACTGTTTTGATACAAAAAAGTTTTGTACTGTGATGCCATGTAGCGAAAGAAAAATGTCCCTTCTAGCTTTTTCCTCACATGTTTCAGCCAGTTGATTAGTTTGGTTAAGCTTCTGTCTAATTGTGACCACTGATCATAATAAAACTGTGATTTTGATTTTGAAGGATCTAAAATGGGATGAAATGATAGTCTCTCTTGTATATAATGCATTTGTCTTCGTGTATAAAGTGCTTGATATGCAAAGGAATACTTTCAGATTGTTTTTAATTTCACTTCACTTATCCAGAGTCTTGGTCTCTGAGATAACAACTGTGGGTCAGTGCTTAAAACAGTAAAACAGTGGTTTTACTCTTTTACTGCCTGTATTTTTTTCCTGCTTCTTCCTGCTCTGTTCAGGCCAAAGATCCAGTAGTAGTTAACCATGACACTTCAGGGGTAAGAACACTGCCTTTACCTGTTTCAGTGATTATTATCTATGACTACAAATTTCCTAGGTATAAAACCTTATTTTTGCCCTTGAGATATGTGGTCCTGAGTTGTCAAGAGAGAATGTGACAGATATACTAGGCTAAATCAGGAATTGGAAGAAGTTGAGGCACAAATTGCTGGATAGGCTCCTTTCTGCAGTCTTCCTTCTCTATTTTTTGGTGTGGGCTGTTCTCTTGTAATCCTTTCTGTAGTGCTTAATTACACTGGCTTTTTTTCCCCATGCTGCTTTTAGATCTGTTTGTAAAGTTGTACATTAAGAACTATTGGCTTCTTGATTTCTGAAGCCTTGATGAAACTCCAGGAAGTTTTATTCCTCTGTTTGGAAGGACTGAACAGCTATGCAGTGCAATCAGTTAAACTAAAGGAAAGTCTGTACAAAACTGAAGAGGTGAAAAAGTTGGGTTTTGTCATGTTTCATTTGACATGCTAGCTTTTCAATAATGGATATTGAAAAGAAGCTGATATTGCCACATGCAATATTGCTCAAACTGGTATTGCACAATGCATTCTGTGGTCTACTACCTGCAACTTTATAAAAATGGGTAAATGGCATCTAAACTCATGGTGGCAAAGGGTGGGAACTAAGAGCTGCGGGACATCAGAAGTTTGTTTACTCCTTTCACCATTCAGATTCTCAGAATAGCAACTGCCCTGGAAACAAAGCAGTCCTAACTTAATAGTACCTATGTAACAGCAAAAGTATGCTCAATGATCTTCAAATCTGACAGCTTCTTACCTTCTTGCCTTTTAAGATCTTTAGACCCATCCTTCAGATGCATCACAAGAATGTAAAACTATAGAATGAGAGTAGGTTTTAATCTCAAAAGCAGTTTTAATTTCATGTGAATGGGCATCTAATTTGAGGGAAGGATTGAAAACCTAACGCCTAGTCAAAAATGTGTCTGCTTTGTATGAGACTCTTTGCTGTTGTTGTGGGGACTTATAAATGCTGTTAAAAATTGTTTTGCATGCCTCTCCCTTCCCACATCTAATCCAACCAGTCCATGTGAGCATACTTCAGCAGTTTTGGTTGCTGTTGAGTAGTACAAAAGGGATTAGGAGAGTGATGAGTAATGCATCCTGATCCCAGCATCCTGTACCCAATTTGTATGCAAAACGTAAATTTTGCAAAGCCTTCCTTTCAATCGTTGATGTTGGCTAAAGAGCTGCTCTTCAGCTTAGTGCCCCTGAGAGCAAGGAGTATGTAAAGGCATATTTAAGCAAAACCTCAACTACCCTTATTTTTAGGGGACGAGCTAATTTTACATCCTAACATGTTGAGGTGGCTGTTTTTCCTTCTCAACCTAAAAAGCTGTATGTATCTTTTCAAAACAAGCCTTACTTTGTTTTTTAGTGGGTTTTTTTTAATTAATTTTACTTTTAATTATTTTGTGGCTCTCTGGAATCTTTAGCTGCCTTGCATACAGGTGTGGTTGACATATTGCTAATACATGAAAGATGGGAGGGAGGGGAAGCACAATTGTCTTATACTTGGTGAGCGATACTAATAATACATGTATCCTATCTGATAATTTAACTGTGTGATATATGAGCTACATCTTGTAGCATATAAAGCCTCACCAAGGCTCACTGTCAACCTGCCTATTTTGATTTTGAAACTAAAGAACAGAAAATAAGGACTAGACTCTGCTTACAGAATTAAAATCAGCAAACCATTCAAGAGACTGATATTGTTGGACTGAAATTGTTAGCATAACTGATGATGATTTTTTTCAAGTACATGTAACTCTGAATAAGGTAGATTAGGTGATGGAAATTGCCATAGTGAGTTTGCCATAATAAGGCTTAAAACAATGCTTGTTCTAAAATTTCAGTCTTGCAGCCTCTTAGGTTGGAGAGAGTCTCCAGGTGGTGACAGTGTTGCCAGAGGTTTATGTTTGCTAGTGTTACCTGTATGTATATGTTAACATTTACTGTATTTCATGAAAATCAGTTGAACTTCACTGTTGCTTTATGCCATCTAGTATTATTTTGCCTTTACCCTTTAAACTCTGGGATTGTAGAGGCCCTGAAAATACTAAATAGTTCTGGATCGAACCCATTTTTACTCTGTGACCTATTCCATGCGCCTCTATGGACAGCATCAGATTTCATAAGAAAAAGACTCTAGAAGGGTTATTTGCATGGCTCTGTTTGGTCTTACCCTTATACCTAGTAACTAGAGATCACTTTAGACTTCAAAGCATGAAGATTTGTAGCCTTTTGGAAGTTGGTTTGTGCTCTACATATCCTTAATTATTACCTCTCCACAGTTTTCAGCCACATGAATGCTTTACAGCATGGGGGTTTCACAGTCTAATAAGGTGTTATGTTAAAAACTATTTCATTGATTTTTTTTTTTTGTTCTCTTGTACTGTCGCTGCTTTCCTGTCTTTCAATCAACACTATTGTTTCTTATGCTTGTATCATGCCTTTTTTTGGTGTCCATTTCAGTCTTTTTAAGAAAAAGCTTTTCCAGGTTTTGCTGTTTTAAGTATCTTCTCCTGAACCTCCTTTCAGTTACATGACCTTGAGGAGGAGGTGGGTGTGTTGTATTGCTGTCACTTGACAAAGCAAGAGTAGGTCTACATTCCAGAAAGGAACTGTAAATGTGAGTTACACATATGATAACAGACTGGACCGCTTCTAGGAACCATAGTCAAATGTCTCTTTCCGTCCCCAGATCAAAGTCTTTTAGAGAATGTATCTTCAGTTTGCAAGGACTAATAGACTCTTCTTGCCAGATAATATCAGCTGGTCTGATATTTGCCTTAGTGTTGTGACTTTGATTAAACGTACTGGAGACCAAAGGCATTAAGAATTTTCTGCTATCTTGGAAACACCAAAAACTTTTTAATTAGATCCTCGATTTTCAGTTTTCTATATGTTCATGTGGAGATAGGTGGAGTTCTCTGATATGAAGAAATTGTTTCAGGAAGTTGCTTTAAATGAACAGATGGTATGAAAAGATAAACAATCTTTTCATATTTCTAAATCTTTTAAATTACTATATCTGCTTTTCAAGTGTGTTCTTTGTTACTGTAATTTTCTAGCTTTCAGTAAACTAAGATCCTGACTCAAATCTGTATAACAGTATCTTATTCGGAAAGTAAAATATTGCCAGTTATGTACAATGCTGTCAGAATTATATTGCTCATTTTTTCTTACTACTTGTCTATTTGGGGAAAATACTTTTCTATTGTAAAAAAAAAAGCAATAATCTGTTTTCTGATTCAATTTCATAATAGCCAAACAGCAGTGCTCTTGAGTTGCTCTGTTATTTAAAATGTACTGCACCAGAAGTGTTGATAAGATACAGATTTGTTTACTCAATCTCTTGACTATTAATTTCTGAAGATCTGCTTATTTTTGCTGTTAATTTTTTGAAAAAAATTGTCACAGCTTATTTCAGCAGCAATAAAGGAACAACATTTTGTTCATAAAGAGATATGAGCTTGAAAAGGTCAAATGCTTTATTCATAAATCACTTTGTTTCTTGGGAATAATTCATTCAGTGTTTTTTTTTGGTATAAATGAATTGGAGAAGACAGCCTTTCTTGGCTTTAGAAATTACTGCATTGACAGCTAAGTTTTGAAAAGAAAAATTTCTCCTCTGTTCTCCCTCCAAACAAAGTGTTTTAATAAACGAAGTTATTGTCTACTGGCTTTATTGGACATGTGGTCAGTTGTCATGTTCCTCTGACCAACTGAACAAAGTTTGAACTTCTGTCTAATTGTTCCCCGCTGTTAGGCTACCCTGTCATGATCAAGGCCTCAGCAGGTGGTGGTGGGAAAGGCATGAGAATCGCTTGGGATGATGAAGAGACCAGGTGAGATGCTGTCCAAAAGCTTGCCTTGATGAATGCTGCAGTTACCAAAGTCCCATTAAGGCACTGTGAGCTGACAGTTGAGCAGATATGAAATGTTAGACAGAGAAACTGGATATTATTTGGTTTTCTCCCTTTCACATAGTGAGCAGTATACTTCAGAAGTTTTGCATGTGCCTATTTCAAATTAATTCTTGCATAAACCTTCCAAAATGTGGTCGATTAATTTGAGTAAAAAACTAACACTTACAACTGCCTTTAGTCCAGTGTGAGACTGTAAACTTAGTGTAAATAACATTTTGCTGTATGCCTTTCAGAATGCTGATTTATTAATTGTCTCTCTTAGGGAGAATATTTATTGGCTGTGATTTGCAAACATTAATGCATGCCATTACTTCTGCTGAAGTTGATGAGACTGATAATTCATGTGTGGAAACACATACGGTGTTACCAGAATGTGCTCTAATAAATTGTGTACTTCTGTGTTTAAAATATTTGCCTCAGCAAACTATTGTGCTTTTGTCTGTTTTGAAACAACATTTGTTTAAACACACAGACATTTTCGGGTCTCTTAGGGGTTGTCTGAATCCTGAACAGTTTGTGATGCTTTGTTGTTGGTTCGAAGTCTTACAATCCATTCTCAACTCCACATGCCACTGGTCTTGCAGAAAAATATATTTTCTGATTTTTTCAAAGACTTGTAACGAGAAGCCTGTTTGATCCAAAATAACCTGACTGTTTTCCTTTCCACACAGAGCAGCACATGTGCTGGAATTAACTCAAAATACAACTGAAATTTTCATTAGTTAATTTAGTCGCCTGCAAGATTTCCCTGCCGTAAATTTTAGATTTGAAGAAAACATGGTGGGCTTATTTGTACCTTGTTACCTCTAGTCCATTTGTATTCAAATGTAAATAGGAAAATAAGGTTTTCATTCATTAGAATGAAAATGTAGAACAACCTGCTTTCTTACAAGGATGCTTCCTTCCTACTGCTTTAGAATCCAAAATTGTTGCCTTGATTTTATTCAGGCAGCAGTTGCATCTGTTGGACTAGAATGGAAGGCATTAGTTTCTTGTTTTGTTCAGAAAAGAGCAAAGGAGCTTGATAAAAGTAACTGGTTTAAAGTGGATCTAAAATCATGATTGCCAGTTTGTCTTGGAGAAAAGTTGTGGTTACTGTTTTGAAAGTCACCTGGTAAAGCTGATTGGTATTAATAGAAACTAGCTAGAGATATTCTTTTATGTATGTTTGAATATCACTAAATTAATTGAGTGATAGTACTTTGATTCCATCTTATTTAATGATGATAATTTGAGTTCCTTGCCTTGTTTGTGGAAAGCCTTTGAATCATAGAATATCCTGAATTGGAAGGGACCCACAAAGATCATTCTAAAGTATCATTCAGCTCATTATTTACCAGTGGTGTTCTTATAATAATCCTCTTGGTTAGTTATGCAAGCCTTGTCTTTATAATATAATTTTAGAGTAGTCTCTAAAAGGTGCTAAGAGAAGGAACACTTAGTCACAGATCAACAGTGTTTACTGAGCTTGTATGAAGAGGAAATGCTTATTGTAACATTTATGGGTAGGCAAAATGAAGTTGACAAAATATTTGTTGCAGGAAGATAAAAGTGAGATTTAAGAGAACTTGAAGATAAACAGATTTACTTTGGATTTAAATATGAAGTAGAGCATTTCAGTTTATCTTCCAGTCTGTGTTGAAGAAATATCTGTGAGGTTGTAAAAAATTTGTTGTACATGTCCATCAGTTGTGTTATGGAGCTAAGATTGTTCCTTTTTATGTGTTTGAAGAGGAACATCTGACTGTTTTGAAGGTGACTGAACTTTTACTGACAAAACAATGTATCTGATAGTTTTAATATTCCATAAAAAGTTAGTGATCTCATATATAGTCTTCCTGCATCCAGATCCATGTAATCCTAAAAATAAACCAATTTTCAGCTATGGGCAGACTTTGAAAAGCCAATATCTGAATGGTCTGTTGCATTTCAGAGTTCACAGATGCAAGGTGAGTGTGAAGAATTGTTGGTAATATTTTGATCTGTAAACTTGTTTTGGCTTTGTCTCATGGGATTAATTTTAAATACTATTTGAAAACAAAAAGCCTTTATATAGAAACATACAATACCCTGAGTTGGAAGGGACTCACAAGGATCGTTGAGTCCAACTCCTGTCCCTGCATATGATAACCCCAAGAAACACACTATGTGTCTGGAAGTGTTGTCCAAATGCTTCTTGAACTGACAGGCTTGATGCTGTGACCAATTCCCTGGGGAGCCTGTTCCAGTACCCAACCCCATTCCAGGTGAAAAATCTTTTCCATGTTTGAAATATACTTTTGGATTTTCAGGATAGTTGAAAATCTTTCTTGTTTCAGCTGGTTATGTGTGCTATAATCAGGCATTGGAATGGGCTGCCCAGGGAGGTGGTGGATTCTCTGTCCCTGGAGGTATTTAAGAAGAGACTGGATGTGGCACTTAGTGCCGTAGTCTAGTAACTGTGGTGGTAGTGGGTCAAGGGTTGGACTTGTTGATCTCAGAGGTCCTTTCCAACCTGTCTGATTCTATGATTCTAAGAAGGCTTAAATGTACGTGGCGTGACATGGAAATAGCCACTGGAAGTGGAAAAGATAGATGTGACCAACTTAATTACTACTATTACAGAATTATTTACTGTGGCAACTTACTGGTGCTTCATCTTTCACATCCCTTAAATATACCAAGTGATGACAATTGTTCAAGATCCTCTATAATGATTATATTATTATTGCTGTAGCTAAAATGTGTTACCTTTCAGCTACTGTTTCTAATAGAAATACTGTGCAGGACTGAGGGTTGGACTCAGTGGTCCTTGTGGGTCCCTTCTAACTCAGCATATCCTGCGATTCCTGTGTTCAGGGATTGGATCACGTACTACCATCACATAAGTGCACAAAGCTTCAACAATGACTTTTTATTGTTAGTGACTTTAACTGTATGGTATATACAGCACAAGGATATGTCAAAAAGACAAACTATGAAGATGTAAGTTGTGATATAAGAAATTGGCTCTTTGCCATTTTGTTAGTGTTGGTATTAAGTAAGCTGCGCATTGGCTAGAAA
>JAWWLV010000001.1:78338807-78351182 GCA_035041135.1 Platyrinchus mystaceus
ACCAGTGCTGAGTACAGGGGAAGGATCACTTCCCTGGTCCTGCTGGCCACACTGTTCTTGATGCAGGCCAGGATGCCCTTGGCCTTCTGGGCCACCTGGGCACACTGCTGGCTCATGTTCAGCTTCCTGTTGATTAGAACTCCCAGATCCCTTTCTGCCTGGCTGCTCTCCAGCCACTCTGTTCCCAACCTGTACTGCTTCACAGATTGTTGTGGCCAAAGTGCAGGACTAGGCTCTTGGCCTTGTTGAACCTCATCCTGTTGGAATCAGACCATCTCTCCAGCCTGTTCAGATCCCTCTGCAGAGCCCTCCTGCCTTCCAGCAGATTGACACTTCCCCCCAACTTGGTGTTGTCTGCAAATTTGCTAATGTTGCACTCAATCCCCTTGTCCAGATCATTGATAAAAGTACTAAACAGAACTGGGCCCAGCACTGATCCCTGGGGGACACCACTAGTGACTGGCTGCCAACTGGATGCAGCACCGTTCACCACCACACTCTGAGCCTGGTCACTCAAGGTCCTGAAGACTTTGATTTGCTTAAAGAAGAATTTGCCCCCTTTATCAGCTTGAGCAGGTGAGCTGTTAAAAAATTTGTACTGCAGTATTACTGTTTCCGGCCTCTTCCTTGATCCAGACCTTCTAGCTCTTACCTTCTTGCCCTTTCCCAAGAAGAGTTCCATATATTTGACCTGCCCATTCTTACTGCTTGTTTTAATTATTGGGTAGGCTATTCATTGCAGCACTGCAGTTGTGTGACCATGTTAGCTATTCTCAGGATGTTGCAGTTCTGTCTGCATGCCAGCTCTGGCTCCTGTTTCCTTGGTCATGTGCCTTAATGTACAGCTGCTTAAGGTGGGCATCTTGACTTTTTTTTTTTCTTTCCCCCTCCCCACCGTTGCTGCCTCCCTGAGGAAAGGCAGTGGTGTTCCCTGCTTGCCTTAAGCGTAGGCTGTGGTGGCCTTTCATCCCCCCTGTTCCAAGCTCAACCTGATTGGGAAACTTCTATTAGAAAGTAATGGAAGCACCTGGAAGCAGCAAATCTGCATCTAGGAAAAAAAACAAACAAACCTGCCAATAAAAGTTAATGAGAACTTAAGAAAAACCTTGTTGGCCCTCCTGTCAAAACTGCCACCAGCTTCTCCTTATGAGAAACCACCAAAAGTGTCTCCTCCCAAAGCCCCCGGCTGCTGCTGTTTGCTGTGCTGCTTGCATACCAGCTCAGCTGGGGTGCCCGTAGCATGGGGTGCCTGGGAGTGCCTGATGGACAGCCCGTGCTCCTCACTCTGCCCCTGAGTTTAGTGCAGGTGGCTGCACTGGAAGACTGAAGATGACCATGGTAGTAGATGGGTAGCGTTTGAAGTGTGGGTCTGCACAGAGCCCCCGGTCAGGAATCCTCTGACCAGAGTTCCTCTTTACTTTGAGTCATAGTGTAGAGGTGTCAGTGATAGTCTTCATACGGGTGAGGCACATCAGCCTCAATGACTGTGCCTTGTCAAATATCAGGGCTTGATTAGGCTGCAGACAACATGGCATGTTGCTTGTATGGTAAACCATACCTGGGCCTAGACAGGGACTTTAAGCTCATGTTTCCCTATCCCAAGTTCCTGTGCCCTTCTTTTCTGGGGTTAGCATGGGCAGGAAAGTTTTGGACATGATTGTATGTATTGCTACAGTTGTGCTGCATCTTCCTTGCAGAGAGGCTCTTAAAACAAATTCTCTTCTAGCCTTAGTGTCTGGGTATGTTTTTAATATTTTAATATTTATATTTTAATAAACAATAATTTAAAATAATTTTAATATAAAAAGCAACTTAAACATAATTTAAATAATAATTTAAAAATAATAATTTCATTTTAATTTATTTTTAATATTTATAAAGAGATTCAGAACCATCTCCATTTGGTTAGTATGGTCTTTGAGGAAAGTGAAGTGTATTTATATGACTTTTTTTCACTGGATAAATGGAACTCCACAGTTTTGTAAGGTACAAACAAGGTCAGAATACCTGAGATATTTGTTCCTGTTATAAATAGTTCAAAAACATTTACAGATGTATGGATTAGATAATTAGGTACCTGCATTTTTTAACAAGTATTGCAGTTTAGGTTTCTAATTAGCACATACTTCAGTAAAAGAAAAAGTCAGTTGTGAATAATTGTGCAGAAAACTGTGTGACACCAGAATATTTACAAAACAAAATGGTGCCTTTGATATAGGAGTTAAAATAGCTGTAAACCTATTTCAGTAAGAAACACTGTGTATGGTTGGTTGTTACAGCACTTTAGTTTTTTGGACAGATCAGGTAGTGTACAGAATCACAAATTTTGGTGTCCCTTTTTCTCTTTATTAACTCAATATGTTGAAGTTAAATATGAATTTAGGAAAGTTGTACATTGAGTATAATCTCTCAAAATTATAGCATGTATTATTCCACAATTTTGAAAGAAGATGAAGATATATTTTTGAATACACACATCTTTCTACTGTAAGTTTACCTATTTTGTGATTCTGTTATCTGGGTTTTGTTTGTGGAATTCAACTAGATTCAAGAGATGGAAAGCATGGAAACTTCTACTCAGTTGTGCTGTAGTTCTTATTCTGGGTCCAAATGTCAGGGAAGCTGTGTTTCCCACAGAAATTTAGACCAAACTTACCATATATATATCAACATAAACGGGACTAATATGCCAGAGCTTGTAGAAAATTTCAGTGAAGCCTTTGGGCATTATGTTCTGTTTCACCCTGAGAAAGCTGTCCATGAAGTTATTTGTCAGGTTATGATGCCATTTAAAAAAGAAAAAGCTAATAAATCCAATATCTTGCAATCTTTATTTGTTTGAGTAACTAGATATATAAAAGAAAACAGAAGGAAGCATATGGAATGTCCCATATAGCACTCACTTATACCTTAATGCAGGGAAAAACTTGTAGTACAGGTGGTATGCTCTGTAAAGTGACGTATTGCATCTGTAGTTTGTGTGTTCTGTGGTAGGATTTTCAATGTCTAAAATATCACATTTGCAGTTGTTTAATGCACAACTAACCTCTGCTGTTCTTGAGTATTAAGAGAGCTGTGTGCTTTAAGTAATGGTGAGCTTCACCTTCTGCATAGCAAGTACTTCGTAATTACTGCATCTTAAAATTCTGTTACTTTATTACTTTGGAAGAAGAAAATGCCAACAAAGAAAATGAATATAATTGTAAATGCTCAGACTTTTTAAACACATCGAAATTTTCTGTGTTTTAAGAATGTTTTGTTTTGGGATTTTTTTTTTTTTTTTGTGTCTTTGTAAGGAAAACAAGAAAAACAAGAAAAAAGGATACTCATTACAGAATCAAATGCAAATGGTAAAACTTGGTTTTGGATGTGTATATGTTCATTGATGAAGACTGCTGGATGACTGAAATGAATAAGTGTTCCTTTTTGTATACTTCAGGAGCTGATCTAACTTTTTAAATACAGAGTATTCTTTTTGTTTTTGTTATTTAAGGGAAGGTTTTAGGTTTTCATCTCAAGAAGCTGCTTCAAGTTTTGGTGATGATCGCTTGCTGATAGAAAAGTTCATTGATAACCCTCGTCACATAGAAATCCAGGTTTGTACTATTATTATTATTACTACTATTAATTAATGTATATTTATTTAATAAGGTTTGAACTGATAAATGGATAGAAGTTCAAAACATTTCAAACACTCCACTAAAAAAGGCCTAGAGTCTTGTGTTTTCCGGTGTCTTGGGTCATTGCTCAAACTACATGGCTATCATGCACAGTACAGCCTTCCTGTTTTTATTCTCCAGCCTTTCTGTAGCAGGAAGACTGTGAACTGTGTTCAGTTTGTTGGGGGAGAAAAAAAACTTACAGGCATCTGTCCTGAGGGATGGAGCTTGAACTCTGGATCCTATAGGAGTGCTTGAGTGCAGCAGAGGATGTAGGAGTTCAAACACTCCCGTTCTTAACATTTTTCTAGGTGGTTTTGTCGTATTTTGGATTCTGTTCTGAAGTATCTAATGCTTTCTGGGAACTCAGGAGGATTTGCATCCCATTTTGGTCAGTTTGTGGTTCAAAATCAGTTGTATTCTCTTGAACTTCTGGATTGTGACCATTTATGTATTTTATTGGATTTAGCATTAAGTCAGATATGCTATTGCAGAACAAAAGTTGTTTCTTTCAGACACTAGCTAACAAAATTATGATTTCAAAATTTGTGATGTGTTTGATCTTATGTAGGCAGCTAATTTTTTGTGTTTGTCATTAGCCTTGAGATAATATTTCCTGACAAGAAATCTATATGAAGCATTTTTGTTTCCTCAACAGAAATTTCACTTGTTACACAGAAATTTCATTTATTTTTATCCAAAATATAAACCCTTTCTATATTGTTGTGGACTTCCCATGTTTTTATTTATTTTATGTACACAGGCTAACTTACTGCATTTCATAGAACTGTAGAATAGTTTGGGTTGGATCTTTAAAGATCGTCTAGTCCAAACCCCTGCTGTGGGAAGGGACATCTTCAACTAGATCAGGTTGCTCAGAGCCCTGTCCAGCCTGACCGTCAATGTTTCCAGGGATGGAGTTCCACCACCTCTCTGCGCAACCTGTTCCAGTGTTTCACCACTCTCACAGTAAAAAAAAAAAAATCTATTCCTTATATATAGTCTAAATCTATTGTAGTTTAAAGCTGTTTCCCCTTGTCCTGTCACTACGGGCTTGGATAAAAGTTTGTCTCCATCTTTCTTATCAGCATCCTGTAAGTACTGAAAAGTTGCAATTGAGTCTCTCCAGAGCCTTCTCTTCTCCAGGCTGAGCAACCCCAATTCTCTCAGCCTTTCCTCATAGGAGGGTTGTTCAGTCCCTATAATAATTTTTGTGTCCCTCCTCTGGACCTGTTCTAACAGGTCAGTGTCTTTCCTGAACTGAGGACTCCAGAGTTGGATATAGTACTCCAGGTGGGATCTTACTAGAGAGGAGTAGAGGGGGAGAAGTGAAGAAGAGAAACACTGAAATAAAGAAACAGTCTGTAAACAGGAAAATGAAGAAACTGTAAAAATAAAATTTAGATTCCACCTTATTCTCTTTTGAAGGGTCATGGAAAGATATATAGTGAACTCTAAGTTTCAGCATTTATCTTAGATACAAAAGAGGGCAGATTGCTAGAGCATCTTTTTGTATTCTCTTGCTGTGACTAGTAATATTCAGCTACCTATGTCTTATTTTTTCTCTTTTTTTTTTTTCTTTTTTGTGTGTATGCAAATCAATACACCTTAAAGATCTGTTTCCTTCAGTGCTTGCAGATTTGGGAGCTTCAGCAGATTCCTACTGATTCTTCAGTGAATTAAGTTAGATGGGATTGATTCCTCTATACTTCCATGAGTTGGGAGCAGATTATACATTGTCGTGATTCCTTTGGGTTTAAAAAGTTACCTCAAAAAATTAGGTAGTACTGTATTTAAGAACTGTTAAATAACTTCACTTAGAGTAAACAAAATGTCTTTGCTATTAATAATTTATAGTTGTATTTATAATAAGTGTACAGTGAATGTTGTTTTTCTTATACAAACACTTTGATGGTACCTTTTAACAATATCATAGCATATCATTTTAACTTCATGTTCTAATCAGCTTTAGGACGTTGACCTTGGTTCATTTTCAAACTGCTGAATATACAAACAATTTGAGACCAGATGCCAAATATTTATTACTTTAGCAGTAACTTTTAAATAGGACTTTTTTTTTAGCATTCTCATATTTCTCCAAAGCATTGGTACTTAAAATTGTTAAATAAGGAGTTTCCTGTGTCTAGCTATAAAACAATCACTTTGTAAAACATGAGAAAAAACTAAAACAATTAACAGGAAAATAGAGTCCAAATAGACTTTATACTTGAACTGATTTGTTCTCCTGAAGTATTTGATAAAAAGGACCTGAGTTTAAAGTAAGAGTACGTGGACTGTCTATTACTTGGCTAAATAGCAATCCTACAACTGGAAAAAGAATTTAGCTGACTGATGTAGGAGAGGTTCCGTTACATAATTTTGAATTGTTTTGGCATATAGATGTACGTAGCATATACTAATGTCATAATCATCTAATCCCACAAAACAGGAAACTTTGTTTTAGAAATATTTAGGTATGTAAAAAAAAGCTTTATCTGTGACATGCATTTTTAGTGAGATGTGTACTGGAATCTCATGTCACCTCAGAGATGATGATTTCAGTATTTTGCAAGTATCTTCTGAAAGACAATTGTTGTATGGTTAGTTTCTGATAAAAAAACAGTGGTTCCAGAATAAAAGTAAAGGGTTAATGCTACATGTTTTTGGCTTATTCTATTTATAAGTATCTTCTCACAGTAAATGTTCATACGTGTCTCTTGGAGCCATATTAACTAATAACTGAAAAAACATTTATTTAAGATCCAGGTTGGTGAAATGTAGTAGGATATGAGAAATGTCCTGAAGTGAAAGAAAATATTTACTACTCGGATTGAGAAATTTTATCCTCTTCAGAAAAATACAGAGAGAGGAGAGAAGCACAGGAACTCATTTTTATTGAAATATTTGAGGACTCTGATTGTTTTGATGAAGCTGAATTCTCTGAAAGATGTGGGGCTTTCTAACAGTGAAGCAGAAGTGCTCACAGGGAATCATTCTACTTACAGTGATTTTTCCATTGAGTCCCATGCTATGTTCTATAGGTGTAACATTTTAGTATTAAAAAAACCCCACAAATCTTAAGACCTCCAGGATGAGTTTCTGTAGAGCACTACTCATCTGGATTGGAAGTGTGAAGCCTTGGGTAGGAAGTACCTGAGTATTTCTTTTTTCCATTTTTTTTTTTTAAATCTTTGTGCTGAGTCCCCTGTTGGGGAATCTAGCAGGTGGTTGGAGCACCCTCGTGCTGCTGCTGCTGCACCTCCCCCTGTGCAGGGAAGAAGAGGAGTCTGGGACATGCTGTAGTTTAGGAAATTCTGAAGTTGTCTAGACCCCTTTGAAGGGGCTTTTTTTTTTTTTTTTTTCACTAAAAGCTCCATAAATGTATAGGAGCACAACAGAATTTCTGGGGAAAAAAAATATATCTGATCCTACAGTGCACGGAGCACCCTGGATCTGATGCTGCACAGCACACGTGAGTTGTCTTCATGAGTTCCCTGCCTCGTTTTCAGTCACATCTACCCAGATTATTCACGCCTCAGCAACCATTGGTGTCATAGATGCAGGAATTCATCTTGCCTAGTGCCATATTCACTCTCTGGTGCTAAAAGGAATAATAAATAATACAGATTCGTTGTCACAAATGTGAGTAGATATGGTTGAGTTCACACAGTTTGAGGAAGATTGTCTCTGTTTTATCTTGTTGGTTTTCAGTGTAGAACTGCACTATTAAAGAATGAAGCATGAATATTGGCATGGGTTCCTGCAGATTGGAGCAGGAAGACAGATGAGAAGAAAATGGGTTAGAGGGAAAATTTTATAAGGAAGAAAGGGAGCAGGTGTGGTCTGCGATGAAAGAAATTGTTCTAAGAGTAAGTGTAGAGTATAACATCATAAGATTGGGAGAAGTCTCCTTGAATCCTCAAATTCAGTATCTGGATATTGGATATGGCTGCACCATACCTTCAATTTCATAAAGGTACAGAATTCCTTTTCTTACTTCTCCCTCTAGTTTGAAGTTGCAGAATCAGTTGGGAGTTCTGCTGTGCTGAACTTGTGGTTTGTCTTCTAGTGTGTAATTTAGGTAGTTGGATCTAGATACTTGATACATGAACTGAAGCTGCAGCCAAGAACTGTAGTTGATATCTGATTTATGAAAAAATGCCTCGAAACTACGGCTTTAATTTCCATTGAAAATACTAAGGAACTTGCAGATTTTCTCCTCCTTAATAAAAGATAGCAAAGTTTCTGAAGATTTTTTTCTTCTTCATTGAAGACAGGGCACTGTGGTTCACCTACTAAGAAAGCTGCATTAGCCGTTCTTTCTGAAAACTCTTTTCTGTAATTCAGGAGCAAAATTTGGCATCCTTGGAGATTTTTCTCTTCTTTGTTGACATAAGATTTTGCCTAACAATATGGTTTTGTGTAATTTCATAATGCAATGCAAACTTAAAATGCTTTTAAATGTAATTTTAATCTTATTTCAGTTTTTTGTAATAAGCTCCCAAAAAATCAGAAATCGTATTTGAAGTGAGTGGGTTTTTGCCATGTACAGACTCTGTATAGAGGCTTTAGAATAGTCCTATTCAGAATTTGAAGGGGTGTTCTATTAGTAGTTCATATACTATTAATTTTCTCCATGAGCTTTCTTTCCCAACTTCCATTTTAGATTGGAAGAAACCGAATAACTAAATGCTGCATAATAGTATGAAGTCAAAAGACTGTACACGTGCGTATCTTTGTTAATAGCAGTGTGTTATTGTTTCAGATTTTGGCAGATAAGCATGGTAATGCCTTGTGGTTGAATGAAAGAGAATGCTCCATTCAGAGGAGAAACCAGAAAGTTGTGGAGGAAGCACCAAGGTATGAATGCTAGATTATTGATACAGATTCATCGTAATTGAAAGTACTTTTGGAAAGCTGCTGATTCTATTTATTGTACAGATGCAAGCAAATTTTATTCTATTAAAAAACCACAAAAAAAAATGTTTGTCATAGTCATTTCATTGTAATGCAGTTTTGATGTTGTTCTTGAGGGTGTTTTGACAATGCTTTACAGTGTCTTTCAAGAAAGCAGATGTTGTGTAGTTCATTCTTTTCATGATTTTGTATAAAATTGATTTGTATCTTAACTAATCAAATATATGTGGTATGAGATGGCTTTCTTAGTATATCTGAGATTTTTCTTTGTTCACTTTTGGATATAAAAGTAAAATAAAATAAGGAGTAAGTATGAATTTTGCTACAGATACAGATATTTGACTATGTTAGAGTAATTGTGGGAGTGCCAAATAATTCTATATATTTCCATTTTCAAATGGAATGGTTTCGTACCATTCATGGTAGTGAACTAGAGATGTATGTGTCCAGTAACTCAAAAGTGCCAAATGATCTTAATCTCACTGGTTTCACATGAAGCTGAAATACCTTGCTGCTGTGCAAGGTACGGTCTTGCTGTGTTTTCTGTTGCATGACATTCATTGGAGAGTAAGTTTATTAAAAGGGTGGCAAGAACTTCTGATTTCAGAAAGCCAGACACGGGTATGTCACTGCCTGTGGGAATTCCCAGTGTAATATGTTCACCAGCCTCGAGTGGGTTTGATGTATTTTTTGATAGTACAGAACTGTGATGCAACAATTTCGGATGCGAGGAAAAGCACATCATCCTAATGGTGTTTATTTAGAGTCAGTTTCTTAGTTAATGTTGGATCATAACTACAGAACTTACACTGTTGGACCTAGATTTTAAATT
Organism: Platyrinchus mystaceus; assembly: GCA_035041135.1. Lineage (NCBI taxonomy): Eukaryota > Metazoa > Chordata > Aves > Passeriformes > Tyrannidae > Platyrinchus > Platyrinchus mystaceus. The sequence goes on from JAWWLV010000001.1 coordinate 78,348,216, forward strand.
AAATACCAAAGTTTAAAGATAGAAACCCACTAATAAATGCTTCTTGGCCATGCTTGTGGATTTCTTGGAAGGCTTACGCTGCTTCTGTGTAAAGATCTTACCATGTTTTTGTGAAAAGTGAATACTTCAGGTCCCACAAAAATGTGCATGTGCACATACATATACCTAAGCACTTTTGCCTCACGAGTATATGTAAGGCAATGTCTGTCACTGCTGCCTGCTCATTCTCCATGCCTGTGGTCAATTAAAGGGGGGTGATATGTCTTTCTCTCACCAGGCAGCTGTGATCAGAGTGTTTCTTTCATCAGAAATATCAGCCTTTTAACTTCCTTGGGCTTCTCTGTTGGAGTTGCCAGAAAGTTTTCTCCTCCCCTCTTACAGCTCTACAAAAGAGTTTGGTCAATAGCTTCCAAAATTTGGAGTGAAAACTCTTCCATCTTGTTGAATGTTTTAGGCTCTGCCAGACTTCCATTGATGGCTTTGGAAGTCTTACCTGCCTTATGGCCCCTTGGAGTTGGCTTGCAGAATCCATTAATTTTCGAAGGCTTACAAGACTTGTAGGGCACTGACTTCTGTGAGACACCATAGAAACACTAAAGGCTCAAGTTAACCCTTCCTGTGAATGCTGTGCTGTTTTGATTGATTGTCTGATTGATTAATGGCTCCTAGACACATTTCTTCTTACACAACTGGATGGAGGAAATATACTGTCCTTCCTTTTTTCTATTCTAAATACTAACTGCCATTAAGACCTCTGAGATAGGTTGAAGTTTTTTTTTTTTTCCTTTCATGAAGCCCAGGAGATAGGAATGCTATGGGCAAAAATTTTTTTTTTTCTTTGTACAATTTAGGGATTTGACATTGACCTCAAGCCTTTATTGATTTACGCTATTCCTATGATGGCATTTTCCTAAGTGTCTAATTTAAGAGACTGAGGGCCTTTGGGCTTTGAGAATAATATATAATATTCTTAAAAGCTAAGTCTCTTGAACTTGTCCTTATGGGATCATTTTGTGTTTGAATGTTCAGTTTTCTTAGGGAAGTTCAGCCTTTTGTTAAAAACAAACAAAACCCCCTCTTTCTTATGAGGAGAGAAACCCCTTTAGTTCACACATGGATGGGGTTACAGTATTCAAGGGATCCCTCCAGGGGTCCATGGTGGTCAATCCCACAGATTCATCTAGGAGACCAACAAACTTTTCTTATACCCTTTTAACATTGTTCATTTGTCCTACTCTGTTCTGGGAAGCACATTTAATGGGACACATCCAGTCATCACTAATTTTTTATTTTGTACTGGGCAAAGTTAGTGATGCACAAAGCTTACAGTTGATGTACTGTAATTTTATTTGGTTCTGGTTTTACACATTTTTGAATATGCTGTTGTCTTCTCATTTCACCACAGAGACTGACATTTGAAGAGACGAGTAACATTAATTAGTCTGTTGTTCCTTAGTTCAGTTTTTGTTCCTCTGCCACCCAAGCTCTTCTCTGTTCATTTTCAGAGACAGTCACTGTGAGACTGTACTTTGGCAAGAAAAAATGCAAGGTTGTGGCTGCATTTTTGTGTTTGCTAAAGTGATTAATAAGAGATTGTTTCCCACGGGGAGAAACAAGTCCTATAAGCTCCTCAGAAAATCCATTGATTCCTTAGTAGCAATCAAAAGTAAATGCACAAGAGTACTAACTGATGTCCTATTCAATAACTGGAGGAGTAACTCAAAGGAGTGCTCTAAAACTTCACTTTGGTGAGAGCACATCTTAACTATTTCTGAACCTGTTAGAATCCTCTTAAAGCCCTTTAAATTTGCCTCACCACATGGGTGAAGGAATGTTCATCTGTTCAGAGGCACTTGGCTATCTGCACTATTTGATGCCCAAAATTAAGATTTTGGAATGTTATTGTGGAGAAGTGCCACGCAAAGGCTCTTCAACTCACCATGATTGTCCACTTCTATCCTATGCTGTAATAGTAGAAGCCATTAAATGGTTGCTCCATCATGGAATACCACTTAGAATCATAGGACCATTTTTTTAGGTCAAAAAAGACCCTTAAGATTGTTGAGTTCAACCATAAGTGTAATGCTACCAAATTCACCACTAAACCAAGACCCTAAGCACAATATTTACATGTCTTTTAAGTACCTCCAGGGATGGTGACTTCGCCTGTTCCAAGGCTTGACAACTCTTCCTGTGAAGAAAATTTTCCTAGTGGCCAACTTAAACCTCCCCTTGTACAACCTGAGGCTGTTTCCTCTTGTCCTGTCATTTGTTGCCTGGGAGAAGAGGCCGACCCTATCTTGCTACAGTCTCTTTTCAGGTAGTTGTAGAGAGTGATAAGGTCTCCCCTGAGCCTCCTTTTGTCCAGACTAAACAACCCCAGGTCCTTCAGCTGCTCCTCATGAGACTTGTGCTCCAGACTCTTCACCAATTTCATTGTTCTTCTCTGGATGTGCTCCAACACCTCAGTGTCCTTAAAATGAGGGTGCCAAAACTGAACACAAGATTTAAAGTATGATCTATAACCACCATATGTCAAAATGCTGAGCTTCAGAATGCTGTGTTAAACCTTCTCTCTATATTTTCAAGCCTACCTTGGACAAGGAATGATTGTGTCCTGCCACTGTACCCTGTACTAGCACGCAAGATCCATATTAACCTCCACCGTGAGCAAGTCCTTAGAAATTGCTAGCTGTCTGCTTACTTTCCTTCATTATCTCTACTTTTCTGCATAGATTCCATGTCCTTTAGGTTCAACCTTAGCACCCAGGATTTTCAGAATAAGGTTTTAGGATAGCTTTTTGTTTTTTTAAATCCTAGCTGCATACATTCAGAGTTGAGATTATCCTTATCTATCCTAGAGGTTAATTTTATGGTATCTTTTTTAATTGAAAGATGTTCAAAGGACTAAAATATTTGTTTTTATTTCTGCCTGTGACAGAAACATCTAATATTTTTGTGACCTTC
>JAWWLV010000001.1:78355570-78410979 GCA_035041135.1 Platyrinchus mystaceus
TAACTCCATGGTCTTGTTTACACAGAAGAAAATTAATTTACGGTTTTCTGCATAATCCACTAGAACTTCAAAACCATTTCCTTGCTGTAGTGTATTACTGTCCGTTAGTTTCTAAATGGAACTAGTGATGGAATATCCTTGGACTCCTTTTTGTGATTTGTTTTTAAGATGTTATCTTTGCTAATTTTGTGGTGTCTTGCCCCTGCAATTCCCAGTGGTGTTTGTAGTCCCAAACTTCTAACTTGCTTAATCATAGAGGTCTCCACATATGTAGTAAGAAAGCTTTCACAATTTCATCCTTAAGGACTTTTAAGACTCCTTTTGAAATATAGCCTAAGCAGTTTGACAGTCCCCTATAACAGCAAACTTATTCTTTCAAACTCTTAAAGAAATTTACTAATCTTAAATTAGACTACTTGTTTAGATATTCTGTATTTCCTCTATCCTGACTGTGCATTGTTTCTAATTAGCATTTCAGCTTGAGTCTGGAGACTAGTCTCTGGATGTCCCGGTATTGCTTCAGTCTTTATTTTCCTTTTGCACATCCTGTGATCAGTGCCTTATTCTTGCCTTATTCTTGCTGAGCACTCCACAGCTGGAAGAACTTTCTAAAATGATGGGTGTCTGATCCATAAATGCTGCTTTTAAGGTCTTTGTCAGTGTGCATTAGACACAGCTACCTGTCAGCATCATCAGAATGATGCAATTTTCTATGTCCGATTTAATGTTTCAGTAGTCTCTGATCAGATCACTGTAGAATTTTTACTTAAGATATATACTCCAGAATATATTTGCTAACTAATCTGTGTACTTAGCATTGCCGGCTGATTTCTCCCCTCCCTCCCTTTGGTGTATGTGTCAGATGCCTTTCAGTGTTTTGGTAAATTATTTTGCAGTAACCAAGAGTTCTGTTGTTACTTGACTGTCTTTTTGGGGAACTCTTAGGGAATATACCTTTTCTGTTATATGGTTGTGCAAAAAAAAAAGTATAAATAGCACTTTGCGTGAAGTTTGTATTTAATTTTTGTTTTAAGTGTTGCTGCAATATTATATGAGATTGGAAAACGGAAAAATTTGGTGAATCAGCTCCATTGTGTCTCTTGTATGCTACACAAATCTGTTACAGATGTTTTACTCCCTCTAAGTGATTCAGCTAGAATGACTTATTCTTCACTGTTGGCAATGTTCTTTTTGTTGCTTCTACTTTTCTGTCATCTTTTAGATGAGACATGAGATTGGATAATTGCATAGCAAAACTAGTTATTCTTCTTTCTTTTTGCAAGAGAGTGCAGGGATGTCTGCCCTAGCAGCTACCAGAGAACTTCTGTGTGCTGTCATTTAGGGCACTTCTGGAGTGGTTTTCAGGCAGAAAACCAGTGTTCACTGTTAAAATTGAGGCAGACCAGATATTGAATATATGATTTTTTTTTTTTTTATAGCTGTTCACACTGTGGGATTTTGCCTTTGTCATCAGTCTAATCAAGGGCAGTCATAGTCCAAAACAACTAAATGAGCTTTGCAATAAATAAAAATTTTCTGATCCCTTAGATTGATATTCTTTCTAGCTTCCAAGCTGTGTCAATTTCTTTTCATCAAGTTACCATCAGAAGTGCTGGCTTTCACTAGAAAAGTTTCTTCTGCTCTTCACTGGAAGGTTAGAGATGTTACTCTTGGAATTTATAGGAGGAGAGTGTATCGTCTGTACTTAAAGGATATCTGTTAATACGTACGTGTATGGTGCGGCTAAACTTCCTGCATGTGAATCAGTTCATGACAGCAAAGGGAAAATATCCCATATTCTGGATGTTTGTAGTACCTTGAAAGGAGAAGCGTCCCTCGTTAGCTAAAGAATAATTGAAAAACGTACAGTGAGTGGTGTGAGGAGAGTACTTACCCTGGATACAGTTTGGATGTTTGTGTCTCAGGTCTGTTCCCAACTTGCTACCTCCCCCATGAGTTGTGCAATTTAAATAACAAGTGAGTACTCCCTTCCTCCTAAAAACGTGTCTGAATTTCCTTAATGTAATTGAAAAGATCATTTGCATAGACTGGAGTTGAGAAATACGGTAATTTGAGTAGCAGTGTGTTTTCTCTTCATGTGACAGTTTGAATATTTTTGTAATAACTTTTTAGGGAAAAAAATTTAATTTTGTAGAATAATCTGACATGCTTTTAAGAGACTTATGGAAAGCAAATGGCATATCTATGTTTTTAGTTTAGTTATTGTGAGAGTATTTATTTTATGTAAATGTTTTTAAGTTCTTTTAAAGTAATTTGATTCTAAGCATAAAGTGAAGGTAAATAACCTTCCATACAACCATAAAACATTATCCAGTGTTAAGATTTTTGTTTACCACTTTCAGGATTTTCAGCAGATTTTATTGACCCCTGGAAAATTATATATTCTAGAGCTTTGTCTTTGTACAAAACTGCCTGTGCCTAGTCTAAAAGATGGGAAGAATTTTTATGTGCAACATGTCTCTTTCTACTTCCTGTTTGTCCACTCATGAAAGTATAAAAAGCGTGGTTGGCAAAGGTCTAAAGGTACATAGAAATCCTGTTGCTGATTGATTGGAGCTCCACTGCTTATAAACTCCTGGTTCTACAGCCTCTTAATGGTGTCTGTATTCTGTTGCATGTCAAGAGTCACCTGCTACACATTTGCTTAGTGGAGAGAAGCGCTGGAAAATATTGCAGCTACACTGTGTAAACAGTAGCAGCAAATTCAAATAGCAAAGGAATGAGCTGAGTCTGAACTGCCAGCTAAAACCACAGAGAGGTGGTGACTTTGGTATCCATAGCAGACCCATGGGGATGGGGAGCTGTCTTGGTGTGTGTCGCTGCCTGCAGGATGAATTGTGATAGGTGAGCAGGAGTATGGGAGCAGTGAAAGGGGCTGTCAGGAGTTAGAGGAGTAGATCTACAAAGTCTTAATGGTGGGATTTTGAAGTAAAGTCTCAAGCAACTGTTTTTGCTGTTTGCTGAGACTTTTCATATTTCTTAATACTGTTATCTTGTTTTACTGTGACACTTAGCTTCAGTCATTTTAAATAGGCTAACGAACAATGTCAGATGGTAAAGACTTTCAATTGCTGCTAACCTGGGCTGAATTTGAACTACTGACCTAAAGGTGAAAGGTCTCTTATCCCATTACCAATCTCCTAAGCCCACCAGAATCCATTCTGCACACAGTTTATACCAGCTGTTCATGGCCATTTTTAGAACCGAAAGAAAAGGTGATTTTGCTGCCAAACAACACTGTTTCACACAAGAGGGTCAGCCGACAACAGTTAACCAGATTTTTGCCACGTTCTTGCCTCCTAATGCAACTTCCATTATGTAGCAACTGGTTGTCTGCTTTTCAGGCTTCCCAAAAGAACTACAGAAAAGCATTGCTAATTGTTGTTGACAGAAGAGAACAACATTGTTTGTGTAAGTCATTGAATCTGAAAGATGCCATTAACAGTGCTGCCAGGACATGGAGTGATATCTTAGAGTTACATTGCCATGTAACTATCACAAAATACTATCAAAAAAAGTAGAGAAAGAGGAGACTCCCTTCCATTTTTTAATAAGTAAAGAAACAAAAGTTAATTCTTCAAAGAGTACATTAGTTTCTTTGCTTTTATAAATTTGATGTAAAGCAAAAGAATAGCTGCAGTGTGACCAGAACCACCTTGAATCAAGTGCTCTGAGAAGGATTTAATACTGCTGCTAAATATAGTAAAAGCAAGAATTGTATTTTTGGGAAAGAAAGTGTAAGTTTTGTGGATGAAAGTTTCTTTATTTTTTTACATGGAGTATGTAGTGGAAAGGAAATGGTGTAGAATTACTGAATTGCAAGAAATTTTTTATGAAGTGCAGGATGTTAGTTATATTGAGATTGTGAGATAATTTACTTGTTGACCTAAAGCATGTGCTATTCACTTGAAACATGGAAAGAGCAGATTCAGAATTCATAGGCTGTGAAAGCTGCTTCTGTCCCATACAATGTAGAAACAAATCCTTGCAAAGAAAAATTGAAAAAACAGTGTCAATGATTATTGAAGATAACTTTGATAACTTCCTATGAGGAAGTAGATTAAACATTTTTTCAGAGTTAATGCTGTGATTAAAAAATTAGTTGGTACCGAATGTTTGTGTATTAGTTCTTATTTCTACATATTACTTGGGAAACCCAGGCATCTTAGCTGGTGGAAATTTTGGTAGTTCTGGTTGCCTTCAGTTGTTTGATCACATAATAATAAATCCGAAAACAAACAGTACATGTTGTTATATACTGTGTCTATAGAAGAGGGCAGCATAGGAGTTTGCCTGCTAAATATTCCTGTGTGCTTTCCATTCATTCTGTACATTAATCCAACCATTGTCTGTTCTTCAGCTGCCTTTATGAAAAGCTGTTTTTTGCTGTGTGCTGCTGAATCCCATATACATGTGAACTGTTTTGCAGAAAGATGTGACCCCAGAGTGTTCCTGCTCATAGTAGTCAGGAAGTTGGCATGCCTGAAGAGCAGAACATGTGTGCACCTCTGTTGCCGTTCAGTTCTCCGAAATAGAAACCAGGCTTACTGAAATGCAGGGGGTTGAGAAGCATCTGTAAGTTGGTGTGTTTGGGTCAGTTGATACTGGATTTGGCTGCAGCAGCAAAGCCTGTGGGACTCCAGGTGAATCACGTTTCCTGGAAACTGAGGTGTATGTTGAAAGTTAGTTTTGAGATTATTTATCTGAATGCAAAGGGGTATATGACACCATCTAGGGACTTACAGTAGTAGGGGTGACATAGGCTATAGTTTTAAGTCTACTGAAATTTAGATTTTCTTGGCTGATGTGGTGTGCTTGAATGCTCCAACTGGTGTGCGAGTAACTTGATGCCTTATACACAGAGAAGCAAGAGCGGTCTCTGAGAGTGTCCAGAAGTGTTTGCTGTTAGATCTGAGTACCTTGATAGTCTTATGAAAAATGTGTCCTGAAGTTATTCCCCCGAATATAAGGGGAGCAGTCATTGCTAATTTAAGTTTTAGCTCCAACTGTCTATAAAAACTGCATGACTGTTTTTGTAGCTGTGGATGAACCCCACTATGGTAAAGCTTTAAGACTGCTGTCAGTCACAGAAGAGGAGGAGAATTAGCAGCCTTTCCATACTGTTTTATGGAAATGGATGCTAACTGGACTGTGATGTTGGTAGATTTTCCCTTCTCTTTTGTGCCTGCTTCACCATGTATAAACTGGCACTTAATTATTATTTTCTGATGGGCTTTTCCACTAACGTCTCTTGTTGTATATATGGGAAGAGGTTACTGAAGCAAAGAAACTTGCAATGCTCGCAGGAAATCTGGTTGCTGTCAGATGTCTGAAGAAGAGCAGATCCAGCAGGTCCATGAAGGGGCAGTGCTTTCCCTTTACTGTGTACAGCTATTGCTGGCCATAGCAGGTATAGCTTTGTGGACTTCAAAGCAGGAATATAACTGACAATTTACAGAAGTAGTGATGATGTGTGTGTATGTTTTTATCACAGAAAGTGGGGAGTAAGACTTTATAAAGAGGTATGTGTCATGCTTAAGTGCATTGAAATGATGACTTGGTGTAAATTGTGTGTGACCAGATTCGGTATAAGTAAAGGAACTGATAGCAAAGGTGTTACTTTTGGCAGCTAATTAATTGAGAGTTATTGCTGATCAGTTTTATTGCTTGTCCTGTTGACAATAAAATACAGCTGCCTTGACATAGGCATGTCTGGTTTTGCCCTTTATGTTGAGGACAGTGGCAGTGTGTGAATTTACCCACTTTCATATAACCATAGTCCATTGGCTCTTACCTTATTGGCTGGGCCTTCACTGACAGCATCTTGGATCACCTGACTGCAAATTTGAGTTTGGCCTAAAGCTGAAGGAGTGGATCAATTGAGTGTGATTCATCTCTGTTAGTGAGCATACTTGCATTCACCTATTTAAAAAATTAGTACTTGATTTAGAATCCATAAAGTGGCAAGAAAGGCTGTCAATGGAGAAGGGGTACAGGGTAAAATGATAGAAGAAAACAGAACAGGCAGGCAAAAGTAGAAGGCTGAAAAGTAAAAGAGGAAAGTGGTTGAAGCCTAGCTTTTAAGAGTGATTTTAAAACAGATAAAATTAGCTTAATTGGATAGCTGTGACAGTTGTAAACCTTTTGCAGGCAGAGAATGTGGATGTCTGTGTCCTTTTTTTTTGGGGTGGAAGTAGAAGAGGGGTTTAGTTTTTTCACTTTACCTCTCCCTGTCCTTCCTTGCTTTGTAAAAGCTTAGAGCTTGTGTCTCTCTGTGGGTGGATTCTTGCAACTCCAAAACCTCATTGCAGTATGTTTGTTGAGCCAAGATACGGCATTGCTGCTTTGTTGGTGTCCTTTGGTACTTTGTGCCAAAGCCTATTCTGTAGAATGCTAAAAGTACTGACCCCCTCCTGCCCTGCCCTTGCTGAAAGTAAACTGCAAATGCTGAATGAAGTGCAGGGTGACTTGTGCACCTCACTGGAAGGTTAAAGTTACAAATAAGTCAACTTAGAATTTCAAGGTTAAAGTTCTTATCTACCCCATTTTGTTCATCTGGTGGTCTTAATGAATACTATATTTAAAATGTATTTGGTACCCCCAAATTAGTGATATGATTGGAACTGCCTACGTTATGCCTAAACAGTGCTAGTTGAAGCAGAGTCCTAAAAGAAAGCAGAACAACTTCTCCCCACCCCTAAAAAAAACCCAAACCAAAACAAACAAAAAACAAACCTTCAAAAAATTTTCCTATACATGTTTTCTGAATGCTGTTTTGTGCGGAGACACAAAGGGAGTATTTTGAAGAAATAGAAGAAAATATTGACCAAGTCAAAGATCTGTATTGAAGAATGGATTAAGTAAATGTTTGTGAGTCGTAAGAACCAAACAACAAAAATATTTTTCTTTCCAGAAACATTCCATCTTATTTTGATCATCAACAATAAAACTGAAAACAACAATGAAGCTATTGAATCTGGAATGCCAGTTGCTATCCAAGAAAAATGACAGTATAACTAAATAATGCAAATGTCTTTGGAAAATAAAAAGTATTTTAGTTATGTGGAATGTTAAAATTCCAAACCTGTTCTTAACTCAAAGGTAACTTTTTAAAACTTAGGTTCCAAAATAAGAAAGTAAGTTCAGTTGTCCAAATACAAATGTGTGATAAGTAACTTTCTATTAAAACTTGAGGAGTTTTAATAGAAACTTCAAGTCTTAATAGAAATTGAATTGCTTCAATTTAACACTGCAGGATAGACACCAAGATGTTTCATAGATTCTCAAAATACTGTTATTAAGCTTGACATGCTGGAGAGTATCATGTGTTAGGTAGAATCAAGATTGAATCCCAAAGGTATATCCTTAAACTGTATAATCAGATTCCCATTTCAATGTCACTTTTGTCCTTCAAAGAATAGGTGCTTGTTTCAGCGATGATTTGTCATTAAAATTATGTCAAAACGTCTTAAAATGTTGTTGAAACTCTAAGCAAACTCACAGCACACACAGGGCTAATTATGGATGCCATCTGTTTATTTTTACAAAGCTTTTTTTCTTAAAGACCAAAGCATCTACTTGTTCTGATAAGCCACAATATTATTCTAATGGCTAAGTGTTTTCCTTAATACTCATATACTTCAAGGAAGAAAGACAGAGTTTTTTGGTCAGTGACCTTTTCTTGTGTCAGAAAAGCAAGGTAGTATGGCATCTCATGATAAAGATTTGTGAAGTGCATTTTCTTGAGGTGTTTTGGCCCTTGGAGCACAAACATTTTATAATAAAAATGACAGTTCTGTCATAATTTCTGCATGGAAAGCCTTACAACTGTGTCTGTGCAAAGAACATGCTTTTAGCTTGCCTACCTTTTACTTGATCTACTGGATGCGCCCTCCTATCTTTGGGTGCTTTTTTCTGTCCTATGCCTAGTTAAAGGGTTTTTTTTAAAGTTAATCAAGGTATTAATTTATATTCCCATTTGAAGGAAGAAGTGTGTGTGCATATGCTCACACATGTGTGCATGCTTGTACGCACATCCTGGGTGAGTGTGAACGACGGGTATTCCCATGGCAGCATCATCCAAAGCCGTTAGCGGCAATTTGCTGAGAGCGCAGAGCGACTCTGCTGGTCCAGCCCAGCTATTGTGCATGCTAAGCACTAAACAGATAAGTCTGGAGGGGGAAAAAAATTGAAGGATCCATCTGCTCATTTCTGCTACACTGCGCTGATGCAAGATTACGCTAATCTGGTTGCTTGTCAGGACAGGTTAGTGAAAGCAGGCGAATGGGTGAGATTTAGGGTAGGCTAGTTCTATGGAAAATTGTAAGTGGCTCCTGTTTGTGCCATGTTAAGTGTAGCAGAATGGGTTGATTATTAGCTACTTTGAGATTTCCAGTTAAAATACTATTATGGCTACAGTGTGAGTCTCTTAAAAAAAAAAATTGAATGGGAAAAGCTTCCAAACAAAGAAAAATTAACATCATCACCAGGTGCATTTGAATTTGTAAAATAAAAGAAAAAAATCCCCGGCCCAAAAACCTGCAAACCCCTGAATCCTTCTAGGTGACCTTTCTAGGTTTCCTTTTGTATGCTGCTCCTAGTTATTGTAGTCTGCTAATTTTTTTTTTCTTTTTTTTCTTTCCTTCCCCTGCAAAGATGGTGGTTGCTGGAGTTTAAGCAGAATTTTTTTGTGGAAAAAGAACAAAACATAAGCATATTCTTTGTGTGTTCTTTGGCTGGTCAAATTTCTTGTTTATATGTGTTTGTTTACAGAGAGGCTTTTTTTTTGTTGTTGTTGTTGTTTTTTGTTACCTACTGACTGACAGTTCTTGACCTTGCAGGTTGAACATCCCGTCACAGAATGCATTACCGGCCTGGACTTAGTCCAAGAAATGATCCGTGTTGCTAAGGGTTACCCTCTCAGGCACAAACAGGCTGATATTCCCATCAACGGCTGGGCGGTTGAATGTCGAGTTTATGCTGAGGTAAATGAGTGGTAATGGGGAGGAGGGTAGGTGGTTGAATTGTGGCGTAATAATACCCAGGTGTGGATAGATGCCAAGGTGAAGTCAAGGAATATCATATGAAAGTCATGATTTAGAGCATGTAACATGCATGGTTAATGAGATTGTAGAGTTGTTATTTTTTAAATAAGAAGACGGTGTATATTTCAACAGAGCTTTTTCTCTGATAATCGAAATGAACAATGGTAAAAGAGGTGAGTAAATGTCATTAGAGATAAACCTATATGTTCTGTTCACATGTAATGATGCATTGCTTGAGTTATTTCCTATGGTTAACTACTGTTTCCAGGTTTGTGAAATCTTTTGACTGAAATCTGAAACTTGTTGACTTAAAAAGACAGTCGAAATTCAATGTCTTACAGAATTTTTGTTGTTTTAGTAAAACTTTGTGAAAGGTTGTTGAAAAGCAAGTTACATGTCCGCTGAAACTACAGGTTATAGGACAAACTTTCAAAGTACATTCCAAAACAATAACTTTATAATTATGATGTGACTCTCCATCTCGCCTTAAATAATCTTACAAAAATTTAAACCCCATTTTCAATCAAATGTTTAGGACATTTAAAGGTAATGTCTTTTTACTGTCATTTTTGATACATGAAAATCAAGATTTCATAGGTAAAAAAAATTATAGAATAACAGAGGTTTAGGTTGGAAGGGACCTTAAAGATCATCTAGTTCCACCCCTCTTGCTGTGGGCAAGGACACTTTCTACTAGACTAGGTTGCTCAAAGCCACATCCAGCCTGGCCTTGAACACTGCCAGGGATGGGGCCTGTAAAATAATGCCTAGCTTTCTTAATTTTGTTTCAGGAATCTTTTAGGTAACTCTACTTTTCAAAAATAATTCAGCATCTTCAGATGTTGCTTCCCTTGCTTAAGTATTATGACTTTTCTGTCCTAGAGCATCTTATTTTACTTTTTCTCCCCGCCTTTTTGACAGGCACATAATCTTTCAACTTGCTCTACTGATTACAAGTTGTGCAAACTATTTTGATAAAGAATAAATATTTGCCCTGTGATTGGCATGGAAGCTGTTCTGAGGATTAGGAGGATTTACCCTGGAGTAATTGATGCTTGGGTCTTTTTTTTTTTTTTTTTTTTTTTTTGGTTTAACCTGGATCCCCTCACATTTAGAAGTAATGAATCCAACTAAGTTGCCATGAATTTGATAATTCTGTAGGCCATATATTTATTTGTTATCCTATTAAGTTTATATTGATATTGCATTATGTAGGAGATTTCCAAAGGCATAAAGATTGGTTTGATTTCTTAAGATTATTGAATTTCTAGTGTCCCTTTTTATCTCTGAAATTTTTTTCTTAGCTCTTCTCAACCCCCACCATTCTGAATACCTTCCCATCCTTCTTCCAAGGCACAGTGTAGCTACTGAAAATATCATCTTTTCATCTTTTGTTTTAGTGGTGTACTATAACTGTGTGTGGAGCACTTCTTTCATGCTTTTTGACTGATGCAAGAGAATTTATATGCTTCCATTTCTGTTTGGAGTTGAAAGGGCAGATGGATGAAGAAATATTCTTCAACACAAGTAATTCTGGGGAAGAAAACAACGTCATTCCAGTAGCAGTTTTTGTTAGACTTCAAGCTTTTTAACATTATCTGCTCCACATCTGTAAAAGCTTAATGCATTCTCCTGTTGAATTTTATTTCAGGACCCCTACAAATCTTTTGGTCTGCCATCCATTGGTAAACTCTCTCAGTATCAGGAACCATTGCATGTGCCAAGTGTAAGTAACTCAGTTCTGGTTTTCATAGGTGCTAAGTTTCTCTCTTATAGGCAGAGGCTATAAATACTCAGTGGCTTTGTAAATCAGGCCCTTTTTCCAGCTTTTTGCCAGAGAGGGGATAGGACATAGCAAATTGATTTATTCAATCTGAAAAACTGCTTAAAATGTGTAGTTCCAAACTTAGTTGAAAATGTTCAAATTGGGTGTAACAGGAAATCATTATGTGTTGAAATGATTTGTTCTATAATTTTCAACCTAAGCTTTTCAAACACAGCTTTAGTAAAAATACTGTGGCCATTGGAAAGGACAGTGAAATGTTGAGTCAGTTTTTTAAGTACAGAGGACTGGGGACACCGGTGAGAAGCTGCCAGTGCTTTTTGTTTAGCTTTGTAGATGTCAAAGGTGACTTTCTTGCAGTGGTTATTACGTGTTTCAGGATAGAGTCTGACTATATGTAATACCTGTTTAACAGACAATGTTTTGTGCTATGTTTAAAGGCCTTTCTGTAAAATCAGAGTAGTCTAAGTGCACATATAAATGACACTATGTCAGTAGAATGATGAGACTGTACCATCTGTGAATACAATTACTCAGTCTGATTGCTTGCATGGAAAATAGTGAAAGATTACAGGAGGAATCTTAAATGTGGAGATGTTATTGGATATATGATTTATTTTGCTTTCTAAATTGTTTTTGCCCATGTACTTTCCGAAGGGACCTGACCCTTTCTGGTCTTTAAGACTTCATGCTGTGTTCAAAGTCCAAAAGCAGAAAAAAATTGTGAAGACCTAAAAGGCATTATGTACTCTTAAAGAGGAGATGAGGGAAAAAGGTATCATTGGATGTATCTAAACTTCTTTTTAATGAAATAAAGAGTGTATTTAATAAGAATTTATAATGAATACTCCAGTGGTTGTTAGAAGTTTTCACCATGTTGTAATAGCTAACAGGATGTCAAACATTTTGCCCTTGCAAGTTTTTGCAATTTGCAATTTTCCAAACGTGAGACCTGTTGAAAGTACAAGTGATAATGGACAAACTATACCCCCTACAGTCTTTGTCCCACCAAATCTTTCTTCAATTAATGCTGCAGCAGGAGTTTTATGTAATAACATTTGCGCTTGTAAGCCATCCATACAAAGAAAAAACAATTAAAATGCCTTAAATGTTCTGCTTACTGCTGTTATTTGCTTGTGTGAATGTTGCATGTCAGCTAAATGGACCACGGAATAGATAAAGTGATTGGGTGTAGGAGAGTGCACACTAAGCTTTGTCTATCATTATTGCTGGGAGCAATCAAATTGATGCCAGCAGGACAGTAGATGCGTTGACAGCTGTAATTATGTATCTCCATGGTGATCACTTTTGGCCTGTCATGGAGGCCCATGAGTCCCCTCCCTTGCAAGCATTTAATCAGATTGGGCTGTCACTTGTCAGGTAGACGGGGTGGGCTGGGAGTTGTGCTTAGGGGGAGAGGTGAATTGAAAATGAAGGGTGGGAGATGCCTGATTGCTTCACGTGGTCCATCGTGGTACCAAAGAAAGAGATTTTAATTATACTGGAGGCTTCAGAGCGATGGTTTGAGGAGCTCATATGGAGTGTATAGGCTGTTCTCTTCCTCTTCTACTGTAGTATTAAAAATAGAACAACTATTTTTATGTAGACACTCATGATTTGGTGTCTTAATACATATATTTCTGCCACTGTGAAACTAATTTCTCTCCTGAGAATGTCATGCTGCTAAGAACAAAATTAATATGACTAAAAAAGTTCAGTGTTACAGGCCCATTGTGCCACAGTGTTTACTTTCTGCATTTTAGATTTTAGAATAGTCAACAATTTAGTTTAAGAAAAATTAGTGGAGACTTGTAGTATGTCACAGTGAGTTCAGCTTATAAATAGTGTATTGCCAAATGTATTTGCAGTTCATTTCTTCTGTGTGTCCAGTTAGCTCTGATTGTCTACCCGTGCCTATGTGTCAGCTGCTCATGCTGCTGGAAGTGGTGTACATGGCTGGTGAGGGCTGTTGCTTAGCCTTAGAGAGGAATATGCTGGCTGTTTTTCTGTTACGTAGTCTGTAATTTCCTCAGAACACGGTACTCATAAGTACCAAGCGTTTTTTGCCTTTGATAATGAAGCTTAAGATAAGTGACCACAAACAAACTCCTGTACTATGATAGTGATTTTTGATGTTCAGTGCTCCTGCACAACATGTACTGCCATATCTGGAGAGCTCCAGCATCGCTCTTTGCTGGTATGATCGGCAGTCTGGTATTTTAATGGCTCTCAGCAGAAAGAAAAAGTTCTTAGATATAGCAAAGAATTGAGAAATACTAAAATCTGTAGGTATTCCTAAGTGGAATTTGGTGTACTAGTAGTTCATTGCAGGCCTGAGACATAGATTGTGCTTTTTTTTTAATGTCTTAAACATTTTTTATCTTTCATTTTACTGTTGTCTTACTGTAATAACAAGGATAGTACAACAGCAAAGTGTTGGGGCTGTAATAGGAAGTGAGCTCTAGGATGGAGCAAGATCTTGAACCCTAGCCTTTCCTTGATATTTTAAACAGCGAGTAAAAGAAAGGAAGCATTTTAAGCAGAAATAAATGCTGGAGGTTTAGTAAATATTGCTATTTTTTATCAAGTTCAGCACATTATGGTGAGTATCTGTTGAATTAGGGTTTCTTTTGCATCCAATATTCATTAAGTTCTGTCACACCATATAGTTTATAAAATCACCTACTGTTACCAGGCTCTGAAAATGTAAGCACCATAGGGAGAACTGAAGATGGTAGAAATGTATTTCTTTACTGCTGTAATTTTTTCAGTCATCTTGAGTTTATTTATGAAAATTAAATTTCTACAGCGGACTCTAGATTTTTTTTTTAAAGGAAGTTATGCCATAATTTATAAAGAATTTTAAACTTTTTAAGGATATTTTACATAGGGAAAAGTGTGAAGAAAGGAAGCTAAGACATACACTGCATGTTTTTCCTGTAATATTGATACGTCTCAACTACCTTCTTATCAGTAGCTAATGTTAAACGTGCCTCATGTAGGTAGCAGGGAGCCCAGTTAAGGATAGATAAAGCACTTTCAGATAAGATGTGATTAAAGTGGTAGAGAAGCAACACTGCCTTTGCATATGAATAAATATGCTAAACAAACACAAATAAAGAAGAAATTATATATAAATATGTAAGCCTAAATATATAAATACAAATTTATGAATAAGCAGATAATGTCCTAAAAACTAGTCAGACAGTGTTTATTACTGAAGAAAGTGATTACACCTGCTAGGGTATCTTTTTATGTCACTTGGATAATAAAGTCATCATCATGCCCTCATGTGGATTCTGTAGACAAGAGGTTCTACATGTGGTCCCTTGATAATTGCCTAAATTAAAATATTAAAGGCCTAACAGCCGTTGCATTGACCTTTTTCTGCCTTGCTGCAGACAGATGAGCTGCTGTTTATTACAAAGGTTCCTTCCCACAGGTGAAGATTTAAGTGAGATTCCAGGACCCTCTTTCCCACCCCCTTTTCAATGCGGTGTATTGGAGCCCTGCTGCTTCAACAGCTTTGATTAGAGCCCTCCATCCTGATGATCCCCAGAATGCGTTTATCACTCTAGAGTTATTTTGATTGTTTTTTAAAAAATATTTCAGATTCCACTGCTCAAAAGCAGCAATTTAATAAATATTTATTCCCAAGAAATGGCTCATTTGAAAAGTTTTATATGGCTAACCTCATTGTTACAGTGATGAAATCAAACTGAGAGATGAAAACAAGAATCAGCAATATACTAACTAACTTGTTGGCTGGTTAACAGCAATCAGCCTCTTCAAAAGAAATTTTTGAACATGTGTTATTTTTTTCCATGAATATTGCAGAATCAGAGCTTTAATTGGGGCTGTGTCCTTACAAAGCAAAGCCATGGAAAAAGCTGTGTAAACATTAAAGCCTCGGGGGAACAGCAGCAACAGAAAAAAAATGTTTTACATTTGAAGGGTGAGGCAGAGAAGGAAAGTGTTACAGACATGAAAACCACAGGATCAGTATTCCTATGGAGCTGATAAAGCAGAACTCCAAAGTTCCTGCTGAATGCTCTCTACTTCTATTCCTGCTGAAGCCCTTGGAAGAGCTGTAGTGGAACATGAGGAATGTGATTATATATAGATGCAGAAAGAGTGTGATTATAAGGGTCATCCTTCATGCCACGTGTCAGTCAGAAAAATAATTACAAGTGTATTTTATTACAGGGAATAAATCAGAATTGGATATGTTCAGAGTTGAAGCTAATGGGTAACACAATTGTTAGATCAAATTTAGCGTGTTTACTGTGCGCTCTGGAGAACAAAAGAGAATTTTGACTATCGACAGAAGATCTCAGTCAAGTTTCTCTTAAAGGAGAGAATAATTTTCAGGTGTTCCTGGTGGAGGAAAAAACTTCCCTTCCCTCCTCCCAGATTCTCTGAATAACAAATAATTATTTTAGTTCTTCCAGAGGGAAAAATGTACCTGATAAGCTTTGTGGGTGTTTGTTGTAAGGCTGATGAGTATATTTGATCCTCAGGTTGAATTTTTTTTTTCCCCACCAATATATAATCATTTTTACTTTTTATTTTTTGAAGGTACGTGTTGACAGTGGAATACAACAAGGAAGTGATATTAGTATTTATTATGATCCCATGATCTCAAAAGTGAGTTGATTATTGTTTTTCAATATTATAAAGGTGTGAAGCACTAATTCTATACATTGATCTTTTAACTGAGAGCATGTTGAAGGATTGGTAAATCAATATTTTGAAGGTACCAGGCATAACATGTCTCAAGGGAATATAAAAGAAGTGAAGGAAGATGTGAAGTGGAGGAAATTTAGTGTTACTTCTAAATAAAATTCTTTTTACCTTTTGACACTGTAATTTATTTGTCTTGCAGTTTCTAACTATTAAAAAGATTCTGATTTAAACACCACCCATTACTGCCTGATTTAGATGCTGCCAGTCTAGCTTTGTTAACATAGTCTAGCCAGGACGAAAATGTCAGTAATTCTAGCTTTCAAAAAGAAGCATTGAAAGGAATGGTTGATAGTGTCTCTTAGTATTAGTTCTTATTCATCAGTAACATATTGGTAAAATTAAAATATGACACTATAGTCAGAGTTAAATTGTCAAAAAAATTACATCTTTGAAGTTGGTTAGGCATTAGGAGTCAGGAGAGTCAACTTGGGTATTGAACCTTTGCTCTGATTTTTCTGAGAGCTTGTTTAGATGCCTAAAGTTGTATGAAGGAAAAGTGATTGGCCTTCTTTAAGTGAATGGTTTAAGATATCTTATTTTTTTCTTGATGTTTCAGGGAGCCTCTGAAGCACAGATGCAGTATTGTGCAAGAAATGGTTTTGTGACTGCAGAAGTTCTGCAAATAATTTTCACTTTTAAATGCTATTCAAATTCTAGAGACAAACATTTCATTTCTAGGTGATGTAAATACCTTTGTTTTTTTCTCTAGCTGATTACCTATGGCTCTAATAGAGCTGAAGCACTGAAAAGAATGGAAGAGGCTTTGGACAATTACGTAATTCGAGGTAACTAGAGAAATTTGGATTCCTAGTGTGATAGGCTGTCATCTGTTTCAAGAAAACAGCTTGAAAATGTAGTAATTAGCAAATTGAGTAAAGTTCCTGCTTCTTAAGTGCAAATTAAAACGGGAAAAGCTTGTGTTAATTAAGCTGAGAAGATACATCAACTCTAAAGAGACTTCATTTTTTCCTCCATTTTTTTCCTTGAATATTATGAGATAAATATTTAATAATTTCCTTAAAGTCATAGTTCTCACAGAATGGTAGCATATAATTGATTTATTATGTTGTAGAGGGGGAAAAAAAAGGGCACTGTATTGTAAGAAATTTAAAGTAGTTGCCATTTTATAGGAGTTCAGTATATTGATTGTAGTTATCACAATGCAGTATTTGACTGTGTATGTATATCTTTTTTTTATTTTCAAGGTAATGTTTAGGTTTGGGCAAATACAGATGTAGACTGTTGGTCAGCATGTGTTTCAGCTCTTGCTGGCTGACTGCATAGGAGATGTAGCTGTTCTTCCAGCCTTTCCAAGCAGCAGCAGTGAATCAGCCCTGACCACTTTCATTCTTTTTAAGTTTTAGTGAGGGAGGTCATGGTTTGTGTGGGAAAAATCTTTAGGTCTTCCTTATGGAAAATAGGAAGGACAACTCAGGATAAGAGAGGTAAAAATTTCTGTAAAGTTTCTGTAAAACTTGGTTTGGCTTTAATGCTGGCTGCCGAGTACTACAGATGCTGTGTCATACTTGAAAGATTTATATATCTAGGGGAAAATGAACAGCCTTCTACCCCAGTGTAGCTACATACATGGTAGAATTAGCCATTGTAAATGACCTACTAGCTCTAAAGTGGGTTTTTACTGGTGCAACTCGAGCCATTAGGCCATTGCAGTACAATGTGCTGATGTAATCCCCTGCTGTATAACAGCTGAGTAAATTTATATGACAGAGAAATTTATACCCCTATAGTTGACTGATGTGAGGTGGGATTTTTTAGAGTTGTTTTTTGTTGGTGTTGTTTTTAACAGAGACAGGCTCTGGATTCACACTGAGTTGTATTAATAGCAAGTGAGGCTTAGAGGTATTATATTTAATGAGATATTGCAATTGTGTGGGAAGCATAATTTTTTCTTGTGTGCTATAATGTGGGATGGAACTGATCATTTGTGCTTAGGTGTTTTACACAGATGTGTATGTAGGTAATAACAGTTCCACAGATATATAAATGCCTTTAAAGGATATCACACTTTTCACCAGAAAAGTACTAACTTGTATTCTTGAGGTTTTTACAGTCTTTTTATTAGTATGCATGTATGCATTTAAGTGTTCATATCTGATATCTCTGTAGTATTTCTAGCTGAAAAAAGCTCTTCATCTATTAAATATATTGAAAGAGATAATAAATGGACTACAGGGAGGGATTTTTTTTTTTAAAGTACTGCAAAGCACAAAATTAAATGTACCATAGGTTTCAAAAATAGATGAATTTTCAGAACACATTTTTAGTTGTAGTGGCTAGTGGTTTCTATTTGAAAACCAATGGGATAGTTTCTTCTCAATGTTCAGTTGAACTAGAAAATTTGTGGATATTAAAGTATCTTTTGCCTAATGATTCTTGATAGTGTAATTAGTAGAAACTGTCCAATCTGTAATATTCTAAACTGCATTGACATGTGCAGAACTCCTTTTTTTTCTGGAATGGTTGTGCATGTTTTTATTTTAAAATGTTAGGTGGTATGTAACACAGTATTAAACCACCTTTGTCTTATGTCAAGTGCCTTACATGAACCTTTTTCCATAACAGACATAGGAGTTTTTGTTAGTAGTAAAAGACATGGAATAGTTTTTAATCTAGTTTTGAAGTTACTTGGTTTTATGTTTGAATAGCAAGCTTGTACATAACTAGAGATTACCGTAGTCTTCCTGTGAATAGTGTGCTCCAGATTCCTGTATCTGAACACAGCCCTCTCGCCCCCCTGATTTTCTGGGAAGCAGCATTTATGTTTGCGTTGTGTTTTAGAGACAGCGTGTTTTTTTTCTCTAAGTTACAAGTCTCTTCTGAGTTAAAAAGCATTTTAGTTAAGTAATACCAGCTGAAGTCAGTGTCAGTTGTACTGATAATGTACACTGTGAGAATTTTAGATTTAAATTCCCAAGGATTGCAATTTCTATAAACAAAGACGCTTGTTCACTCACATAGGGTGGGAATGGGATAGGGTGACTGGGTAACAGGTCAAGGACCATGTAATAGGTAGCTTAGGGATTGCTAATGGAGGATGGAGTCTTTCCCATCACTTCTGTGTCACCAGTTTAAAGCAGGCAAAAGTTGGTAAGGACTTTAAGTCACTACTTGTTTTGATGGTTGCTTACTGACCTGCATGAAATCAGTGGTTTTTATCCAGTTCTTAGAAGACAAGTGTCCTCTTGGAGCAAATGCCACCGTATAATATCATTCATGGCAGTCCCATTTGAGAATCCAGGACTGAAGTAGCACAGTGACCCTCCAGGAGGGTGACTCATCCAGGCTGAATTGAGACATGCTGGCAGTGTGAAATGCAAGGACTTACTCTGCTGAACAAACATTCAGTTTCTGCTGCTGTGACTTTAGGATATCCACAAGTTGCCCCATTCCTTTTTAGCTCCATTCAGCTTACAGGGAATGAGTCCTCAGACTACAGTCTTTATTGACTTGTTTTTTTGGACTGGATAGTACCTGGCCTTGAATTCATGGTTTAACTGTCCTTCCCAGTTAGATCTGCCTGACAACATCATGAAGGAAATTAATTAAATTTAAAAAAATAGTTTAATATTTTTAAAGAAAGCAGACTTAAGCAAAATTTGACTTAAGCAACCAAGGCTGCATCATATAGTGCCTGTAATAGCAGTATCTTCATTATAAATGTTGAATAAATCAAATTGGGATATTTGCAACAATACTGTGCCCTGAAAATGCCTGCTGCCTTAACACTTCATTACATTTTTGGCTGGTGACAACTTGTACACACTGAAATAAGAAATAATGTAGTCTGTTTGTTAGTAGATTCTGAAAGTGTGACTAACTCAAGACTGAGTCAGGATAGATTAAATGTGGTCATGGGAATGTAGTCTCCATCTTTTTTCCCCTGTGTAATATCTTCAATGTTATTAACGGGAGTAGATGAAAGTCTAGGGTAGCACTTCTTTCAGTTGTGTGTTGGATTAAATGATCTCTTGAGGTTCTTTACAGTCTAAATTATTTTGACTGGAACTGACTCCTCTGTTGAGACTTCTGAAAGAGAAAGGATCTAAGTAGATAGCATTTTTATCTGTGGGTCTTCCAGTGTAGTTCAGGGATGATTCATGTTAAGGGTCCAACCCACATTTGTCTCAAGAAGGATATGCTTCTTGTTTTGTCCAGTGGTTACTGGAGAATTTGTGAATACTCAAAAGTTTGAGATGCCAGTCAAGCACAGAGGAACTGCTGCTCATCAGGATGGGGCACGAATTGTTTCCTGTGAGCATGGACTGTTGTTAGTAGTTAATCTCTCTTATTTTATGATACTTTTTTCAGAAACTTTGTTTTGCTTTTCTGTTTAATTTGAACAACAGAAATAGGGTATTGAAAGAATGCCTCTCAATGTATCTATTGTGTGTGTGAACTTGATATGGTATGATTTCCTTCTTGGTTTTTCTAAAATTTTAGCATGTGTTTGTCATGTATTTTCTGATACTGCAAATGTGTTTATTTCACAGAATCACAGATTCAACTAAGTTGGAAAAGACCTCTGAGATTTAGTCTAACCTTTGACCTAACACCACCTTGTCAAAGGCATATGTAAAAAACAGTATGAAGTTCTGGAAAGTTTTATTTATGAATGCTGTTTTTATTTATTTAGATGAAAGAAATGATTATACTTATGCAGCAGGTAGAACTGATTATTAATTCACTAGAGGTCTGATGGACAGATAGTTCATATCCTTGAGTGCAGAGATTCCTGGAATCTTTCCTTTGACCTCTGTTTTCTCTTCATCTTCCCTGCGCATTCAAATGTAAAGCAGTAATGTGAAATCAACAGTCTTTGTGTCAAGTTAATTGTTCTCTGTTGAGTTCCTGCTTTCTGTGTGGAGAGAGAAATGTAGTAGACCATTTTAGAGAAAGAAGAGTAGAAAAAGCAGCATCTGAGGAAAGCATAAGCAGCAGATAGAGCAAGAAGTAGTAGAAATGAGGGGGAAATAAGGGAGCCACCGGGTGGGAATGGAGAATCTTCCAGCACGGGGCAAAAGAGCAAACACAGAATAGAAAACAGAAAGTGGTAAATAACTGTGGTGAATGTCTGAGGGGAAGGGGAATATAGAAGTTAACTCTGATATGAGGGGAGACCTGTCAGAACAGTGGCAGCAGAACTGTTGTCTTGAGTTTTGGCAACTGTAAACATTAACCGGGAGGAAAAAGATTGCTGTGCTTAATGTTCTGAGAAGATCTTGGCTTTCCAAGAACCACAAAATGGGTCAGGTTGGAAGGGACCACAGTAGGTCATGTGGTCCAACCTCCCTGTGTCATCCTAGAGCACAAGAAAAAGCCCTCAATTTTAATTTTAGTATTTTATAGTATATTTCAAATAATTTCAGGTACAGAACTTTTCACAATAAACTTTATTTTAGATCCAAACATCATAAAGTACTGAATGATTTTGTTTTAACTTAAAAGGTTCATTTCAGTGGCAGTATACTTGTAAGTTTTAGATTCTCCTGTATTCTGATCCCATGGAAGTGTAGAAGTGCACTGATCGTTATTGTGAACAAAACAATCTTTGTATGTAAGCCTATTTAACTGCAAAAACTGCATGTAGTGTTTGTTCTTAAAAAAGAAATGAGACTTGTTTTTTCTGGTTGTGCTTTTGGAAAGTGCTGCAACAGGTCTTACAACTGAACTGTGGATTCTCCCTTTTCCATAGCAGAGGTAACACACTGGTACTTTTGCAAGAGTGTTTGTGTTCTCACCCTTGCAATAGGAACCAGCAGGTTTCCAAGTGTATCGGTGTGTGGAAACCAAAACTGGAGAAGGGAAAGAAACAAGCTTAGGTTGAAATCATTAGAAAGAACCCTTTCAGGATGCTTAGTAGCATCAATTTGGAGTTCAGATGCTAGCATGAGGGAAGATGCTGCTTCTGTTTCTTCTTTTCTTAAGCCAGTCACAAGGGAAGGAGTGGGAATGGCAACTTGTCAGTGGAATGTTATGGTGTGTAGTTTAGGCAGGGTTATAGATTGCTGCTGTCCTATGGAAAAGAAAGAGGGAAGAACAACTGAAGTACAGGCTGATCAAGTAAAGGAGGAAGGCAATCTTATTGGTGCAGAATAGAAAAATAAGGTACCTTTTCTGTCAGATAAGTTTTTGTTTGTTTTTGTTCGTGTGGTTTTTTCTCTTTTATTAAGGAAAAAAGAGTCATGGCAGTGAAAAACGAGAAATGCAACGTACCAGGTTGAGGAGGCGTTAAAAGACAAGTGCTGTTATTTCTAGTTATGGCGCTTAGATGTAAAGTTGTCCTAGTGTTCTATTCCCCATCTTTAGAGTAAAGGGGTAGCTGAGGTGAGGATGATGGCAGAATGGCCATTCATTTTCTTTCACTTGTTCTTGACAAAGCCTCTGCTTAACTTCTGCTTCCAATTATTCTACTGATTCAAACATTTGTATGTGTTTGCTAACCCTGTAAATAATGGTCTGCTTACTCTTATTAAGAAGTTCAGAACTACACGCAGTACAAAATTTAGTTTCAGTTTGAACTTGTTTTTTTACTGTAGGATATTACCATATATTATCTGCTTTTACCCCTCTTCTTCCCCCCTTTATTCTGAGTTCTGTGATCTCCAGACTTGAATATCTGAAAGAATTATTGTTTTAATTGAAATACATGTTCAGCTCTGAGGGTCAGTGGTATAATGATATGATGTGAGAATTTTATGTGGATGTTTGTGTATTAAAATTACAAAGCTAAACCCCCTTTTTTTCTCACTTTCGAGATGGGGCTTTGTATGCGTGTAGCCTGCTCTGAGGTGAATTGCAGCAAAACACAAGCTTTGAAAGACAATTAAACAGTTCTATGTTGAGGGTTTGGGGGAATATTATGAAAACTTCTGGAATTGCAAATGTGAAGGCTGGCTGGGTAGTAATAATGGACTTGAGAAGTTCATGTGTTGGAAGTGATGTTTTTGTAGTCTGTGCAAATCAGATAATGTTCTTATTTTAAGTGGACAGTAACGTAATCAGTGTTTCATAATGCTCACTGCAGAGCTTAGTTAATATATTTTTTTAATATTTTGTTTATAGAAACAGAATGCCTTCTAAGCTTCATCACATTTATTCTTATTGAGCATTTAAATTGTTGAGTGATAATTTAGCTTTGCTGGATTTTTAAAAAGAGGAACCTCTAGTACTGTACTCCGCATATTGGTTTTGCAATCAGTATGTATGCAGATAAAGTTACTTCTGTTCCACTTAGCACAATTTGAAATTATCAGCAAGTTAAGTCTTCAACTGCTTATCTACAGAGAGGCATGTAGTACTCCAATTAAGTTTATGTGGATAAATGCAGATTTGTGTTTGCAGGCATCAAGATGACAGCAGCTTAATACTGTAAAAAGGCTAATCAACACTGAATATGTTTAGTGTCAGTAAATATTTATAGTGAAAACATGGCTTATGGTTTTGTGCCTTGGCATTCCAACTTCTGATTTTTAGTGAGTAAAAGTGTGGTGTGATATCTTTTTCATAAACCTACTGTAAAATTAGTTTTCTATAAAATTGATTTTATTGTCGTCTTGGTGTTTTCTTGTGAGGATGGCTTAGGAGTTAGGCTGTATTTTGTAAGTTAATGAAAAATCTGGTATACTTAGCAGAGTTTTTAAGGCAGAGAATGAGGAAGGAAAGGAGGCAAGATAGAGGTAGGCAGTGTGGAGAGTAATTTCTTCTGATTCTAATTTATTTTTTTTTAATGAGGTCTTCTTCAAACAGGGGTTGCTAATAAGCTTCAGGGAACAGTGTGATTATTTAGTGTGTTCCTGTATTCATTAGGCAATAACTACAATTTAACTGGAAAATTAATGGAACCTCAGGATACATATTCTATGTAGAGCATATGAATATGTAGTTTTTAAAAATTTCATTAGATCTCCAGAAGTTAAATGCTGGTGTGCTCTCTTTTAGAAATGTATTCTGGAAAATGGTGTGTAAAAATTGAAAATCAAGAGGTATATCTTAAACACAGCTTCTACTAATGTAATGTTTTGTGAAGAATACAACCAAGTGAAATGAAACAATAGAGGTACAAGGAACAGTGATTATTATTTTTATTATATTTTGACTTAAAGGAAAGAAGAATATAACTGTAACTGCAGTTCTACATCAATCTTAATGTAAAAAAGATGGTGCTGAAGTGAAATTTTGTTTTCTGGGGGGAAATAAATTAATATAGTTTAGGATTTTGTTTATTTGTTAAAAGTGTCATGGCTTGTCACGCTAACAAATGTGATTTTGTTCCTGGCAGACTGTAGACTTGGTCAAGAAAAAGCAAAATTCCCTGAAAACCACTGCAACATAAATACAATATACTTCAGTTTAGTGTCTAACTTTGCATGAAATAAGCACTGCCTGTTAGCCTCTGTTTGATCCTGTGAGAGTGTGAGGCTGATGTCTGGCCAGTGTTTTGGAAGCAGCAGGTAGTCAGGAGCAAGCTGCTCTAGGGGTCCATATTTCTGTAGCCTAGCAGTTACTTACACACAGATGGAGACCTTATGAACTTTGACAGAGGTCACGCTAAATTGCAAATCTAAAACTTCTAGACTTCTGAAGGATTACACTGGTACTTTTTTTTTAAAAAAAACCCCATATGATTTGGAACATCACTAAAGGTATCAACTCAGTCTTGAGAAGGAGATCAACCATGCAGTCATTGCTCACATAATGATCACAGGGACTGATAAAGATAGCCTTTCATGACACTTTAAAGGGAAACATGTGTATTAAGTTCTTAATTTGCATATGTAAAATATGTGTCATATTGTTTCCCAAGCACCTAGGCTTGTCTGTTGAACTTATTACAGGAATTTTGCAGTTTAAAACATTACAGAAGCCTCTGCTTTTTTGGTGCACACGAGTTGGAAATAATTAAAAATACAGTACTTTCTTGATTTTTAGGTCTTTTTGGGCAGTCAGTTGAGACAACAAGCTCTGTCATCTGTCATCAGCCATCATCTCACCAGGGATCTTATAGCAGTTAAGGAGAGAAAAATGTGAGATGATCTGGTTACACATTGTAGCATGTTTAAATCCTGGATTCAAAGTTGGGCAGTGTTGAAAAGCTCCTCGTTGTCTTTGAATTATAGTCCTGAATCTGGGCTTAATAGATGAAGTCTCTGTGATATTTCAACTTGCTATTCAAATTGGAAATTTTGGGGGGAATTTGTAGCCTCCAAAGACAGACGTTCTTTGTTTCTGAGTTATAGTCATTTAGCATAAGATTTTTAATGTTTTTGCTTAGTGGAGATGCAGTGTTTCATTCAGTGTTTATGAAATCAGGGTCTGTGAATGATTATTTATGTCGCAGGCAGCAGAAGGAGGCTGAGCTTTTAATCAAATGGACAAATTTTTATCATGTCATCATTGAACTGGTTCCGTAATGTGCTACTTAATGGCTCATGAACTAGTCTTTAAAGCTGTGACTTCATGATTCAGTGAGACTGACTCAGGGTGTTGAAAGTGGTTTCAGTGATGGCCACACATAGAGCTTGAGAATTCACACCAGCAGACTAGTAGGGGAAAAAAGCTTTGAAACTGTTTGAGCAGGTCTGCATATAAAATAGCAAGAATGTTGTTCATGCTTCTAAATTGGAAAAACACAAGAAAAAGAAGTAGAAAGGCAAAAGAATTTCCTTCTGTAGCCACGGCACTTTGCATTTGCTGTGCTGCTACTGTTTTTGCTTTAGTGAGATCTCGATAAAGGAAAAAATCCAAATAACTTAAATTATTGTTGAAATACTTGAATTTACAATGAGTTCTTATTCAAAGTTACATAAAAGTAGAGCTTTTAAAAAAAAGTGAAAATAACTTTGTCTTGTCATCATTAATCATAATCATGTAATCACAATCATAATAATTTGTAAGTAAGCATATCTAAAGTTGAAGTTCAGAATTTTGTGGTTTACAAGAGATCTGAATGTGCAGACAGATTTTTACAAGATAAACTGTTTTGTGATGTGCTCTGCATTTTCTACTTCATGGTGTGCAGCTAAAGCCCAAGTTCATGTGACCTGGCAAACACAATGTGATTTGGAGTTACCTGGAGTTCCTCTGACATTGAGAGGAAAGAATGTAAATTACTTTGTATTTCCTGAGGGATAGAATGTGCACAGCTGAGGTTGAATAACCTCTTTCCCATAGCAGCTTCCTCATTTATCCATACCTGGAACAGATCAACACCTGCAGCCACACATGCAATGCTCCTGAACTGCATATCTATTTCAGGCTCCCTAAAGAAATATTAATGTTTATGAGCCTGTGTTATTCTGTGTAATCATACTGGGGTTGAACTCTCATGGCTCTTCAGATTTTCTGTTCAATCTCTTTCTAAAATTGAGAAGAGAGTGAGATAAAGATGGTGGTTTTCTTAGCTGAAACTTTTTTTATCTTAAACTTTTCCTTCCTGTGTGCTGCTCTCTGAAGAGAAAATACCTTCTTTTTGGAAATTATTTGCATTAAGGAGAAGACAATTTAAATGATCTAGAGATTTTTTTTCCAGGGATATTTTTTTTTTGACACCACCTTTCCAAACTCCTATAAAGTCTTCCTTGTATTTAGTATTACAGGGAAATGACTTTTAATGACCATCATATTCAGTATTAAACTGCAAGTACTTCTGGCAAAGTGCAGTTTAGCTTTAAGTTACTAACTTAGTTACATGAAAGTTATTCAACAAAAAATAGTCATCTTGCCCTAGCAATCTTTTTTCCAGTGGTAACTATCCTGAGTACATACCTTGTGCTGACACCTACTCATTATGGGGTTTTTTTCCAGCCTAAGCTGGAAATGGAGTATGGTTTGTTCCTTTCCTCTCTGAGAAGGTTAATCTTTTTACTCATCTGTGAGGAAGGGGCAGTGGACTTAACTGTTTTGTGTGCAAGTACTGGACTGACACTTTGAGCTGTGTAGCTTTAGATTGCATTTGTTAGAAGTTGATTTTCTTTGTCGGTACCAAAAATAGGTGAAAAGAAGGGAAAGAAAAAGAGGAGACAGGCTGAGAAGTGGAATGAAAAGAGATGAAGAAATTCAGAAAAAATAAAGTAGTATAATATTCAAAGAAATTAAAGGACAAAGCTGGCTATAAAGGCTCTATAATAAATAATTCTTAAATTAAAGAAATAATTGGGGGGGGGGGCAAATGCCTAACAGGGTCATGGAGGTAGTGCTAAAGGGGAACTGGGGCATTCAATAAAGGAATTTACCAGGCAGGATTGGATAAAGATACATATGGAGGAAGCAATGAATTTCTTTGTTCCACAGAAGTCTCTTAGGAGTTACAAATTATACAAGTGTTGTAACATTATATGTTAAGTGGTAAAACTTTTTACTGTATTTCATTATTGTGATTGGGGTGTAGCATGGTGTGTATCTTCCATATGGGGGTCATTGGAATTGAGTTAATATTTACTGTCATGGCTAATCTGTCATTTCAAACAGATGGCTCTGGTCTTGCCTACATCTTCTAGAACTGAGCTGAAAGTCTCTTGGTTGTGCTTGTTGTCCTTGATTTAACTAGGTATTTGAATTAGGCTTCAAGAGGTGAAAATTTAGATTGTTTACTTTGATTAATCTGAGTGTTTAAGAGGGGTGTCTTGAGGCAGGAGTGAAAAAAACCTGGTAAATCTACATTGATTACGTAAGTACTATGGTATCAAAGTTGTGAACAAATATTTATTCCAGAATAAGAGTTCATATTTTTATAAATTGTTTCCTAATGTAACTTGTGATAATTGTTATCTGATTTTGTATTGATCTGCTTTTTGTTTTCAGGTGTGGCTCACAATATTTCTTTACTGCGAGAAGTGATCATCCACCCACGCTTTGTTCAAGGAGACATCAGCACTAAATTCCTTCCTGAAGTCTATCCTGATGGTTTTAAAGGTTTGTTCTATTTGGAAATGTTTTTTTTTTCTTGAGCAGTGTTGTTTCTGATTATTTTTCCTTTATATTTTTAGACCGATAATGTTCCCAAATCAGTCTTTACTTTTTTCTCAAATGTATCTGTGCATACACACAATTGGAGTTTTTAAATAATGCATAACATAGCTGAAATAATGTCTTTATTTTCAAGAAGGCAAAATACATACTCCTAGTAAGTGAAATACACCCAAAGTCAAGAAAAACAATTTGTATGTGGTGAGAAATATGTAAAATAAACATAAATTCAATTCTGCGATGCTATTGTGCTTCATTACAGACAGTGCTTCTCCTGTTAACTATAGTCAGGTAAAGTTTCTTTTTACTCAGCACTGTTACTACTCATTGAGTTTATGCAGCATCTTCAGAATTGCCTTTTGGCACCCTTTGTTTTCACTGTAGCATTGTCTGGACGATCTGGCATTTTATCAGAGTATTTCAGTAGTCTGGTCTTATTACTCATTGCACACAGTAATGGGAATCACCTTGAACTTATCAACTTGTACACTAGTACAATGTTTCTTTACAGCATCCCAAACTACTCAGTTTCAAAAATGTTTAACAACAGTTCGTATAAAAATAAGTATTCAAATAGACTGGCTTCCTTTTGCAAGGATCAAATTTTAAAAGGTTGTCTTCTCTCTTAGCCACTCTGCTCTAGATGCTTTCTTGACCTGTGTGGTCAGAGACTCAGTCCTTCCATATGGGTCCCTCACCTCTGCTGGCATTCATGAGGCAGAACATCTTCCTTAAAGACAATCTTTATAGTTCATCATTCATGGGTCCTTTATGAATCCCACGGAGATTCTTTTTCATCCATTCATCATTAATCCAATGTGGCAGAACCCTCATCCCACTTTGGAGACAGCACTGCCAGATTGGCAGTCACTGGACATGACTGGCACCTTGCCAAATTCTAGTCTCATTAAGAAGCAGAACAGATTTTTCTTACCTCAGGACTCTGAGTTTGTGGATGACTAATCTTTGCACCAGAACTACTTTATATCATGATGTAATTGGCAACTCTGTGTGTAATACAGTCCTACATGTGGGATTAATGTGTCCAGCTTGTTATTGGCTCCTGACTGAGACCAGGCCTTAATCACCTTGAGTGGCAGTAAGCTTGCAATAGTTCAAGCTGAAAAGTTCCTTTGCTAAGGTGTACTTAACTAATCTCGGGGTAACTCAGCTGGCTTCCATCCAGCATAGACTCAAGGGTACTCTCATCACCTGCTCTGAAGGCACAGTGCTGCTGTAGCTGGTCTCTCTCCCTTCCCTGACACTTCAGTACAGAATCTCATGTTCTGGGACTCTTCAGTCCTTTTCCTGAGCGGATTCAGTTCTCTAAACCACCATAAAAACTGCATCTTTTTTTTTTTTTTTCTGCTTTTGTTGGGGTAGTTTTTTTGTGACTTTTTGGTTTGATTTCTCTTGTGAGCGAATCTGGTGAACTTCAGTGGATGTGCAAAGTCAGTGGTAAGCTAGGAATAGGGAGAGGGGAATAGAGGACAAAGGCAAGGATGCAAGGTGTCAAATAGGTCGTACCATGTTATGAGGGGCAGCCTCACCTGACACTCAGCTAGGAACAATAAGAGGATAAACCAAACAGTAGTATTGTATTAACGGATTCTTAAAGATATGCTTTTGCTCTAGACACCAGAAGACACAAGAAGAGATATTATGACAGTTAAGAGTAGAAACTTATGGATGGCATGTGTGAAATGACTACTAGATTTTGTTCCTGCTGTTTGAAAAGTCTCGCTCATCTCCTTCCACATATCAAACATGAGCATACCTTAGCCTTCTTAATGATAAAAAAATGCATGTATTGCATTGTATTTCAAATCAGGAGTACTTAGTCATGAATACTGGTTCAAAGCTCACCAAAGTAATCAATAGCTCTTTTAACGATGTAGTTTGCACTGGAGACTTCTGGCTTAAATAAAAAAAATGGTGAGTTGAATTTGAGGATATTTTTTTAAGTACCCATTAAAAAATATTTCTACAAATCCACAGACTCAAATGGGAACTGCTGAAGGCAAGCAAGGGTGCAGATGGTGGGTAGAAGCTCAGCAACAGAAGCAAAGGCAAAAATTAACTTTACGTTTAAGTTCTCTAGTCACTTCAACTAAGTTTATAAGTACCCAGGGTAAACTTTGGTAGGAGGATTTGAAAATTTAAGTAGCTTCATATATATTAATATTATTTATAAAAGATGATAGCTGTAGAAAAAGATCTGGGATAAGCTGAAAAATTAGGGCCATGCGTAGCCAGTGTAGATTTGGAAATGTGTGCTGTTGTTAACAGTAGGAATTTATACCAGAAGTGTTTTAAATTTGGACAACTTAAGAAATAAAACAATTTCAGTAGAGATGTGTGCTATATTAATGCTTGAGCGCAATTTGGTGTGTTTCTTTTGTAAACTGTACAACTGCCACTGTTGGTCTACATTGATAAGTAATGAATGTCAGCTGTGTTCTCTCTGGTGACTGCATGAAGTACTGGCCCATTTCTTATGTGCATTTTTCTTCAAATATAAATACTGACTTTAATCTTAACAGTAAAACAAGAAATGCTTTGTTTTCCAGTCTCATTTTCAAGGGTTCCATTATAAATCCTTTATTAGAAGACTTTTACTGTAAGATAAGAAAAAATGAATTATTAGAAGTATCTTGGCTGCTTTTCCATTAACCTGCAATGCCCACTTCAAATTACATCTAGAATGGGAATATTTAGGAATTTTCATGATTAGAGTTTAATTCTTGCTTCCCTTCCTTAAGTAAACAGTCATTGACAAAACCATTTTTTTTTATTGCAAGTTATTTTAAAATAATAGCTGTGTGGAAACGAACCTTGTGCAAAGTATGATTAGTATGGGAAAGCAGCTGCTGTCATCCCCTTTTGTTGTCTATGTGAGGGTGGATGGCCGGAGCGCCGACTGGCAGTGGGTTAACTGTGGTGGATTGTTTCTCTTAGCACACATGCCTGTTTTGGGAGGAGTGCAGGTCTGAGGGTGGGTGCAGCAACACTGATTAGATCAGGTGACACAAATATATTTGTCTTAGAGTGGCCTCCAAGCACTTTGTTTGGAAGCTGTAAAAGGATGGTGCGTCTGACTCCTGAATGGTTGGCAAACATTTTTTTCCACAAGCAATCTGGGAAGACTGTACTTCCAGACCTTCCTGGTGAGAAAGGAACTATACTATCTATTATCCCTATTTTATGGGCACAGAAAGTATCTCTGTTTTCACAAACATCCAAGAGGTGTCTTTGACAAAGAACAAATTAAACTCAAGGATCCTTAGTTTAGTACCCTGTTCATCAGATTATTCAATTCAGTCTGTTTCACAGTTAATATTTTCCTGGATATCTCTTGTAATATTGAGATTTTTTCTTTTATGTTCCGCTCTTTCTGGTTATTAAATGATATCTCAAATATATGGTCAGTCCCTTTGGGAGATGCATCACGTGCAAATGAAAAATGAGGCATTTTCCAAGAGACTATCACAAAAGTCATAGCAAGGTAAAAAAAAACCCAACCAAAACCAGAGAATTGTTTACTTCCCCTCTTCACTTGGGTGGAGAGGAAGAACATAAATTCTGATGAACAATCCTTTAGGTTAATCCTTTATATTTCCTGTACTGAAAGGAATAAAGAGTAAGCACCTCTCTCCTGAAATGCTCTATTGCCTCCAGAGACAGACTGTGTATGAGGTGAAGGCAAAAATTTTAGATACATTGTGTTTGTGATTACTTTGCTCAACTCAGCACTTAACTAAACCACCTCTGGAGTACTCTGTCCAGTTTTAACCCCTTCATGTTGTAAAAAAGATGGCAATAAACAAAAAAACAAAACAAAACAAAGAGTAAGTCTAGTGAAGAGCCACAAGGGTGGTGCTGGACTGGAACAGACAGCCTGTAAGGAGCATCTGGGACAACCAGTCTTGTTTTGCCTGGAAACAAGAAAGCTCTAGGGTGGACCTGATGACTGCCTTCTAGGATCTCAGAGGAGGTTCCCAGGAATATGAAGCCATGCTCTTCAATGAGTAGCACAGCAAGAGTCAGTGGTCATCAACTGGAGATTTTCAAGACCTGACTACACAAACCTCTGAGCAACCTGCTCTGAATTTGCTGTTGAGATTGCTTGGTGGGAAGGGGGACACAACGTGAATAAACTAAAGGCCTCCTAGGATCCCTTCAACCTCAGTCATTCCATTATTCTCTTATGAGCAAAGGCGCTATTTAGATCAATTAGGACTGCAAATATGACTTTTAAATTTAAGTCTGGAGATTTTTGCTATTATTTGGAGGGGGTGAAATGCAGCTTACCCTGTCTGTGTTTCTGTTAGAAGAGGGAGGATGGTTGCTGTTCATTCTATGCATTTTCTCTTCATTAGAATCTAATCTTTGTCTTCATTTTACGAAGCTACTGGATTGTAAAAATGTTGACTTAACAGTTTATTTGACTTCTTTCTGGTAGGTGAGGCCAAAAAAACCATTTCTTGGTGTGTCACTAATTCCATTGTAATGCAAAATAGTAGAGGTTTTGTTTCTGTATACTGTAGCATCCATCTTAGAAGTGATCATGAGTTCTCTGAGATGTACTTCTTCAGTATTCTGAATGATTTGAGATTGCTTACACAGACAGTATTGTCTGTCTTATACTATGACCATCTGGGTGGAACAAAGCTCTGCTCGACTTCACAAGAAATTAAACCTTTAATAATATTCAACTTTTTCTGCCTCAGCCTACCTAGTATACATGCCATCTGTAATGGTCAACTTCAAAATCCACTGGGAAAAAACTTGAGCCAAAACAGAACCTAGGAACGATATTAAACATTGCCAGTATTGGTATGGATCTGAATTATGCATTGCACTTTCCGTCTTACCCATTTTGCTTTTAATTTTTATTCCTCCCAGTCAGAAAACAGTCACACTTCAAGTATTAAGTAACAGACTGGGACACATAACCAGGGCTTGTTTGTTTTGTTTTGTTTTTTCCCTGTAATTGATAGTAGGAAACACATTTCTAGGACAAAATGCAAATGAGACTGTTATGTGAAAAATGACCTTTTATGTAATTTAATTTGAAGTCGGTTATGTAAAGTAATTGCATGAACCTTTTTGACTCAGCTTGGGGGATACTGGGATAATATTGATTTAAGCAATCATAACATCAGGGAAATGAGAGAGAAATACTTTTTTTCCTTGTCTTCCTTCTGACCAGGATTCTGCTCTTTAGTAATAATAGATGTGTGCAGTCTAGTTTTAAATAATACGAGCAACAGTGCTTCCACTCCTTCAGTTGTGACTTGATTTTGTAACCATTAACCCTGTTTTGAATTTGCCCTATATAATTCAGCTCAATGGTGATAGTGATAATGCAGAAGTATATCCCAGGTTAAGCAGAGAGATTTGGCAGCTATCAGTTCCACATTTTATTGTGGAGATGAAATCTCTGTGTAGCCCAGGAGCCTGCAGTGATGAGAGTAGGAGAGAGTAATGGCGGAATTTCCCATACTGGAAGCTGGGGAACGTTTACTACTTACTTATTTCATTCGCTATCCAGGGGGCACTTGGACAACTGCTCCAGAGGTAGCTTTGTTACTTTTCAGATCAATCTGTATGGTCAACGTGAAAGGCTGTGTTGTTATATCTTTATTGGTGGTGGTGAATACTAACTTATATCTCAAGACATCCTGAGGTGTGGCTTCGGAAGTAAAATAATACTTGAAGGGAAACAAAGGTATTGCTATCTGGGACATCTGTGTGGTTCTGAATATAGTAATGTAATTGAAAGTTTGACTTCAAAATTGTTTAGAATTCTGCTGAGCATAGCAGCAGAGCAAGAGCAGACAGCAAGGAAAATGGGACTGGAATTGAGAGAGCTAAGGTGGTACTGACAGCAGTCTGTCTTTTGTAATAAAGGTAAATTGCCATCCTTGGGAAGCAGCCTTTAATCAAACTTCTGATGTATGCCTCCAAAGTTATGCTAAGGATGTTCTGTGGTAGGGTTGTATCTTTATTGCCAAAGACCAAAACCTAATTTTGGTATGTTCCTGTTAAAAGTTTGTATTATCTCCCCAAAATTCCACATTGGATGCTACAGTCATGGCTGGTTTTCTGCTTGCCACATCTGTGCCACAACTGATGTAAATAGTGACAAATGGAGACCAAGTGGATAAATATTTTTCATGTTGGTAATAATAAAAAAATGAGTGTAACTCTTGATCCGTTATTAACCTGTTTCAACTTACTGATCTTTGTTCACTGTTTTGGAGTTTGATTTTTGTTGAACATATTGGGAGAAAATAGTTTTTGCAGCACAGCAAGCACAAAAGCAGTCAGTGATTTCATCAAAGACGAAGGTCATGCAATAAACCCTTTGAATTGGAATCTTTCTAGTTTTATGTTGTTCCTCTATATGAGTTGATACCAACAGTATGTGTTGGAGCAGGTGGGAACATGCAGTTTTAGTCACACGGTCTTGTCATGAGTGATTGGGGGACTGAAAAGCAAAGGCTTTAGGACAGATTCCTGATGTGTCTTTAGCTGAGACACGTAAACAAATCATCAATTTTAGGTTCAGCGTTTGGAAAAAGTAATCTCAGATCTTATTCACTGTGTGTAAACAATTGGAGAATTGGCACATTTCAGATCCAGATAGTTGATGTTGTTGCATTGTATAATTATATAAGGCTCATATATATACATATGTGTGTGTGTATTTATATATATATACAAATAGTACAAAAGTTCAGTGTTTTCTGGGTTTTGTTTTGTAATCATTTTTTCTAGTAACTGGCAAAGGAAAGATCAAGTTTTTTTCTCAAGCCAGTTTCTCAACCTTTCAGCATTTGTATTTCTTTCTGCACGCGTTTGTTGAAGTAAAGACAGTTTCCATTTTAAGGCAGATAAAAAAAATAAACACTGAGCAAAGGAATTTGCAGTAATATTTAGCCAGAATATGTTAATGTGGACTAAATTAAAAAGAGATTGATGCCAATTCGCTGGCTTTTGTTATTTTTAAAGTTACGTTTTTTTGGCCTATGATAACTCCTTTATACTGTTAGCTGGACTGTAAATGAGTGCATTCCCATCACTGTGGCATTGCTGAGGTGGACTCTAAGTAGACTCTTTACCTGTCCCTATTTAATATGCCCAGTGAAATGATGGGTACTGTGCAGAAGACATCCTGCTTTGAGATTGTGGATTTGTTACTGTAAAGTCTGTTCTAGTCCTTTTCAGCAGCCTCCATTTTGGATTTTCTTGAAAATTGTATTAGTCCTATTTTATGCTACTTACATAAATTGTCACTTGTTAGTAACCAGTACTGGGGAATGTGAATTTACATGACATGTCATAGTGCTGAGCTTATGGTAGAGTGGAGATCTAGAATATCTGTGTAAATATTTCTCTGCTGCAGGACTGGAAGCAAATGTTTCCTCCTGGGCAGAGTTCCTCTGGGACATACAGCCTTCTGAAGCTCTTCTCTCATCACTTCATGTGATATCTGTACTTGCCATGGATGATGACATTTGCTGTGATATGTACACATAAAGCACTTTCAGAGCTGTATTATAACTGAGTTGAGCTAAGTCTTTCAGTCTCAACCTTGATCTTTTGTTAACTTTATTGTGTAATCCCCCCCTCTGACTTTGAAACACTCTTGCTTTCACCTGTACAAAATGTCTCTCCAAGTATATAAAGTTTGCCTCTTTTTTCATGACAACTCAGCTTTGCACTTTTTGTCCTGTTTTATGTCAGTTTTAACTTCCTGCCGTTGCCTTCTGAACTGAGTACTTTATTTGTCCTTTTACTGTCTCTCATAGAATCATAGAATGGCTTGGGTTTGAAGGGACCTTAGAGATCACCTGGTTCCAACTCTCCTGTCATGGGCAAGGATCCCCTTCACTAGACCAGGTTGCTAAAAGCTTGATCCAGCCTGGCCTTGAACACTGTCAGGGATGGGCAGCCATCTCTCCGGGCAACTTGTTCCAGTGCCTTACCACCCTCACAGAAAAGAATTTTTTCCTAATGTCTAATCTAAACCTACTGTGTTTCAGTTTGAAGCCATTCCCCTTGTCCTGTCACTACATGCTCTTGTAAATAGTCTCTCTCCATCTTTCTGGTGGGCACCTTTCAGGTCACCCTGATGCTTTCTTATTTCCAGGCTGAACAATCCAATTCTCTCAGCCTTTCCTTATAGGAGAGGTGCTTCATCCCTCTAATCATCTTGGTGATGCTCCTCTGGACTCTCACATCATTCTTGGCCTCCTATTTGCCACCTTTTCATACCAAACATGGGCTGTGTCATTTCTAACCTAAAGATGGGGAGGACAGAGTTCTGTCACTTTGCTCTTTTAGCCTGTTGAGTGGACAGGTGAACCTCTAATTAACCTTCACTTTCTTGGAACAAGACCAGGCTGGGGGAAAACCTGCTTCCTATCACCCTGGTTGCACCTTTTTGCACAAACATTTGTTAGGTTGCCTGCCTTCAGATTGTAGGCTACTTTGAGCCACTTTCTGCTTAAGAAGTGTCAAACATGACTTTGACTCCGTGATTGCACAAATGACACTAAATGATGCAGGGCTGACAAGTCGCATTATCCCCATTTATTTTTTGGGTTTATACTGTTGTGTTATCCCTTTTGCTTGGAAGATCTGTAGCTTTTGCAAGATAAAGTACTGAGAAAGAATGCTGTATTATTTTAAGTTCTAATGTACAGATGGATTCTTTACCAGCATGAGGCACAACATGTCAACTAGTGGCATGTCAGTAACGGAAACAAGATGTTTGCAGCATCATTCAGTTTCTTTTCTTTCAGTTGTCACATTGTTTTTAACAGATATACCAGTGTTAGCAAATTGGGCTGATCTTTATGAAAGCATGCAATTTAAACTCTGAAACTCAGAGGGTCTGCTATGCTGAGCCTCATCTTAATTTAGAGGGGAAAAAAAATGTAGCTTTCATGTATAAGGACTGAGCAGTGTTTTTACTGGTAGTTGTTACTTTTTGTGTCTGTCTTGGCCTGTGATATCTCATTTTTTTTAAACTACTTTCCAAAAATTAGGACACAAGTTGACAGATCTTGAAAGAAGAGAACTACTGGCAATAGCAGCGTCTTTGTATGTGGCTGAACAACTGAGATCACAGCGATTTCTGGGGACTCCAAGGTAAGTTCATTTCTAGGAACTCAGATGTGCTGATGCATTTTGTTAATGGCATCTTCTCATGCACAAGACTAACTGGTGAGAAACTACATGGTTTCTTAATATACTCTGTTATTTCTAAATTCAAATGAGCTGTGGCTTACGTTTCCCTACTCGCACGAGTCATACATGATTATTTTTATTCTATGTATTAGCAAACTAATAGGCACAAAAATGTGTTACAAGCCAGTACAGTAATTAATGCACATCAGGAGTTTCATTAATGCAAAATGTTGCTGCATTAGTAACTAACCACAAATTGAGCATCACAAATTTCCCATGTGCCCATTTGAAGCAATCTAAGCACTGTGGGGTAATATGAATATTCAGCTACAGAGCTTTAAAATATTGTGGATTTTTAAATAATTTGCTACCTTGGTGAAGAACCTTAATAGTTTAGAGTCTAATTTGGAATACACTTCGACTGGTAAATGCTGGAAGAGTTAACACCTTGCTTTAAGAATGTTTTTTTTGGTGCTTTTATTCCCCCACTACCTCATTTTCTAGCTCCTAGTAACCTAGGCAGTACTGTTAACCGGCCAGCCATTGCAGTAGCCCATGTCAAAATACTGATTCTCTTCTTTGGCTTTTTGGAATGGTATGCTTTTTTCCTCTAGGGTGTTTCTAGCTTTTATTGTCCTCAGGCCCATCATTATCAATGCCTTGAGACCTTTATCAGAATAACTGAATTTGTGAAACTTCCTTGGGTAGTTGGTGTTAGCAGTGGTTGCATACAGTGAATCCTAACTTCGGCATGACTCTTCCTCCTCACCTCACATATTGTAATATAGTTGCATGTATGTTTGTCTGAGAGGGAAGTCAGAAGGCAGGATAGACATTATTCACATTCCATGCCAGTGGTTTGACAGTGTATTCTATTACTGATTTTACAGTGGTCAGGAATAAATCAAATGTGGTTTCAAGAAGTCTTTATTTTTTTTGTACCCACAAAGATAATTAATACCATATGGTATTAACAAAGAAAAAAAAAGAAAGAGACACTTAGGGCAAGCATAATGGCATTGTAATATATAGCATATGTAGAGCAAGATCATTGCTTGCCTTATGCATCTATAGGGGAAAGTAAAGCATCCTTTTATTTCCTTCCACAAGTTATATCCTCTACAGTGAATGGCATAAGGAGAAGAACAGACACTCAGAAGCCACTGTCACCTAAATAAAAGATGAATCAGGGAAAATGAAGAAGAGCCTTAATTGTAGTTTTTACTGGCCAGCATAAGAAAGTACACTGTTACTGCTACAGAGAAGTAATGAGTTACTTTGTACTTAGAGTAAGGATAGGAATTACCGATTTCAGTAGTGATTATCCTTGCTCTGATTTGAGATTTTTTTTTTCTCTGCCCTGTAAAATGTTTTTATGAGCTGAAAAGGAATCAAATTTTTGAATAGTCTTTTAATGTTTTGTTTCTATTGCAGGTACTTTTTTCAATACTGGATGTCTGTGTATCTTAATAGAAAAGACATATACAACTGTTTTAATTGAGATATCAGATATGTAAATGAAGTATTGCATTGAGCAGTCAGGCATGGTCATTATTCTCTTTTTGTACTATGTTAAGGAAACAAACACACTCCTGCTTTGAAAAAAATTAGTTTGTTTTTGGAGTCCCAGCTAAGCTCTGTCACATATATTCTTCCACCGTGAGCAGAGAAGGCCACAGAGTCTGGCCACATGAAGTCTGTAAAACTAGATTAAGGTTTGATTTTTCAGCTTTTAAATGGTGAAGCTAGCAAATCTTCTCAGTACAGGAAAGATCGCTTTCTCTTGCCATGATGGGGTGTACTTATGTTCAGCTCAGCTTTCAAAGGATGACTTTTCTGTCTGAGCCATATGCAGATCTGGAATGAATCCTTCAGAAGTCGAGCCTTAAAATTTTCTCTAAGTGGTGACTGAGTGTGGTTCTTAATCAATATGTCATGGTTTGAATCCATATATATTGTTAGATCTACTTGCTTAAATCATTGTAAAGCTGCCTGTTTGAGGCCAAGTAAGGACAAGCTAGTGCAAAAACGCTTACTGGTAAGTAACTTCTGAAGAAACCAAACCTGAAAATGATACCCTTTTCCAAAAATCATGCGGCTCATTCAGAGGGAAAACCAAAGAAGCAAAGGCAGAATGAGGTCCAAGGATTGTGTAGTGTCTTGGACAGTTTTCCATTCCTTAGAGCAGTTAGGGAACTCCCTCTAGAGGGGATTGAGGACTGTGGAGCATGCAAGTTACTACAGTACCATCAAGGATCCTTCACCATGTCCTTACCCAAACTGCATCTGACTTGTTTTTCAAGGTGTTCCATATATGGGTACTTTTTAAGGAGCAGGATCGTGGCCAGAGAAAAAGCACATCTTTATTGATAGGACTGCAATCTGTTTGAAAAATATTAGTGAAGAAAAAGTGCAGAGTAGGAAACTTTGCTACTGGCAACAAATCAAAAAGGCTGGTTGTAATCTTGGATTCAGTTCACTATGGCAGAATTGGACATTTGGAATCTGTGTGAGTTTTAAATCCGCGCTGGAGGATGTAAGCGGACTAGACAGACTGCACGCTCCAAAGTTCATCTATAACATTCTCCTAATGGTTTGGACAAGTACTTTGCTACATTTATCATCACCTTCAGAATTTCATCTCTCTGGCACAATTTACATTGACAGCTTT
The DNA here is from genome assembly GCA_035041135.1 of Platyrinchus mystaceus. Taxonomy (NCBI): domain Eukaryota; kingdom Metazoa; phylum Chordata; class Aves; order Passeriformes; family Tyrannidae; genus Platyrinchus; species Platyrinchus mystaceus. The sequence continues at coordinate 78,395,022 of JAWWLV010000001.1, forward strand.
TTTTTTTTTAAATATATGCACTGAAAGCAATTTAGCAATTTTTTTGTAAAAAACTACTGAAGAGTAGTATTTTGAAATCATGCATTATTTCCTCTAAACTTGTCAAATAGTTTTCTTCTGAACTTGAGTTATATGCTTATCTTTGATTTTAATTTGTTTTTTTTCCCTTTTGTGAGCCGTATTTATAATATTCATTCTTTTCACAACTGCAGGGGTATTTTGGATTTTCTTTTTCCCCTGTGACTTATTCAGCCCAAGATCAAGGTTGTTATTCTAGTCAGATAGACAGAAAGTACCATGCTTGGAAGTCTTCACAGAAGCTTCAGCTTTCACTTTTAGGGTTACTGAGACTATAATGAGATGAAATGCAGCTGAGCCAGATTAAGGAATTGTTGTTGCAGCCTGCTCCTCCCTTTGTCTTTACTCCTCTTCCCCAGGTATACAGGTGTGTACTTGATTTCTACTCTGGTTCTACTAAAAGGACCCATATTAGTGTAGAAACCGTTTAATAATAGCTTATGTTGGATCATTCTGTCAGAATCAGGTTACTCATGACAAGTGAAATTATTCTGGAAGAGCTACAAGAGTGGGGGTATGTAGCAGGGAGGAAGAGGTGAGCAGAGGATAGCTCATAAAATGCAGAGGTGAGCCTTAGCTCTGTGCCACAGGTCAGACTAGTAGCAGCCTCATGAGGAGGATTCTCCTCTCTAATAAATGATATTTGATGGGATGTGACTGGAAAATATGTATTTTGCAGTCCCCTGGGTGACTGATTCATAGACTATAAGGTTCTTGCTGGAACACGCTCTGATCATGAGCAAGGTATTGCTTTGGATCAAACACCCAACTTTTTTCAGCTAGTTTCAATCAGGCTTGACCCCTGTAGTGACATTCTTGGTTTCAGCGTGTTGTCTGGTGTTTGGATTAATGCAGGTCACAGGCAGAAGGCTGGTTTGCCTTTCCTGTGTTAGAATAAATGGTGTTATGATTTGGGTGGAGCACCCACAGGTGAGTTTCTGCTGTCTGCATTGCTATATATGTGCCCCTGGCCTCACCAGCAGTCTCCTAGGACTAATTTGCCAGCCTTTAGCTAGAACAGTTGTTGGAGATTTGTGCATGCTCAAGAGTTACAGGAATGTAGCCATTTACTTTCGTGATGCAATCAAATATTTAGAGCATTTTTTGTTTTGTTTGCTTGGTTGTTTTTTTCTTTTTTAATTTAAGTGTTGGTTATTTAACCCATTTTCTTGAGAAAAAGGTGGTTGTGGGGTAATTTGGGTTTTTTTGGGTTCTCTATGGTTGTGGGTTTTTTTAAAGTATTTTTGAAAGATGATTAGCTAGTGAAAGTGCTTGGTATTTTGTGAGCCACATACTAATGTGAATATTTCATTGTGATATCCAGATAATAAGGGCACATATTTCCCACAGGAAATAGCTATGAATGATTAATGATTGTTTCTTTGTTCAGCTTTCAGTTATTTTACCTAGGACTTTTTCTACTTACTCTATAGTCCACTTTATTGTGAAACTGGTGCCACCCACAGCTGCTGAACAGATTTACAGCATCTAGTAAAACCCCAAGGTCTTCTAGACAGAACTCAATCTTGTTTCAAGTGGAAACATATTTTGGCTGAAGTGAATCCAGCTTATTTTACGTCTGTTTGATGTAGTTAGTCTTTGAGACCAAAAATGATGTTGTATAGTTGAATCTTCGTATTTTGGCTTCAGTCTTGTTTTCGTTAGTGGGTTGGGAGGGGAATAGGAGAGTGTCTCTCCAGGTGTGGCTACATCATGCTATCTCATGGGTCTACTAATGTGATGTTTATACTTCTAAACCCAATTGCCTACAGCACTTCCTATGCGTTGCTTGTGTTGGCTGCTAAGTGTATTTTCCTAATTTTTCTATGGGTTTTACCCTTTCATCATTTATGACTTGGAAAAAACCAGTGAGGCTGCGTGCCTGTATTACCTGATACTACATGCAAAAAGATGGTAACACATTGGAAAATGTTTTATGTTGCTAACAAAACAAAATCTAAAGGTTTTTCTTGCTCATGTGTTTAATATAGAAGACTGGGTTAGGGAGTCTTGAGTTAAACTTCTAGCTGTTCTTGTGGGACTTAGAAGTCACTTGAATTTGGCCTCAGTTTGTGAAAAGACAAAGTGGCCTTAATACTTTGCTGCACTATTGAGGTTTTGTAAATATGTATTTATCAACATGTATAAAGTATTTTGAGACCTAAAATCCATGATCATTGTCTAGACATAAAGTAATACTTTCTCAGGAAGGGAAGTGTATAGTGAAAAATTAGAGATAAAATACAAGCGAGTTTTTGTCAAGTTTGGAATAGTTGGGCTAAATTTGTGTTTTAAAATTCTGAAAATCCAGGGGACCAGTGCAATGAACATAACACAACTGGTGAACTGCAAGAGAAGAAATTAATATATTTAGCTTTTTATTTAATGAATTGTAGGTTTGTGTCTAGGTTGATTTGGTACAGCTATATTGATGTTTGCCTTGCCACTGCTTGATTACAGGGCAGTGAGGGAACTGCTAAGAGAGCAGTAGAGCCCCACACCTCTCAGGCATGCTTACTTTTCACATAGGCTACACCTATTACCCTGCTGGAGTCTGGGTCAGAGCCAGCTCTTTGCCAGCCTAGGGCTTTCCCATATGGAAGGATGGTCAGCTGCCCAGTAGGAGAGCTTTCTAGCTCTCCTGCACTGCTGGAGCAGCACAAAATAAGGTTATGTTACATTAATTTTAAAAAGAAGGAAGATGATGTCAAGAAAATTCACCGAAGTAATCTGAACCGACCTCTCGGAAAGGGAGAGAGTTCTTACTTTCAGCACAGCCACAGATGCTGCTGAACCACACCAATTGCATTATGTGAATTTTATTTTTTTTTCTTCCCTAGAACTGCAGTAATAACATGAACAGTTATTGCAAGTACAGCTGAACATGTATACTTTGCTTTACCCTACAAATACCTTGTAGTGGGTATAGAGATAAACCACTTTGTTTTCATTTGACAAGGATGACTAAGTCCAGCCCACTTGTGACTTTTTTCATTCCCTCACTTTGGAGTTATGTAGTCATCCTTAATTTAGGAAAATAACACTGTCTTATCCTTACTGTTCTGGTCCCCTGCTCAACAACTCAGGCATTCTTCTCATGATTTACTGTTAGGCCTTTGAAAGTCCTCAATATGTTTATGTAATTATGGCAGCTTCACACCATTATTCCACTGTGTGGTTTTTTTCTTTCCCCCACAGAATAGCAAGGTACCAAGATGCTGTTCTCCCTTTTTTCATGTGATATCTGTGTTTTTAATGGGCTTTTCTGGTTGTGGTAACCCACTCTTGTCTGTCTAGCTGTTATCTAATGTTGTTCTTTTGACATCTCATAAATAATTACTGGGGTTTTTTTTGTAATCTTACTTAATCACTGCAAAAACAGCTGCCCTATATAATATCCTAGCTGTCTTTAAAATCTGGTATTATTTACCCTTCTAGGTTGCTCAGTTACTTATCACAGAAAGAGGATTATATGTGCTAAAGACAAACAAGTAGATGCAAATATATGAAACGTGTATTTTTGGCCAGTGGGAATGAACTTCTGTGGAAAATATGAAAGCTGAAATGGGACAATAAGGTAGCATTTATGACTCATAAGAGCATATGTATAATACTTTGATTTGATTAAATTAATGGAATCAGAATTGATAACACAAGTAGTAAAAGCTACTCAGTGAAAGCTGAGCCATTTTCCCATATGATTCATGAACATATATTCCAGGAACAGAACAGTCTGTCATGGGAAGCTTTCATAGCCTGTCATCCCTGTCATTTGTAGGGAAAAAGGTATTCTGGACATTTAGGAAACGATACTTGCTCAGTCTTTGAAGCTACTAACCATAATGAATCATCATGAAGACAGTAATTATTTAAAGTTTGAGTCTTGCTGTGTATGTCTTGGGAAGATCCCCAAACCAGTGGTGTGCAATCTTGCTGAGGTGATTGCTGGTGAGAAAGCCATTCACCGAAGTAAATGGATCTGGCTAAGTCCCTATGTTTATTTTTTATTTTTACCTTGTCTTCTGGGAAAACAGCATCTGTTGTAGGAACTTTATAGCTTCTGTGGCTACTGTTCACTTAATGCTAAAACTTGAATTTGTGTAGTATACACATGTGAACTTTTTCTGTTGTGGTGTCAAATTCCTGGTGCTTTTTTAGTTGTGAATCCAGCCTTTTTCTCAGACATGCTTTTCTTATGACCTCTTTTGCACAAGATCCTCTCTTTAGAAGACCTCTCTCTATTTCATTTACTTTGATCCCTCCTATAAGCCCAACAATTATTTCCTCTTCTGCAGGTTTACACTTCCTAAACCTGTTCTTTAATATTTGTCTGTGTGTATAAAGTATATGCATGAAAATGTAGGACTAAGAAGGTGTGTGCTAATTACCATGTGCTCCCTGGTCGTTTTATAGCTATTTTTAGCATAGGTTTTCATCTCCATCTGTATATTTTATTTGGAGTTTCAAAGGGCAGAAATGAAGTTGTGTAGGAGAATTTTATGGAAAGGCAAAGTTTTTCATGACTTTTGGGGTCTCTAAGCTCAGGAAATGCATGTGTAACTGCATTCCCGTGAGAAGATTTGCTGATGTTTCTTTCCTAGGATTAACATAAAGATAAGCATGACCATCAGCACCTTACTTTGTGTAGTTCCTTGAGGCACTGATTGTGTGCTGCTGTTTGTTTGTGTAGCGTATAGAAATTCTGGATGCTGTAGCTGTAGAAATGTTGTCAACAAAATATATGGGAAGTGAGTTTCTCATTCAGTATTGTCTGCATACTTTTACATGTATGTGTCTTGATTTGTCCCTTCTTTAGCATGCTTGCTTCATTCATGGTTCACAAAGGCTGTAGTTAAATGCAAGATATTGATTGAAGGGATAGGTAATTCACTTATACCTTTTTTGTTGAGTATTACAATTTTCAACCGTTTCTTTCTCCTTTGATTCAACTGCAAAAGTGGGATGGGACACAGAATGGCCTCATTATTGCAGGAGTATTTCTCTGTTCCCTGCAATGATTCCAAAAGCTCTTGCACACTTCATCAGTATTATTGTAATTCTTTGGCTGCAGGATATTTGGCAGCTGTTGCACCCCACTGGCAAATCCTATTCAGACTTCACTTCCATTCACCATTGCCATTGGAGAATTGATTTCTCTCTCCTCTGCTCTAACATTTCCCAATTCATTTTGGATTGTTCAATGTGAAACATTTTAATTTCATATCATACAGCCATTCAGCTCACAATCCTTTTTTAACCTGTCACCAGGGTAACAGCATAGCATGCTTTCTTTCGGCAATCAAGTTTTTATTTCACATGCTTAATGTTGCATTAAATGTTTGCATTTTGTTTAACCCTCTTAAATACTTTAAACTCTGGATATATTTTGGGGGGTAATGAAGTCTCTGATTTCAGTGTCAAGTCTTCACAGAAATTGCCTTACTTAAAATAAAAAATAAGAAATCAGAAGATGAATACAGTAATGAGAAGATTTATAATAAAATCCCAAATGGCTGAATGAGGCAAGCTTCCATAGAGTGACAAAAAATACATTTCCTCTGGTAAAACCTTCCAGAAGCTTATATTATAATCTTTAGACCTGCACTTTAGGATTATTTTTACCTGTAAGTGCTTGTATCAAATTAATGCAAATATAAGATTAACCAGGCAATAACATGACTTTAAGAAGTGAAATGTCTGGCCTATACATGTCAACCTACTTCACACCGCTTGCCAGATGTGTGTGGAAACTGTAAGCTGAATAATAAGTATTTTTTTATATATCAAAATTAGAATTTACTGAGGTGATGCAGTTGATTAAAGAAATGTGGAATTCTTAAGTGTCCTCTACATGCAACCATCATGGCATGAACAACAGGCTATATCCATGTTACTGGAAGTGAGAATAATAATGAATTTGTGTTGTCATAGATGATTACACAAATAAAATAAAATAGGCATTTTCATATCTGAAAAAGCATTGATTTCTTTTAACTATGATGTTACAGAGCAAGTCCTGCTTATCTTGGTAAAGGACTAGGACCAGCTAGGTTCACCCTCACCTGTTTGGTTGGAATTTTAAAAAAAGTCTGTAATAGATGTCCTTAAAATACCCAGTCTCTAACTATAATTAGAGGTGTAGTGTTAAAGACTTTTAGTCTTGTCACGTTCCAGTGTCAATTATGTAGGTATGAAAGATATGGAGGGAATGGGGGGAAGCGTTTAATTTTAGCATAAGTAAAACCTAAGAACATGGCATTGCAAATAAGCCCAGACTTTGCTCATTTATAATGAAATAAACCCACTATAATGAAAGCACTAATAATATGCATTTTAACACTTTGGAATACTAATTTTGCAAATCTTCCCATTTGCAAAGTAGATTGTACATATCTATTGTAGTTTAAAAAACTCAAATGCAGAATATTTTATTGCCGTACTAGCTGCAGTGTTTGGGTTTGCGTTTGATACAGCTCTTCCTGAGAAAACAGATGTTTGTTCCAGATCAGACCAGCAGAGTTGACTTTGTTACAATATTTCTTCCAACAGCATATAGCTAACTATACAAGAATAGAAATGCAGTTTCTTCTACTAATTTCCAAGCTTTCTGTCCATTTTTTCCCCAAGTTGTACTATACGCTAACAAATATTACTACCCGCCAAAAGAGGTTTGGCATTGTCTTTTTGCTGAATTTTGCCAAAAGGAGCCAAACATATGGTAACAGTTAATTTATTGGTTCTTCTTGCCTCCAGGGAACTCTTACAGAGAGCATATTACCTTTTTATCTAACATATTTTAAATAAAAGAGCTGTTGACTTGAAATTTGATATGCCAGTGTAGAAGCTGAACCTTCAGTGCGGTTAATGCTCAATTATTCAGTCTTGTTTAAGGGTAAGATTAAAAGTGTAAACATACAAGATTGAGCTAAGACTTCTTTATTTTCAACTTTCAGAGAGATGGGTCTCTTCTGTATAGTTTTAGTGTGTGTGTTGGTTTTTAAGTGAAAATATTGAAAAGACATTTTCATGAGAAAAGTAAGCCCTGCCTTTGTCTCAGAAGTCTTGGAGGTCTTTCTTTGCTTTTTTTTTAGGGTATTTCCTAGTATGTTCATTATGAAGCAATAATAAAAAAAAATAATATTTTTAATTTCTTTATATGTAAGACTACAGGTCAGTTTGTTGCTTTGTGACAGCGTAGGTTTTTGTATTTCTAATGCGAGAAGTACTTGTGAGTACTCGAGTACTTGTGTCATTATTCACTATCTTGGAGCTGAATCTCATGCCTGATATTTGCATAACTCAAAATCAGTCATCTGCTACCTGCATTTGAGGTAGCCCTCTTTGTTCCACCTTAGGTACTGTGTATTTTTGTCTTTGTAACCTGTTGGTATTTTGAGTCTTAAATGGAAAACTGCATGGATATGTCATTATGTTTTTGCTGGGATACTTGGGGTAGATGGTGCCTTAAGTAAAAAATACCCTGATTTCTGTTGTTTCATGGTAAGTATTCAAAGGCCTGGATATTTTCCCCTGGATCTGTGTTGAGACTGCTCAGATGACTTTTCCTTTTATGATTATGGATGATTCTTTAATATCTTTCACAGACCCTTCTTTAGTAGTTTACTTTTCTGTGTAATTAGATGTGGTGCTTGGAGTTTGTTTTGGTTGTGGCTTCCCTTTAACATGTATCTTCAAAGCCTGTAGTGTGAGAAAGACTGGGCAGGAAAGAACAGCACAAGACCCGGTTCTTTTGAAACCAGGGATGTTTACCCTATGACCTAGAAAGGAGATGATGACATGTCACTCTGTGACACTTAGTAAAATTAGTCTTGCTGCAGTTAGTAGTGAGATGATACAAATAAGTTATTTGCATGTTGAATTCCAGATTTAAAAAACACTTTCAAAAAAATCTTGGTTCCTAGGCTTTAAGCTTCTATCTTTACACAAGTGCTCTAATATGTGTTTCTGAGTCTCCTCTCTCTGCCATGGATGGTGGCAGGGATGGTGATCCACCTTTGTCACACAGTAATGATTGTCTCCAGGCCCTTCTGCCTGTTTTTTGACCAGACAGTGAAATTTAAAGCAGGTCCTTACCTGGCTGCACCTGGTTGTTAATGTCCTTAGACAAGGGAGATGCCATGAACTGACAGCTTTTCTCTGTTTGTTGCCTTGAACTAGTGAGGGCACTTTTCTTTAAATTCTGTGTTGTCCCCTGCTCCCTTCCCTGCAGCAAAGCCTTTTTTCTTGTTACTCGTATCCTCAGGCAAATCACAGTCATTTTAAGGTGCTTACTAATATTAAGTCAGCATTATTCCTCTATTAGCTGTGACTTCCCCCCCTCCCCCTTTGATCTTGGACATTGCATGTCTGCCTTCCTACAGGCTTCCTTTTTCCCAGTCTTAACATCTGTATTGAGGTGAAGCTTTCTGAAGGTTTCTGAATCTCTATTATAGTGATTTCCAGACTCCTGATAGTCTTACAGCCATTTAAGCTTCAGTCTCCTTACATTGGGTATTGCAGCACCTTTCCACAGCTTGCTTCTCTTCAACTTCCTTAGCTTTCAGTCATTCACTTGTGTCTTCCCAGAAGCAAGGGTTAGTAAGAGCTGATGGCATTTTGCTGCCTCACAGTTTAAAAAAGTTGGATTGCAGTGAGAAATTGTTGCATTCAAGGCCTGTAAAGGATGGAACACAACTTTTTGGAGACAAGGACTTTCATGATTTAACCCTAGACACCAACTATGAAGAAAATGAACTCTACCCCAGCCAAAATCAGCACACAAGGCCAGTTTGTCTCACACAGGAAGACCCAAGAGGGGCTGCAGTCATTTGCATTTTAGAGAAATTATGTCAGGTATGAACAAGGAAACTTTGGGTTCAGAGAAAATATGGCTGTTGTGTATGAATTCCCTCAGCAAGAGAGTGCAAAGGAAGGACTGGGGTTGAAGGCAAAGTTGTGAAAACCAGTTCTGAACATCTTCCTAAGGTATCTTCTCTCAGGTGCCACACACTGCTTCTGAAGGTGTATTGCAATAATACAGAACAAGTATGATTAATACAGCTCTATTACAAAACTGATTTCATTGGTGTGAGATGGTTAAGTTCTTGGATGGACTCTTGGTTCTTCTGCAACAAGTTTGTGAGAGATGGTAAGCTCTGTGTGATGGATGAGCCCTTACAATACTTTGGAACTCTTCTGGTGCAAGCATTTTGTTTTCCAAGATGCACAAAAAAAAAAAAAGAGTGGAATTCTTTTTTAAACAATGATCTTTGGGATATTGCATATGTGATAGGCTTTAGAGAGACCAGGTCAAATTATGGGTACTACAAAGTGTAGCAGAAATTCCATACTTCTGGCAGTATAATCTAGTTAGTTCCAAGGGGGCTGACAGATCAAAAGAAGGCTATAATACAGCTTAGGTGGGAGACCTAAATAAAGCTGTTAAACACAGGAAAGACAGAGTTCGGCACACAGTTCTTAACAAAAAACTCAAAGACACTTGGAGGTGGTCTTCTCTAAAAATGTATTTTCAGTTTGGCTTAAGACAGGTTGGGGTTTTTATTTTGGCTAGCTAATGTTATTTAAAATTTTTCCTTAGTTTGTGCACTGTGTTCCTCATGGGCCTTGAAGACCGGTGTTTCTACTCTCAGTGCTGTTGTCAAATTTCTTTAGAGATGACCTTATTCTGATGTCTTTCCTTTTCCCTTTACTGTAGGAGATATGTCTCACTCCTGATCTGATACTTTCTATAGTAAGTTGAGCAGATAATGAAAAATTTCAGTGTTGTGTCTTAAAAACTTTGTTCTTTAAAGAAACACTGTATTTCAGCCAGATGTTACTGCCTCTCATGCTAGCTGGGTCATGTGCATCTCTGAATAAGAAAGAGATAGATTAATATGCTTTTAGGGATTAAATTTGTAAACTACTGATAGTTGGAGAAATGGTGATCTGTTCTAGAAGATGATGTCTAATAGGATAGAGGCAGCATTGGTATGTCAGGCCATGATTTTTTCAAAATGGAGATTTTAAATTTGATTCTAATATATGTATTTTCTCCTACAAATGAGCAGAATGATTTTCAATACTGCACTGTGCAGTATTTTCATTACTTTTAACTGAGAGGAGCTGGTAGGTGTTAAGCACTTAACATACATTTTTTTACTGAGGCAACTAAATAAGGGGGTTTGAGCTTGAATTTAAGTATCAAGGGTTTTTTCACTATGGCCCAATATCTAGACAAAACACTGAACTTACAGTTTTGAGGGAATGCAATTGCAGAAATGGTCATGAAGATCAAAATCTCTTCAAGTGAATTAAGTATTCTTAAGTAATTAATCTCTCTTTGTCATTAGAGAGTGTACCAGTACAAGTGGATTTCTAGTTCATCATGAGAAGCTCATGCTCTCACTGTTTGTATTTGATTTTTGATTAGTTCTAGTCCAGTCCTGTGAACTGAATGCCAGGTTGTGAGTGGACTGTGCTGGGTGCAGTTCTGGAGCCTGGCTTCTGCCTTTCTTGCATCAAGGAGGAACCTGGTTCATGTGTCCCGAGACTGTTCTACACTGTGACCCATCCAAGTGCAGATGATTGGGATAATTTGCTTTGAGAACTACTCCTGATAGGAGGTGAAAGGCTGATGTTCTCACAGCCACTGTATTTTGTCCTGTCGCTTCTGAGTTATACTCTCCAGAACTTCTGCTACAAAAGTGAGTGAATAACCAAAATTCTAACTTCTGACAAAAGGGATGACAGATTAAAGCAGCAAGTGTGTTTTGATTCAGGTTTACAGCCATTAGTGGAAATTTAGTTCAAGATTAGTACGCTACAAATTGGGCAGATTTCACTGCTGGGATGAGTACAGCAAGCCTAGCAGAAAGTTTGCCTGGACGCTTCAAAAATATGTATGGAAATATGTATGTTTCAGAAATAGTATGGCAAGTAGTCTTATGTGTAGAAGTATAACTAGATTATTTCCCTATCAAATTTATAGGTAACTTTTAATAATGTCACCTCCATTTTCATATTAGTAGTTTATAGAGTTTCCTTCTGCCTATTTCTTATGTGGACAGGAAACCTGTACTATTCTAAACTTAATGCAAAGTGAAAAATAACACATAATTATTGGGCATAGCCTTTGTCTGAATGGAGGTGCAGGAAACAGACTGCCCAACAAGCAGCTATGTCCCAATACCATCACGTATATAGAAGGATATAACTGGTACTGGTCCTGGTAGGGAGCTCTGATCCTGCCTACTGCATCACGGTGACTTGTTCTGAAGCTCTTTGTGCATAAAAAGGTGAGATAATTATTGTAAGACTATTCCTAATATCTGCACAGTTAGAGGATTAATAAGTTTCTTTGCTCAAGGAAATACAGGAAAACTTGTATGGGAAAAGGAGTTTGTTGTTTTCCTTTTATGGAGTATATTGTTTGTAGTTTTCCCAGCTGCCCAGAGTTTTCTCTTAATAAAAAAAAAATGTTTTAGAAAAAAGCAAACTTGTGAAATTAAATGCTTTAATGGAAGAGAAATAGCCCAAAATTTTTTTGATGACGAACAGATTTTTAGACTTTTCTCTCCATAACAATTTTCAGCATGCAAAAGTCAATATTGTTCACTGATCTGATTAAAAACATCTGCTTGCAAGTAGTTCCTCCTTTGGTAAATACTTTTGCTGATTTAGGAAAGATGATTTGAAAAAACAGATTAGAAGCACAGACTTGTAAATTATTCGAAAAATAAATGTCTTTTCTCTGTCCTTGTGAACACATGATTTGAGTCTTTCATGCTTCTCATTTCACAAATGCTTGCAATGAGATAAGGAGCAACATCTCTTGTCCAGCATTAATGCTTGTGATGGTTTCTTTTTACAAGAGAAACCAAATACTAGAGTAGGCCCTGACATGTCAGAAGAGAGGAAATCCATTTCAGATATGTTTTACATTTATTTAATGGCAGTTTTCAAGGTATGCTGTCATCTGCTGAAGGACTGGGCTGGGCGGTCTGACTCTCCTATGAAGCTGAGAGGTCTTGGGCTGTACATGCAGCTCCCAGGATTACTGTGTGTTTCATTGAGTTTCTTAAATGCAAAGTGCATAGAAATTTCCTGGCGTAGGACCAAGTGCCTAAACTCTTTGTCCCAGAGGATGCCTCATCAGCCTGCAAAACTGCATTCTCTGAGTCTCCATGAACCTCTCATTCCTTCCTACCATCTGCAGGTAGCGTGGTGAGTCCCTCAGTGCTTACCTGGGCCCTGGCTCTTTCTCTTGAGAGATGGGAGGAGGCTGAGGGGGACCGATAGCCCCGATCTTTCATTCTCTCTCTGGACATAACGCTCTGCAAACACAGATTTTTTTTTATAGCAAGACAGGCAATAACAGCAATCCTACTTCCTTTACCTGATAGATTTAAAGCTAAAAGAGCCATGGAAGGTTTTTCAAGAGGCTTAGAATTGTTGTTTGCCTGTATGTTTGGAGGATAATTTCTCCTTAAAACTTTGGAGACAGCTTTGACAGAGGAGCCCCTAGTTCCTTCCCCCTGCCAGGCTGCTGAGGACGCTGGCTGCAAAGCATTTGGGTTAGGGTGTCTCTCTTTGCAGGACCCAAACCCTGGTTGCTTAGAGACCTTCAGAATGGAAAAGGGTTAGTCAGGGTGATCAGGTTGTCTGCAGGGTTATTTCTTGGTTAAATGATGATCTGGGTAGTTAAATTCACCCTAGATTTATAAGATCTAGCTTAACTGTTTCTTTAGCTTTGATCTGGGGTTCACTGGTGAAGGCACTGGAGGATTTTGTTGGGCACTGGGTTGTGGGCTCTTATGTCAATGCAGGTTGCTCAAAAAGCTTCTGTTAAAAGAAAAGGGAGGATCCAGATGCACACGGTTTTGAATCAAAGCACGGTGCACTCCATAGCATCCTTTTAAAGCAGCACTTTTTATTTTATAGTTTACCTTCCATGTAATTGAATTTTTTTCCTGTGGTCACTATTCAAATGGAATATGTGGCTATAAATATGCATATTTGTTATTGATCTAAATGTGATATGTAAGAAAATGTAAAACCTTTTTGACATAACCATTGAGTAATTCTTTCAGCCTTTGTCTGATCAGCTGGCACACAGGCTAGGAGAGGTTATTATTTTGTATGACATATGCAGAACTATAATTTAGTCTAATGATGGTATATTTTCATATTCACAGTGAAAGGGGTATATGTATACATATGCACATATAAAGCAGGAAGAAGGAAAACCTATTTTTATGTAAAAGTGCACATGATATGTATAGATGAATCAATCTGAATATATGTAGAAAATGGGTGTGAATAGATATAGAAAATACTTCAAATTGCTGAATAAAATATACCTAGATTCTTGGGTTCCTTTCACATAATTTTTGGTTCTTAAAATAATCCTCTGAAAGTGCTGCTTTTATCTTTTCTGTGTGACGATGAACTTTTATGTTGGAAAGTGTTGAAAGTACTCAGATACTAAAGCTTAGATTTGTGTTTTGTTTGGCAGTACACTTCTGTTTAGAATTCTTTTAATCTGTCCATTCCCTGCTTTTATATTCATCTGATAGTTGAAGGTTCTGTGAAGGGTATTTCTCTGTATATGAACTTATTAAACCAATAATGCTCAAAAGTGCGAAATTTACTATCCTTTTTGCCTTTTTTTTACATCATAAGATAGGGTCTTGTTTGAGTTGTTAAATTTCTATTTGTCTTTCTTGATTTTTTTTCTATTTTTTTTTCTTGGGGAGTGAGAGGGGGAAGGGCTGTGGGGAAGGGCAGGGAAAATAAGAAACAATTTATATGGTAGATCTAAAGTTTCATTAAAATTGCTTATGCCCTGTCCCAGGCATTTTAAGTGGGCCATCTGTCTAAACATCTCTGCATTTTTTTCTGATCATTTCCTCGACTTATTCATGAGCCATGGGAGGGCTCCTTTGTAGTCTCCATGTAGCTGGTTCAGTCTACCCCCACTGAATACATCTATGTGCTTGCATAACATATCTTTTCACAGTGCTGGAAATTCTCTGAACTTGGTTCAGATGAATGGCCCACTTTCTGAAGGTCTTTTTTTCTCCCCCTGCAAGATTTGTATGCAGAAACTGACCTTGGTGGCTACAGAATCCAGCACATTATTCTTGATCATTTTACAGGCCACCTGCTGTGAAAGTTATGATGAAGGATTTCTTAATGATTCTTTGACCATTAACATTGTTTTAAGTCAATATTTCACTTTTATTTAACTGCTGAATAGGTAATTGCACAATTGAAAACCAGCTTTATAGAGTGTCATATAATGTGGTCTTCAAGCACTTATAATCTTTCATAACGGGAGGATTTGTTATGATAGTTTGGGATTTCTCTGTTTACGTAAAATATTATGCAGCAAAAATATCAGAAGTAGAGAGAATTTGTAAGTGTTTTCCACCTCAGCATTAGAACACGTATTTTGAATTGGAAGTGAAAAAATCTATATGCAATTTTCTGACCCTTTAGGAGCTGGTGACTTCTATCATAGCTCGTTACATCATCAGCAGTAATCAGGAGAGGGGAGTTTATTTGTCGCAAAGTGCAGAAAATTGTAGTTTTTATTGAGTTCCCTCTATCCAGTTGGTTGGTGACAATCAAAATGGCCAGGGCAGAGTTATTATTTGATTTGCTTTTGTGAATGTCTGTTTTCTTTCATTACTTGTTTTTGACTAGAATAGATAATAGTTTATCTAGTGGCTGTTTTCCATAAGCACAGTAAGTGTGTGTTGATCTAAAATTTTTAGCAGTTGTCTGCTTTCCTCACTGAAAACTTGCAAAGAAAGCCAGAGCTATGATTTCTGCATTATTATAAAGTCATCTCCCTCTCTTGCGCATGGCAATTGTGGGTAAAAGGGACATAATACACTGTGTAATGTATGAAATAAATTACGGGACCATGACATTATCTCCAGTTGAACAAACAGCGATAGGGGTTGAAAATAAATAACTAGGCAGGAAAATGGTGCTGTTTTTCTTGTTGCACTGTTTACAAGTTTTTGTAACTTCAGTGCTTTGGAGTAAAGCCCTTATGACTTAGAGCAGGCCATCGCTGTACTCCTCATCTGGGCTCCTATTGCTTGTGATACTTCCCTTTAGAAGGCAATTTGGAGTAGAGTAGTTCAGAACTGCCCATTTTGTATGGAAGGAGTTATAACACCCTCCTCCACCCATCTCCTGTTGTTGTGGCTGCAGTGCTGCCTTTGCTGTCTGTCCCTTTGTGTCTAGTGCTCCTGGCAAGGGACAGCAGCGCATAATTCTCCATCGTCTTGCTTCCCGTTCACCTGGCACTCATCCTGCTACAAAACTTCAATTTCTTCCTGAAGCCGGTGATCTTTATGTGAGAATGAAGTAATTTTTTGGATGATGTGTCATTTGCCCAAACTGGGAGAAAAAAGGGAGGGCATATTGAACACTGTGAAAGACATACTGTGTGGATTCTGAACCTAGGGTTGAAATAGAAGTGCCTTACCGTTTTTTGTGTCTTTTATGATGGCAAAAATTATGTTATTTTTATTTTCGGTAGTTTTTGGTGGGGGTTTTTTTTGCAAATAGGATATGTCATGTTTTAGCCCAATATGTAGAATTTTAGAAGTACTACAGTTTTGAAAATAGCCAGAAGTTTGGGGAGTTTTTTGTGAACTAGTGTGAATTATATTCAGAGTTCAGATGTTTTCCCTTTGGAGGACTTAGAAGAGTTTTCAGCTAAGGAAGCAACCTTAGCCAAGAACAAAGGTAATTTCCCAAGCCCTAGGACTTCTCAGATATTAAAAATAACCCACCACAAAACAACAAAAAACCCCCCACCTGAAGACCCCTTTCTTAGCCTGATAGAAGCTTCTGCATT
>JAWWLV010000001.1:78427346-78540723 GCA_035041135.1 Platyrinchus mystaceus
AGAATAGGTGGGAAATGGCTTTGAAAATGGCAGTAGAAACTATGTTCAATGTTTCGCACAACTCCAGCATTTTTCAGTCATTTGGGACTATTAATCTGCTTTCCTAAATCTGCCTAACTCTTTCTGTGGATATGTGCTGGTTTTTTTTTTTTAATTTTTTTAATGCTCTCTATTAGTTTATCATTTTAGCAAGTTTATTTCTTGTACAGTTAGCTGGACTGATTAACAGATGAAATGACTTCGGAGTATAAATTCTCATTTGGTCTTTGAGGTTGTGTTTCATCTCTGTTGTATGCCTTCCTAATTACCAGCATATTTCAGTACTTAAAATTAGATTTTTAAATTATTATTCATCTTCTCTACATCAGAATTAAAACCAACATGGGCTGACATGTTGTATTAGTTCTTTAAAATCTGATAATATTTTCTCTTTCATTTAAACTTAATTATCTTTTAAAAATATTAAAGCAAGAATTGTTTTGAGCCACATGACATAGTTTGGTGGATTTTTTTCAATTAAGCTATCATTGATTGGTTTGTTTAGGTTTGTTTTTTTTCTTTTTAACACAACACTTACCTATATTGCATCTGCACTGGAATATAGCAGTTCATCTCTGAACCTTTATCAATGGTTCCTGTCATTGGTGCCAGTACTGAAAAAAGCTTAATACAAATTTTGCAATTTTGTCTTATCCCCAAGAAATGTCTAAAGAGTAAATAAAAAAGCACAGGTAACTTTTGGAACAATGACATTTAGATACAGCTTCATGACTCAGATAATCTCAGAGTATGTATTACTGTGTTAAATTTTTTTCTTGTTAAGTAATGGCATTAAAACCCAATCTTTGCAAAGCACGTAAAAGATTAATTAACATAGGGAAGAAAAGAGATGTCTGAGCCTTTCACCTGTAAGGTATCCTTTATCTCCAGCTGAGTTTGCCAGCCTTTAATGCTATTTGTCATCTTCCCCAACGGGTATCTTGGTATTTTTTCCACACTGCCTGTTATACTTTGAGTCCCTTAATGCCAATAAGATGTATTAGAATGTTATCCTCTCCCACTGAAGGCTTTAAATATTTGTTGATCTTAAAAGAAACAAAACCACATTCATTTAACTGGTTTATACAGATGTGGACTATTGACAGTTTAGGTATTGGATCTAACACAATGAAACGGCTTATTGGGATTGTGGAAAGCTTGAAAATTCTTGTGCTGTTACTGAATCTTCATGGTACATGGAACTTGGTAATTTTGTTATCCATTTTACTGGAAATAGGTGATCAGTGGTTTTAATTGCATGAGAAAGTATTTAAATGTTCTTTTAATTGGTCATTACTTGCTGATTGGTAAAAGGATTCTAATGACACTAAAGTGTCTCTTCTCACTGAGGAACTGCTGATTGACTGGCACTGGTAACTTCATGGATCAAAAGCGTGTTTGTCTTGCAGGAAAAGCCTGACCAAGGTTTTTCTCCACAGAAATAAACTGGTTTTTTCCCTGAAAGTGCTTCAACATGCAAGGTGTTGTAGAAGCTATGCAATTTCATGTGGACAAGTATATAAAATGACTTCTTTAGTTGAAGCACACCTGAGTTACCATCATTTTTAATTGTCCCTAGATTCCTGAGTGACAGTGGAAAAGTCAATTATAACGTTTTAAATTCCTTGTAAGGGTTGTGCTTTGCTGTCTCTATGCCAAAGATGAGATCCATCCTCATCACTGAAGGAGCTTGTCTGGTGGCTGGTATCTGTCTGCCTAATGTCAGCATCCACGTATCTGTGTGTGTATAAAAGCTAAGATCCTGTTGCATGTGAAGAGTGTGTTGCACTCAATACCCCCTACTCTGGTCTGGCTTGAGTTCAGGTAGCAGAAAGAAATAGGTTCTGTCAGAGTAAGTGAAAGTTGGAAATTCCTGTTTCTCTTCCAGCTTTCTTAGTAGTGAGTTTATTGGAGATTTTCATCATCTAGGGCTGAAACCATAGTCAGTGTGTAACAAGAGCTGCCAGCTTTTTGTGTTAGGGAGGCAGGCAGCCCTGTGAAGAGGTCATGGTTCAAGCTGGGCCAGAAAGGCAGCTTTGTCTGATTTGGGTTGAAGGATACCACAGTCACTATCAAGTCTCAGAAACCACTTCTGTGGAAAAGTGTGCTCTTAACATGATGAACAGCACAGCAGCAGCATCTGTATAAATGGCACAGTCATCATTTCAAGAAAGGACAAGGGATACCTTCTCATGGAGACAAGTCTCTGACTATGAACTATTCACCAGAAGCTGACAAATGGAACTGAGAAGCTGAATTAAGGGGACAGGAACAGTGTTGTGGCTGCATTCAGGCAAATCTTAAACCTTTGGAAGCTTGACAAGAGAGAAGGTGTTTTGTTTTTAGGGGCATAAGGGACTAGCAGATTCCTCCTCTGCAATGGTCATGTAACTGTCAAAGTTACTCTTGGCTGTCAAAATAAAAGAAATCTATTTTATTTCTAATAAGTCTGGGAAATGAAGTAAAGATATACTCTTTAGCAGGAGGGGCACTGTCTCTTATTATACCTGTAATTGTTGTAATTCTGGCAAGAACTTCTAAGACCTTAAAATATTTTCTCCTACAACTACTACTATGGTTTTGTGATTACCTAAAGTGAAACTAATTTAGCATAGCTTGTGTCCCAGCAGATACCTGTTGATCCAAGTCTCAATTCAACTGTGTTTGGCTGTGCCGGTCTTACAATGAACAAACAGAATAAAATGTGCATTTGATTTTTAGGGCTATAATAAGGATGCACTACATGGGAGAAAAAGCATCAGTAAATAGGTGTAGAATCATAACTATTTGGAATCATATGAAAGGACTGATTAATTCCAAATAGTCCCCATTTCCATGCACATCAAAGAAGTCCCAGCAACAGATAAAGTAAAAGCACTTAAACCGGGGTTCCGTTTGATATGACTCCATCTTGACATTCCACAACTAGGTTAACTAGGTGAGTAAAGTATTTCAAATCCCTTTTTTCTGTCTAGTTAAGCTGCTTTATTCAGTATTTCTCAGCTTCTGAAGACATAAGATTCCTTTCTATATAACATAATGGTAAGGAGGATTTTGCAATTTTGAGCTTTATTACTGAACTAATGCCTTCAGCAAGAGTACGGATACAGAATGTGTGTCTTTACTGAAAGTATATTCAGTTTTTATCACTTATAGGACAGTTCTGCTGTCTTTTATCTGGAAACAAAATGTATGAAGATGAAAAAATTGGCATATATTTGATATGAAAGGTAATACTAATGTAACTATATTGTGATTTATTTTTTTCTAAGTAGCAAGTAGTGTTGTGGCTTGATACCTTGAAAGAACTGCAGAATTTAAAAAGAGAGATCCCTCCTTTGTTTTACGTTATCTGACTGCTCAGAGGGAAAATGTATGAAAAGTTTCCATTGTGAGATAGCTGGAATTCTTTCTATCAGAAGATATCAGTGCCCAGGACCTCACTCCTAATGGCATCAAAGCTGTCAACCTGAACAATCACCACTTGATGTGTAGGAAGATAGTAGATTTCTGTGAAGAGCTGTACAAAACTACAAAAATGATCAAATATTAAAATTATTAACAAAGACCTGTAAACTAAATGTAATAATTGGCATCTTCTTGGACAGAAACTTCACCAAGCTCCAGGTATTTTGAGAGATTATTTGAGTTAATTCTGAATATGAATTTTTCCCAGTCCTACTTGCCATTACTGTCATTAGTCACCAGCTTTATTGTTTTACAACAAGGAAACTCCCCACAGTGAAGATCAATGTATAGCTAGGTGATGACATTTTATATATATCTTTACAAGCTTTGATTATTTTGTAGTCAACTGGTGCTATAATGCAAAATAGAAGTCTTCCATAACTTAAAAAAAAATCTCATATTTTAAACTTTTTTTATGGAAAAAGTAGAGATCATTCATTGTAGAGAACAGAAGTTAACAGTGAACCCAAAAGATGTGTGTTCCAGCTCATGGGGTCTATTGTTGCAGAATGAGCTTGTCTGAATTCAGTTTTCCTAGAACTATTATTCAGGAATGCACCAAAATTTTTTTGAGATGGCTGAGAAAATAAATACATAAAATGTACCTGTTTTGCTTTATTGTGTCATCATTATGTAGTTATAAAAATTCAGTGTTAGAATTTCGGCATTTCATTGTGCATTTAGGGCTTTGACAGCTGGTCTTGTTGTTTGTTCTAGGTACTTTGACCTTTCCTAGACATTTCACCTGGGAACTGTCAAAGGTGTCTGTGTGTGTCAGATTTCAGAGCTGGCAGTAATAAGTACGATTGCTTTGAAAATTGGTGTAGATAGCTAGACAGGAAGGTTTTGTTTCCTGGGTCATTTTAAGAGCAGAAAAAATAGGCTTTTTTGTCAACTTCAGTTGTCTATGCTGAAGAATTTTTACTGCTAGATTCTTAAGTATCCCTGAGCTTACTGATTAATATTTTCTCCTCTACCATTATGGACTAGAAAGACAACAGACATTATTTCAATTTACCAATTAAAGTTACTCTCTTCTGCTTCTCCATTCCTTCTGCAAAGCTGTTCTGTTAGGCCTGCAAAACACTGGACCAGAGGTTAGACAACTGTGTTGTGGCCAGTTCTATCTTACCAAATGGTGCCATTGCCAAGTTATCGTCTTTTACAGGCAGACATGAAGAGTTCATGTTGTGGGGAGAGCTTAATTTCTGGATTAGGAGAGGTGATGCCTATGGCTAAGGGCAAAGTCTGTTTTCATGAAAATCACCCTAGCAGGTAAGAGAAGGTGAGGAGACTGGAAACCTGTATCTTGGGTATTTTCCCCTTAGTGAAGTATTTTTCAGTTTTCCTTAAGGAAGGAGTGTTTGACTGCCCCTAGCCAGTAGCTGGGGCAGGGGGAGAATGGTTGAGCTTAGTTCTCTAAATTTGTCCAGTATTGCCTTAGTCTCTGTCTCCCAGGAGCTCGGGTAAGGAACATTACTGGAAAACTCTCCAGTCTAATAACGTACTCCCGATTACTATTCACTATTGGTTATTCAAACTGGCATTGATGAAATAACAAAGAAAAGTCCAAGGGCAATTAAAAGAGACTTCAGGGCCGTGGGATGATTGGTAGAGGGATCAGGAGCATAGGTAGTAACTTATTTGATCCTTCCAGTAATAAAGAATAATACTGATAGGAGTAGGCAGATCCATCAGGTCAGTGAGTGGTGCTGAGGTTGGTATAATCAGAAAAATTTCGAGATTTTTGATCGTGGGATGATCTACTCAACACCTGGTCTACTGACACCCGATGGGATGCACCTATGTCAGAGGGGAAACAGAGTTCTAGTGTTCAGTGATGAGCAACAGGATGGTGTGCCAAAACTTGAAGAAATGAGCACTAATGGAGTTCCTCAATCTGATTCACGAGGTATTTCCTACAATGTACCACACTTGACATGTTTCTGCACTAGTGCCTGCAGCATGAGGAACACACAGCAGGAGCTCAAGGCTTTGGCCCAGTCCTAGAGATGTGACATCACTGGCATAAGTGAAACCTGGTGGGATGACACCTGTGACTGGAGTGCCCTGTTGGACAATTATGGGCTCTTAAGGAGGCATAGGCAGGGCAGAAGAGGCAAAGGGGTGGCACTGTGTGTAATAGAAGGGTTAGAATGTATGGAGCTCACAGTTGGCACTGGCACAGTTGAGAGCCTCTGGGTATGAGTCAAGGGGCAAACAACGCAGGTGTCCTTGTGGGATTCTGCTATAGACTTGCTGGCCAGGATGATGATGCTAATGAATTTTTCTTTGAGGTACTAAGGAACACTTCCAAATCAACTCCCCTTGTCCTTATGGGGGACTTCAACTTGCCAGAAATTAAGTGGGAGCATCACACAGCGGATACAACCTGGACCAGAAGATTCCTAAAAGAGCTGGGTGACAATCAGGGTTCTGCTGGTTGTCAACAGAGTAATCCACCTAGTTGATCAATGGAAGCCAGCTGAGGTAATCTTTTTGGATTTCAGTAAAGCTTTCGATGCTATCTCTCACAGGATCCTTCTGGACAAAATGTTCAGCCCACAGCTGGATAAGCAGAGCATGTGGTGGGTGAGCAATTGGCTCATCAGTGAAGCACAGAGGGTAACAGTGAATGGGGGAACATCAGACTGGTGACCTGTCACTAGTGGGGTTCCACAGGGCTCCATCTTAGGCCCTGTGCTCTTCAACATCTTCATAAATGAATTGGACACAAGACTGGAAGGGATGCTAAGCAAGTTTTCAGGTATAACAAAACTGAGAGGAGCTGTTTACATTCTCAAGGGCAGGGAGGCCCTGCAGAGAGACCTCAACAAATTAAAGGACTGGGCAATCACCAACCATATGAAGTTCAACAAGGGGAAGTACCGGATTCTGCACCTGGGATGGGGCAACCCTGGATGTATGTAGAGTCTGGGGAATGAGTTGCTGGAAAGCAGTGCCACAGAAAGACACCTGGGGGTCCTGGTCAAAGGCAAGTTGAATATGAGTCAGCAGTGCCCTGGCAGCCAGGAGGGCCAACCGTGTCCTGGGGGGCATCAGGCAAAGCATCACCAGCCGGTCAAGGGAGGGGATTGTTCCTCTCTGCTCTGCACTGGGGCAGCCTCAGCTTGAATATTGTGTGCAGTTTTGGGCACTGCAATGTAAGAAAGGTATACAGCTCTTAGAGAGTGTCCAAAGGAGGGCAACAAAGATGGTGAAGGGCCTTGAGGGGAAGCCGTATGAGGAGCAGCTGAGGGCACTTGGTCTGTTCAGCCTGGAGAAGAGGAGACTGAGGGGAGACCTTACTGCAGTGACAGCTTCCTTGTGAGGGGAAGAGGAGGGGCAGGCAGTGATCTCTTCTCTGTGGTGACCAGTGACAGGACCCATAACTGAAGTTATGTTAGGGGAGATTTAGGTTGGATACTAGAAGAAGTTTCTTCACCCAGAGTGTGGTTGGGCACTGGAAGAGGCTCCCCAGGGCAGTGGTCACAGCACCAAGCCTGACAGAGTTCAAGAAATGTTCGAATGATCCTCTCAGGCACATGGTGTGACTCTTGGGGGTGGTCCTGTGCAGGGCTAAGCGTTGGACTCAATGGTCCTTGTGGGTCCTTTCTGACTGAGCGTATTCTGTGATTCTGTGTAATCTTGGGTAACCGTGTGATGATAAAATTGACAAATGGTTCCCTTTGCAAACCAAGGAATCAGTCTAGGTTTGTAGAAGAATTGACTTGGTCCAACACCAGGAGTTGTTCATATTACTCGGTTGTATGCAGATGGTGTGTTGATCTTTAATTCCTGGGGGGCCTTCATCAAAATCCAGGATTAACCTTTAATGTATCTGACTTTCCAGTGTCATGCCTGGGCTGAACTGTGGGAATCTCTCTCCTAGCTATTGCTGCAGACAAATGATGGCTTGGCTGTTTCTGTACATGCCTCCTTAAGACTAACAAACGTTACAAGCATTAGATTCAGTGTGAGAGCTATCAACCACTCTCCCATCTGCCAGTTTTGTGTAGTGAGGAGTGATTAAAGCTCTTCTTTTGTTGAAGCTTTACTGGTGCAATGAGGAATACAAGATTCACAAGGCCAGAGACCGAATGCCTGAGAAGGAACGTAGTTGCAGGTGGCCATAGGGCTGTGAGGGTGGAAGAAAGGGAGCCTCTGCTTAGAGATTTTATCCATTGGCTGGTTTTGACACAAGTGAGTAAACGCAAAGTTTAGCTTAGGTTATATGGTCTTGCAGTAAGTATAGTGTGCTAAGTAAAACAATTTTTGAGTGGTTTATATACTTGAGTATTGCTGTTAATTTATGAATGTGAAACTTAACACTTGTTCAACATTAAGTTTTAAGAGTTGTCTGAACTAAATGCCATTTTTCTCCTTAAAAATGGAATATAGCATCTATTTGAAATATAACTTATGCTTTTATATCAGCTAAAATCAGCTGCTCCACTTCTTGAAGTATTTCCAGTTCTAAAAAGGCCATCCTTTCTGTAGGGGAATGAATAATGTAGGTTAGCTTGTTTCTGTAGGCATTTATTACAGCCATACAGAACAGTTCCTGGAGAGGTTTTCTATTTCTTAGTTAGCAGCAGTGAAAATTGCAATTATTCTATTTACTTGGCTTGCCACTATGGCAAAGAGTAATTCTTTGGACTGTGAGGAGGAAATGTTTGTTTTCTCTGGCTGCTCCTTGCATATGCTTTTCCAATTATAATTAAATATGGATATTTACTGATAAAATAGGGCATTTTTCAAGTTCAGTTAAACTGATTTTTTAGATCCAAGTTACAGGCGTAGGCAACCCATCTTGTGTTTTGTATAATGCCGTTCATTATAGAGAACTAATAGACAGTGTAGCGAATCAATAAAACATCACCATACACGTCAGATGAACATTAAGGCTGTAAATTCTTCATCAGGAAGAATCTGTAGGGGAAAAAAGGAAACAAAAGCTAGATCAAAAGCGATGTGGGGAATTAATGTGGAGAAGATGAAAGGGAAGGAAATGAACAATAGGATTGATGTAAGTAGAGGATTAGGTAAAGCAGAAGCAATCATTTTTTATGGAACAGAGGAAAATACACTGAGAATAATTGTTATGGGAGGTGCAAGTAGTGGCAAGTTGAAAATGAAATGTATTTAATGGCCTTATGAAAACTGGGGCTTGTATGTGAATTGTGCTTATCATTCATTTCCAAGAAGTAGCTTCCTAATAGTTCTTGTAGTATCATGTGCTGTTCTATCAGTGGCATTCACAACAGCTTATTGGATTCTTCTGCAAGTTAAATTACTGTGCTAGCATCACTCAACGTTGTTTAGCTCCAGATAACAATTTTTTAAAAAATATTTGAAGCCAGCCAAACCTTCAGTTCATATCTGCTGATTCTTTGTACATGCAGCACTAGGTTAACTGGCTTGCTTAAAGGAGCGTTTACAGACACAGCTTATTACTTGGTGCAGATCATAACGTGCAGTGGGAAGTTCTGCAGCTTACTCTGAAAGTTCCTAGAATACAGGATAAACTGAAATTATTGTTAGAGCAAAATTATATGTGTTTTAAGCATGCTAAATGCTGTTAATAACGTTTTGGGATTAAGGGATTCCTATATTCCAAACCATGCGTAAGGCTGATGCACAGTTCTGTTGTGAGGAGGACTTTGAGAATAAGCAGGACTGGGATGTAATTGTATTCCCTGGCTATCCTTTGCTGTATTTTACTCCATGCAGAGGGTAAGGGAACCCAGTCCCTGGCTCTCAGATTTCCAGGGTCATCCCAGTCTCTTAACAGAGCAGCAGTAGTGCTGCAAAATATCAGTGTCCTTGTGCTTGGGAGAGACCGTGGAGGAAAATCTGAAGGGACCATGCTACCTTCTTTCTTGGGTCTTTATCCTGCAACTAATAGGGGAAGCCCTGAGCAGTGAGGTGGAGGAGGCATTTGTTCCTAAGGGAAATTTCTTGATCATTGGTTTAAATGATTCTTCCTGGAGAACCCTAATTTTTTCCCATAATTCTGTCCTACTACTCACACCAGTCAAGAGCTATGATGATTACACATGTAGGAGGTTTTGAAACTGTTGTCATTCCTGACTGTCCTCTGTTTGCCAGTGTCCATCTGTAAGTCATAGCATCGGACATGGTGGTGCCGGGAAGGAAGCATGTGTGATGGCGTGGTATTATGTAGTTCTGTTGCTAATAATTTGAAGGCTGACCCTTTCAATGTTTTGCTGTTTTTTATAGCAACATATTCAAGCCCACTTTCAGTCCTTCTTGCTCTGTCTGTGCTGTTCTCGATTCCTCCCCACCTTTTGAGTAATGAGGCCTTGAATTATAGATACACGATTGTACCAGGATCTTTGTAGCCCTTTCCGTACCACTTATGATCTGTTTGATTTTTCTGATGTGTGAAGTTAGCTTTGTTAAGATGATGTTCTCAGTAGGGCCTCTGTATAGACAGGGGCTATGATTTCCCTGTTCTGAAACTGTGTCCCTTGCCTTTTTGACCTGGTGTTACACTAGCGATTTTGGGGTTTTATTGTATCCAAAATTCATTTTTAATTTGCTGGTGTTTTCTTTTAACTTTACTGTGTGTTTTCCCCAATGTTTCTTACTTGCTTTTGAATTTTTTAAGTGTTTTTCAGCTTTTAAACACTTTCTGTTGTCTTCTTTTCATTTTACCTGCTTTTTGCACTGTATTATATTTCCTGTTGATATACTTGCATAGAACCTCTCAAGCTATTTAAAAATATTAGGAAAGTCTTAACCTTTTTCTTTTGGCTTTGCTTTGTTTCATGGACCTTTTCCTGAATTTCCCATTTCCAGATGCATTGATTCTCTGGATTTTAGGTACAGCCTTCAGAAAGCCCTGGTTCTCCAAAGAATGCCATGTGCAGTTACATTTTCTCTTATTTTCTGGGTTAAAACTTGTATGGAGCACAATCTTTAACATGATCTTTTGTTGTGTACTTTTGAATCTCTGCGGTGCTTCCAACTGCTTGCTGTTACAATGTCAAAATTAAATCTTGTTTCTTAGAATGAGTTTCCACTTCCTGAAATAGATGAGATCAGATGATTGTCCCCCTATATCATGTCATTGTAGATAAATTGCTATTATTTTTACAGCGTATGCATATATACTGTCTTTGTAGTATGTGGTGGAGTGGTTTGGACTGACTTATCTCTTTACAAGCAGGGATGCCCCTTGCAGAAAGTTTACTGTAAATAAATTTACTGGGAGCAAAATCAGTTCAGAGTCATTCCATTCATTGCACCGAGCTCTTCTCCAGTCTCTGAAGAGGAGGAGGAATTTTTCTTATGGAGATTTTCTTGTTCTTTCATCCCTGCCTGGAGCACCTCTGTGTTTTGGTGCAGGGACCATTTTATAGGACTGGGATAGTGGAATATGAGTGTGTACACTTGTACAAGTGTTCCCATCTGTTATGTAGAATGTTTTGTGCAATGCATGTTAGACAGAGCCCAGACAGATTTACTGGGCTCAGGCATTGGGTTCTCATTTAAAAGTGTTAGGAGAAAGTAGGAAAATATTAGTGTCTCTGAGGACTGCTACGACTTTGAGTATCAAGGTGTTACAATCTGCAGATAAACTTCCCACGTTTTCCCGTCTCACTGAAGTTTTGCAGCTACACTGGAGAATATGGAATGATGGCTGTTAAACTGAAAGATTCTGTCTTGTCTTTTAAGTTTATAGAAAAAGGTGATAGGAAGATTAGGTTAAGAAAATTCGTGGAGTTTCTGAAAGGTCCCAAAACGTTTTTAGAGATAGCACCATAGTACAA
Organism: Platyrinchus mystaceus; assembly: GCA_035041135.1. Lineage (NCBI taxonomy): Eukaryota > Metazoa > Chordata > Aves > Passeriformes > Tyrannidae > Platyrinchus > Platyrinchus mystaceus. The sequence continues at coordinate 78,438,653 of JAWWLV010000001.1, forward strand.
TTCTATGAAAGATAAGCCTTTTGTGACAAAACCTTTAAAAAAGAAGTCTATACATTTCCCATGGTATTTAAACCATCAAAGGCAATAGAAACTGTAGTGTCAGAATGCCCCTTTCATTGCTGCCTGAGAAGCAGATCTCATGATTTTTTTGGTATCTTCTGTCCCATTGGTTTTTCTTCCAGTCTAACATGTAGTTGATATCTAGTTCATAATATCAGTGTTGTAGTAAATATGTAGCTTAATGTATGCTGATTGCATGTTTTATTTAAGACAGTGTAAAACGTATTCTGTTCTTGTTGACAGCTGTTAGAAAAATACGTGTATTTGATTTGTCCAAAGTCTGAATATTTATAGATGATTAAAATGAAGAGGTTATTTAGCAGGTGCTGACTGCAATTTTGTAGCTGCAGTATTGTAATCACTTCATGAGGTTTTTCTGTTGAGGAAACTGTCTTTGTTTAATGCTAAAGGATGTAGGTAATCTGTCTCTAATGCCAAATTATTTCAGGGTGTGTTTCACTTTTTCCCCTACATTTACGTAGATCGGAAAACTGAATGTTCCAAACAACTTGTGGAACAGTTTCCATATCAACTTCTATGTATTAAAAATGTAATTAAAATTGTTAAACCCAAAACATAAAAAACCCCTCAAATTTAATTTATATGCCTTTTTAAAAGAAAATATTGTTTTATTTAACAGCTTTTGTTAATATGGTGAATTTGAGTTTACCCTGGTAAAAGTCAGTAGCAAGCCACTGTCACCTCTTTAAATGTAAATGGCTGGAACCATGAGGAAATACTGAATTTGAAGAGGTATCTGTTCACACACAGTACTTTTATGCCTCTGGAGTGAATTCATGGTAGTCAGTTTGTTATCATAAACAATGCAATCCCATTAACTTCTAAGGTAAATGGCATTAGATGTAAACATCTTTTTTACATTGCTACATGATTTGATTTGTTCTGCATATGGAAACACTTCAAAACTTTTTAGCATTTCATCTTTTGTGTAAGTGGCTTATGACTCTTGTGATATCTCATCTTCTTCCTGCTGTGTCAGCTTTGCATCCTTATCCCCTGTGCACTAGCCTGTGTTCTTCCCTTTTCTATTTATCAGTGACACATATGGAGCAATGGCATTCTTAGCCCCTTTTCTGGATTTATTTTAAAGCTAGAGGAGGGGTTTCTAAAGAGGGAATATGCCTACTACTAATTTCCTACAGTTCTTTTTTTTTCCCTGACAAATGACTGGTGTGTTCTGGTTAAAATGAGTATTGTTGTGCTGGTACTGGTCAAATATGCCAAAAGAGATGATTCAAGTCTGTGTGGCTGGGGAGCAGGAAATTATGGAAGGGATTTTGTAAGTATCCCATGATGCTGTTACTTCTGACCAGCTTCTGGAAAGTTATCAGTTAAAACACTTGCTTTGGTTTTAAAGTCATTAAACTTCAAAACTAACCAAACAATGGGAATAGGTTTGTAGGTATTTTTTATTGCATCTAGTCTCTTCTTCCTCAGTGCTTATTTTTATTTCTAAAATGAAAGTCCTTTTGTATCATTTGGCTCAAAGAAAAGGTCTCCTATAAACACTATTTTTTCTTATACTTGGGGAACAATACAGCTAGACTAGCTGTTACCATTTTATTTTTTTCCTTAATCCATTGGTTTGGTAGAGCATACAGAAGTGTTCTTTTTGGCTGTTTGATCAAATGGCATTGCAGATGATATCAACATTAATTTGGCTTTTAAAAGAATCAGATTTGATTCTGTGATATGTTTATTGTTTTGAAGCATCTGGGGCAGTTTGGGGAAGATGCAACAGCAGATATTTTGCATATGAAGCTTTTAGTTGAAGTGGTGAATAACCTTGGACTGGGTATATCTGAAGGACTAGTGTTGACCTATATCCTGTTGTGACAGCTGAGAGCAGCAGGTTGGAACTGCTGGATGAAATCCATACCCAGTTGCCCACTGTACTTTCTTCTTGTCACTGCACAGTGTCAAATCAAAGACAGTTCTTTTCTTTCATTTTTTTAAAATGGTTGCTTATTCTGGCTGTTTGCTACTTTGAAGAGAAGGCAGCCTTGCTACCGTGGTGGTACAATCGGAAAAGTAATTGAAATCAGTGGCAGACTGTGTCCAGTCTGAGCATCCACCCTACATAACTAGGCAGAGGTGGAATACAACTTCCAATTACAATAAAGTGATGCTTTTCTTTCTCATTAGCCGTTTTGATGCCTGCTGATTTTGTTGGATCTCTGTATGAAGTTGTAAATGGTGTGTGAAATAAAACACTTCTCAATTGATGGATATGATCCTCATGATTACAAATGCTCTTCAAATTGCTGTAGTATGCTTTGTTTAGATCAGACATGGAAGTCTACCTAATGCGTAATACTCAGTTTAGAAAGGAGATAGAACTAAGACCAATGTTGGGGATGGTCTGCCTGTATTCTTTTTTTTGGGGAAGAAAACAAAGTTTGCTTTTAAACATAATCTTCCTAATTTGTATTTTTCTAAACAGGTGTCTGGGTAGTGATACTGGGAGTTCCTCGCTGACCAGTATTAATTCCCATCCCTCTCTCCTAATTAAGAAAACAAAAATTAGATACTTGAGAGTTATACATGACTTGTCAACAGCACACTGGCAATCAAGGCAGGAATTTATTAATTCTTAACACTAAGCTTGAGATCCAGCTTCTGGTATACAGTCTATTTTAAAAAAAATAAAATCTTGTCTTAGCTTGTGTATCCTTATTACATAGCTTTCACTGAATGAAATGAATATTCACTACATGAATATATGTATTAAATGAACGCTTAAAAAGAAAGAAATGTATTCCAAAATGTGTTTTGTCTAAAAGGGTAGTATGAGTTTTAGTCTGTTGTGTTTTGTAATGGCACTTCAGTATGATAATGTCATTCTACTCTTTGAGAATTTATACTGTCAAGTAGAATAGGGCTTGGGATCCTTACGAAGTGAAAGAATGGAAACTTGTCAGCTCAAAGTCATTTTGGAATTAGGCTTGCTTAGTGATTTCAGTATATAGGCATGAATCATGACTCAAAAGCTACTGAAACAGTGGTTCTACCTTATCGTCGCTATTTTATCAATGCGTTTTTAGCTCCCAGCATAATGCTCCTAGTCACCCAGATTCTGTCACTGGTCTCTATGCTAAAAACCCTTTTCAAGATAGAAAATGAGAATATCCCTGCTCATTTTCCTATCAGCCAATGAAAGTTGGAGTGCAATGCAGCTTTCAAAGTGCCCTGTACGCACATGATAGCAATAATCTTTGAACCACCTGCACCATTTTCCGCTCATCCAGGAGCAATACCTGTAGCCAGGCTGGAGTATATTTAGCTGGGCAGAGCCAGAGTATTTGTCTCTGTAGAGCAATAGGAAAAGGAAAGCAAGTCATGTTCTTTTTTCTCTTCCACACTGATCCAGTAACAATAGACAGCCATATTCCCAAAAGGAGCTTTAGCTTTTGTGTCTGAAGCTGTTGCCAACAAATGTCAATGATTTTTAATAGCTGTTTTATGGTCTTGCTGTATTTTTCACTTCTCCCCCTCTCCCCTTTTTTTAGTTTTAGTGGGCTCAGGCAGGTTACAAATATGAGATGCCATCTTAGTAATGACTCGACAATGAAAACTGAAGTAACGAAACAAAGCATTTTCTGCGGTGAAGTGTTTTTGTTGCATACAGCCTCTCTACTAGGTTTTGCAGAGAGGATCACTTCCCTGGTGAATGTTTAAAGGAAGCCCTTGCTGATTAGAGGTGATGAAGGCCATCACTTCTCTCTCTTGTTTTGTTTTGATTCTGTTGTTGTTAAGCTGAGGAGCTGATGCCTGTTGTGTGCTCTTTTCCTTGGTCTTTAGGCTGGCATGCTCCCATTTCTAAAATGAGACCTACCAAAGCAGCTAATGGTAATTTGCATCTATAAGTGCTGCTTTAAAGAAAAGAGAGATAATTTGAATGTGTGCACATGTGTTTGATTTATTCTAGTGGTTATGTGCTATTTGCTGCTCTTGTGATTAAGGACTGCCCATTCTGTGGATGTGGTTAATACTTTGAAAACTTGAAAGATATGATGGCACCCCACACAATGTCAAAATGTGCATTTGAAGTAAAAGCCCAGCAATTCAGATCCTCTGGTCTTGTTCATAGCAGGTAAAAGGCTGCCTTGATGACACTTAGAGCAAATGAATTTCTCTCCTGCAGTCATGCACTGAATAAATTGCTTGATCTAGTTTGGTACAAAAGGACATGATCTATAAATAGTTAACAGAGCTTTCTTCAGGACAAGTGATCTATAGGCTGGGAACTCTCTCTTGGGGTCTTTTAAAAAAGTAAGTGCTGATATGAACAAAAGGAAAGTTTGTTTAAAAAAAAAAAAAGGCCTTTTTAATGAGATTGAAACTCACATACTTTAGCTCTCTTTTGAGAGAATCTGGCCAACCACTTCAAAAGTCCAAAAGGCTAACCTTACAGTCACTTGAAGAAAAGAAAAAAGGTAAGTCCATTTATCTGATGTGAATATACTGTCAATAACTGCAGTCTGAAAATGCAAGCTAAACCAGCTGGTTAATTTGAATCAAAGAAATTTCTGCCTTATAAGCATCAGTGAGTTCAGCTTTTACTTGAAAATCAGGTTCAGACTTAAAGGAACTTTATGACATTTTTATGAGTTTGTCGATACACCACAATGTTGGCCACAGGGTCTCTCTCATATATGTTCTTTTTTGCACTTTTTTGGCAGCTAATCTTGCAGTTTTTTTGACCACTGGTATCTGTGATAAACAAAATTTCTAAGACGTTTTATTGTGCTAAAGGAAGTGTCCTGTGTACCAAATTTCATCATGTGGCATTTTAAGAAGAAAGCAAAATTTTATAAAATCAAAGAATCAGTAAGGTTGGAAAATACCTCCAAGATCATCAAGTCCAACCTTTGACCAAACACACCTCATCAACTAAACCATAGCACGAAGTGCCATGTCCAGTCATTTATTGAACAATTCCAGGGATGGTGACTCTACCACCTCCCTGGGCAGCCTGTTTCAATGCTTAACCACCCTTTCAGTGAAGAAATACTTGCTGATGTCCAATCTGAATCTACCCTGACACAGCTTGAGGCCATTTTCTTGTGTCCTGTCACTAATTGCCTGGGAAAAGAGGCTGACTTCCACCTTGCTACAACCTCCTGTTGGGTAGTAGGAGAGAGTGATAAGTTCTCCTTTTCTTCTCACTAAACAACCCTTACTCCCTCAGCCACTCCTCATAGGACATATTCTATATGTATGTACTCTGAATCAATGTCTTCCTTGTATTGAGGGGCCCAGAATGGAACACAGTCCTCAAGGGGTGACCTCTCCATTGCTGAGTATGGAGGGACAGTCACTGCCCTGGTCCTGCTGCTCATACTGTTTCTGATACAAGCCAGGATGCCATTGGCCTTCTTGGCCACCTGGGTGAACTTCTGGCTTATTTTCAGTGGCTGTTGACCAGTACTTGCAGGTCCTATTCTGCCAGGCAGCTTTCCAGGCGCTCTTGCCCCAGCCTGTAGCGCGGCATTGGATGGTTGTGACCCAAGTGCAGGACCCGGCACTTGGCCTTATTGAAGCTCATACCATTGGCTTTGGCCCATTGATCCAGCTTGTCCAGGTCCCTCTACAGAGCCTTCCTACCCTCCAGCAGATCAACACTCTCACCCAATATCGTATTGTCTGCAAACTGAGAATACACTCAATCCCCTTATCCAGATCATTGATAAAGATATTAAACAGGATTGGCCCCAATACTGAGCCCTGGGGAACACCACTTGTGACCAGTCACCAGCCGGATGTAACTCCGTTCACCACTGCTCTCTGGGCCTGGCCACCCAACCAGTTTTTAACCTGAAGAAGAGTGCATTTATCCAAACCATGGGCTGCCATCGTTTCCAGGAGAATGCTGTGGGAACAGTATCCAAAGCTTTACTGAAGTCCAGGTAGACAATGTCCACAGTCTTTCCCCTAGTTGAGGTGACTAGGCGGGTCACCTCGTCATAAAAGGAGACCAGGTTAGACAATCAGGATGTGCCTTTCCTAAACCCATGCTGACTTGGCCTGATCCCCTGACTGTCTGTGCGTGCCATGTGATCACACTCAAGATGATCCGTTCCATAACCTTCCCTGGCACCAAGATCAGGCTGACAGGTCTGTAGTTGCCCAAATCCTCCTTCTGACCATTTTTGTAGGTGGGTGTCACATTGGCCAACCTCCAGTCATCTGGAACTTCCCTGGTCAAACAAGACTGATGATAAATGAAGAGTGGCTTGGCAAGCTCTTCCGCCAATTCCCTCAGTATCCTCAGATGGATCCCATCTGACCCTATAGAGTTGTGAGTGTCTAAGTGTCTCAACAGTTTGGTAACTGCTTCCTTCCAGATAACAGGGAGTCTGTTCTGCTCCTGTCCCAGTTCAGGGGGCTGGTTGCCTTTAGGATAACTAGTCTTTCTGTTGAAGACGGGCAAAAAAGGCATTAAGTCTTTTCCTCATCCTTAGTTACAATGTTCCTCTCCGCATCCAATAATGGATGGAGATTTTCCTTGGCCCTCCTTTTGTTGTTAATGTATTTATAAAAACACTTTTTATTATATTTCACAGCAGTGGCCAAATTGAGTTCTAGCTGAGCTTTCGCCTTTCTAATTTTCTCTCTACATGATCCTTGTATTCTTCCTGAGTTTCCTGCCCCTTCTTCCAAAGGTCATAAACTCTTTTTTTCCCTGAGTTCCACCAAAAGCTCCCAATTCAGCCAAGCTGGTCTTCTTCCCTGCTGGCTTGTCTTTCGGCACATAGGGATGGCCTGCTCCTGTGCTTTGAGATTTCCAACCTAAGTATGTCCAGCCTTCCTAGACCCTTTTGTTATTAAGGACTTTTTGCCAAGGGACTCTCTGAAACGGTGAATTCTCTTTCTCTGAGTAGTTGAAACCAGTCAGCCTAAAAGTGCTGTCAATGTGAATTTCTATGTAAAAGCTTGTATGACCTGTGCATGTAAAGTTGGAGTTTTAGTGGCAGCGCAGGCCAAGGTGGTAATGATGACAAAGGAATGGGCATGTGTTGCTAGAGTGGATGTTAATCCTGTCACAGTCCTCAGGTATGTACAGAAAAGCTGTCAGATATCTAAGGACAGCATCCTCTACATGCAGGAATACTCAGGAAAATAAGCAACTTTATCAGGAAAAGGGCTTTGTTAAGAAAGGTATAATGGCAGAGCTCCAATGTAAAAGCAGCACGTGAGAGGTAGAAGCCTGGACAGGATATAAAGGAGGAATTTAGAAATGTTTTCTGAGCGTGGAGGGATGATGTTAGGAAAACCAAAGCTTACACTGAATGTTGCAAGGAATGTTAGGAAAAACACGAACATCTTCTATCACTGCATTAGTAATAGAAAGCTGAAAAGAGGAAATCTTCCATCAACAAAGGAGTAACAACAGCAGACACAGATTAGACTGAGACACTTAATGACTTCTTCGCTTCTGTCTTCACCAGCAAGATCTCTGAGGCCTGTTTTATTAGGGGAAGGATTTGGGGCATAGGCAGATGCAGATCAGGCCAGTGATTGGGAGAGTTCAGTGCATGGAAGCTCATAAATCCAGACAGATTGCATCCAAGAGTACCAAGAGAGCTGTCCGATGTGGTCACAAGACTGCAGTCTATATGTTTGAAAGGTCATGAAGATTGAGGGAGGTTCTTCATTACTGGTGAAAAACGAATATTGCACCGGTCTTGAGAAAAGGCCAAAAGCAACTCCCATGGAACTATAGCCTGGTCAGCTTCATTTCAATCCCTCAGAAATTTATGAAGTGGAGTCCATTTCTAGGCATATGAAGAAGGGAGCATGAATTTACTGAGGGATGATCAACTTGACAGCCTTCTATGATAAACTGACAGAATTTGTAGTCTAGGGAAGAGCAGTGAATGTCATTTACCTTGACTTTAGCAAGTCTTTTGGCATGATCGCACAGAGTCAAATGGATAAAAAGCCCGTTGAGTGGTTAGGCTTGATGGGTCATGGTTAATAGGTTTAATGGGTTGTACTCTACTTGGAGATCACCAAGGGTCTGCAGGGTTCTGTAGTGTGACCAGTTCTGTTCAACAAACTTATCAATACCTAAAAGCGGCAATGAGAGTGCAGTCATAAAATTTACAGAAGACATAGAGAAAGTGCTCAATACAGTCAAGGGCAATGCTGCCACCCAGTGGGACCTAGACAGGCAAGAGTAGTGGGCTAATGGGAACTTCGTATAACTGAACAAAGTCAGTGTCTGTCTTGTGGACACAGTATCTAGATTTGGTCTGAATTTTGAGTAGAAGGATCTAATCGCCTCATTCTGTCAGCAGACTATACTTTTGTTAACAGAGCACAGGGCACTCATAGCAGCTTTTGGTGCCAGGGCGTGCTGCTGACATTCATGTCCTGCTGACATGTCTGCCCACACCTCCAAGTCCTTCTCCACAGAGCTGCTCCCCAGCCAGTCAGGTTACAGCCTGTGTTGTTGCAATGGGCTCTTCCTTCTCACATGTTGGACTTAAAAATTAGTCTTGAATTTCACAAAGTTTCCATAAGCCCCCTCCTCTTGCCTGTCTAGGCCTTCCTGGATGGCATCTCTGTCCTAGAGTGTGTTAACTGTTAAACCCAGTTTTGTGCCATCTGTAAACTTGATAAGAGTACGCTGTCACCTCTTCCAGGACATGGTCCTGGAAAATGTCAAACACTTTATGGGTAATCAGACCCTGGTTCACTAGCAAATACAGTCCAGAGAACAGGAGGAAAAGCTTACACAACAAGAAGAAGCCTAACTAATAAGAACTGCCCACATGGGAAATCTTACTGGGTTTCTTTGCATTTATGAATAATGCATTTGCATTTATGAATAGCAACACGTGTAGTACTATTTGGTTGTTCGTATTTCCTAATGTGGCAGATATGACTCTGTTTTTATTCAAGGTTCTTAAAGACAATGTGAAGAAGTTGGAGCAGATTGTGTAAGAAGACCCAGTAGTTGTCAGGACAACTCTGCAAATTACCATGAGTCTTTACAGGCTCCAGGTAGCCATTAATTTTCATGATAAGGAAGTGTGTTGTGGTTATGGGCTTTGGAAATATATAGAGAGATGCAAAATAGTGTTTGAACTCTCCTGCTGGCTGGAAAAGATTTTTTTTTTTTACATTGAGGACTAGCAAACTATTTGACAAAATGCCTTCGTGCGTTATGCTTCTAAAGGAAGTCTTGCAGTCATCACCCCATAAAGACTTTCCTCACATTCCTAAGGTTGCATGGAACTGCAAAAGGTGAGGGAAGATAGCTTTGGCATAGGATAGTTTTCACGTGCCTGTGCTATTCCATTCCATGTGCTTCTCTGTTAGCTGGGCAGTAGATTAGTTGAGAATTTCATGAATTTTGTGAAAACTGGAACCCAAAAGCTGCTTTGTTCAACTCAGTTTTGCTTAGCCTGAGATCACTGCAGACTGTTACTGAATGTACTGAATATTGCTGCCTACAGCTGGACCTTCTATTCCCACACTGTGCTAAGAGTCCTCTGACCACCTCCTCTTCTGCACAGGAAGCAATACCTATCCTTTACCTGACTTATAAAAACGTAAAGAATCTCCTTGCCATTTTGGCATGGGTGGTGCATTTAGCAGTAATGGAAGTAAAGGGTCTTCTGCCTGAGACAGTTACTTTTTCCAGAGAAGTGGACATCTTTACTTTATGGAGGCTTGAATAAAATCCTTGACTGTGTAAGCTGTCTCACGTTTACAACAGTGATGCTTGCTAGTTTTGTTCCTTCCTTGCAGGAACGATTTTAAGGTTTCACTTTGTAAAGCCTTTTCTAGCCACTGGATGTGCCTTAGATTTCCAGCTAAATTAATGCCAGCTGAAGGGATTGGAGGCTATGACAGTGAATATTCATTAATCTCCAGTGAAGAGTAATGTCTGTTTTCCTGAAAGGTACACCTTCATGGGCAGCTGTCTTGATCAGAGAAAGATTTCAGCAAGGCAGGTCTGCAGAGGATGACTTCTCATTTGGTAGATCTGATAAGGAACGCCATCACTTTTGCCATAGCAAGAGGTAGAATTAAGGGGTGTATAGAATATGGCTAGGGGTAGCATACCCAAATCGTTAGGGCCAAGACTCTTGAGTTAAACATGCTGGGAGGCAGAACTGGAATCATGGGATTAAATCAGCAGACTTAAGTTAGTCAGACTGAAGGCTGGCATGAGGAACTTCAGGCATAATGTTTTGAAGGATCAGGCAGGAAACAAATGCTTGAGTTGCCCTCCGGTCTCCTGGAAAACTACCTTCATTTCCAGGAGAAAAGAAGTGACGTGTGCCAGATGTACGCGAGACTCTGCACTAGTAAATTAACAGGGCTATAACACTCAGGCTTGTGCTGCCTTCTTTAATTGCCTGACATGCATATAGAATGCCAAATGTTGTTCTCTAAAGGAAACTGAATGCAGATTATGCTTTGCAGCTCTTTGCACTGTTGGCGAGCTGGTACCTATCACGCTGAAAATCAGGAACTCAGTCCACAAGAGGTGAAGGGGCTGCTACTTGTGTAGTTCAGGTGCATGCCAGCGAAAGTCTGCAAAGTTGTGACAGTGGAGTAAGCTGTTGACCTTTTTCTAGCATCGTGTCTTGGACTTGTCATTCTTCTTTCTGAGACCTCATTTACAACAGCTTTAGAATTGGAAATAATTGGAAAGGACTGTTACTGCTTTTATCTTTTATGCCCTTACACAGGGACAAACAAACCTTTTTAAAAAAAGGAACAATCCACCACCACTACACCACATGAATGTATTGTAGCAATGGTTTAACAACCACAGTTACTGTAGATGCACATATGCATGCCTACACACACACACACACACACACACACACACACACATTCTTGGAACTGAGTAGTTGAGGATAAAGCTAGACTATAGACTATATAGCTGTGGTGTAAAGCACAGTGTAATTCCCACTGCAGGAGAGAATTGACTGGGATCTTTTCCCTGCAGTTCAAGTGTTACCATCCGTTCAATGACGATTTGTTCTTGGCTGCCTTCGGAGCACAGAAACAAAATAAAACAGGAAGTAGTCAATGCAACTTTAGTAGTTAATCCCCATGTCGCTCTTCACACCCTACACCCTGACACCCCCTTTCCCCTCCCAAGCCTAAAGCAAAAAGACCCTGGTTTTACTGCAGTATTTGTTAGGTTTCATTATTATATCCATTGCTAGAGGACGAATGAAGGCAAATGCAAACTTCTGACAAGTTCTTTGACAGTCTTATCTCTTCCCCTGCTTCTACCCACTAACCTGGCTAGGCTGTTGGCTGCTCAGCTGCAGAAAGAAGGTTTACTCTATTAGGTAAAGTATTGGTTTGATTTCACTTCCCACCTGGTTTTTGGTCCACCGTGTCCCATCTTCCCCCTTCCTCCCCCTTTTCCCTCATTTTTAGTAAAAGTAACATGCTCACCACATGGTAAATTTCTTACCCTCAGTCCCTGTTAATTTTTTTATGATATCCTGACCTTCTCTCTTTATCATCCTACCTATTGGATCACAGATAGCCACATTTCCTTGGGATTCTCTTGGCTTCGGATCATCTTCCCCAGCTGCACATAGCACACTGATCTGGAAGTGAAAACAGCTAAAAGCGTGTAGCTCCGTTCTGTGAGAAGAATACTGCAGTTTATGGGATATGCATTAGTTAACATAACCCTTCCCCTGACTCTTTATTCTTTCTTGAATAGGGAAACCTAGCATCTGCTTGCTGTCTCTTCTTTCAGGGTGGTTTCCACCAGAAATGTTTTGATACTAATGTAATCTGGAATCAGTGATGGCTAGACTTTTATAGACCCTTGTGAGGTATTTTGAACAGGTCATTTACCACTGTGACACACTTGGTTTACTTTTCTTTTACTCATCTGTACAGTGAGAAAAGAGCTAATGATTAAACTTGATTTCGTTGTGGAGGTATCGACTTGCATCTTGTCCCTGGAACACCCTTTGCTAGAACTATAGATACTGGCTGTAGATTTTCTGCAAGGCTGCATGTAAATCCTGCAGTGCAACGAGCAGTACGGTGCACAGTTGAAGGTTTTTTTGGTGACCGGTAGCCTGGTCTGCTTTCATACCATCTCACCTCCCTCCCTGGAGACACGTGGTAAATGATGTTTTCAGACCCAGACTCGAGTGCAGACAAGTCTTTCTTTGGTTTTAGTGATAGCTTTTTAAGTGATTGCCTTAGCAAAGTTCAATTGGTAATCAGAGGGGGTTGAGACAGAGTGCTGGGTTTGCTTTTCTCCATTTGGAGAGTTTTTCAGATGTCTCTCCTGTTCTCAATAAAGACAGTACTTGCTGATTCAGGTATGCTGAGTCCGGGCTAGGTTCACCAGCATGTTCCAGCTGCTCTGCAGTGCTCTGCAAATGCAAACCAGATGCAGGCCTGGCTTAACTCGAGCCAGGTTTGTGGCTGGTTTGCATCACTGGAGCAGTGTAAAGTACCTGAAGCATGCCAGCTAATCTGGCCTATTGGTGAACCTTTATAAATGGCTTGTTTTTCTTCATGTTCTTTACATGTAACTTTATTTATAGTTAAAGCCCATAGAAATTGTGTAATTGTACTGCTAAGGCAGACTTTGTATTCTAAACTAAAATCTATAAAATTTGAGGGTTTTTTAAGCCAGAATTTTTCTTCTTAATGGAAGGAGAGTTACCAAATTGTACACTGCTCCTCTGCACTTCTGTGTTACGGATTTCTTTTAAGATGCCTGCTCTTATTATAAGAGGAAATAATAAGTCTGAGATCTAAAAGAGTAGGCATTGTAAGTTTTATTTTGCAAAATGTGGATTCAGCTTTTATTCTAAATGCAGTAAATTTTCTCTAGTTTGAGAATGTATGCAATATTTGTGTCATTATCACTATTGTCTGTAATTTACTGATTAAAAAGTACTTTGGAGATTTTGAGAAAAGGAGGAAATTGGTTAACTGTGTTTTTTTCTTCTGTTTAGTAATTTATACAACTGAAATCATAGTTACCTACCTTCAATAGCATGATGAGTGTTCAAAATATGCAAAAAATATTAATCACTAATTATATTAGTCCATGTATAATAATTTTTTTCATAATCCATGTCTTTGAGGCTCTTATAGTGTTGAATATGTGATGTGTGTTTTTAAATGGTATTATACAACAGAAGAATGATAGAAGTGTCATTACAGCTACTCTGGTCTACCTTGAACCTAGAATTTTTACTCTTCACCTAGAAATATTTTTTAAAAGGAATATTGGATGATATAAAAAAAAATCTTTCTAGATAAACATATTGGCATTCAAGTCAGAAATTGTATTGCTCTGATCAGCTGTATATTGAAAGAAAACATGTCAGAATTTGCAAAGTTTTTCTAGACTTTGAGGTAAAATGCTGAAGAATTAATTACTACCTCATATTAATTAAGATAACAGTGCAAAGCCCTTCATTAGAAGCGTAGGAAAAGTTCTTCCTTGGTCCTTGGAGAGAATATTATATGCAAGCCCTGTTGTGTGGGTTGCAAGGTGTCACTGGAATTTATATGCATTACTTGTCTAATTGCAGTAAATGTAGCATGTCCAGATAGGTTTAAAAGTTGGATGGCTGTTTGTTACTTGCTGGAAATCACTTGAAACCTTGCTACTCAGAGGCAGCTGTTCACAGGTCCTTCACCTCTCCCCAGAGATAGGTGGAAGACTCTGTTGTTGGACCCTGTCTTTTATGGCAGAAGCAGTAAACATGACAGGTTGTTTGGGAGCCATCTGTTTTAAAATGGTTGCTGCTTTGTATGCAGTAATGAACTTGAGATCAGTTTTCTGTCTGTCTTCATAGTAACAGCCTTGTTTGGTGTCACAACAGGTGGAAGTTGATGGGATGAAACTAAATGTGACCAGCGAGTGGAACCTGGCTTCACCCTTGTTGTCTGTCACCATTGATGGCACTCAGAGGACTATACAGGTAATCTCACCAATGCATCATTTGTAGAGCTGAGATAACCAGAAGTCTCAGGACATAAAAATAATACTGAAATGTGGGGTCTAAACTTGCTGCATCATAAAAATTATGTGATGTTATACAAGTAGCACTATATTTCTACTTTGAGACAAATTCACTCCACTGACGCTCTCGGTTCATTCGAAGGTACTTACCGAGAGTTTTGAATATCTTTCTTTTAAAGAGAGTTCCTTATGTAGACAGAAGTTTACCCCAGCTTATAGGATCTCTTTACTTAATGGCTTATGAGGAGACACAGTTTCTTAATCACTTAAGAAATAAAAAACAGATTACTGAAAAAAACCCAACCAACCAAATGAAACCAAAAATACCCCAACCCACAACAAAAACCCACACAGGGTCATGGAATAAAATTAGTCTCTTCCTTCTGTTAGGATTGTGTGATTTTTCCACTTTTGGGCCTTTTCATTTTGTATGTGACAGGACAGTGCATCTCCTACCTAGCATGTTTTTTTCATGCTTTTATGAAATATGAGTAGTTCTATGACTTGAGAGGAAAAATGTAGAAAACATTCAAAACTTGTGTGGCTCTAAGAAAAGTGGCTCTACATTAAAGTAGTTGTATATTCTTCTGACCACTTACATGTTTGAAACCAACTCCAAACACCAGACTTGGCTTTTAACTGCCTCGTAAATGTTCTGAATGTAAGAGCAGTCAGGATTTGTGTATTTGTTGGTGAATAATTTATTTACAAATATCTATTGGTCCTGTTAATAGTGAAAAAATCAAAACTTATTGAAAGCATTTTTCTACATACAACAGTATATACATTTATCAGTGATACAGGGGTCAGATTTCTGCTAATTTACAGTGAAATGAGTGAATTTCAATTTTCATTTTAATCCCTGGTAAATTACCCAACTGGAAAAATACTATTTTTGCTTTGATTGAATTTAAAAGATGGCAAATTTAAAAAAATTGTTGTGTCATTCAAGTTTAGTACTGCCTGAGAGTGAAATTTTCATTATGTGCCCAAGTAGGTTGTGGACATAAGTTTTGTAGATTTCCTGGAAGGTTAATGCCATCTTCAAGTCTTATGTATATGGAAAATAATTCTCTATTTTCAGGTGTGAGTTGTTTGTTTTTTTTTTAAATAGCTCAACACTAATCTATTTTAGTGCTATTTTATAAAGTGCATTTGTAATATTGAATAGAAAATAATACTGATGTATGAATATATAAGATCTGTCTAGTTGAAAAGCATTATAGTTAGAATGTATAACTGTGTTCACAAGGCCTCGTTGCAAACTATATTACTATATGACTGGATATATAGCTAATAGTAGTAATGCCATTAAACTAAAAGTGTAATAGTTGAGTTGGCACATAAAACCAGTTTCAAAATTAGCAATTGTGAGATCTGAACATGCTTTCTTCTAGGAGCTGAGCCAGCAATAGTATTACTTGCACTCCCTGAGTATGACCAAACTGTATGAAATATTGCAGATCTAGCCACAGCAACGTGCAATGAGCTGACTGCATGGTATCTAGCCAACAGAATGTGGAATAAGCACATATGTTGTTTCTTTCTCATAGTTTATCTGTCTTTGCTTTTAGCAAAGAAAGTCAGTAACTTGAGAAGTTATTAATCTTTTCAGCGTATATATGTAAATTTATGGGAACCTTAAACTTGACCTCTGATACCTGCTCACTGGAATCAAAATTGGTTTTTTGGTTATATGTTTCTGTAGACTCACCCCTCTGCAAGAACCAAATTAGACAAGTGTATTCCTGTAGGTCAATTTGTCTCCAAAAGCAATTGACCCCTGAGTCTTGAAGTATCTTCTTTCAGCAAAACTTAGCCCTAGAGCCATTTTAAGCAACAAATATGGATGAATCGAATAATTCCAGCTGTGCTTTATTAATTTTCAGCCAATCTAATTTTTCTTCGTAGTTGGTTTCATTCTTCTAAATTTGCTCAAACAAATACAATATTTGTGAACATTATATTTCTTTGAAGGTTTGATTTATGCACCTTTGGCTCGATCCTGCCGCCTGGCCGCAATCCAGCAAAGCACTTAAGCATTAGAAGCAAGAAATAAATAATTTTAAAATGTTTTGGTTTGAAATGTATTTATGTAAATTATAGTCTAGACATTCAAATTGTTACATATCTGTTGCATGTTTAAAAATAAGGAATTAAGCATGCTTCTGTATTTTCACTCCTCTGCTAAAGGCTCAGTGCGTGTTAGAGCAAAGCAGAGCACCAACCCTGCTCTATGAGTTTAAAACCCAGGTTTTCTAGGACAATTTCTAGAGTATGGGACCTGGGAATACATCTGAGTCCCTGAGGAGAAGTATATGTCCTGGTCACAGTCTGTCTAGGGCATACCAGGGCACAACAAGGATGTGTGGCAGCCTCCCCCCCTCCCGCTTTTGTTTCCTTTGCGAGGAAGCCCATCTGTGTGCAGCAGATGGGCACTGCGGAGTGCCTGGCCAGGTCCCCAGATGATAGAGGGACCAGAACCCTGGGGTACACTGCAGGTCTGTTTGGCTGCAGCATAAGGGCTCTGAAATCTTTGTGCTGCTTTGGATCACTGTGAAATCCATATATATATACAAAGTGATGAACTGATGAAAACCTGGGATCATTTGAGCAAGAGATTTCTGAGATATAGTCTCCAGAGATGGGGGTGTGGGCAGATCCCATGGCATTTCTTGTCGTACACAGATTCCACCATGGATTTTTTTGTAATTGTTTTGAGTAGTTTCTCATCAAATCCCAGTTTTTCAGCATTTTCTTTACTTATGACTAGACTCTACCTCTCATTTGGGGAGGCTGAATTTAACACATTGTGAAGTGTGGAATTTTGTTCAACAAGTAAATTAAATTTTTGTGTGCAGAAATACTTTACCAAAATGGTTTCCCCTACTTGTTTCCAAAGATGTTAGTGGCTTAGAATTTGACTTACACCTAGCTGTTGTGAATTTGGACTCTGCCTTTGCTGAAAATCAGAGAACCATAGGAATATAGTTACAATACATCTTCCTTAGGATTCAGATTTGAAGGGATTAGGTTTTATTTAATGGAAAATTCAAATTTAAAATACATTTATATATAAACCATGATTTGAATGGGATATAACCTTTCAGGCAGTATTTTTAGAGTAAAAATAAATGAAGAAGTGAGGGGCTTAATGATTCCTGTGAAGAATGAGTGGAAAAATGGAGGTTGAGTTGTGGAAAAGCAGTGTAAGAACTCCAGTGGAAACTGGAAGGGAGAGTGGTGGTTCAGAATGGTATCGTGGAAAGTAATGACAAGTGGAACAAAGGCAACAGGCATATTTTGGGACAATGAGGGCACTTTTACCCCTCTGTCTCTTCTCCCATATACAAGTAAGCTAGATTTCAGTGAGCCCTTCGCCTGCAGAAGTTGTCTATGGCCTCTTCTCTCTCCTTGTGCATGTGAACTGGAGAGCAGGCAGAAGGAAGGAATAAGCTGTCTTTTCCATAGACTTTGAACATCTCCTTTTATTCCTCGTGGGAATGATAATCCAAGGGGATCACAAGATAAATCAAGAACACCATGAAGTCCAGAGACGGGCTTGACCCTAGCTGCAGCTCTGTCCTTATTACAATCAAGTTGCAAGTAGGTGCCTTCTGCTGGGACATTGCACAGGAAGATCAGGTATTTCCTGAGTAAGCAGGTTTCTCAAAGAAAAAATGCGCGTAAGAGATCCTCAAACCCTCTTTGCTTTGCCACTGCTTGTGTTTGGGCAAGTTCTCAAAAACCTCCCCACCAGTCATTCAAATTCTGAGGCTGCTCTATGGCAATACCAAATGGAAAAATTTTACGACTGTTTAGTGCTGTTAAATGCTCTGCTTTCTTTGATCCCGTCATCAAACAGTCAACCCATCCTTATATACCATTTACTTGCAGCCAGTTCCATATAGGAAAAGGATGCTGAGCCAGAATCATTGGTCTGAATTGTCACGATCTTTGCCAACACTTTTTTACTTCCTTGTTCTTTCATAGGCACTCAGCCTTTTTAGTGTCATATTGGCCATGCAGGTTTCACAGCTCCACTAGCTTGCTGTCATGAAACCTTCTACCCTGTAAAAGTAGCACAGACATCCTACCTGGACCCCAGAAAACGTCTGGTGGCTTTTGGCACCTTCAGCAAAGAAATTCTGCAATGGCAGTGGTGATGCCTTCTCTTGTATTTCTTGACTTGCAGAGAATTAGTTTCTGATAAACTGAAGCTCTGTAGGATGTAGGGAGAACTCAATTGGACAAGGTCCTGAGCAGCTCAGTATCACTTTGACATTAGCCTTGCTTTGAATGGGGAATATGACTACCTGATTTCCAGAAGTCCCTTCCTGTTCTGTGTCTCTATTGGACATTCCAAACTCTACAATAAAAAGGTCTTTGTCAGTCACAGCAAGGTGTAATTAAGAGAGTAATGGAGTTGCTAAACAAGAACACAATCCTATAAAGCTGAAATAATCAGTCTCAAGCTTCAAGTGATTTTGTGAATGAAATAGATGAAGATTTGTCAGGGGAGCTTTCTTTACCTAGTGTTAAAGGGAATTCAGTGATGGCATCACTTATTTTTTCATTTAATTTATTTATTGCTTCAACAGTTGCAGCAGGAGTAGTATATTCTACATCCTGGGTTATGACAAATTTAAGTGCTTCTCTGATACAATGTTTCTTTTGATTATTATTTTGGTATATAATAACAGAAAAAATGAAAATGCTGTAGGTTGTGAAGCCTTTGTTCCTGGGAAATGTCTGACAGGAGAACAAAGCCTATGCAGAAGTATTCATTTCCTTCAACCCTGTAGAGACTTTCTCAAACATGTAATTTTTAATTTTTTTCTTTTTTTTTTTTATTAAGAAAAATGACCTTTTTTCTTATTTTGCTGTTTTGAGATTTCAGATGTAGTCTGTGGTAATGATATATGCATTATATAGGTTTCCAATCTAAAGTACCATTACCTCAGCACACTTATTTTCTCAAACCCTGAAAATGATTTTGGGAAGGTTTAGTGTGTAGTGTTTGTGAAGACTGCTTGACAGTCCATTCTTTAGTGCTGTGCAATTACTGCACACACTCTGCTGTTGCTGTTGAACCCATGATTTCAAAATTATTCTTGCTGGGTTGTCTCCAGGAGATGGACACAGAATGATTTGTGAACAGGGACAGACATTTGGTTATACTACACCCAAATAGCTACCCTTTTGGGTAAGAAAAAGCCTGAGTGTGAGCCCCAGCACTGAATTCCTGATGGCCCACACTGATTAACTCGTAGCTCTCTCTCTGGCTTTTTTTCGGTCTGTTCCGGTTATGGCTAACCTGGGCAAATCTGGTACAGATTTCTTGGCCGTGGTTCAAATGGAGAATGTGTGATGGGAAGGGGAAAATTAAAGGAAATAAAAGATTGTGAAACTACAGCAGTAGAACTAAAAACACATATTACTCCCTTACTGATTTTTTTTCATGAATATGAATTTATTTTTTTTTTTCCATTTGGGAAGGAAATGAATGATCAACTGCTATGCTCAATCAATCCCCCTGGAATGGGATTAGTTTTATCCTGTGCTACTCAAGGTGTAAAATAACGTTAGTTGTCATCTTGTTCAATTTTTTTTTCCTTTTGGAGCTATATATTTTCATGACAGACAATTCTCAGGATGAATAATTATAAGGATTCTGTATGTGTCGAAAGACTATGTGTTCAGTTGTTGACAGACATTGTGGTTTTATGATATCTAAACCTTGAAAAATGAAAAATGTTACTCTTGAACATGCTAACATATTCAGAGAGAAAAGGGGAAGGAAGAGGAGGGCCATCAGAGAGTGAGAAAAGGTCCTGTAAAAAATTTGTCTCAGGGCAGTCTTAGACATTAGCAGATCTAGAATCACATGGCAGCATTTTCTCTGCATATTGCTCCCCTGTAAAACATACCATGGCATCCAAAAAGAGGGTAAAGTCTAGAAGTTCTAGTAATTTTGTGATTTAAGGTAGTAACAGCAAAAATTTAGAAGTTCACAGAGAAGACTAAACTCTTTGTTATTGTAAAGAGTTGTAGGTGTTGGGCTGGAGTAAATGTGTCTTAGAGTCATTCTTTACCAACACCAAATAAACAGTATTTTCTATGTTGTGGGTTTTTTCTTTTTATTTTCTTTTGTTTGTTTGGTTTGGTTTTTGTTTGTTTGGTTTTTTGGGTGATGTTTTGTTGTTGTTGTGTTTTATTGTCGTTGTTTGGTTTTATTTTTTTGTTTTATTTTGTTAGTTTTGAAGCCTCTCATCCACTTCTTTGTAACACCTACCTCAAAGGGTTAAAGGAACACATGGACATGCTTGGAAGGCATTTTGTATATGTAATAGCAATGCAGCAGTGGTATTCATACTAAAAAAAACACAACTTTGCAAAAACAAGTAACAGTGAGATTGTATATCACCTAAAGAAACATTGGGAAGGATCTCTGTTTCTACTTTTCTGTTTACGGGAGGACAGAAATTCCTAAGTCATCTTCTGTAATTGAATCCCAGACATTAAGAGAATGGTTCTTTTAAAAAGTAGTAATATGGTGCCTCAGCCTCTTAGAAACTGCACCTGCACAATTATCTGTGTGGATTGATGCCCTGTAAGCCACTCACCCTGTGTTTAACATATGTATTTGTACTGTTTGGGAACAGATTGTATTTAGTCCCTGGAAAGGGACTGAGGTAGCTTGCAATAGGTGCCAGGGGAGACCAGCATCTCATCATCCTGGCAAGATTCCTTTTAAAGGGAAAGACTACTATAGCACAGTACCATTTATATCAGTCTTAGACATCTTTCACAAGTCAAAATGCTTCACACAGAGCAGGACTTGATCATCTCTTTTCCCACTGGATGACTGCTGCCTTTGTAAGAACCTGGAAAATGTGGATGTGCCCTGAGGAAGAACAACTCACTGAGGCTTTATTTACTGTGAAGTGTGAACTGAAACTGGTAATGGATAAGGGTAGAGCAGTGCACAAAGTCAGGCTAACTTCCTATCTGTAGTTTCATGCTCTAAGGGGAGAACATTCTGCACCATCAGTGCAAAATGCTGAATTGTGAAAAAGTAGGGTGATTCCCAAAGTGGAAAGGCTTGTGAGGCTGAACAAGTCTGAACATAATAGCGCAATGCAGAAAGTCTACAGCATACGAGAAAGTTTGGTCACACTGCTGGTGTGGGATTACATGCCTTGACTGCGATTTTGCATGGTGGAAAGGAAGTGCTGAAATGAACTTCTGCTTTCTGTGGTGGTTCTAGAAGGAGAGGGAAAAGGAGTGTTAAAGGACCAAATCAATCCTTGCTTTTTGATGAGAGGATGACTTAATGGTTTCACAGGTACTTCTGCAGCTTTCTCCTCCTCTCTGACCCTACCATGGGACTCCAAAGGTAAGAGTGACTTAGGTGGAAAATGGAGCTTTCCAGATGTCCAAGCACCCACACATACACAAATTCTCATAGGATAAGTACTAGCAGATGAATCTGCTGTAACTTTACAAGGTAAAATATTGTGGATTTTTTCCACTGACTTCCCTATCGTGGGAAAAATTTGTTTTTTAATGAAACCTGTCTGAGGATGATTCTAGCCTGTGTTTTGCTCAGTTGAATTTCCAAGAATTTTTAAGTATTGGCCAAAAAGTGGATAGCATTCTCCATTTGAAATTCATGGCATAAGATGTTCAGAATTTCTGTTAGCAAGCAGTTGAAATGAAGCAGTAGGCCTGGGCTGCAAGAAATTCTGCATTCTGAAAAACAGCACCGTGCTGGGAAACTACTCATGTTTCACTCAAAATTTCAACTATAGCCTGTCTATGGATTTTCTGGGCTTATTTTGTTTTTGGTTCTGTATAGTTTGCTACATCTTGTCCAACTAGTAATATAGTCATGCTATAGCTTGAAAAAAATTACAAAAAATGTTGAGTGACAAGCTGTAGGTTTTCTGTAAGAAATGGTCTTTTACTTTTTCAAGATGAATGGGTATGAGAAACTTAAATATAGATATATATGATTGCCTTTGCCAGCTCATATTCATTCTGACTTCACACAACACTTTTCCATTTGTAAACAAGGCAAAAAATTGCTTTTGGTCTGCTGGAGTTTCTTTGGTTTTGTATCTCTCCTCCTTGGCGGCTGCTCACTTCCAGTAGCCTGGAGAGCCTGAGATACCAGAAGATTTGTGGGAAAACATTCTAAGTTCTTGTTGTTGCCTAATAATGTCTATATCAGTTTAGAATGTTTTTCAGTAATACATATTTTATGTTTTGAGCTGAGCTTCATCATTTTTCATGTAAAGGTTGTTAACACTTTTATCTGCAAGTCCTCAGCTACTGCAGGCTTAGTGCAAAGCTGACTGTAACCCTACTGCATCTTATGATGAATAGATCATTGATACCCAACTAACTGGAAATAATTTTCTATGGCAAAGCAGAAGAATTTAAAGTCATATCACACTAACCTCTGGTAATTTACTGGGATTTACAGATTAAAATGGTTATTTGTGAAATAACTGTGGTATAGCATACACAAGATATAGGAGAATCAAATACATTTTATATGATGGTATGCACTTGTCTGTTTTTACATGTGTGCATAAGGATTTTGTTTGTGTATACATGGCATATGCAGTATAACATATTATAACCTGTGTGTAAAAATACATATAATATTTATATAATAGTCATACCTGTTTGACAGCTTTGGGACTGCAGGTTAATTTTTTTGAAGTTGTGATTTTTTTTCAGGTTTGAGTTAGGGAGTTACTTTCTCATAGGAAAAAAACGTACTTGTAACTCATATGATAGAAATTAAGTTAGTCTGAAGTTCTGCCAGTTGAATTGACTAGAAAAGTATTGGTTATTTCTAAGACCACGTAATTTATGTCAAGAATGTAATTTTTACTGTATTGTTAGGTAAACACAAGGTGACGTTTCGTCTTTGAACAAATGGTAGACTTCCCTTGCTTTTTGGTTGTAAACCTCCTAGCAAATAATGTGCAATTTATTAGGAAAGCAATGACAATGTGTATAATTAGCTATTCTCTATTGTTACCTCTGTTTGATTACTTTCCTGCTATCACATGCAATATGAAACCACCTATTATGAGGTATAGAATATGTATATATCTAACTTTACAAGAGAAACTGGAGACTGGTCCTTTTTCTGAAGAGGCAGAAAAGAATAATTGTTAATCATGTCCTTTCATTTTCTTGAAAACATCAATTACATTTACAAATCCCAGAAACACAAGCCCACCAGTGGAACAGAAATAACTCTTCAATATGCTTAAAAAAATCTAATCACATCTAATAGCTGAAATTTATTTACAACTGTAATTTGAAACATTAATTATGGTAATGTGCTGACTTCTTTTGTAGCACAGTTCTCAAAAGCCTGACAGTTCTCTTTTGGTCTTGATGTAACATATGTTTTGTGACTTGGAGAATTTCTCTACCTTTCTTTCTTGTTTTTGTTTTTTATGGATACCCAGAAGGGAAATTTCTTTTTCTATGTTAACTATTTTTGTCACCCCATTATTTCTTCCTCCCTCACTGGATGTTAATTTAAGAGATGGATTTTAGCGCTTATACTGACTCTTAATGCAATTGACAACTGAATGTAATGCTTTGTATTTTGGACACAGCAAACAATAGCAGTGAGGATTTTCTATACTGTGATACCAGTGTGCTCCAACAGTGTCTGAGCAGGAAAAACACTGCTCATATCTTTGTCTTGTCCTGAGACTGAGGCTTTACAAGGTGCCTTCGTGATAGACATATATATTTGACTTTATTAAATTATTTTTGAAAGGGCTTGATTATTGCAATGCTACTTTATTTGGTTGCGAGTAAAGGGAATCTCTGTGAGGAAATAATGATTTGCTTTTCAGTTGTGAAAAATAAGTTGAGTTGTCAAGATACCTGGCTTTACTCTGAAAGCCTTTAAAGAAAATGAATAAAGGGCTCTATTTTTCTTGTTGTTTTGTTTCGTTTTTTAAGTTGTGTTTTTCTGTGTGACAGGGAGATTAGCCAAAAAAAATGGAATTTTTATTAGGACATGAAAAGGTCTCTAATGACCCTTGAAAGCGGACAAAAGGGTAGCACAATAAGTGACAGAACTCTAACGAGGGTGGAGGGCATTCCAGGAAAAAAAGAAATTAAATCCTTTAATTTTTTTCGGCTTGCCATTTTCTGACAGCTTATCAAGTGGTTGGGACTTGTTTGTTTTGGCATGCAGTTCATTCATTGTAGGCAGCCGACACTTTGTTCTTCTTTGTGGTTTCCAAAACCTGATTGTGTTTATCCTAGACTGTGGGAAAAGTGTATATTCCTGTTTCCTTTATAAAAGTAAACGTCAGGTTTTGTATGAAATTTTATTTCCCATATTTTCCATTCCATTAATCATTATTGTTGAAATATGTCAGGCTTTGGCACATCACCCTTTGTTTTCATATGATTGTACAGATTGCAATGTCAGTGTGTGACCTATTAAGTCAAAAAATAAGCATGTTTGGACTGTAGTAATTATTACTTCATAAAGTGTAGCTGAGTAACATGCACCATTAGTGAAAAGGGACCAAAATTTAATTTATTGCTATTAAAATTGTTTTGGGGGATATCTAGTTATTGTTGTATAGCTAGCACTTTCTCATTTGGTCTAGAGAAGGCAATACTTAAGGGAGCCATGATAATGGCTCTTCATATACCTGTTAAGTAGCTGTAAAGAGGAAGGGAATAATCTGTGTTTCCCATCTGTGATGAAAAAGAGAAGAATTAACGTGCGTAATAAAGTTGAAGTAAGGGTTATTTTAGTCAACTATTAGGAAAAAACTTTCAAATGGTAAACATGCAGGAACACCGGGATAAATTGCTTAGGGAGACTGTGAAATCTCTGCAGTTGAAAGATTTTATAAATGGGTTAGACACATATCGTTTGGCAGTGACACTGGTTGTTTTGCTTCTGCTGGGGGTCCTAGGCTAGACGATCTTTCAAGATTATTTGCAGCCCTGTTCTTATGATTTGTTGTCTTTAAAACGCTGAAGATTTCTGTGCAGCTCTTTGTTTGCAATTATACTCTTCTCAGATCTGTGCTTTGGTACTTGTATGTGTGCCTGGCATTGTGTAAGATTAGGGCTGTGTTCCATGAATAAGAGCTATATGTGCTGTAGTTTAAACAGTGGGAAGAAAATCGAAAAAAAACCCCACTTTTTACATTGAAGGAGGAAACAATTCACAGAAAGAAGGAATTCTTTATACATTTTGCATATTTAAATTATGTTTAATGCTGTGTGAAATCAGTAACATATTTTCTCTTGCATTGTCTTGTGGCTTACTGACAATGTAATATTTGAAGACCGTTTAATAACTTCAATCAACTCTTGAACCACAGTAGGTGACCAGACATTTCATAAGGTCATTTTTTTTTCTGTTTTCAAAGTAGCATCATTGGAGGTTTGCATTTTAAAAAGAGATTAAAATGTCTCTCATTAGGAGACAATGAAGATAATACTAAATGTGAGTAACAGGAATACAGAATTACAGACGTTTGGAGATGGCAGAAGCCTCATTATTCATGGTATTCGAACCCAAGGTTTTGCTGTATTGTACTTGGACATATTTGCTTTCATTGTTCTTCAAAAATAAATTTTATTGAGTTGATTGAACTAAAACCAAAATCTGAGATGAAGTATGATTTAGGTTTCTAGTACTTCTGTTGAAGGAAATTATTTTATCTGTTTTATAGATTTGTGTATTCAATTATTTTAGATTACGGTGATGTCATAAAATTGAATGGTTACAAATTCTGGAGATGCCTTAATCAATTCTTACATCTGTGTTTTTCAGCGGATTTCTCGGAATGCCTCTGGAGAGACAAGCATTCAGTTTCTAGGCACAGTGGTAAGCATTTAATAACTGTTGTCAAGAGTTATGTTGGTAGAAGAATATAATGTAAGCAGAACGTAGGTAAGTTACACTGGTAGCACATTTACTCATGTATTTGTGGCGGTCACTATTATGTGTAACTATTCTGAGCTCAACAGGTGAGTGTAGGCAGATTTCTAAAGCTAACTTCCAGGGCACAGTGCACAGTATCTGTGTTCCACATTTCCATTGATTCACGTCTGCATCTGTTTCATTTGGAAAGGATTTGAAAATGATTGTAGACTTCTAAGCTTATTGCAATATACTGAGGTTTGATCTGCATTAGCATAAATCCCACTCTTCTTAGTTGACTAAAATAACTTTGTGGTCTCTATTGCTTCACTGTATCACATACTTTTATATCCCTGAGGTGGGTCAGTAAATGTCTTATGAAAAGACTAATTAGTAATGAAAAGTGTTCTGTCCTTTTCTCAGTCTAACCAGATTTGGTGACTCTGCAGTTCTCTAGATCTTGTTTGCTGGATAGAAGTATGCCTAAAATCCAGATCACATTTTATACCATTAGACACAATTTACTAATAAAATTATTATCTGGAGCAGTCATATGTAGTATAGAAACTGAAGTTTTGTGTTAGGTTATGGATGCTTATAAACATACATGTGACTGAAGCAAATCCCAGTTCCATGATTTGCATGATTAGAATGCAGTCATTAATTTTTCCAAGTTCCATATGCATCTAAAAATAGTTCTGAAAAGAAAAGAAAACTGAAGTATTCTCTAAAGTAAGTTGTCCTGCTTGCTGCAGGACCTAACATCTTCATGCACTGTATGTTTTGGACAAAATTAGATTAAGATTGCATATGATCATGCTTTCATTTTACTTGTTAGTAGTTCTTCTACAAGTCCTACAAAGCCATTGTTTATAAGGTGTAACATGGTAAGGGTAAACTTAAGAAGAATACCTTGCATATTGGTTTTTAGAAATGAAAAATGCCCCTAATATTTTTTTACTTCTATAGTAGATCTCTATATGTGCATATTCATTTATTTGTCTTAGTCTCAAGCAGAATAGCAGTTACATAAAGACATGAAACAGAAGTTTTGTTCTGCACTATTGTATTTATAATAATGATTCTGCTCTGGAGTTGCAACCTGGATATGAGAGATTGCTGCCAGGTGACTGATTGGATAGTCTTTGTGTGAGAATAAAATAATTATTTCAAGTAGATAAGATATAAACACAAATACAGCTTGTTAGTACTGAATAGATTTTAATTGATTCCTCTGTCACTGGGTACTGTTGCAGGGAAAATTCTGATTGTGTATTTAGTGACATTAAAAATTAAATTTGTTGTTAAGTTAGATATGAAAATATTTTGTATTCATTTATTAGAAGTGCCCCTAAGTCTCAGTTACAGACTGGAACTTGTGTTCTGAGCCTTTTGTGACAGGAAAAGCTTATGAAAGAGGAAATAGAATTGATGTGCTTTTAGCTTTAAAAAAAAAAGATGAAACAGCTAAGGGATTGTAATATATGTTAGATCTTACTGACTAGCTTATGTGTGTTTATTGAATCCTAATTATTTGGGGAAATCAAGTATGTGATTACAACTAAAATTCTCAGGAGGACTCAACAGAAAAGCCGTTAGTATTCTATCTGCGATTTTTTTATTTAATATAAATTATATCCATGTCTTGCTGATAAAACCCAGAGAGAGAACTTCACTTCAGCGAGCAGGGCAGAGAAGCAGTAATGAAGTCTGCTTCCCAAAGCAGAGTCTGCACCTGTGCTCCTATCAGTTCCTCTAGCCTAATGTCCTCCTTTCCCCTATTTGCTATTTAGTTTGTCCTTCGCTTGTTTAACATCCTTCTAGTTTTCTGATTTAAACTTAATATACTCAGTTTAGGTAATGGGGAGAAGGATACAATGATACCTCCTACAAATTGCTCCACAGTCTATATGTATATACCTGTGTGTGTATGTGTACACATACACAAATG
This sequence comes from Platyrinchus mystaceus, assembly GCA_035041135.1. NCBI lineage: Eukaryota > Metazoa > Chordata > Aves > Passeriformes > Tyrannidae > Platyrinchus > Platyrinchus mystaceus. The sequence continues at coordinate 78,466,619 of JAWWLV010000001.1, forward strand.
TAAATGTTCAAAGAAAGAAAATGTCATCTTAAGGAAAGCCCTAGAAATACATTTTGAGTTCACCATTACATATCTTACTAAACCCTTGCTAAGTGAGTCAACGTAGGAAGTGTTTGAAAGGAATATTTAACAGCAAAAGACTCTTGATTGCTCATTATTATTATGATGATGTATTGTTATCAACATAATAAACAGCTCGCAAAATTACTTCTGTACTCTTTTTCATAGTGGTAAACCTTAAGGATAGCTTTGAGCATTCTGTGTTCCTTTTGATCAGGGCAAATGTTTATGGCACTCCAGTGGTAGCAGGCAGCACAATGTTACTGAGTGTACAGACCATTGACCTGTCCAGCAGAACGTATTTTTAGAACCAGCTGATAAGGAGCACAGCTTGCCTGGCTTGTCTGGAAGGCATCAGCTTCAATAAATGGCTTCACTTGATTTTTTGACATTACATGGTAGAAACAACTCTGCTACTGGATTTTGATAAAACACAACCCTCTGCTTCAGGAAGGCAGTTGACACTCTGATGGGAAGTGAAAGGTGTGCTTCTCTATTAGAAATATCCTTGCTGTCCCACTTAGTTAGGTGGAGGACAGAGAAAACTGCATTGCAGATGAAAGACAAGAGTATAATATGAGTTCTGCTGCATAACATATGGTAAACATCTGGACAGTAGAACAAATGTTTCTGTTAGAGTTACAGCATATTTCTGTTATTCTAGAGGAGAACAGGAAAAATCATGTTGGTTTCCCCAGTGAACTCATAACTTTGAGTGCAAACTGTTAGCATCGTTTGGGGGTCTACATGGATTTGTAATAATGTTTTTGTTTGTTTCTGATCATGAGAAGAAATTAATTCCTACTTGAGCATTTCTCTCCAAATTGTAGTAGCATTAAATAGCTTATTTCCTCTAAATTGTTTTTTGACAGAGAGTTGTGAGTCTCGGATATGGTAGGGACTCATGCTTTTGAAGGATGTATAAGGATGTTTCTGCCTGATGAGTGAGCAGTTTGTAGCTGTAAGAAGTAGTTGTTGAATGGGAAACTGCACTGTTTGGTGTAATTTTTTGGTGATAATAACATTGAGTCCTGATTAAATTATTTCAGAGCAGACCCTGGGTTATTGCTGTAACTGAGATTTTACATGAATTTTTACTCATTTGTCCCCTCTGATGAATGTTACTAGATATGACATGCCAAGGGAGTCCTGCTATTTTGCCACTAGAATTATTTAGATACTGTATTTATTAATAGCATTACCATAATACTGAGGAATCTGATTGTGCTATATATTGTACAAAGAAAAAGGAAACAAGATGGTAATGCTTTAGATTAGTGTCCAAAACTGTGCCCAAAAGCAGGAGTACAGAAAACAAGTCCTTTATGAGTTGTCTCATGTGTGTAGGCAGCTCACAGAAATAGATTTGTCAAAAACATAGAATCACATGATTGTTTAGGTTGTAAAAAGTCTTCCAAGATCATTGATTCCAACCATTAACCCAGCACTGCCAAGTCCACCACGAAACAATGTTCCCAAGTGCCACATCTACATATCTTTTAACTACCTGCAGGGATGGTGACTGCACCACTTCCCTGGGCAGCTGTTCAATGCTTGACAGCCCTTTCTGTGAAAAATTTTTTCATAATGTCCAATTTAAACCTCCCCTGGTGCAGTTTGAGGCTGTTTCCTCTCATCGCTTGTTACCTGGGAGAAGAGACTGACACCCACCTGGCTACAGCCTCCTTTCAGGTAGTTGTAGAGAGTGAGAAGGTTGCCCCTGAGACTCCTTTTGTCCAGGCTGGACAACCCCATCTTCCTCAGCTGCTCCTCACGACTTGTTCTCTAGATGTAAAGAACTATATGAAATAAATACATAAAGTTATACTAAGATTTCTGCACAGAGCTTCTGCTTCAGCTTCTGTGATTCAAAAAACTGTATGTTTGAGTACTTTCTTCAGAGGACCAAAGTTTACCCTTCGTTCCTGTCTTTTTAGTTAGCCTCCAGTTTCTGTTGTGTCTTTTGTCTTTTCATTCCACCTTCTGTTCTCTTACGTGAGATAAATGTTTTTTGCTGGCCCCAGTCATTTGCTGGTTATTCAGGGCTCACAGCTGGACTTCAGCAACGGAACATGTCTGGGCAGGCAGCCTTTAATGCTAAGAAAGCTGCAAATATAGAGAGAACTGCAGATTATTGTGGAAGTATTAAATGTGTTCTAGACTGTGTGTAATGGCCTCTGTGTAGAATTTCAAAAAAAGAAGTTGTGTATGTTTGGATAGCGAGCAGCCTGGCTCCATCACATCTGTAACGCCATTGTCAGCTGTGGGCTGCAGGCCGTGCTTGATAGTGATGCTCTGCTGGCCCAGGAGAACACTTTCTTCAAAAGAGACAGTTCCTATCCTCTGCTCATCATTTGTACTATTTCTTTGATCTTCTCTAACATCAGAGCAGCAATATAAACACTTTTTTTCCTCTGGGGAACAGTGAAAGAACATAGAGGTGACACGCTAGTCATGTTGCTCAGTATATCACTTAATGTTCCTTCAGTGGGGAGCACAATATACGAACCCACATGGTATGCTGGCCCAAGAATCAGTTCATCTTTAGGTGCTTTCTGAGTTTCCTAGCACAGTTCATCGTCTCACTGGAGGTTTTTCTATTGCCTTAGTCTCATCCCTGAGGGAGTGTTTTTTGCCACCTTTGATCTACAAAACGTTTGAAATTTTGCTCTGGTAGCTTATGCTCTCTGATGGTTTCTGTTAGGCTGTTGATGCTACACTGCTTTTCTTCAGCCTTTTTACAGGCCCACTTAAAATAGTCCTGAGACCTACCACTGTGACCAGATCTGCAAATTCCAGGTCAAGAACACTGGCTTTAGGAAAACTAGTCTCTGCTGAGCCCTGGCCCTGCTTTTTAGCATATCTGGCATGCATTCTGGTATAGTAGTCATCACACTTAGTGACTTTTTGGTTGTTTTTTGGGTACTTCCAGGTAGATTGGCAAAGGGATGTTTCATATATAACAGGGTTTAGTTCTGTATGCTGTTCAAGAAGTTGGTCAGAAATGGGGAGCTTTACATAGAGGCATTCCTCAAAATCTTTGCCTTTGCTTCCTCTCTTACTGCATTTTCATCAGTTATGTATCTAAGGTAATGTTAGGACCTACAGGCCAGTTTACTAACTTTTCTTCTCACCGCTGATTCTCCTTTCTGCTCCCTCTTGCCATAACTTTGCTTTTGCTTCAATAGCAAGCTTCCAACTTTTTGCCTCATTACTGAGGCTTACAAATTGTCCTGAAACTCTTCAGCTTTCAGACAGCTTCCTCCTCCTTTTTTCTTCTCCCTGCATTCTTACAAAGCTTTGACTGTATGAGTCTGATTTAGTTTACAATGACAAATGTTTCACAACCTGTTCCTTTCACCCTTACAGATCATTGCAGTTCTTTCTTTATGCTTTTCTTTCTATATGTGACACTTCTGAAACTAGATACTGAAGATTTATGCAGACTTTCAAACACTGCTTGAAAACCTGCAGAGGTTACAAAGGTGGTATTTATTGGAATATGTAGAGTATTAACCACAAGAAAATAAATAATAGTCCAGTAGGTGTTTATTTTACAACCTAATGTCTTTTTTAAAATGGTTTTTTAACTCTCCCTTTTCACACGTCTTAAGATTAGGGTCCCTGCTGATCTAAAGGGAATTATACTCTTGTATGGGCAGGTTTGTTTTTCTTTTAATCCATTTTCTAAGGAACTGTGAATCACAGTCCTTCTAGTGGACTAGTGCCATTTCAGTAGTGCAGAAGGTGTCACCAGGAAAAACATGAAGTTGCTTCTGAAATAATTAATTTCCTCTAGTCCTTTTCGAACATGGGTGATGAGAATCCTGAGCCTGGCAACAAGGTCCTGCAGTATTCTGTGGAAAGTGGATAATTCATGCAACAACGATTTCACTTGTGAAAGTAGTGACCGTCATTAGGACTTGACACTGACAATTGTTCCAGTTCATGAGATGTGAATGATCAGGTGCAGTCACACAGCTACCTATGCTGTTGCCACTTCAATTGTTTTGTATCTGCACGTTTAAAGCAGAAGGTATAGTGAATATATTAAAACTGTCCATTGGAGGAAAACTCAAAAACACCGGAGAGATTTAGAAATACTGGTGTTACCAAAAGCCATGTCCCTAAAATCATTTTGGGTTATTTTGGAAATCTTGCTCAGGATTCCTTTGGAAAGGGAAATAAGGAAACACTTGGAGTTCTTAATGTTGGTAGATGCCGTAGCATGTATGTGATCTGTAGTATAGTAGTCTTTGTTTATAATAAATGATTCCCCTTATCCCTCAGAAATAAGCCAATGGAAAAGAAGGATTTTTTATTTTGCATACCTCATTTGACAAGTTTCTTTCTTATTGAGCTCAGTAACACTTCAAGGGCAAGGACTGAACTTAGTTGGTTAGCCTGTTACTTCTTTGATCACGAGTGGACAGCTTATCCAAAGGTAACTCAAGTGATTTCCTTCGGTATGAAGGAAATGAATCACCAGTGTTAAAATGATTATTAGTTGCTTTATTTGGACGAAGAAATATTGTTGTTTTGGGTTTTTTTAACTGTATCAAGACTGTCACCTTATAGTGAAGATGAACATTTTGTTACGAAGATGTCTACTGCCAAGTAACAAACATACATGTAGCTCATGTTTTTAAACAGCTTTTTGATGCCTTCAACTTTGGCATATACCCAAAAACTGTTTGGGAGGTATTAATTTATATGACTCTGAAGCTTAACCAGGAGTCTTAATGACAAAGGCATGATGAAGCTAGTCAAGCTAATTTAAGTCTTTGAATGTAAATTTTAAATGAAGTTTTTATTGATAATAAATTTACTTTGTTTCTCATTAGTCTCATAGGCTTCAGTGGTAATATCAGTAAAATAAACATGTTTTACAAAGATTTAACATTAAAAATGCTATTAATATGACCCTTGGTACAGCAGCACAATTAGATTTCAAAGTGAGCATTTAGGATGTAACAGCGATTAATGACAACCATCGAAAACAATTTTGAACTCCATCAGTTTAACTCAGGAGGGTAAACTTAATATGATAATTTATCTAGTTGAATTGTATCAGCTTAGCAGGAAAGTATGCAAATATGTGACCCTTACCTAGAATCTAAATGGATGCTGTGCTGATAGATTTATCAGTTCCATTAAAGAACTTTAGGGAACTTTGGAATTTCAGCAATTGTTCCCTTGGAGGTTGAAAACCAAACCTGATCTCATACTGGGACCATTCTGGTCTGCATATTTCCATAATTTGCCTTTGCTACTAATATGACAGCAAGACGCAAATAACTGTTTCTAATAATATCAAATGGAGTTGTGGAGGACAGCATTTTAATGTAGTAAAAGACCTCCCCGTGGGGTTGTTATTGCTACTATAGAACAGCAGTTACACAGTTGCAACAATAGTCTCTTAATTGATTCGTTTAATTAGCAAGAGATGAAGCTTGTGCTGCATCTTGTCATCTGTTGTCATGGGGGCGGCTACAAAAGAATCTTTGCATTTGTCACTCTTTATGGTCAGGTTTAAGTAGAGTAAAATGCATTACAGCTGTAGAGGTGAGTGTTGGTGAGAATGTTTTGTGAGTGTGCTTCCACACAGGTTTTCAGCGTGTGGATATGTCTGGTTTAAGAATCAGCACGGGCTTTGGGGTAGAATTTATGACAAAGCATTGTTTTATGGGGGGAAGATCTTAATCCAGCAATGCCAGGCATTTCTAACCTAAATATGCAAATCTAAGTATTATAGGAATGGTGGATTATTTGGGGCAGCACTGTTGTAGACTAGATTTACTTGGAAGAAATAGGGTCAGATTAGTGAAACCAGCCATCTGCCTTGTGATTGCTTTTCCGTGGCATTTTTGTCTCCAGACTAGATAAACAATGAGTTACATGAGACCATGGGCCATGGTAGGAAGCATGTGTAAAAGAGGGACTTTTGGTTGGTTTTCTCCAGAGTAGTTATGAACACAGATATAGTGCTGTGCTTGTTCCTGGGAGATGAAGTGATTTTTTACTCAGATCTGTTTTATTTACATTTTAAGGGTATGTAAATAAATATATTTTAAAGACATGTAAATATATTGAGACCTTCAGTTTCATTTTTCTCCTCTCCTTGTATTAGTTTTGTCTTCTGTTCAAGGTTTTTCTTCCTTATGGAAGGAAATATTTGTATAAGAGGACAGGCTTCTTGTTAAATGCTAATTAAGAAAAATGAAGGTTAAATTGGCATACTTCCATTGTCATAGCACTGACCTAAAATAAGGCATCTCTTACTAATCTGAAATAAATTAGAGGGGGAAGCAAGTAAATCTGTGCACGTGAAACACTTGAGATGTCTTCTCCTGGTCTGTTTTTCTAAATGACTATGCTTTGTGGTTTCTTTTTGTTTGTTTTTGTTTTTCTACTTGTGTGTTGTAGTGTTTGACAGGCCGTCTAATTTTGGAATACAGTGGTCCTGTCACTCCACGTACCAAAAGGACAATATGCTATTAGAGAAGACATGCTTTCTAGGATAATTTAAACAAAGATTTAGCCCACTTATCATTAAAGATCCCATGGTAATTTCCACGAGGTTCTGAGATTGCTTCATATTCTAGGAGTCTTGGCCAAAGTCCACTTTGTGTAATTACCTTCTGTTTGCACAAATCCCTAATGCAATTTTAGATGTGTTCAGTATTTTTCACTTCCTGTCCTAAACAGTGAAAATATTGCTACACACTGCTCATAATTTACTGTGGGTTATAGCCTAAGTTCAGACAAAGAGATGACTTAGTGAATTTTGTGTTCCTATTGTTAGAGCACCAAGATACATGACAAAAGATGAGTAAACAGTAGGATATAAATTAAATCCATGAACTGATGGAATAACTGATTTTTGGACGTTTTTGTTTCACTGCATTTTGTCTGTCTTTGAGCTAAAATATCTCTGCTGCTAGGACCATCAGTGAGGGAAAGGCCAACTCTCAGACCGTGTCAGAGGTCAAACTTAACAAACCACATGGTTCTTTGAAGCAGCTGGGAAACAGGTGTGGGGCTCTAAGTGCTGTTGTCATGCACTTCGTGCATTTCATACTTTTTTGTGCCCACAGCTGAAACTCTTGACCGTGCACTTGTCTCTTAACTAAAACTGGTTTCAGTTCCTCTTTCTGAATGCTTTTCATGAACTCCAGAATGTGTTCAACCATGTTGTCTTTAAAATGGTCCACTTCTGTGTTGTCTCATTTGATAGAATTTATTGCCTTCTACTTGAGGTTAATTCCTCCTGTCTTCATTACTAAAGCCTTTTTTGTGTGCCATGTCAAATCTTTTTTCCTGATACTTAATTTCTTCTTGCTATTCTTTCTAGTCATCCTTTCTTTGTTCTTTTTCTGCCATATTTAACTTCTCCATCTTTTTGCAGATTGCTTCTCTTGTACATTTCCTGTTTCAGGTTATTTTAGGCATACTTTTTTTTGTGGGGGGGGGGGTTGGGTTTTTTTGGGTTTTTTTGTTGGTTGGTTTTTTGGGGTTTTTTTGGCTAGAAAGATACATGGGTTGAGAAGAGAGATTATTAGTATTAATCTGACATTAACTTTCATGTTTTTTTCTGTAAGTAGCATTTAGGAGAAAGATGAGGATAAGAATGAACTTTAGGAGTTAAGATATGAGTATTATAGATGGGGAATACCAGGGAGTCTTGTAACACAAAAGTCTTTCGTTTGTTTATTCATTTTCTTCATTGCATGTCAAATCAGTGTTTTGAAGCTCTTCAAATTTTTTCCTGTGTTCATTTAAGGCTTTGTGCAAGTAATGGGAATTTATCATGCAGGAACAGACAATTTATTGAATGTTTTTATGAAAGTAAAGTTTCCCATAAATTCTTGCTTGTGTAAATTACATTGAAAATTACTTTAATGATGTTTTAACAAAGGTCCTGTGCATTTCTGCTTATCTGAAGAACAGCAATAGCATGATGCTGCAAGCACTCATTCTGGTAGTACTCACAAGCAGACAGTCTTCATTTCATTCATGCTATTTGGTATTTATAGCCCTTGCCCCACAGCAAGGCAAAGGAAGGTGAAGGACGGAGCAGTGGTAGTAGGAAGTATGCTTGTGTGACCATCTCCCAAACACCAGTCTTATGTCTTGGAGAGGTGCCATGTTGGCAGAGTGCACAGGAAGTATTTGCATAGCAAATTGTGTTATGAACAGCAGAACCACAACAAGGTTCTTCCTGCATCTAATGATAATTGTTTGATTGGGGGGAGGGAGGGAGAAAAGAGAGGTCAGGGCAGTGGGGATGAAAAGGAAGGGCCCACACTACTGTAATGACAGTGAAAACAAACTGCCCCTGTGCCAGAGAGCTTCAGTGTATATGACACAGCAGCAGCTCTGAGTGGGACATGGGAAGGCCAGAAAGCCCAGTGGGTAGGAAAGCTGTGGTAATGTCCTATATTTCCAGTATTACCTCCCTCTCCTCCTTACCCTTAGAGTGATTTCTCCTCACATGCCCTCAAAAGAAATTTTCACTTGCTGCTTTCTTTGACGTCAATCTTCATATGAGGAAAAACAAAGATGTTTGAATTTTAAAATACATTAAGTGTTCTGTTACAAGTCTTCGGGCGTTCCTTGTTTTTTTGTGAGGGTTTTCTGTTATTTTGGGGGTTTTTTTCTCCCTAGGTTTGTCTTTTAGTTATAAAAGAGCTGCAGGGAAGCCCTCCCTTAGCCTTGCAAGCTCCAAGCCCACTGTTAACATTTAACAAATACTCAGCAAGCAGAACAACCCAATGTGCTTGCTGTACGTAAGCCAAGTCTGGACACTGCATCAAGAAAATCACAGCTACATTCTGAAAGGCATCTGTCCCACAGCCTGTTTTTGACACATTGACTTAGAAGAAGAGTACATGATAATGAAAGTATCCTTGTTTGTGGTATAAAATGCTGACTCAGGTTTCCTGTAAAGTGAAAGATAACTTTTGGAAAGTTAGGAAGCATCTCAAGGTGCAACAGAGGCAATGAACTGCTCCACCCTTAAAATCTTTTTCACTAGGCTGCAAGCAAGATGACAGCCCAGAACATTAATGTTTCCTAATTTGTCTTCAATAGCCAAATAGAAATTCAGTGTTGCATGTGGAGTAACTGTACAAATACACTCAGAGAGGCCAGAGAAGACTCTCACAGTCATAGAATATTTGACGTTAGAGCAAACGACTCACTCCTTCAAACCAGGATCAATGAGAGCAGACTGGTCAGGGCTGTGTCCAACTGGCTTTTGAATATCTCTGCAAAATCCACATCTTGACAAGGTATTCAGTGATTTTGCGATTCCTGGGTGTCCCTGGGGCACCTGGGCAGTGACACAGAAGTGATATAAATGGAGAAAATCATGACAAGCAATGTCTGTGCTAATACCAAGTGTAAAAGAGAATAATCATTCTTTTCCCAAGCTTCTATGACTGCACTGAGAAGTATCCAGTTAAGTAGAGGTCATTTCTAATCTGAAAAAGACTGAACACTTGTGGTGGAGACATAGGTGTGTAGCAGAATGCACTAATGTTGTTGTATTCAGGAGTTTTCAGAAGACATCACTGAATGATCCACTCTCAGTGGTTAATCTGTGGAGACCATGCATTAGCAGTGGTGCATTTTGAGTCCAAGATTGATCCAGTTCTATTCTTTTCAGATGTGTCAGCTCTGCGGAAGCTCTTCCAACTTCATGCCAGTTCTTGAAGCATTTTTCAAACCCATGTAGTATTTCAGTTTTGGTCATGTAGCAGGTGCCACCAATTTTGTCATCAGCATTATGAGACTGCTAGGAGGCCTCTTCAGCTGTAGAGAAAAGAAACTGCTGGTTTACTTCTGATTTTCTTCTTGCTGGCTTGGTTTGTTGTTCACAAACTCCACTCCTGCTCTGCTAGAATTATGGTTGAACTGGCATCAGTAAAATGAGAGATGTAACAACTCACCTGAAACATCTCATCTGAGAAAGGATTATTCTCACTGACAGATGATCTTGTGGCGTGGTGCAGCTGCAGTGTGTGCATGTACTGAGTTGAGTAGTTAGCCTCAAATTATGGACAACTCTGCTGAAACTGGGCACTGGCTGCCAAAGAATTTGGATGTGCTGGGGTTGGAGAATGTGCACTCCAATAGCTAGTTGTGTTCAGTAGAAGTAGAGGAGTCTGAGCCAAGCTGTCTTCTGTGGGCTTGATGGAAGCAGGATGGACTCCTGATACCACAGATCCCCTGCAGTGTTGGTCTGGGTAGTGAGTGAGGGAGGGACTGTGGAAGATATCATAAGGCAACTGCATGAGGTTGTAGTGGAGATATCAGGTTGTTTGAACTCATTTTCTATATATAAATTTTGATGAGCAGAGTAAAAGAACGTCTGGGATGGAAGTCAGGCTGGAGGTTGTGATTTCCACTAATTTTCATGTATGACAGTGTGAGATGCCTAGCCATGAGCATGTCAGATGCTTGGTTTTATGCACAGACTGCTAACTGAATGGCATATATTAGTTTTTGGCTTCACTACAGACTGTCATACTCTCCAGGCCGTCGTGGCTTCTCCGCAGCAGGAGACAAGCAGCAGAGAAGTTCCTCTGCAGAAAAGCTTTGTGCAAGTGCAGCTGCTTCCTAGGAAACTTACTGCCACAGGCATGCTCAGTGTAGGGCTGAAAGCCCAAGCAGCTATTAGAGTAACCTCACTCTCTTGTGTCCAGGCTAGAGCCACTTCTCAGTACCAAAGGATTTGTCTGTGACTGATAGCTCAGAACTAGACCTCCAGGGCAGAGTAACCCAGTGCTGTGCAGCCCTCCTGAGCTCAGCCTGAAACTGCCTGTGTTTTGGTTTTGATCCATTTCTCATTTAGTGTCAGGATTTTCTTATGTAATATACAGCTAAAAGTGATTTTAAAGTACTTTGGCTTAATCGTGTTTTTGTTCCCCACCCCCATGCTTTTATGTTTGAAGGCTCCATTAGTGTCCATAACAAAGAGAGAGTAACACAGATGGTAAACATTTTTACCGCGGAACACCAGCAGTGAACACCATATCACTGATTTAGGAGTCTCTGTACTGTGCTTGCTCAGCTGTATATAATCACTCTCATTTCCTTCTCTTGGGTTTCTGGCCAGCTTAGGGAGACTTTACTGGCGAGCTCAGTGAAGCCTCCCTGGCATCCCCGGGCTATTGCTCAGTTTTGCTTATGTGCCACTTCAGGGAGCAAGAAGCTCCACACTGGAACCGCTATGAGCTTTTGGCTGGCATGTTCTCTGATTGTCAGAAATGTATTTTCACCAAATATATGAGGCTAAAATTAAAACTCTTTTGGGTGAGGAAAATATCTGCCTTAGCTGCCAGGCAGTCATAGTGCGTTTGAATGCCTCCCTGATATAAAAGATAATAAACCTTTGGAAACTGTGATTAGCCTTGCTAGGGTTTTGTGGTATAGTTGCCATGGTAGAAGCTAGTGTACATTTGGTACAAACAATAACATGCTTAAAGTTTCATTTTTCATTCTGGGAATGCAGATAGAAAGACGAATGGTATGAATAAGGGTTGTTGGTTCTCTGTAGTATTTCAAATAAAACTGTAAAAAAATAATTCAGTTTGGTGCAGCATTTTACCGAGCCAACTGGCTGAGAGGTTCTTGTGTTATCTTCCTTTTCACTTTTCTTTGTACAAACAAAATAGCAGACTTAGGCTCTGTCTATCAAAAATGCATGTAGCTTTTCTTTTGTACTTAGACGAGGGAGACAAAATCTAACTAAAATTTCATGTTAGCATTCTGCTCGTAAAATAAAACAGTGGCCTTTGGGCCAGAGGAGGTTTTTTTCAAAACAAGCATGCACTACGGTCTATGTAGTGGTTGCCCATTTTGGTGACTTGTTTACTGGTGTGCCTTTCATATCTAAGTTCTTGGCTACAGAAAAAGCATTCAAATACTTCTCTCTTTGTCAGAAAAAGAAGATGAAAATTGTCTGAAATTGGAGCCAAGTTCACATTCTCTGGGGTACTATTTCAGCCTTTGGAAGGACCATCTAGTGCAGAGTAACTGAAAACTTGAGCTAGGTTTGTTTGAACAATCTAAACTTAAAGAAGAGACAGCAAAACAAATACTTTTTAATTCTTGTGCTTTTTATATTTATACTGGCAGTGGTTTCTTCCTCAGATAAAACGTTTTGATATTAAGCAGTTCCTCTAATTTTACTGGGCTCTGTTTCTTTTTATGGTAACACACACTGTGCAGGAAGGTCATTATACGGCAGAAAAAAGCTGTCAGCATAAAAGAGAAAGTTAACATTGCACATGTCTTTGTTTATGGGGTTCCTGGAATGTGTTGTGATTTGAGCCAAATGATGGCTTAAACTGATCTTTCTAATATGCTGGACGGCCTCTCCACACATTCTGCTGGTAGCAGGTACTTCACCTTGCAGGTACAAATTGTAAAATTATCTGTGATCTCATCTCAGATGTTTCCTTTGTATGTTGCTAGTATTTGCTTTACAGACCATTTTTATTTTTGGTAAAGGTTGGTGGAATGTGGTCATGGTTACACTCAATTAATCCAACTGTGTATGATGAGAACATTGACATGAATAATTGAAACATGTGTTGGCTGTGTACACAAAACCAGTTGAGGATAGTGCCAGTCTCAGTGTTGCCTAATGACTGTATGTCACAGGGAGCCTTGCAAACTGCACTGGTGATTTTTGTCTCGTTTAGCGTTGTATTAACATCTGTGGTAAAAATGGACATTCATCAGCTGGTAGTTTTGTTTGACTTCCAGAAGAAAGATGAAAGAAAATGCGGCTACTTTACATTTTTTTACTTCCATCCCCAACAAGTTTCATGGCTAAGGTTAAACGAGGGCAAAGGAGTAAAAATGCTGAATAACTGTTAGGTTACACAAGCAGCAGTAAATTCTTTAATTTTGTACCTTAATAAGAGAAGAGTAAAACCTTGTCTTCTCTGAGCCAAAACTACTGCCTTCAGTTTCTTCTTGAAATGAAGTTTCCTCATAAACTGACACGAGGCTGACCAGGTGTTAACTATCTTAGGGATTCCTGCTGTACCAGTCCTGTGCAGGAGTGAGGAAGGAGTCCTGATGACTTGGAACATGAGAGATCAAATCAACAATTAAAGGATAATAGTGAATTGGGAAGGAAAGGGAAGATGACTAGCCAGGAAGGATTAGCCCGAGTCAGGAACACATTTCCTGAAATTACTCAAGCAGGTGCTTAAAGGGAGGTGGGTTATTCTCTTAAGGAGTGATTTTTGTAAGTGTGTGAGCCAGCTACAAGGAGGTCTGAGAGGCCATCGAGGAAGAAACTCCTCTGGGCAACAGAAGGTTACTGCCTCATAGGGTCAGAGAGAAAGTAGTGTACTCTTGGAAGATAACAAGATTTTTGCTCTTCTGCCTCTGAGAGGCAATGTGTATTGTACTATGAAGGTGGTTAATGTGCTAGCCCACTGACCCTTTCCACTGGGAAAAAAGAAATGTTTAAAGAGCTAATATACATATTGTCAGTCTGTTTTCTTTGTATAATATCACTAGATATTAAAGGCAAGACTTGCTGAAAGGAAAACAACTGGTGTAAGCTACTGAGGCAAGTTTCACAGGGAAAAACCAGCATTTTTTATTAGACCAGCCAATGATGTTGGGAGGCAAAAAAGCAGCATTTAAGTTCTTTGCCTGTTCCCTGCTGAAGCTTCAGTGGGGAAGGGGGATAAAGTTTTGTCTGAGATGTTTTTACAAGCTCCACCCCTGTACTTTGATGTTGGGGAACTGGAACCAGAGAAAGGGATGAATTGGACATGGGTACGAGCGGGGAAAGGACTATCTGTTTTTGTTCTGAAGAGCTAGTGTAGCATGATCTATCAATGCAGTGTGAGCACTGTTTGCTGAAATGGTCTGGCATTAACAGATACTGCACCTGCCTGAGTTTAGATATTGCAGCTACCTATGTTTATTAAAACATTGTCAGATTGATTTTGTGTGCTCAACTGTATGCACATCTGCCTTGTGAATCAAAATGAAGATTTGGTTTTCTCATTTTCAATGTGTTTCATTACACTGGATTCCTTTACAAACCAAGCTGGTATTTGTTTGGCTGAGTTCATTTTGGAGTTGTATGGGAATGGACACCTCAAATGCTAATATCTGATTTTTTATGCACCCTCTAATACCTATGCTATTTTTGGGAGGGATTAGGATTCTTTGGGCAGTGGTTTTGTTCAGGAGCAATTACATTAGTGTTCAATAAAGCTGAGATTGTATATTTTGCTATTTATAAAATGCTTGTCAAAGCATTATCTAGTAAATACTTATTTCACCTAAAGGAAGAAAGCATAGTTGATTTGGATGGCAGAGGTTTCAACAGACAAACCTGTTTCTTCTGGCCTCAATCTAAAGAAAAAGGAGGGAGGCCTGCAAATACCAAGTATATAAAATTCCAGTGTATTTTATTGGACAAGGAAACTTTATGTTAAAAAAACACTGTACTTTGAATGATTTCCAAAATATATTGTTGGATTCAAAGTTGGGAACTGTAATTGCTTCTGCATCCTGACAGAGCTGCAGGATCTGGAGCAGCTTAAGAAAGGTGAAGACTGAAGGCCAGATTTTCCGAGGCAGCTTAGTCCCACTAAAATTAATGCAAGTTAGGCACCTAAATGCCTTTGAAATCTGGCTCTGAGCCTGTAGTTTTTGTTGCTGTTAATACTTCGGACATTTTCTTTATGCCAGCCCTTCGGTTCAACTCAAGGAACAGGAGCGGGATTTCCTGTGTCGGTCAGCAACGTGCTGTTTAGCACTGGAGCTAACCCCGAGCAACGGGCTGGGCAGTGCTGCTCTGGGACTCACTCTACATTAATATTGCTCTAGTAGAAGTCAAAGTTTAATTGCCAATACACCATTTGACTCCATTCCAAACTACAAATAAGTTCTGAAGTAAGGAGGATGTCAAAGAACCATTTCCCCTTCCCTTCCCCCACATTTTTTTTTTCTCCTGGGTTTCAGTGTTCCTCCCAAGACTTATTTTGAGAAAATAATATATATCCCAGCAACAGAGACATCATTGTACTGATCTTGTTGTGTAGTCATAGTTTTATTTTATGGATAATAATACTATGCTGTTTTTAAAGGAAGGAACAGCCTTAGAAAGTCAGGCTGGAAAATAGCTAAAAAGTATAATTGTTCTCCCATCAAATTATAAAACTCTACTGTGCTAGCTGAAAGCACATAATGAGTAGAAAGTGAGCACTAATCTATTTGGCTCTGTCTGAACCTTCATATTTCTATTTATCTCAGTGGGAGTTTTTAATATTCTACTGATGTTATTTTATATTTTGCTGACTTTCAGGTTGAGATATTGGCACTTAAAATCACATTGACTGCCTGAATGTAAAATCAGGCTTTATGAGAATTAATCAAATCATGCTATTATGAGTCTTGGAGGTGGTAGTAAGCAATATAAATGGTGTCTGAAAATGATGTAATGACCTGGTTTTGCCTTTATTTCAAAGCTCTTTTTCATACCCTTGAAAGTATTTTGCAAAGGTGTATGCATATTAAGGCTCAGATTCTGCTTACATTACTAGGAGAGTATCTCTAGTTGATCTAACCAACAGTGCTAAAAGCATGAATGAAACTTCTTTCCAGTTGCTACTTCAGTAATTGCAAACTGCTTTTCCCCGGTCCCCAGTTTGCCATCTGATTTTCCCTGGATGCCCTGGCTCCCCTCCACTGCAGTTCCAGACCATGGTTATTGAACATGCAGTGGCTTTGCAGCTGATTCAGTGAGGACTGCAAAAAATTTGGAAAGATGAGCAAAACTTGATTTAAAGTTTTGACATATGAGCACACATACCACTGATTGTGGTGGTTGAATGTGCAGTGGTGAGGAATACAATAAACTGCAGCTGTTGTTGGTAGTTCAGTACGTGGCTGGAAAATGTTTTTTAACATAACAGCAAAAACCCTTTTGTTTACTCTATAACAAAACTGAAAACACCCAAAAAGGTAAAAATTAATTCAGTGTTGTAAATTAAAAATATATTAAAATCTGCTATGCAAATACACAATTTAGTTAATTTACTGTGAATATTGAATAATCTTGGAAGAATTATGAAAATCTTTTATTAATATCTTCATCTTATCTGTCAAGTTCCTTATTCACTTTGTGCCTGTGCTGCCAGAGGGTGAGTTGACTCTGAAATTCAGGCTCAGATTTAAACAGCTGGAATAAATGAGGCATATTAGAGGGGAACTCATGAATGAAATCCAGTTCTGCTTGGAGGTGTGAATACAAGTTGTTGAAAAACAAGTTCTCCAGTACTTCAGTGATTGCCACTGGTACAAATTTTACAAGTGTGTGTCATTTGTCCATCTACTTGCTGCTGTGTCCTTGTGGTAGAGGCAATAACACAGCTACAAGCATGTTGACATCTTCCAGTAGCAAGAAAAATGGTTAAAGGATTAATTCTTTATTCTTCAAAAGTCAGTATTGTGGCATTGAATAAGTCCACCAAATTTCAGCATAGGCTGATGGGAATACAAAATGAAACGTGCTAGTATAAATCTATTACATTTATATGTAGCACAGGTAAATTAGATCACTCTTACCTCCATGCAAATCAGTGGAAGTTGCAAATTCTTCCATCCTTCAGGAATCAGGGTGTTGATAGTTTAGGTTTCTCCACTGTCTCTTATTTGGAGTAAGTTATCTTTCATGAGAGGAGACAGGACTATTAAGACCTTTTTTAATATGATTTTGTCTGCAGCTTGCCAGTGACATCTTTACTATGCAGGCATGCATGGTGGCCCAGTGGGAGTTTCAGTTCACTTCTGGTTATTTCCCAGGCTTTGGCCAGAGAATTTCTCAGGCTCAGACAGTTCTGAGTGATTGTTTCAGAGCAATCCTCTTCTTCACTACACATCAGTGCCAGATTTTCAAAGATGCATATACAGTACAATATGTGTGAGAATTCTGTCTCTGCAGCCCGAAGACATGTATTTAAAAAGGCAGTTCTCTATGTCTGGTTTTGAAACTCCCAATGATACTAAAGTGATGCTACAGATAAATTCTTTCAACAACTGAGAGGGAGCGAGATGAATGTTTTAATCAGAACAAAGAAAAAGCACGTGTACTCATCAGTAACAGTGTCAGTGGGGAAAATTTACTTTTTTTTAATTAAAAAAGGCGAAAAATTAAGTCATACTGTTAGACAAATTGTTTCTGTTTCAGATTATCTGCTTGCATCATTACTTATTAATCAATACTATTTTTCTGTGCACACAGAACTTATTTATTGTATTTATATAACATGGCCTGATGAACAGGGTGGCTGCTTACAGTGCAGTGATATTGAAGTAGTTTGAGTCATAAATATTTTTAATGATCCCGTTGTTGATGGATGGATTATTCCTCTCGGCAAAGGCGTGGGCTCACCCAAGTATCTTAAGAGAACAATTTGAGTGTCAGTTTCACAAGTGAAAAAAATCCGAAAAGGAAAAGGAAGCAATTCATTCACAACGGGACATGGTGCAGAGGAGGATAACCTGCCTTCAAAGATTTTTGTTTCGAGTATTATAATGTTTAATAAATAGTTTACTTCAAAGGCCTTTGCTGGAGAAAAAAAAATAAAATAAGCAGCTTTCCTGCTATTCTTGTTCACTGGTCCAGTGTTGCTATAAGTAGCTCATATCCTGTTCTCTGTGGTCTCAGGTGGTTAGCTTTTGTTTGGGAAACTGAAGCTTCAACCGAAAGAGCTGTGCCTACCAGTTAAATTATTGGGGAGTTGACAATATGTCTTGAAAATCAATGGAACTCATTGTGGAACTTGGCAGGGTGACTTCGGCAGGGGAGGAGGGGTCTCGGTATTATTTTGGGTGATGAGCAAAGGCGACAGAACAGATCATGTAAAAATAGAAGTTGCTAAGAAAGGCATCCAAAGTAGATTCTTCACTTTCATCTTCCCCCACCACATACTTTTTTCCAAGCATTGTTAAAGTTTCATAGAGTACAAGATATACTGGGAGGTCATTTGATCTGTCCTTGGTGTCATGATTAACTAAACCAAAACCCATTCGCATTTGAAGTTCTTTTTACCTGTTTTGTATCCATCTCAGTATTTCTGTATTGTTTTATTTCTGCTAGATGTTGTGCTTTGTGTTCCACTGAATAAAGAAATGACTCAAGAGTTAAAGGAAAAGGCTTAAATGTTTCCCAAATAATTACAACGTAGGTTTTCTAGGTCTGGGCATACAAACTAAGCTACTGTTTTTCTTCTGTTGATTTTACTTCTGAGTTGTTTCAAATCATTTGAGGTAGTAGTGTTATGTTGCTGCCATCCTTCTAAGCCTCGTGGGGATGAGGCAGATGCCTGGGGGTGTAACAGAGACACATCCTCTGGCCCCAATTTCAATGTCTTCCCTATGAAATATTCTGTATTTCCAGCCATGACAATGCCAACTCTACGACAATGAAACAGGAAATACTCTCCTTATATGTGATTTTTGTGAGGAAGATGTTTCTGTCACTAAGGATTGATGAGGTAAGAAGAAGAAGTCTGAGTGCAAAGACAAACAGGAGTTCTTCAGAAACAAGATACTGTAATCACTTGTAAGGAGGGCCTCAGACAGGCAAAACACAGCCTTTCTCCAAGACCACATATTTTGATCTGTCTCAAAGTTTCTCTATTCCATAATCTGTGATCTACAGTAATATCCTTGACTAGTCTGGCTGGAGGAAAGTTGGTTTTATCAAATAATCCACACACAGAAAAGTAGAGGTGAATCGGAGGGTATTTTAGAATTCCACCACCGATTATTTTGAGTCTTTGCTATTGACCATGTATTTTGTCAGTCATCATCTGATGAGTGGGAAATACTTAGTCCTCAGAATGTGTTGAGGAAGCATAATTGCTTCAAAACAGCCCTTGTTCAACTTACAGCTAATGAGTAACAATTACAGACTAATCAGTGTTGTAATGGTAATTAGTAAAGTGGGCAAAATAACTGGAAGTGAAAATGATTATACTTGCCTGTTTGGTATTCCACATTGAGCAGTGGCCTATTCCTTTAATCAGAAATCATATATGGTAAATTTTGTATTTATGCTACTATGCCACTTGGACAAATCCAGTTGTTTGAAGAGAGAGGACATACAATGCAGTGGTGACCAGGATTGCCAAGATGTTCAAGGAAAGTTGTGCCTTGTATCACCATGGGCCATTTCAGCCCTCTTCTCCTTCACCACATATGTACATGCTCACATTCTGCCAAGCTCCTGCCCCACTCCTACAGGCTCTTCCTTACTCAAAGGCCATGTCAAAATTTTTGGTGTATGAAACCTTTGTAGATGAACCCTTATCTGCCGTCTCCCCAGTCCTGTGTTCTTTCCCTATCTCCAGGTCCAATAATGTCTTCCTCTAGATAAACTACCTGTAGAAAATTCAGAAGCTATTTGTATTTTATCCTAAGCAAACTGAACTGCCATGGAGGAAAGCCATGAAAATCCCTCCCAACCACCCACCAGCAAATTTATGAAACAGTGACTTGACTAGTTTTTATTTTTTTTTTTCACAGAAGGACTTTTGTGAAGAGGTTGTTCCCATTATCCCACTGTGAAAAAAACTATATATCTGTGCTTCCTTTTGAAGGAGAATGTAGTTGTGCTTTTCTGTCCTGTGATCTTTTGCTATTGCTTCCTGACTCATTTTCCAGAATTAAAAAAATATCAGCCTGACTTTGACCTGTCCTAATGGAAGGAACCAAATATTAGACATCGCAATCTGAGATTTCTTGGGACAGTAGGGAGAATCGGGTGCTTCCAGGAGTGATTCCCTTCCATGTGCTTCTCTGCTTGGTCTGTAAAGGGCTGGAAGTTCCCGTGTTCAGACTTTGTTATCTAACTTTCATGTGTGTAATGTACCCAGGACATCTATAGGAATCTGACAGCTATAGTGCAGGACCTACAGGTGCCCTGTAGAGCAATGTGCAGAAGTGAAATGGGACACCTTAAAGCATCCAGAATGGCAAATGGTACCTGAGCTTCACCCCTAAAGCTGAGATGTTACAGGAAGTTTCTCTTAGAGCCTAGAATTTATTGGGAGCATTACCAACAGAATTTCTCTTTACTGTGTTATGTATTATCTAACAAAACTTCCTTTAGAATGCCTTTCAAATATATGAGAACAAGAGAAAGCCTTGTTGCTGGTCACAATAAACTATCTTCCATTTAACCCCCTCCCCCAATACATTCTTTCCTCTGTAAAAGGAAAACTGTAAGATGAGAAGTTTTATAAACATCAAAACATAAATAAATTCTTACATGTATATCTACTTATGTAAATGCGTACATGTAATTTTTATATACACACTGAATTTCTATGCTTATGTTATATATAAATATTGTTTATGAAGATTGAACTTAGAAAAAAGAAATAGTTTAATGTAGATATGAGTGAATCAGCTGATGATTCACACACTTTTTGTGTTCAGGTGGTAAGGTTCTGCATGTGATAAAGAAGCTTGATTAATTCCCCCCCCCCCACACCCCCTCCCGTGTAACTTTGTTGATGTGAATGTTAAATGAATTAGTGAAATTATTAAGTCAGTCAGTAACTGGCATTTCAAATTAAAAAGTCAAATATTGGGAAAATGAGGCTGGGAGGAATAGGAACAAAAATTTAAACCAGCAAAGGTAAAGTATTCTCTGGTAGTCCTTGTTGACTCCACTAAATTGCCTTACTGCCCCACTGGCGAACTTTCAGTTTTGTAGACTCCAGGAGTTACAGTAGCTCTGCATTGTACATATGCTGGGTTGATTACTGTTTGTCATTATGTGCATCTGAGTTGTAAATTACGGAAACTTGTCTTCTGCTTGTGGTCTAATATTATAGGGGAAATAATTTAAAGCATAGATTGTTCATTGCAATTCAGTTTTATATTTATTCTGTTAAGCTAGATACAGCATTTATGCTATTCTTGGTGGGAATTGTGGCAGATTATGGTTGCCATAAGGATGTTTTCATGAAACACAGGTAAAAGGGAGGAAACACGGATGACGCATACTGGCTTGCTGTATTTTTTGCAAGCAGATAGCAAAACAATGATAGATGTTATGTATGATCAGATTATTTTTTTAAAGGAAACAAGCTATTTTAGATTTGCATTAATTCACGTTTTTTTTAGGAAAGCCAACTTAACTCTTAAAACATATGTCTTAAAAAAAAGCTGTCAAGTTGTAGTTGATTTCTGAAAGATGTGAACTGTAAAGATTGTTTATATTTAAAATCACCATTCTCTCTCTCCATAAACATATATATATATATATATATATATATAAAAATGTGCCCATGTTATTCTAAAGCATTCTGCTTTTGTTTTCTTGGCTCTTATGCAAAGAATATCTGAATATTAAATCAGGTAAGCAAGGATGAGCTCAAGTGTGCTACAGAAGTGCTTTTCTTCAGCATACTTCCTAAAATTTTCTATAAAGTCAAAGTGGGATTGCTCATTACATGTAAAGGTTGAGGAACTTGTGAGGAAAAAGGAGTGGTACCCTGGTAGCTGGGAAAATGACTGGTGTGTCATGACTTCAGAAATCATGTAAGCTAGGTTGAGTTATTCTATTAAAAATGAGGACTGCCTTAAAAAGATTAAAAAGCTGAAGGATTGTGGGGATTCAAGGACATGAACTATAAGGGAGAAAGAGCAACCAGAAGACCAGATCCCATTGAAAGGGGACACCTTTATCTCTAGTGTCTTCTAAAATCTGCTTTTCTCATGTTTTACTTTAAAGTAGCTGTAAACAAAATGGCTTTGCCCAAGTCTCTGTTTTTAGTTCATTTTGAAGTTAACAAGTTTTGTCAATCTCATTAACATTAGCTTTGTTTTCAGTGTATGTAATATAATTTGAAATTAATCTTAGCTTATAGTAACTGATATTACATTGATACTTTTTTTCTAAATGAAAAATGCTGTCTTGGGATATCCTCCTAAGAACTAAACATTTCATTTTTACTCTGTTTTGAACAAAACAAATTGAAATGTATGCAATATGCTCTTCACAATACAGAGTTGTCTTTCACATGATACTCATGATGCTGAAGAGTTCAAACAATCACAGATGAGAATGTCCAACATTTCTTTCTTGAGGCTTTTTTTTTTTTTTTTTTTTTCCGTCTGCTACCCTGTGTGCATTAACCTTGTCAGAGGATAATGATGTTCAGTGTGCAGTGGTCCTGCCTGGTAATTTTTCAGATTGTTTCTATACTGCTCCTGACTAGAAAATTCAGATTCTCCTTATGTGAAACCGAAAAGAAGTAGTAAAAAGAAAAAACTCAGCTTTCACTTCAGTTACAATTCAGTCATACACCAGAAAATACACATTTCTGAGTATTGATTGTGTTCATTTACCACAGCAAAGTGCATTCATTGATAACTACCTGCTGGTATTGAATCAATCTTACGTGAAGCACGGGGCATTATTGTCAGGTAGGGTAAATAATATTGATTCTATTTTAAAATGAATGAATAAGAAGAAGAAATTAATTTGATTCTATGAAGTCATTAAATTATGTTCTATCAACTATATAAACAGTGAAGGTCATGATAATATGATATCATGAGGCAAGTTACAGCTGCAAACTTTAGCAAGGTTTCCCCTCCATAACTGCAGCAGAGACATTTTTGTTTTGTTTTGTATTAAAGGAGAAAGAAAAACCCAATGCTTGTAATCGATCTTAAAGTAGGATCCCAATTGGTACCAAATCCTCTGACACTGTTAGTGGAACTGCAGTCTTAAGTGACTTCAGCAAACCAGGTCCTTGGTCATATTTTAGGTCACCAGATTTTGAAGCGTTGAATATTATTGTGACTAATGAATTCTGCAGTCAAAAGTCCTTATCTTCCAAAATAAGCAAATAATCAGGAATGGGAGAAGGGAGTTTTGTTGATCACACCATTTTCCTTGATTGTCTTTCAAGCTATTGGCTCTATGAAAAAGTAGCAAGGAAGGACAAGTGCAATAAGCACAACTACTACAAACATGAGTAAGCCATGAAGATGGCCTTGAATTGCTCTATTCCCCTATAATGATAATGAATTGTCTTACAGAAAAGTTGTTAAACAGCAGCAGCTAAAGCACTGATACTGTGAAACATGGAACCCTTTTTGGATTACATGTGACCATGCAACTGAGATATAGTCATTGATCATAGACCTCAAGCACTGTCTTCATAGTCTGTACAATTAATCTTGAAGTCTTAGCATATGAAAAAAATAAGTTACCAATTATCACATACCATATGAAGAGAGCAGGAGACCCTGAGGGTTCTGCCAGTGCCCTGTGACCCTTGTCTCATTTCAAGTATTTAGTATCAAATAACTTGCAACAAAGTTGTAGCTGGTTGAACAGCTGTCTAGAATTCAACACTTTTGGAAACAGTAGTAAGGTCAAAAGATCTAGAGGAATATTTATGAATATATGTTTATGAAAAGGAGAGAGAGAATGTGATCCGTATGACTATAACTGGTGGATACAATTTCATCTTGAGTGAAATTTGTCTGTAGAAAGTAATCCATAGAGAAATGAAGGTAGATGAATAATTATCAGTAATCAATATAAACATCTGTAGATACTCTTCTTTAACCAGAGTACCTCAGTATCATATATACAGATGTCTTTAAGCATTGGGTTTAAAGGTCTAGAGGGACTCAAGTGCCTATTTTGTCACCTACAGCAAGATTCAAGTGCTGTTTGATATGTCTGAGTCCAAGAAAGTGATCCAGAAAGCTTAAGAGCCGCTAACATTCTGAGTGTCCTCAGGACACCTACAATAGGTTTCACAGATGTCTAACTAAAGGTACCTGCATCTTCTCAGCAACTGTACTCTGGAGAAGTGGATATCAAATCACTTATCTTCACTGTGCTGCTCAAACAAAGTGATGAGTATAACTCATCTCAAGGTCTCCTGAGAGAATAGTGTTCAAAAACATCTAGCATGGGTGGGCATCATTGAGTTCAACCAAAGCCTAGCAGCTATGGCCACATGGATCAAAATTCATAGCATTGGGAGAGGTGGTCACTTTTTGCAGCTCCCCTTGCTGCTGAGAATGCTTGCCTAGAAAACTGCAAGTAGGGGTTCTGTGCTGACTTCCACATGACAGAATTAAAATCTACCCTGTCCCTGCAGTATGCTGTAATTGCCAAGTCTTAGAGAGTTAGGGGTAGAAACCTGGTGCTTGATCCATTCTACTGGCAAAGCAAATCTGAGTCCCCATTTTCAGAACCATGTCCCTGAGGGAGGCTGGGCAACTGGACCAGAGCTTAGAATGCAGTTTTTTCCTGTCCCCAGCTGAGTTCCTTAGCCTTTAAGCCACATAACTAGTTTTATTCCTTCCTTGTCCTGTTTCTCACTCATGAGTCCATAACTAACTGCCTGCCTTACACAGCAGCAGTGTTCTTTTTTAAGCACCTTGTATTCAAATTTGTAAATATTTAAATTACTGAATCCATTTTGAAGTATGGAGTGCTGAGCTGCATCTTGACTGCCCTTTCAATATATCTACCCTGCTTGGTCATGTGTGTTGCAGTTTTAGTCGTCTACTGATGAAAGTCCATCTTTGGCACCCAGAGCAGTATTGCATTGTCAGTCAAATTCCAGCCATGTTGGATATATTTAAAATTTAAAGAAATTTTTTTGCAATGTGTCTCACTTTGAAATTCTATTAGCAAATAATGTTTTAAGAGTGACCTGTTCGACTTTGATCTTATCCCACCATAAAATGTTCCCAGTTCTTTTTCTTTGCAGATTGGACAAACTGGGAAGCTTAAAACATCAGGATAACCTGTGTGTTTCTTCCTAACTTCCTACTCTTATATGAGTAGTGAGAGCATTATGATAGCTAAAATCAGTGCTAGTTATTTCCAGTCTTAAAACCCTTTCCTTTTCTTCATGTTACTCTACACAGCAATGCTCAGGAATTTGCCTTTTTCACCAACATTCTTTGTTGTTCCAAGTTCCTTTTCCTACTCCCACACCAGCTTTATGTAATTATTGATACACAGGCTCACTCTCGTTGCTATTTATGCCAAGTGTGATTAACAAGTATGTTGAAAATAGATGTCTAACTATGGATGTGTTACCCTACCATATTATTGCTGCTAAAATTCTTTCCAGTTGACTGATTTTTACCTTGTGGCCAGTAGATAATTCCTAATCTTCTCGTGGGGTAGAAAAATTCACTATGTGATTAACAACAGACTTGAGAATGAGTTCAGATTTCTTGTGAATAGTGCTTTTGTTTTTTTGAAGCAAGGAACCACAGTTAAAAAAACACAATGAAGTTTTCTAGTGATTGAAATAAACCCACTTACAAGTTGTATTTCACCTTTTAAACCAGCAGAGAAATTAGCCTGGTGACTTTAGAAAATAGCTTTTGGATCTAAACCAATAGCAGCTCCAGATGTAATAGTCCAGATCTACTGTAGGTTTCTGAGCAATCATTCTGTTGGATTACACTCAGAAAAATGCTGCTATGAGGAATAAACATAGTTTAGATACGTAATAAGATGGGACAGAATGTATAAAATCTGAGCAACCTGGTCTGGTGGGAGGTATCCCTGCCCATGGCAGGGGACTGGAACTAGATGATCTTTAAGGTCCCTTCCAACCCAAACCATTATGTGAGTCTATGAAAATTCATCTCTAAAACAAATCTTATAATGGGAATTGCAAATATATTTCCCATGGCATTAAAAAAATGATTGTTCAGTGAAGTGAAGAGCAGAACTGATAAAATATTTATTCAAAGTCCGTTATCTTTGAGTTTGATTTGCATTTAAAGAAATATTCCTAGCTTTCTGTCTCCACTCTTTTCATTGGGATTTTCTGAAACAGTTTCACGTGATCCTTTAAATGTTGTGTCAAAAATTAAGTCAGTAACAGAGATCAAATACAGAGATCCATATACTCTGTGCTCTGAATGCTTCACAAAAATTCAATCTAATTAAAAAAAATAAACACTAAATCACTTTGAGAACTTCAAAATATTGCTGTGAGGACAGAGGTCAAATCAATTATGAAGTAATGGCCAAAGCTCACATACTATTAACTTTTGGGGGTTTGGGGGGTTATGAGTTGTTAATTGAGGTGCTCTAGTCTGATGGTAGTTTGGGTGATGGCCTTCTACTGACCTATCAAGTGTATCTTGTAGAATGGCAGCATCTTGGGTTTGGGAGAGACCTCTGGAGATCATCCAGTCCAACCCCCCTGCCAAGGCAGGGTCACCTAGAGCAGATGACACAGGAACGTGTCCAGGTGGATTTGGAATGTCTTCATAGAGGGAGACTCCACAAGCTCCCTGAGCAACCTGTTCCAGTGCTCTGCCACCTTCAGTGTGAGGAAGTTCTTTCTCATGGTGAGGTATGGCATAGAGTAATGTCCATCACTTCATCTCCAGTCCCAAATCAACTGAATAGTGTTGCTGCTCACTGGTCTACTCCCAGGACTCACATGAATGTTAAGGCTTTGGGCTAAGACAGCTGAGTCATAATTTTTCTAATCACGGGATCTAATAGTTTGGGCTGAAAGGAACCTTAAAGATCACCTTGTTCCAACCCTCCTTCCATGGGCAAGGACACTTTCCATTAGATCAGATTGCTCAATGCCCTGTCTAATGTGGCCTTGAACACTTCCAGGTATAAGGAATCCACAACTTCTCGGGGCAGCCTGTTCCAGTGTCTCACCAACCTCACAGTAAAGAATTTCTTCCTAATATCTTGTTAAATGTAACCACTTTCAGTTTAAACCCTTGTCTTATCACTAGAGGCGCTTGTAAAATGTCCCTCTCTAACTGTCTTGTCGACTCCTTTAGGTACTGGAAGGGTGCTAGAAGGTAGAAATGGTCCCTAGAGTAAAACTGGTTCCCTGTTTTCCTGACTTTTGAGTCACATTTGGGCTTGAAGAGGGAAGGAGCTGTATTACTTGGTACTGAGAGGGTATAGCAGCAGAACTCCAAATGTGTGTTTTGAACTAGGAAGGAAGAAAAAATGTAAGTGCCTTCAGTGTTAAGTGACAGATGATCAGGGGTTTGTATTGCCATTCTGGATTTATGTACTTCAGTTCTGCCTAAGTGTCCTGCTTTTGGTGTGTCTTTTTGGATGTAGTCCTTAGATATGAGCAAAGGTGGTCATGTAAAGTTTGAATGGCAAAAGCACTAGTCTGTAACATAAAAGAGAATTTTAAGTCCTAAATGAATAGTGCTTCTAGTAATAGCTGCATAGATGCAACAGCATGTATTTCTGACTTACAGAGGTTAGAGAATGTGCATCTATTGGTAATGTAGATATCCTTCCTAATGCCGTGAAATGATCATTGGAAATTTAATGGTAGGAAACAGGTATAATGCCAGTGCTGTGCTACTGCTGAGACTTTCATGGTGATTTAGTATCCAGAGAAATTAAAAAACATAATTAAAAACTGTTTTAGGATTTTCATAATCTTACCATCATGTTTTATGTTATTTTTATTGCATCTCAAATAAAAACTAAATTTCTTTAAACTTCGGAATGAAAAAATAGAGCACAGTTTAGTAGTTTTTCACAACTCCATCTTGAAGAAAACAGTGAGATGTGGATTCCTCCTCCCTGGAAGTGTTCAAGGCCACATTAGACTGGTCATTGAGCAGTCTGGATTAATTTCTCAAACAAATGAATTTTTTCTGGTTAGATATGTCCATATTATTGTGCAGTGTAGCAACTCATTTAGTTCTTATTGAATTGAACGTTATAACTGAAGTATCTTGGGTGATACCATGAACTCACTGAAATCAGTGAGACTACTGACAGAAACAAATCCAGAACAAAACTGGATCCAGGATTTAAAGCCTCTCTATCTCTAAACTGATCCGTGATGCTACTAAGCCCCCTAGAGCAGTAGTCAGGCTGTGTAATGCCATGGTGTGAGAGCAGAGTGCCTGTCTGGAAGGTGTATGGAAGAGTTTATCACACTGTTTATGTGAAGTTGCACCATCTTAGATGACCTGAGTTCTCATACATGTACTCACTCCTTTCTCACAGCTTCCTCTCGTGACCAGCTAGACTCTTGCTTTAAGTTTTGAATTTGCAACAGCCTTACAAATGCATCTGGACTTGCCCAGGTTCAAGAGGCTTCATGTGTTAACTTTCCTAAGTTCGTATTTCAATCCAGAGAGGATTAAAATAAAAAAAACCTGAATCAAATGTCTGTAAAAAGGCCTTGGCCTCCTACATACATTTTTCTCCAGTTATATATGTCATTGTGCTACCTGCTGTACAAAACAAAACAGAAAGATGCTGTGGCTTACCGAGTAGTATTTGGAAGCACTCCAAGGCAAATTAACAGACCAAGCTCTAAGCAGTGCTTGCCCAACCATTAGAAAACTTTGTAAGCTGTGAAAGAATGTAGTTTGCTCTGCAATTTTCTCCCTGTGAAACACACAGACTAAAACCATTTTTGCAGTCAGTGGAAAATAAGACCTATCTAAATTTTCTGTGTGGTTGTAGGTAGCCTCAGAGTGAATGAAAGACCTCTCTCTGTGCTCTGCTTTTTCCTTGGTTGAAGCGAGTGCCACAAGTAGCGCTTGAAGGGAAGAGGAGTCAAACACGTATTATATCCTGGCAACCCAGAGCCAGAAAAACATTGCTGTCTACAAATGAAGCAGCATTTGCCTTACATTTCTCTAAATGAATTCTACTCAATAGACTGTTTGGGTTTTTTTTTTTCCTAGTGAGGGATATGTTTTGCCCCAAATCAGATAGTAGTTTTCAAAAACTACTTCCTTAGGAAGCTTACTGAACAGCTTACAAATTTGTAGTTAACCAAAGTGAAGTAAGCTGAAAAATAGTAAGTATCTTCCAGGTGTGGGTTGATAGTAACTAGTACTATAGTTTTACATGTCTTTGGGTTGTCCCTTTTTATTACTCATTACTTTGGTTCCTAGTCAAACCAAATTCTATAGGTTGCTTTTGTGAGCCTTGTGCCATTCATTATCAATGGACGTTTTAGGATTGTGAGAATCCGTTAGTCCAGCAAGTTACCTTAGCAAGATGTACAGCCAAGTTGGTGATCACCTGTGGCCATTGCAGTTCATTGCAATGTTAGTTGGGGACATCTGTGTAACACTTCTCAGACAGCAAACTCTGGGGTAGTTGAACCAGACTTCTCTCTGAAGGATTTAAAGACTCAGTTGTAGGTGATGATATTATCACTACCTATTACAGCTACTTTCCAATGGTAAGAACAGGAACAGGGCAAGTGGCTACTTATAAAGAACCGTATTTTATTTTCAGAACATTGAGCCTTCCTAGCCGTGTTGTCTGTGATACAATTGAAACTTCAGGGCAAACATATTGCATGTAGGTAACTGTAATGGTTTAGATACATGTAGGTTCCAAGTGGCAGCCCACTGTTCCCATTGCCTTCTTTTCCTGCATGCATTCTCCAACAGTGGTAACTTAAGTTGTTCCCTTGGCTGTTTGTTTTGTTTTGATTGGGTTTTGTATGTTTTTTTTGTTTGGTTGGTGTATTGTTTTGTATTAGGGCGGTGTATTGTTTTGAAAAACAAAACCAAAAACCTATCCCATTTTTCAACCATCTGCTTGTTCTCTGCTACACAATGAAAAACAAATTGCATGGTTCTTGTCAGTGGTTACGTTTTTATTGTTATGTAGAGCAAACAGGTAAAGTGTTCTTGCCCACTTTAAATACTTGTAGAAATACTTTTTTTTTAAATTAATAAATGTTAAAAAACTCAGAATTGTGTAATGGGGTTAGTCATGTTTAAACAGACTTTCTGTACATAGCTGATAAGATATATTTTTTCCTATTCTAGATAATATTCCATATTTAGGGGGTATGATTTTGTTAACACTTAGATATGTGATTTGCCTTATACTAACAAGAAGTCCTGATGGCTACAGTAGGCTGGGTTACAAAAGTTAGGCAAAAAGCTTGCAGGATTGGGGCACATTTCAGAAAACAAGTAGTTGCTTTTTCTTGTGGAGATATTTTCATGTGCTTTTTCAACAGGTTTTATCAGAGAAATACAAGTTATTACAATAGGAGCTTCTGGTGTTTCGAGACAAAAAGCAAGTTGCTAGTGATGTAGCTAAACCATTTTCACAAAGTTGCAAGTGTTCCTAACCAACCTGCAGATGAGTTGAGGCAGTGGTGTGTGTTTTACCTATGTTCCACATGTGGTTCTCAGGGCAGTTCTCGGTTATGTCATTAAATAGCAGATTAAAAGTAAATGTTTGTAGTATAAGTTGACTGTATTTGAAGCATAAGTGATGAAAGTGATGCATTATGTTACTGTAACATATTGACATTATCAATTACGTGTTATTAAACAGCTTAGCTAACTGAGTGATTTACCTTGTGTTTAACTGCCTCTTTCAATTAAAGGTAGCAAATGCTGTAGAACTGGGACACAGTCATAGAGACCATATATTTTCTCCTGTTAACACCAGTACTGCTGACATGCAGGTGATGGGAGTGTTGGCATTTTGCTGCAGGCTCTAATGGGCCAGTTTAAATGGTCTAAAAAAGGTGATTAATGATTGGGAACAGGACTGTTACACAGCTTCACAGCTTTTTTCCTCAGTGCATTTCCATTTATGTCGACTAGGCCACACTTGGGAGGTGTTACTTCAAAGTAGTCAACACAGGTTTTATTTTTTCCTACTGCCATTTGTTTCTATTTCTTATGTTCCTTCGCTTGTCCAGATATAGCTAGTGTTTCCTGGAAGTCGTAAGCTTCAGTGATAAAGGAGGATAATCCGCAGGCTTGTATGTCTGGTGATCAAAATCTAAACTGTTGAATTCTACTGTCATTTCACGACATCTTTAACATCATTCTGCTTACTTACATTTTGTGTATTGTGTTGGAAATAATCTAAAGGTTCCTCCAGAGTAACTGAAGCACTTTCATCAACCAATATGTGATTCTCTTCTGCTTATTCACTTGATTTTTGCAGCAAGCAGTAATTTGTACATTAGTACTGCTTGTTTGTAGTGGGTAACTGTCCACCCCTAAGCTCTCCCCCGTTATACATGAATACACATCTACATATATATTTCTTATGTGTATTTCTTTGGGAGCTGAGATCAATAAACACTGCTGCAACACTTGAACCGCCTCTGTCCCAGTAATAATTAGCTGCCATGAGTAGTAAAAAAAAAAAGTAGTTCTAAAAGAAAATTAAAAGCAAAGTTTGAAAAGCTAGCATCTCACTCTTCTTAATGAAGCACAGGACAGAGAAGTGTCTAGCAGATATAATGCATTCTCTTTGCTCTTTTAAGCTAAGGCAGTATCAAACACTGGAGTAGTGGGAATTGAACACTCAAGGGGAAGGTACCTTGTATTTCTTGGAAATTTATTTCACTGTGCTGAGATCTTAGAGTTCATGACTGAAAGCACTTGCTCTTAAGTATCGTGTTGCAAGAGAAACATATTTTTTTAGAACAGGACATTGTGTAGTATTTTAGTTGCTAGCATTTTGTCTTGACCTTTTTTTTAGTGATCAAAGTATGAAGTTAAGTCTTAGCTGTGTACAAGCAAGTTTTCTGAAAAAAAAAAAACTTAAGAAAAAAAGTTTATACAACAATTTGGGGGAGAGGGGGGATTTAGATTTGGAGTGCAGTGGCTCTGATTCCCACAGATATATTAGAACCACTCTTCTGCAGACTGAAAATTATGCCAAACAGATGCACAGTATGTGTAGGGGAAGAAGCATGGCTCAAAGAAGAGCACATCACCCAGTTGGCTTGTCCTTGAATGTAACATTTGAGATGGCATTGAGTTTCATCTTCCTTTTTTAATGCTATTTTTAGGAAACCAAGGCTGGGGCAGGCATGCTGGAGGCTCTTCGTGTGTGTTTGTTCCCTGACTTTGCAGTAACTTTGACTCTGTTAATCGAGTTCAGCCAAGCATATCAGAGGAGGAAGGATCCTAAAAGCATTATGGTCCAAACGGTTTCTTGAGTAAAATGTATCCAGTTGGAGGAGGAAGCTGCAACTCTTGTGTGGGAGGGAGTGTGGTCAGAGGGTTTGGTTAAACTAGGTTTTTTTAAGGTGAGAGAGTTCTCACCGGGGAGCGCAGTTGGGAACACCCTAAGGGTGCAATGGTGTCTTAGATGACAACCAACTACAAACCCCATCTGAGAGAAAGCAGGCTTTGATGGTCCTGGTGCTGACACAGCTACTTGTTACCTCTGAGAGATTCTCCTCTTGTTAGTGCAGTGCGTGGAGGAGGATTCTTCGGAGTTTTCTTGTCTCTGTATATGCACGGGCATGTGGGTGACTGTTACTACACGTGTGTAAAGCTGCTTCCTTTCTTCCTCCTCATTAGGACATTTAACTTATCAGTAGCCACTTGAATGTCTTGTGGTTGTTGGTTTGTTTGTTTTTTCTCTTTCTTTTTTTCTTTTCCGTGTTTGCAATGCCTGCATTTCTAGTCCTCGGTTGTGTCAGGGGAATATCTGAACATCTGCTTTGGATAGTTTGCAAGTGTTACTTTTTAACTCAGGCCCCCAGAATCCGGGCATCGTGGTGACTGTTCCCAGGGCATGCTCAGCCTGCTACTTGTCTTTTGGAAGCGTGTGTTGAGGTTCATTACACACATTTATTCTTCAGTTTTCTATCTTGGCTTGGATTCACTGCTAAGATTCTGTTCTGAAATGATGATGTAAACTGTATATTTTTTTTTTCCTTAAGCATCAGTGCAGCACTTTTTCCCCTGTAGTTCATAGTGGTACTGCTTGTGGGCAGGTTTCAAAGGAATCTCATCTCCATATGGTTTTACTCGATAATCCTTTATCCACCGTCTTCAGCTCTCATTCCGTTGCTTTCTTGCCTGTGGCTACGTTTCTATCTCTGCATCAATTAGCACAGTGATTTATACAACAAGCAAGCAGTTTAGAGGTAATGGTACACAATTAACATCTCATTCCACCATAAAGGGTATGCTAAATACCCCAGTCACTGCTTTCTCTGCCTGGAATTGAAATAAGTGTTTGTCCTAATTCATATGCTATCTGATGTGAAGTGGGCCTGCTTTGTACGGCACTACACCATTAATCTAATTATAGATAGCTGCAAATGAAGTGCTGTCTGAGCGCGGAGACTGAAGAAAATAGCGCTTTTGTCATTTAGCATGACTCTGTGAAGCAAGATCGCACTTTACACGGCAGCGTGGCAGAATGGGAATCTGAATAATATTGCTGCCTGTTGCATCTTTTCTAATTACAACAGCATTGTAAACACAACTGGGCGCTGATATAAATAGAGCTGTAGATACGCTGTCATGTGGGTTGTAGGAGAAAATCCTTAGTGTGCTGTTGTATTAAATGATGCATCCTGATTGACAGCTACCTTGAGACTGCGCTGATGGAGTTGTCAAAGCATTATGCTAACGGGCTGCTCGGCGGCGGCAGCTGCGGCCGCTCCCGCTCCGCTCCCGCTCCGCTCCCGCTCCGCTCCCGCTCCCGGCTCCCCGCGCCCTGCCCGGCCGCCGGCGCGCTCCGAGGGAGGACATCGCCAGGCTTGCCGTCTGTCCCCTTTCGATTCTGCCCGTTCAGCCGCAGCCTGAAGCGGAGGGAAGCTATTTTTTGCGTGACTTTAACCCTTGGTAGGTTTCTCTAGAGTGTTAATTATGTATCACACAAGGAATGGAAAGTGGGAAATGTGGCTGAATTACAAGTCTAATTAAGTTTCTGCTGCTGGAGTGTGTACTACGTGGTGGTGAGGCTCCTCTCGTTTTTCTTTCCCTTTCTCTGCTACTAAAGGCTCATGATTTTTGTGGCTGTTTTGGTATTTTTATTTTTATTATTATTCTTATTTAACAGCTGTCTCCATAGCATGTTGAATGTTTACTTCACCATCAGACTAAAAGTGCCGATATTTTGCTCAGGTGTTAATGTTAGTCCTCCCCACCACCCTGTGGAAGTAAATCAGCTCTAGAACTCAGTCTTCGGGGAAAAAAGCCTCCGTGATTTGCAAAATGTCATTTATCTCCCTGTTGAGTAAGGAATCCTTGACTCTGAAAGAAAGCAGTGCCTGACATCTTCGTGTTATATCGAATAAATATCTAATTTTCCTGTTTAGGTGCTGTGGTGGAAATCTAAGCAAGGGTACGGTCATGATGGTTAAGTGTATAATGATAATAAAAAAGGCAGTGTGCTCATTGTGTTTGGAACTGGAACGTTGCTTGGTGTTGCTTGGACTGAATACTGAATAACATAATCCTTGTGAGTTGATGACGTCAAAGTGCAGGTGACAACAGTTAAGTAACTTGAGGCAGGATGTGGAATGTTAAGGGACAATTATGTGACCACTGTTAATACATTTCAGTGGTTCCAAAAACGAGATTGTGAGGCTAGTGAAAGTAATGAAGACACGGAGCAGACAATTTCTGTACTGAAATCTGAGCTGCCTAGGATTTTCGCCCTTCTGACCACAAGAATGACAGACATTTGAAAAACATGGTTGAACATTTAGGTAAAGCATACTGAAAATCCACATCTGGTCAGCAGTCCAAACACTGTCATAAGTAACATATGGGTAGTGATTGCTCTATAAAATCTCCAATGGAATTTGAACATTTACAGCTTCTGGGACATGAATTTCAAGGGTAAAAGGAAGATCATATTTAACAAACTAATGTGAGATGTATCAGAGTGGAATTTTGAGCATTTTAGGGAAGATTTGCAATGTTCTGTTGCATATGGTAAGGGAACCATATCTGAGCAAACTACAGAACTGGTTTTTAAGAACAGATGGGGCCAGATATGCTCTGGCCACCTTTTTTGTAGCAGCTAGTCTACTTGTCTACTGACTTGGAGGATCAGTATCAACAAAAAACCTCCACAAAACCCAAGGTATAATTTTCACCTTATTTGCTTATTTTTCTCCAGCCAGCCCCCAACCCCTGCTACACACTTCCCCTCCCTCTCCCTTACATTGCTGTTATTGCACCTTTTAATGTTCTTATTGTTGTCATGGACATTTGGTTGTAAGAGGTAGTGTTGCATTACATAAATATCCAATTCATTTAGTTGGAAAGATAGGACAGGATGCTGTTACCCTTAGAAAGATATTATAAGTAACATCAGTTTTCCCTACTATAATTTTTGTCACCAGACTGTGGACTCCCAACAGTCTGGTGGAAAAGAAACACCTGGTTTCTATGTCATCAAAAGCTGTATGGCTCCTTTTGGTACCGCTTTATTGACTTGACTCGGGCTGGCAGAATTAGGCTTTGAAACCCTGTGGAGTGAAGCAGTGGCTGGTGACAACTACTCATCAGGGCAGATCTGATGGCTAGCAGATTTACTTGCTTTCAGAGTCCACCTGCAATCTATTTATGACTCCAACAAATGGTTCTTCTGTTGTAGGCCAGTGAAAACCTCCTGGTCGCTATTTATAACCCAAACTTTACAGCCTTCCCCAATTTACGCCCCTTCTTTCTCCCATCTCCTCCTCCTCCTCAGGATAAAGGAATAAAATCTGGACCTCATCCGCACTCGGTTAGTAGCATATCAAAACTTCTGCTTCCTGTGTTCGGCATTGTCCTCACTAAATCAAAGGCATAGCAGCGTGTTCATCATGTAATGAAAAAATGTGATATATTTTTAATTGTCTTTGTTGTGGCACCACTGGCAGGCCTGATCTCCCTGAGCTTCAGGCTGCAGCCTGGTTAGGTGAACAGCGCCCTGCATCCCACTCCACAGCTCATCCCCGGGGATAAGTAACGGCAGTCACAGAGGGATACTTATGCAGGTATTTAGCGCAGTCCAGCCAACAGCCGAAATACATCAAAGGTAATCTTAAAGAAGGAACCTTTCTTTTCGGCTTTGTCTTTTTATATTCTGAAAGGTCATTTGTGAACCAACTGTGCCAAAAAAGGCCTTTCCCCAGAAGTTTACTGTTGTTATTTTTTACTTTTTGATTACAGTAACTTGCTTATCCCCCAAACAGACTAAAGAACAATAAACAAATACAAAAGGAAAAGGAACAGCTCATCAATAACAAAGACCTGCGTTTTAAAGCTTTGAGAGTACTGACTCTTACATCTCACTCCAAGTAAAGCAGGAGTCCTGCAGAGAAAGGAATCTAAAAGATATGAAAATTATAAAGATAGTAAAAACAATGTTTAGTAGGGATATTTTAGCTTGGTGTGGAGATCTGAGCTTTTAAGTGCAGCATGCCGAGGAATGTGGTTTTTCCCCCACTGCTGTATGTGGTGGAGTGCATAGGGAATTCTGTATTTCAGACCCTGTGAAATACTGTAACTTAGATGAAGGTCTAGCTTTCTCTTCAAGTTTAAATTTGAAATTGGGCAGCTCGGAAGTGTTATATGTGGCTTCAAAAACTAAACGGCATATACACCTAATCCTTTGAAATCATATCAAAATAGTCTCTTGCAAGAGGCAATAATACAGTCCACAAATCTAACTTATTTCTGTGTTCTTCCTTTTTTCTTTTTTTTTCTCTCCTTTTTAAAATTTTTTCTTTATTTATTTTCAAACTCTGAGTACAAAGAAGACACTAACCATGGATACTGAAACTGTGCAATTTGGTGTAATTATATTCCCCCCCATAGATTTAATGAAGGACTTTTAAGTACAATTTATCTTTGATAAATAGTCCCTCTGAACAGAATGTTTATTAGATTGACAGCAGAATACACTCTGCAAGCTTTTTTTCCTTGCCACTTATGACTCAGATGAATTTTAATAGGAGTAAAAAGCTTTTATTTGCACAGTAATTTCACTTAAGGATCATATCCTTCAGAAACTGGCAGACACTTGTATGTCTTGATTGCAAAACAGACACTCAAGAGTAAAGAAACATGCATAAGATGTTATTATTTGACTTGTCACACTGCTGCAGTTCTATTTGCAACTTATGTCACCGATTCTCCTATAGGCATCGCCTCCCCTCTCCCTGCAGCCTCCATGGAAGTGTGTGCATGTGCACGCACACGCGCACTTCTCTTCCAAAAAAAAAGAGGCTGCAGTGAGCACATCACATTGAACGCGGTTGCTTGAGCTGGGAGAGAACGAGCTGTATTTTGGGTTGGAGAAATGTGAGCGCCACAGTCTTAATTGTCATGATGATGCCTGCGGGAGGCTTGGAGTTAAAGCTGCTTTTTGCATACAAAATGGTGCTGATTTCCCTGAGCCACATCAACTGTAACCAAGGCACATGGTTGGGAATGGGTCCTCAAATCTTCGGGCGCCCCTTACGTCTTCAGGGAATATTGTTGTAGCATTTTATTACTTACTGGGGCGAGTTGGGGGGAATTGGTTCGTTTAACCATTTGCCTATATTTCTGATTAAAGCAAGTATTTCTAAGTGAATGGTTGCGCTGTTCATTGCACATAATGTTGTGTGTCCACATGCTATTCATGGATGATGATAATCCTCCATTACCTTGTTTTAATTTGCCTTTGAAAGCTGCTTTTTAAAGATGTCATTGCAGAGTTAATCACCTTTTGCATGTATTTCTAAACACCTTGTTCTGCTCTCTACAGAAGCAGAAGGTAGAGTCCCCCTTTACCTTCACCATAAGGATATCGGATTTTTTCTGTCCATGTAAAAATGAAAAGTAAAGACATTTTATTGTTAATAAAACAATAGCTAATTGTTTTGGAGGAAAACATACTGTTCCAAGCAAGGTGTTGAACTTTACATCGGCAAAATACACATTTGAATTGTAAATGCAGTTCATCCAATGCTTATTATTAAAACCTTTGTTTAAATTATTGATGAAGTGTTGTGCTGGTCTTCTCTGGGTTGGCCTTGGCGAGGCGGGAGTGTCACGCAGAGACCTGCTGCCATCTACTGGCTCTTTGCAATCCCTTTCAGGTGCCCTGGGACAAACGGGAACACCGGCTGTCTGTCTGAGGGCAAGGAACTGTCTCGGTGATTAAAACAGTTGACAGTTTTTAAAAACTAAAAGCCTGGAGCTGAGATCAGTTTAGGCAATATGTTTTCAGGAAGGTTTGTTTAAAGAGGTACTCTTAGACACTTTAGGGTCATCATATTCTCTTCCATTTCTAATTGCTATAAAAAAAACATAGAGAAAACATTTTTTCTCAAGGTAGATAACAGCTGCTAAACAGGTTTTTTTATTACAGATGAAGTATATTCAATACAACGTTTTGTCATCTGAAAGAACAATTGAAATTGTTTAATATGTTTTACTTGTAAAATCTGAGCAAGTTATTAACTTCAAACACTAAATACGTGTTCAAAAGAAATGTTCAAAAAGTAAACATAGTGTTTAAGACCAGTCATGTTGTTTAAAGTCTGGCAGACTTTCCCAAAAGGTTGATTTGCAATTCAGTACTGCAGTGGAAATGAATCCCTCACTATTCCTTATTCACCAAAGATGATGTGCAGCAAGCATAAGGGCATTTCTCTTTTTAAATTTGCATCTTCCCTCGCTACCCCTAATTTTAAAATGAATATGACATCTCTTTTCTGTACTTGATTCTTTCCTTTTATGTCCACGTTGCCGCAGATTGGGGTTGCGTATTTTTCTTTCTACATCCTGAAAATGAAACTGAATAAAGATTTCAAACAGTGTTTTTTAGACACCCCTGCGAAGAACAGATAACAGATGTATTACATAAAAACATGACATAAAATAGTGCAGATTATTGCCTGGAATTCACCAAGGTGCAGTTTTCTAAAACATTCCTCTTCCTATTCTTTAGTACAAATTACAAATACTGACGAAGGTTGCTGCAGAGCTGAGCAAGTACATGCCAGAGAAAGCAGAAGAGGACACCTCCAGCATTTTGAGATCTCCCATGCCCGGAACAGTGGTGGCAGTTTCTGTCAAGCCCGGGGACGCGGTAAGAAATGTGATCTATATATCTACATTTTCATTACATATTCCACCGAAATTTCTCCTTGGTGTAACTAAAACTACAGGTCACATGGTTTGACTTTTTTTTTTTAACATCACCTGTAGAATAAAGTGTGCTGAAGGATTTGTGCTGGTTTTCATTTGAATTATAAAAACTAAACTGGCTTTAAAAGGAAAATTTTCAGCCTGGTACAAGTCCACAGCTGAAACTCAAGAAATAGTTTGTGTTTGTACCCCAAATGCCTTGAGGGGGGGATGATAGGGATGAGGGAGGAAATTGTGTGCATGTTCATGTGCGTGTAAATATACATAAGTGTATATATATATATTTATATATGTATATAGTTAGTGCTAGCAGGAATAGATGGTTGATTTTCTGACCTGAAGTAATGAAAATATTACTAAAAAAAAGGGACACAGGACAGATAGATAATTTTCATCCCGTCTTTCTTTTTTTAAGAATTTCAAAGACACATGAGGATACCAAATTGGCAATCCTATTCTGAGAATTCCCAGTCTCATGTAGTAATCTTCTCGTTCTGCAGAAGGAATAAACTTGCCATACAGAAGGGCAAAGGAACATGCTGTTGTTGTCCTGGGGATTTCCAGTGCTTCTTATCTCGCACTGAGCTGTAAACAAATATAAATATAGTGCTTTAA
The DNA here is from genome assembly GCA_035041135.1 of Platyrinchus mystaceus. NCBI lineage: Eukaryota > Metazoa > Chordata > Aves > Passeriformes > Tyrannidae > Platyrinchus > Platyrinchus mystaceus. The sequence goes on from JAWWLV010000001.1 coordinate 78,506,255, forward strand.
AGTTACATTTAAATACTGACTTGAACTCAGCTCTGTATGAAATTCTACCACATTGTAGCATGTTATTTCTAAGGTCAGGGCCCTTATCTCTCATAACCATTGAAAGCAAGGGAGCGATCGCAGCCATAGGAATATTTGAATCAGATTGTGCATACTAATTTTAAAGTACTGTTGTCAGTTAACTGATGCCATAAACATGTATGTGGCACCATAGATTTTCTTGAGAGATTGTGCAGAAATGGGATCAAGATCTGAAATCCAAAATCAACATTGCAATTGCTAGGTGACAGTCGTGGATCGTGCTGGTAAAGTGATTTGTTTGCTTACGTTTTGCTGTGATACCACTTTTGGATTTAAAATATATGGTGGATTCTGTCTGTCTACAGGGAGAAGGGAGTCGTCATGTTAATATTAAAGATCTGCAGGTGCCAATGTTAGTATTAATGAAACAAAGACATTTCAGAGGAAACAACTAAGTACAGCTGATTAGAAATTAGAAATTCTTTTAGCTTCTACACTTAGCTTTCTGGTTTTGTGATTTATATATGCACACACACACTGTTTACATACTTAAAATAAAAAGAACAGTATTCAAGTAAAATTAATTAGTATGTCATCACATAGAGGAATCTGCTTTCTTTGTCTAGGCAATGCAAGTGATTGAATGAGAAAAATCTTAAGCAAACACTTTTTTGATGAAGAATGAAGGGAAGCATTTTTAAGTCAAGGATTTTAAGACTTTTAAAATTTGTTTAATAATTATTTTTGAGACGTTAATTCTAAATGTTACCAGCCTTCTTGCCATGAGGAATAATTCTTGTTGTCTGAAAGGAATACAACCAGTGGAGAAGGAGGCCAGAGCCTAAGGGATTTTAAGTAAATAAATAAATGAACCTTGCTCCACAAATCCACAAGTGGTGGTGTGCATCAGAGCACAAGTTGTTAAATAATGTGTGTGAGATATTTTTTTTTCTCTTCTCCTCTCCTGCAGCTTTTTGCTGGAGGCACTGAGTGGCAGAGCATTTGAAGAGCATAATCTATGTTCTGCTGACCTGAGCTTGTCATTGCTAATTGTGTGGCTTTAATTGCAAAAAACACATTTGCGTTATTGAAAAGGGTTTAACTTAAATCCTTCCTTTTCAAGACTAGTGTCAAAACGTTAAAAAAAAAGCAAGCCAGCAAGTGAGATGAGGGTAACATCAGCTATCGGCACTGAATAAGCAGTGGGATGGTGGGATTCAGATTACTGTGTCTCGGCTGTCCATCAGAAACCAGCTCACTCACTACAGCTGTTGAAGGCACGATGGGCAGGGAACTGTAGCTCTGCGATAAATACAGCTCTTTTTGTTGCACTGCTTGGGAAAAGTCCAATTTCTTTAGTGTGCTGGAGAAATGGGAATTTAAGTAGCCCCTCTTCTGTGCTTGCAGTCGGGTTTGGCAGCTCAAATTTGCATGGTGTGCGAAAAAATCACAGCTGAAAAATGGGAGAATGCGAGGCAGTTGTCCATCTTTCCCCTCAGGTGTTGCTGTCTGGTTATTAGTTACTCTGAGATTGTTTTCTCCTAACCTGTGAGCTCTGCTATATAGCATTAGTGCAGCACAGTCCCTGTCCTCACAGAGACACACTCTCGGGGTGGTGAGTAGCACAGGGAGCTGGGCTGCCATGACCTTCCTTCATATGTAATTTAGAAATGGCGAAAAAATGACTAGAGAGGGTCATCTCATCCTTGTCTGAATGACCACACTTGCAAACTCCTGTTTATTGCCTGTGGTTCAGCTATAGGGCATCGTGCCTGGTCAGGTAAAGCATGTGGTATTAGTGCCTTCTCCGTGTTTCCATAGCCAGAGGAGAAGGCAGTGCTGATCTCTGCGTTAGTTTTCCCCACTTGCCGTGTCCTTGTTTTCCTTGGAGCACGGTGTTCTCTTTTGGCTGCTGTTGCTGAAAAATACTTTGGTCTCTTGAAGCCCGATAGAAGATTGCTTGAGCATCCTCTATCCAGCTGGTCTGATAAGCAGTTTTCAGTTTACTTTTTGCCAAAAGATACTGCATATGCAAGGAATTTATTTTCTTTTGTCTGTAAGATGATCTATAGATTTTAGTAACACAGTGGGGAAGTGCTGTTTGTCATTTCGAGAGAAGCAGAACTTGTGATGCTGCCAATTTCTTTAGGTTTTTTAGTTACTTTCTACTTTCTTTATTTTCCTTCATGTGATCAGAAGACTGTAATTAGTTGTCACTCAGTTATTCCTAGAAGCACAATGAAGGCATTCAGAAGCAGAAAGCAGCATAAACAATGAAACAATTTGAAATGTGGCTGACTGGAAAGAAGGTTTAATATTATTTAGGGAAAGAAGACTTAAATTTATATTACATTTCTCATGATAACACAGTGACATTAATATAGGAAATAGTCATGGGGGGGAAGAGTGTTTGCATATTTATTTTGTAAGTGGATTGTTAATGGTACGTGTGCATTAGGATGAAATTTGGTTTGGGGAGAACTACTTTTGGTTTCCCATCATGCTACAGGCTAGAGAAACCACAGGGCTTCAAGAGTCCAGGCAAGGAACTTTCTCTGTTTCTGCTGACCCCGGTGGCAGCACAAGCCAGCCCTGCTAGCACGCAGCAGGATTTTTATGCCAGAGTGTGGAGATGGCACTGCGCGAGGTTTTAATCTCACTGCAGCTACCACAAAGACAGCACCTACTAAGCTGCACAAATGCCCTGCTTTACTTAGAGGGCAGGAAACAGGCAGGCATCTGCAAATATTTCTTCTTCATCTTGAGGTGCTTGGCTTGGTTTTTGTGCATGTAGGATTCTGTGCACTGAAACTGCAGGAGTGGGGAAAACTCAAGATCCTTATGGTTGCACAGGTAAAGCAATGCTGTCATACCTGAAACAAGCCACCTGAAGTGTTCCCACTACTGACTTCGGTAGCAACAAAGAAAGATCTTTGCTGTCCTGATTGCCTTGTAACCTTTACTATGTTTTCATCTATGAAATATGGGTTTTGCTTTTTCAGTTTTCTGTCTGTCAGAAATGTGAAGGTGTTTTTCTTTTAGCTCTGTGTTTCTGTTGGTCATTTTTCTTTTCTATTTACATTAGGCAGGACAGGTGGCATTACTTATCCAAGCATTGGTCAATAAGCTGAGACCTGGCAGCCTAAATCACTTTAATGATTACCCCTATCCATAAATATGGAAAGCTCCTCTGGGTAAACACCACAGCATTACTGAATCTTTGTAGGATTACAGCCAAAAGAAGAGGACAATAATTATTTTGACCTTTGTTTCTATATTTCCCCCCTTTCCAGTAATTCAAGAGTACTCCAGGTTTTGGAAGTTACCACTGTTCCAGCCGTTCTTTAAATGTACTTTTCTCATATCAAAATTTCTTATGATTTCAAATTGACGGTAGTGTAGCCATTAGTATTAATACTGCATGGGATGAATTTTTTCTACTGAGATGTCAGCTGTTAAATGTAGATGCCAATTATCTCAGTAATTTGAAAAATGGTTAACTTGAAGGCTGCTTTTTTAGTTGTATAACTTACAAAACACATTAGTGTGTTCCCACCTTTTAAAAGTAATTAAGGAAGATGTTTTAAATTGCATTCCTCTTTCAGTTCAGTTGCATGCATTTTATTTCAATTTTTCTTGTTATTCTTTAGAAGAATAGTTTAAAAGCATCTTTATCCATGATTTTCAATTTCACAAGCCTTAGTAAGTTTTTGCTGTGGGAAAAGATGTTTTGCTTGACTTTTACCGCTGAAATGCTCACTACTAAAACCAAAACAAAATAGCTTTCTAAATTATTTTTCTCACTACATCCTTCCTTCTCGTGAAAGAAAAGATGGAGTTACAAACTTACCTGTTGCCATCAGCATTTGTGTGTTGTTTTAAATCGTATTTGCAATTCAGACCTTAAAATCTTAAAAAAAAAATCTTCTCTTTTTCTTATGGTTGGAATTTGTAACAGAGAAACGACAACAGTAAAAATGTATTTGCTTAGTAACAATTAAACATTTTATTTAGATGAATATGGTATCAATAATTTAGTAAGATATTATTTAATTAAAATAGGACTTTTATCTCGTGTGTGAACCTTCTTTTCTTTTATTGTTATTTTTCCTTTTTGTTTTTTCGTCTCTTTTTTCCTCCCTCCTGTTCTTCAAAGCAAATAAAACTCCATTTTTCAGTTAAAGGGAGTTTGCAAACTTGACAAAATGTAGTCACAAACCTCTCACAGCTTTTATGATTCTATGTATTTGATAATTTTCTTGGGGTGTTTTTCTTTTGAGGAAAAAACCTATTTGTAAACAGGAAATGAAAACTTTTTCACAGTTGTATAATTTCAAGAGTATAAGTATTCACCATTCTTATAAGATGAGGCACAAGTAATAATTGTAGTTACATTTAAAAATTACAGTAATGGTTCATAACAAATTTATGTAATTTTTTATATTTGACTTGAACAATTTTTTTATAGTCTAAGATTCATGTTTGAATATGGTATAATTAAAAAGGAAATCCTAATCGGATGATGCGGTAGAAATAGTCAATATTATTAGAGTTTCTTCCTTGGGGAAAAATGTTACCTATCCTTTGAAATTAATTAATAGAATTATTATTATTATTATTATTATTATTATTGTTATTGTTATTGTTATTTTGGTGTGCTTTGCATTTTCAAATAATAAACAACTTTTTAGCTGTTGCTAAAAAAGTTGGCAGATAAAGATTGGGCTGATTTAGCACAAGATTGTCCCCCAGAAGTGCTCTGCCTGCATATCACTTCCCCAGCACGCTGGGATCTCAGAAGCAGTTGGGGAAGTGTGTTTTGGATAAGTGGGAGTGCAATGAACAGTGCTGATTGCTGTCAGAGGGACATCAGTGACCTTTAGTCAGAGGTCAGAAAATTTGGGATGTGCTATGTTTGGATTCATTCGTTAAAGGAGTGTGGCAAAAAAAGTTTAATAATGATTTGTCAAGTACTATTAATTGCCGCTAATTATACTTGCAGCTCTGTAGCTCTGGTTTCAAAGTTAATTTGGAAAGAAGAGAAAACTTGCACTAATTATTTTACATGGTAATGGACAATGCCAAGGAATTTCAATTGTTGCTCATCCAATTCCTCTTGATTTGTTTTTTTGTTGGATGCTGGCTGCCAGATTGCCAACAAGTCAGAGAGAAAAAAAACTGGGAAGGGAATGATACCAGCATGGACTAAATTTAAAAAACAAATAAACAAACAGAAATCCCAGTATCTTTGTAGATAGTGAATGCATACTTAATTCACTGTTCAGTGGTTTTGCACAAGCACAAACAAGATGTATGTCTGTAATTATTTTGCAGGAGGCTACAAGAGAGGATAACTCTCTTTCATAGGGCATCGTCCCTTCTTACTTACAAGGCTCAACAGGGACACAGTTGTAGCATAGTGGAAATTGTGAGTGATGTTTACTGATGTCTTCCCAAAGTTGAAGAAGGAGATATCACTTTTAACCAAATCTAAGATCATATTTGCTTAGGGCTGTCATTGGTTTTTTTCCACTTCACCTCCAAGGGCCTTAAAACTGTTACGCATCAGAACACCTGTGTTCTAAATATAATGGTCTTAAAAATGTAATTGAAGGATTTTCACTTTTGTAGGCAAATCAGCAGGGTTGATATTGATCCGTCTTTTTAGGGAGCCACAGTGCACCAGAAGGTGATACTGTAGAGGGCCCCGTAAACCCTCGGAGCCTTCTGTCTAATTTGGCAGAAAAACACAGAATGTTGGACAACAAAAGAACGATCCGATTCCGTAAGAAATCTTCATCCCTCCCACCTCCTTTTCACAAGATAAAAAAAAAAAAAAGACTTAATTTTTTCAGCTGCACACAATGATTTGGTGCTCACTCTTGCATTGAAACAGTTGCTGTCAGAACAGGCAGGAAACAGTTTTCTTTTAATTGCTGAAATCATTCGGAAGTGCTTCATGCACGGCTTCTATACAGCAGATGCTGTGCATTAATTGGCCTGTGTAGGGCTGACCCAGGGTTCCTTGCAGCGGGCCCAATTTTAGGCAGAGGGTTTAAATAGCTTATTTCTTATTTTGTATAACCTGGCGTACATTATGAGTGTGCCTGCACGTGGGGTACTTCATGGTCTGCAGTTTCTAATGTCATGTGGGTTTCAAAACCTGTGCTTCTCTGGTAATGTACTAGCAGCAGGTAAGCTCTAAATACCATCCATCAGGAGCTAATTTTTTTATCCAGATACTCCAATGACTGATGAACCTGTCTTTTGTATGAATGTTCAGCACAGAAGAAAGCCATATGCCCCTGGCACTGGTTCCTATGCATTCTTTACAGTTTGTAGGAAGGAGATATTAAGAAAAAAACCAACCCTTACATTTACATGTCTTTCATTTTTTTAGCAGTTAGCATTTTCTAAAATAGCTCTATTTTTATTTTTATATATATATATATATATATTTTTTTTTTACAGCAAAAGGAGATTTAGGTCTTTTAAAGCAATCTGACTACGACTACTCATTTTCTTTATCAGGAATATTACTGCACACCCTTAATAGGGAACCTTGTTTTGCTACTCCCCGTCTGTTCAAAACAGACCTTAGCCCATTAGAAGGTCCTCCCTTGTGTGGGAAGACCACAGCTGTTACTGTAAATCTCATCCAGTAACTGTATCACCCCCATTTTGTGGCTCTGAAGGATGAAATTGAGAAATGGAATACTGTGCAGTCATCCTTTACATCTCCAATTTTAGGCCTTTGCACATCATTTTCATGCTTTTATTCCAAATCAAACAACATTAGTGAGCGACACCACTCCATGCTAAATGCCTAGCATCTAAGGCAGCACCTACAATCTTTGTTTTGGAGGATTTGGGATTTGGAGGCAAGTTGGGGTTTTGTTGATGGGGGATGTTTTAATTTTTTTTTTTTATTATTCCCTCTTTTCCCTCCTTCCTCCTCCACTAAATCTTTCCCAATGTCCAGAATTTGTCAGAAGCAGAAATCCAGATGGTAGTGAGGTGCCTAAGATGGAGGATGCCCTGTTATGCCTCCACAGAGAAAGTGGGAGCTCAGCACGGCTTACAAACACAACTTTAAAAAGGCTTCTGTTTCTTTAAATCCTTCTGAATAAAGTGGATCTAACTTCTTGTGAAGGATATTGGGGGCTTTAATCAGAAATAAGAAGTGGTTTAAATCATTAGCACAACAAAGCAAACTATAAGCTTGAAGATAAAAGTCTCAGGGGAAAGAGTCCTCTGAAAATAAATGGGACTTGATAGATTTCCATATCATTTATAACTTCCCTTAATTACACTTGGAAGACTTGCCAGTAAAACTGGAAAATTGGCAGCCTATATCCATTATAGTAATTTTGCCGACCATGGCAAGCAGCTGGCTTTACTGGATTTTATTTCCCATCACTCACAATTAATCATCAGCTGGAGATGTCTGAAACTCCTCAAAACGTAGCAATACTGTGTGACATTCAGGCCTCCTTAAAATGCTGAAATCTGCTGAGTAAATGGGCCGAGTTCCCCTTCCAGCGAACTCATTTTGGTGCGAGGCAGGCTGCCAGTTAATGAGTGCCACTTCGATAATCGGATGCGAATGTGAACCCTGACCTCATGTCAAAGGAGAGGACGCAGCAAGCTGGATAAAAGATCGGTGATTCAGATCTGCAAACTTTACACCAATTAGACAGAGAGCGGGGAAATACATCAGTGCCCATTGGGTTTATCAGAAAGACTTGTGGGGCTTGTGACCATTTTGTAAGCCTAACATGGGAGACGTCCTGTCACAATCGTTAAGTCTTTATCCAGTGACGCACAAAAGTCTGCAGAAAGTGTACCATATTCACAAAGATCCCGTGGTAGCAATGCCCTCGGGTGTGCGCTGTCTTTTTGTGTTTCTAGAACTTTAAAGAGCCCTATCTGTAAGTGCAGATAGTCTTTATGGTCCTCATGTAGGTGCAATGAGAATGGGTCGGGGTTGCTGCTTCTCAGATTCTGCTTCCACCCTGTGGCGTGAGTTGCTTGGTTGGGAAATGACCGGAGACAGTTCCCTGTCCTGTGTGTAACCTTTCAGTCAGAGGAGAGAACAACCACCGTGCAGTCCCTGAGTTATTCAAACAGAACTGTTGACTGTTCCCAAATTCACGTCACAAATGTTACCAGCATCAAGATGTTAAATACCCTCCTCTCTAATGATATTTTTTTCTTCTTTTTTTTTTCCTTTCTTTTTCTTTTTTTTTTTTTTTTTCCCTTCTCACTCTGTGGCAAACAAACTGAACAGCTGCTTTGAACTGTGCAATACAGAAATAAACCGCTAAAATACAGACTGCAGGTCTAACAGTTAATCACTCATTTATTTTGATATACCAAGCAGTGTAGATTTGTGTGTAGTATAACTGTGAAAAAGATATCTGAGATTAATTTCTTTTAAGAAAAGGAGCCCTTTTATTTTACTTGGTTCCAATCAATCAGATTTTTTGTTTGATTTTAGTTGCCCGTTTTGACAGATTCGGGTCATCACTGAGACCTCTCTAAATTGAAATGTAAAGATGGTGGTTTACATTGGTTTACCATCCACTGAAAGAAATAAATTATACAGTGAAAATGCAGCATTAAAAATGGTCCAGATAAATCCTTAAATAAGTTAGACAGCAAGAACTTGTACACATTGCTGCAGTTTTCATTTGCAGGCTAAATAACAGGTAAAAGGATATGTGCAATTATGGAATGAAAGAAAGTGTACAATGCTTAAAAGGCTGAAAAAGAGAAAAGAGAGATACAAGTGCCTAATTTTAGGATTTGTCGCTTTGCAACACAATGAGCAGAGCTGTAGAGGTTTAACATAAGAACAGCAATTAAACTTCTGTGCTTAAGTGAGACTTGCACCAAGGTAATTTTCAACAAATTGCACATCATCAGAAGTACTGACACAGCATTTTCACACGTGGTACCTGCTAAGTGCCTCCTCCCTTCCAAATTAGTGAGACTCCAGATATTAACTGGATACTTTGAATATATATTTTGTGGGTTGAGGAGGGGTTATTTCCTTCCCAGACGCTGATTCCCTTGTCATCAACCCAGCAGGTATTATATAAAACACAAAACTTTATTTTTGAGAAAGGGGAGAAAATGAGAAGAAATTTAGATTAATGGGTATTTCCATCCCACAATTGCCAGTACTTCCTGGCATTTTAGCACCATACTTAAGATCTACAGAGACAATTCTGTATTTTTCCAGTAGATGTGTTTCGAGAACTCTGTTTAGATAATTGCTAACTGGTTCATTTGCACACCATCCACCTGATGAAGCCATGTTACAGTTAAATCGCACCAGGGCTCAAGGAAAGAGTTTCTTGTGCCCTTGAAATTAGGCCACTGAATTCAGATCTGTCCTCCTTGGCATCTCAATCTTCAGCAACCTTTAGAGGCCCATGTTCTTGGCTCTCTGATAGTTGGGTTTAGCCAGAGGATGGCAAAGTTGTTTCTGAAATGCATTTTTTAAAAATAGCATTATTTTAAAAAGCCCTCCAACAATCATTCTTGCCTTTTTTTTTTTGTTTGTTTGTTTGGGTTTTTTTGTTGTTGTTGTTGTTCATTAAAAGTCAGTAGTAGATAATTCATGGCTTCCTCTTAACCTCAGAAAGTTCAGAGCAGATGGAAGAAAAGCCAAGCAGTGAGATAAGGAGGAGGAGAGAAGCAGCAATAGAGGAAAGAGTGAGCTGGTGGGACAAGGCTGTGGGCAAAGCTGCAGGTGTGGAAGGAAGGAGACAAAAGACAGGGAAATGGAATAGATGGGAAATAACTGGGGACAAAGAGCAAGTCTTTGATACTATTCACCAAATTTGACAATGCTAATGACTTAAATGCTCACCTGAAGCTCAGGATGGAATTTCTGCAGGTGAAGTGTTGGGTGTTGGTTATTCTCTGTATCCAGTTAATATACCATGTTCCCATAGCAAATACTTTCCATATTTACCTTCTAAAACCTGCCATAGTGTGGTTGGAAGTGTACTGGAGAAAGGGTGTGTGAGCACCTTTTAATGTCATGTGTTTTCCTCTGTCTTTCTCAGTGCCTCTAGGCAGATATCAGTGCTTTTCACTCACGGTTAGTGAAAAAAAGCTTTATTTAAATTTTTGTAATGTTCTTTATGCAATGTGCATTTGATTTCTGACTTCACATCTGTCTGTTAATATATTCCTTCAAAGTGGTACACACTTGTCCTATGTATTATTCATTTTACAAACAATTAGAGAAATATATCTGTGTGTATATTTGTACATGTATAAACAAACACATTTTTTTGGCACTGGCACATATAACAGTGCATAAACCAGACCTCTGCAAGTTTCAGGTTACCATCTTTACTGAAACTTGAACATCAGAGTGAAAGTATCCCAAACTTGCTGGGATAATGAGGGAATAGCAGACTACATCTACAAAAGAGCCCAATGAAAAGACTTGCAGTGGGCTCTTGGAACAAGGCATCCCAGAGGGGTGTACCTGCACAAATCCTAAATCCTGGCATGTAGGGCCTGGCACCCTTCCCTCTCTGGCATACATCATCTTCATGGGATGATTAGCCGACTGCTGGGTTACAGGACGGGTGAATTCTGAATGCCCTGGTTTTGCCCTCATGTACAGGCAGCCCCTTCAACCACTGTAAAGCCCTGAGTGGCTGTTTCCTCTGTGCAGTGTGTTCCGAGACGTTGGAGGGAGGATCTGTCTGGGAGGCACAGAAAGCCCAGCAGAGCAGCCCAGTGGGTTACGGGTGACCTTAAGCTTGCAGGTGCCTGTTAACAGGGCGCAAACAAGCAGAAGAGGAAACTTCAATGTTCCCTTTTAAGAGCTCTCAGCTGTGGTGAAAATGATGGTTTTGCCTCTGTGGATGAGAGCTGGTGGTTCCTCACCTCCCTTCTGTCAGTCCAAAGTCATCAGCTGCCATCCAGATGCTGCCATGTGCAGAGGTGTGACATTCTCCTCAGCATTAGCCCATTGGGTATTGCTGGAGCTTCCAGCCCAAGCTCCCCAGGACGTGTGCCAAGAAACTTTTGGCTTCTAAATCAGTATTAGTATCTGTGGGCCCTGTGCCAGGGAAGCAAAGCAAAAGTTCCCCAGCCAAAAATGCACAAATTAAATTTTGCTCTGGATTTAATTGATGTTGAACTGTGGTGGATGTGAACTGTAGAAGTTGGAGCTGAATGGATGGGGTGGGAGAGGAGTCTTTCCGGTTTGCCTGAGGTGATAGTTTTGAGTAGGTGATTCTTTTTTCCCTATTTTGCTGCCAGTTTTGTGATTGTCATTTGTGTTGTGACTAACTGGCTGACTTGACTTGTGCCATGAAAATCTTTATGGCATTTAATGAAATAATCCTTTTATTTGTCAGAAGAATCATTGCACTTAGAAAATTTCAAATCCTCTGTTCTCATTTTATACTGCTTGAATTTTACCAGGTTTCGGAAGGTCAAGAGATTTGTGTAATTGAAGCAATGAAAATGCAGAACAGTATGATTGCTGCTAAAACAGGCAAGGTAAGCTACCTTGGGTCACTTAAAACCATATGCAACGTGTCAAACAGGATAGAATTTAAAAAGGAAAAAAAAGAAGATTCTGGTTGTTAAGGAATTAAGTCTGATTGTTGTAAGTCTTTCAAAGTGAGGTGTCTTTAATTTTGTAACATTTGCATCTGCTGTGAATGCTGTTAAGTAGTTCCGAGCCTTAGATAGCACAGCAGGAAATAGTTTTACTGGCCTCAGAAATTCATATAAATCTCTTTCTCCTAAATGATTTGTTTTCTCTGGTGTTACAATGCCAAGTTGAATTGAAAGGTGTTGCAGACCATTTCTCCAAATTTCATCTTTCCAGAGAGCCACTGAAGAAGAGACATCTCTTTGCCAGTTAATTATTTAATGGCAAACAATTTGACATTAAAAAACCCCACTCAGAACAAGGCATAGAAAGTGCTTTTGCAGAAGGAAGAGAGAAGCAATTTTTTTTATTATTGTGACTGTTAAATATCAAGTCTAGACCTACACATTTGTTAAGCTTTGCAAGGCTGTGCATTGTGATATCTTCTGAAGGATCAGCATTGCAGCCCTTGAGCTGGCTGGGACTCTCCTGCAGTGTAGGATGTGCCAAAACGAGCGCTCAGGGCAGGGAACTGGTCAAGCCTATATGATGAGGGCATGCCTTAAACCCCAGCTGGTTTGGGGACTGTCAGCCCCCAACTTGGGGCCTCAGAGCATCCCTATGTCAAATTATAATTCACAGCCTGAAATCATCACCTAGACATGGGCCCTGGATACGTCCTTTCCAATGGGAGAGCACAGTCTGGATCTGGGTTATATATTCTCTTCTGTTGCCTATTTCCTTACCTGCCCCAGCCCATGTCTGCCTGGGGTCGAGCTGCTCTGCTCTCCCTGCTGCACAAACCCCAGTGCAAGATCCCTCATCCCAGAGGGAGGCAGCAGGGAGCCGACTCTCCAGGCGGGGACGGGGTTAGCCACTGGCAAGGTTCACCGAGATTTTAGGACGGGCCTCTATGCCAAGGACTGTTTGTGTGTTTACAAGAAAGGCTTATTTGGCACAGCTCTAAAATTGTTACTGAGGCTGGGTCCCAGGGCTTGCCTCTTCCAGTGTATCCAGTGCAAAACTGGGTCTCAAGAGAAAAAAATAGCGAGAGAGGGAGTATGTTCCTTTTCCTTTCCTGTTGCTCTGATATTGCTACTTTATTATTTCCTTTCATGCATTGATTTCTATATAATTTATTCTCTCACTTGATTAATATTTCCAAGCATTTATTTTTCATCTTTGCTTGTTTTAACCCCTTATTGCTGCTTTTTGCATCCACTGTTTTTAACTAGTGAGTATTTGTAATTAAAATGCCATTCCCTCTCCCACCCACCCCATTTATTTTTCTTTAACCCTCCCTTTCCCACCAAGGTGTTCTGCTTATTCCTTAAAATCCTGCTTGTACTTCTCCCAATAATAAATATTTCCCACTCACTGTGTACAGATGCCATGTAAAAGGTGTGTTTGGTTTATTAATCCTCTAAGGTGGGATGTGAATGGTGCACAGGCTATGCAGTGGGCCTGATGTGTGCCTTGCAATGCCCCTTGGTACCCCAAATTTAATAATAATAATTAGGAAATTATTTCATTCTTTAGAATTTTAAGAATTTGAAAACGTTTTGGGCTGTTTAGAAATGAAGCTGCTAAACAGAATTCATCCTGTTCTGCAGTGCAAAGTCATGGCTCTAAGTGCTAAAATAACTTGGCCCCTCCACAGGAATGGGATGTTTGGTACTGGCTGTTAGTCCATGTTTTGATGCTTTGAAACCGTGTTTTGAAATTCAGTCCGTTTGTCTTCAGCTGAAAGATGTTCCCATTTTCATTCCTGACTGAATTCCTTTTCTGTATCAAACCCCATCTTCCTGTTTGTAATTGTGAGAAAAGTGGCTTGTTTTTGTCTACTTTGAGTTTACTCCAGCTGCAGGTGGTTTAAAAATGAGGGAAAGATGGAGAGGAACTGGTATGCCTCCTGTCTTCTATGGGACAGCTGTGCCTGGGTCAGAAGAACAAGGAGCTGGCCCTGCTGCATGTCAGAAATCACTGGGGAGTCTGAAACACTAGTTAGCTCCAATGTTTGCTGAACCTTGGCTTTGTAGAAAAAGAAAAGCAAGAAATAGGATGTTTTTCACACTGCTTTCATCTCTTAGAAGATTGAGGCTCAGGAATCAGGTAGGCTGCCTAGCTACTGATTTTAGAAATAAAGCCCTTGTTTGTACCTATCACGCTGTTTTTTCCCTGTGTAGTGTTCAGCACCATTTCTTGAGTAGCGCTGTGAGTGTGCCTGTGCTACAGAGCCAGTGATCTGCTTACAGCTCACAGGGCTTTAGACTTTCAAACATGGGTGTGGGCAATAGTGTGGCCATTGTAGCCCGGTACTTTGGGTGTGGATTTCCTTTAGGAGCCCAAGGTAGCATTTGGATTATTAAAACGAGCCAACTGCTGAACAAGGATTTGGGCATGTCAGCATGAGCTCTGAATTAATAATTGCAAGCAAACTCTAGTATAAAGCTTCAAATATTTTCTGGAGCTCCATGTGCTGAAACGGTATTCAAATATGTTGCAACCTTTTATAGAGGAAATAAGGGACTAGTAAGAGATTTTGTGTTTTAAAGTTCAGGAATCTGCACGAGTATACAATTCATCTACAGATGTAGCTGCATTTATTTGACAGTGGTAGCCCTTTGCCAAGTTCAGTTATGTTAAAGGATCACAATTCAGATTTGAATCATCTATCCCAGCTGTCTGGGGATTGAGAGAAACCCATTTCATGGCTGCAGTCCCAAAATTCAGCTATACTTAAAATCTGTAATGCAAGAAATAGTGGAATATTTCATTGAAACGTCCCAGCATAAGTGTTGGAGTGTCAGCCTGTCCTCTGAAAGATTTAAAGCTTTAGTAGTAAATGAACAGCAGTGAAACCAAGTGGAAGAAAGGTGCTTTTGAATTTCTCAAGTGCTATCTCCATTTGATGTTTAGGTCTTCAAGTACCTCTGTCTTAAGAAAACCAGTTAGTGGTAGTTGCCTGAGGGGGTTGGACATGATTTGGTCAAGCAGTGGAGAGGTGATGGAGTCTCCATTCTCAGAGGTCCTCAAAACTCAGCTGAACTCTGAACACTGGAGGTTGAGCAGTCACCCTCTTAAGGCCCTTCCAGCAGATGTGCATCTGTGATCCCCGGGGATGGTCATCGTGTTGCACAGAGGCCATTTACCCCATGCATGCAGATGTGATGCTCTATATAAGCCGTGTCAGCCAAAACATTCATTTCACCATGCTATTGAGCAAGGTTTTAAATTACTGCTGTTTCTGTACCCTAGGTGAAAGCTGTGCACTGCAAAGCTGGTGATACCGTTGGAGAAGGAGATCTGCTGGTGGAACTGGAATGAAAGGTTGCCTCCACACTGTTGAATTAACTAAGCCTTTATTATTGTCATCCGTAAAGTAACATTAAGGCAATTCAACACAGAAAATGGACAGTTCTATGTGCAAGATTTTATACAGGCATATTTACTGTATCAACGGTTAAGACAGCAAACACAGATGTTAAATCTTGGCAACGGATCCCAGATTTTTACTTTCAGAAATACTTGTACATAACCTTTGTAATGCTTTGATTTTTCAGGATCAAATAAAATCAATAAAATACCATTTCTGCTTTAAAACAGGAAGAGCCTCTTTTTAGAAAAAACAAAGAAAACACAACAAAAGCCCAAATCTGATTTGTCTTCTCCACAGTAATGTCGCTGGTTTGAGGCCCCAGCCAGGCTGCACAGAATTATTGGCAAGAGGGAAAAATTAACCACTGAGTAAACTGAGCAGTTCTCCAACACTCTGTGTAAGTGCTGCACAAGTATTACCAATGGCTTAAATTCTGATAAGGTTTATTGTAATATTTTGAATGCTTTGTATAGACTAGATTTAAATTACAGGTTAGAGGCTTTATTTTGCTAGTGCAGACTTTGGTCGTGTGTTTTCATTTAAAGTTTAAGGGAATTGTCTTTTGTTCAAACTCCATGCCCAATTTTGCCCCTCACTTTAATCTTCTTTATATTGATTACTGCATGCAAGTCTTAATAGAAGGAGGTGGCACTGTCCTTCAGCTGTCCCTTTAGCTGCCCCGAGGTATTGCTAGAGGCACGTGCTGCCTCTCAGACCTTACAGGAAAGGGAGATCAAGTCTCCAATCTTTAGTAAAAGCAGAGGCTGTTACTAAAGACTGTGTGAAGAATTAGGACTGTTCATAATACAAGACTATATCATGCTGGAAGAGCTTTGTATCCAGTACGGGAAACCAGAGAGGGCCTGGAGAAGAGGAATATTGAAGAGACTTGAACAGAAGTAAAAGGGCTGCTGACTTGGGCAAGGTGCATTTTCTTCTCCTCACTCAGGAACTCCATGCCCCACAGGATGATGTAGATACTGGAAGTGTACTGGGTCCGAAATGTTAGTGTGTGATCAACAGAGGCTTATTCTTCCATGCTGTGCCCTAGCTCGCTAAGTCAGCAGCCGCAGCCCGGTGGATGCAGTGGCACCTCCGCAGTCCCTGCGTTCTGCAGCATCATCCGGTCCCTGTGCTCCTGCCTAGGCCTCTGCTGCTGCCTGCTCCTGGGCCAGGACACTGGCTACTCCTGCCTTTGGGCTCACCTCCCACAGCTGTTCTTTCTACATACCTCTGAGTCACCCTTCCTGCTGTGTCCTGACCACTGCCACAAAGAGGAGCTGCCCTGCTCTTATTTTCTTGCGTAAGAAGTACAGAGTAATGCCACTTCTAGAAAGCAACCCACTGGCCAGAGACACCTGGGCCCTTTACCGAAAGGTGGAGGATGAAAACATTCTGTTTCATCCTAAAATGAACATCCATGAGTGTTCTGAATCTGTGGCAGGGCTGGTGACTCATGTTCAACCAGAAGAGTTCATGATTCTGCTTGAAACTTCTGACTGAAGAGGAATTTTTCATGTTATTGAGACGCTGCTAACTAACTACATCACACAGCCAAGGGACAGGGATCTGCTTAGTGAATTAGTTTACAAAACACATCAGTATGAGGAAGGAGAGTGTTTGGGTAGTACCTGCCTTCCAGGAAAATTAATGCTGTTGCAGTTGGAGAAAGTGAGGCAGACACCCTGCGGATCTCCCTACAATTCTCCTTACTGCCATCCTGGCTCTTCCTAAAGGAACACAGTTCAGCTTCTGCAAGTTGCCCTAAACAAACAAGTAGTGTAAAGAGACACAAGTATTCTACTTCAGATTACTTAATTTGCTTACTCCAGCAACATAAAAGCTTTCTGTCTGTTTCTCTAGATGAGATGCAGCAGTGTCTACTACTGCTGAAGTTTAGGCTGATTCCTTACCCTGGATCCCTGGTCTGATTCTCTACCGTGGATCTCCTTCGGCCATCACAGGACTACTGGCAGTGAAGCAAAAGTACAGTGTTGTTCCTAATGGTATCCTTAGTGCATTTAATTGTACTTTGGCTCACTGCATGGCATACATTCCCTGCTCCCATCCCTTTGGCAGCTTTGTATACTGTACAATCTATTTGTACCAAACCCTGCAGTTGAAGGAAAACATAAGGCACAGGAGTGTAACAACAGAAAGCCACGATTTTCCCAGAAACCAGCACAGTTGGTTGGGTCAGGGGGACAATAGTCTTCTTTACATATTTTTTTTCCCCAATTTAATGTTACAATAATCACAATACAGGTACTTCAGATATTTTTATAACGTCTATAAAAATCTTTCCCCACAGTAGGAAGCTCAGTTTGCGTATGGTTGCAAGTTCTGCATTAAAGTGCTTGGCAAAAAGTCACCTTGACTGTAAGTGCTCACAACAGCTCCAGTGTAGGTTTGCTTTTCCTGGTCCCCAACATCACTCACCCCCCCTAAGCCCCCACAAATCCTACAGTCACTCAGTGAACTGAAGTGGAACCTAAAGTGCTTAGAATGTTAAATTAAAAATAAAATTTTAAATATAATTTCTTATGATATCTTAGTATTTTTCCATGATACCTTGTAAAACTAAACATTATTGAAAAATACACCTTTCCAGTTCAAAAAAACCCACACTGCAATGCAGAGTAAGAATAATCTTTAAATTTTCTCTATTTCTTCAGCAAGTTCCTATTTGTCTAGAAGCACAGAGTATCTTCAGTAACCTACTAATTACCATTACAAGTCAACATTCAGTGTGAATTGTGCTTTACTTTGCAGACATGACTTTTAAATCAGTTTCAGCTATTAGTGCAATAGTATCATCATTATTCCACCTTGGAGAACTACACATGAAAATCTGTCAATTCATAAAATTAGTCTGTTCCTCTGCCTTTCACTGACCTCCATAATGCACCAAGGCAAAGGGGGGAAACTGAGGAGATAATTAGACCCCAGACCTGGTGTGCACATGCACTGTTTTTACCCCTCATGCAAACCCAGTTCTTTGCAGCAGGTTAGCGGGGGCGAGGAGGACACTGACTGCCTGGGGAGGGAGTCTCCAACTCTGGGCCTACAGGACTTCAACTCTAGCACCAAGGCTCCTGGGTTGGGAAGGTTACAAGAGATCCTGCATTTTAATAAAAAGGTATTACAGCTTTCCTGGAAAGGTTACTGATCGACACCTGCTTAGTACTATGTCTTCGGCCGGGCTGTGCTACCTCCCATTTCTATTCCCGGCTTTCGCGTAGGACGTAGGAGAGGCCGTGTTTCCCCGAGGAGTCGTAACTGTCATAGTAGGGGAGCCCCACCCACTCGGGTGGGTACGTCGCTGTGCTGTACACGAAGCACTCCAGGACGCCCTCGGCACCGCCCTTCCCTTCCCACTCCACCACCTCGATTCTCATCAGGGTACGCTGGTACATGTCTGGGCAGCCTTCAAACTCATCCAGGAACTGCAGCATCTGGTCATCGACCGAGTAGATCTCCCCAGCAACATGGTGGCCTGTCCCCGGGATGTTCAGCATGTAAGGAATATTGTATTTTCCTGCAATCACCAGCGGGTACTTCTCCACCGTGCGGCCCCTTCCTTGGAATTTTGCTAGCCCCTTGGCTGTGTTGATCATGTGCTTGTAGTTGGGCTGGCCCTTCTTCAGCGTGCCGTAGACAAAGACACGGGCCATCGTACCTGCAAAAGCAGCTGAAAGACAAAGGCATATGTTACCATGTGGCTGCCCTGGAGAACCACACCCACACCACGGCACCTCAGACATGCAAGGCTGTTTGGGCACGTGCAAAAGTGTAGGTCGTGTAGTCCTACACCACATTTAAGTATCATACTAAATTCAAGTATATTGAAAATTATCAGACAGAAAATGCATCAGTGAAAAAACACACCAGGACAAAGTCAACCTTTTGCAGTTCTTTGCTGTAACCAAATTGCATCCCATGGTTTCTCTAAGGAATCCTCAACGTCAGCCAACGCATTCCTGCGCCTCAGGAAAAGCTCTCAACCCCTTTTGATTCTTCTCTTTCCCACCACTGTGTGAGCTGCGCTGCAGCAAGTGTGTGGTGCCGTGCTCAGTGACGCCCCGAAAGCAAACGTAACCTGGTGTTCTCTCACGGACATGCTGATGGATTTGCAGTAACTCCAGCTCTGAGGTCTCACAGGCTGAGTGACCAACCAATGCAGAACAGCAAGCAGTGGGCACCAGGGAGGGAAGCGGGGTGGCCTGTGACAACCACATCCCAAGCGAGCAGGGGCTGTCTGAAAGGCGCCACTGAAGTTTGTCCTGCTCCTTCAGGGGAATGATGATGGCTGTAAATATGAGGTGATTTGCAGAACTGGTCATGTCTTCCCAAACCCCTTCACCCCTCCTGTCTGAGGGAGCTGTGCATGTTACTTCCATTTATTTACCTTGGGGTCCAGTGGGAGGAGAAATGTGATATTTCAGCCCTAATCAAACTGGAAGCTACAGCTGCTGGCACAAAGACCAGGTAAGGCCGTGCTCCTCATCCCCAGACAGACACCCCGAAGTAGCTGGTCTGCACACATGCTTACACCTCTCTTGAAAACAGCCCCTGCACTACCATTTGTTTTATTTGTCAGCATGAAACACTCAGAATTGGTTTAAATGGGATAAAAGACTGACTTTACTGAATGGTAGGGGCAGGGGAGAAAGGTACCTCCATCGTTCCTGCGTAACTTTTTACACTGTGCCCTGTTTATCTCTCACTGTTTCTGTAAGGCAGAAGCAGCTCTTGCACTGTGATGCTGTCCCACATTTTACCCTTGATCAGTGACTGGACAGAGCCTGCCTCATCCACAGTTGTCTGACTGAGCCAGACATCCAACACCCAAGGAGCACATGCAGCTCCTCTTGCGAAGAGGTCATTAAACAATGTATTTCAAGTTTGAAAAATCTTTAAAAACGGATTGGAAGTAGAAATGCAATCTGTTCTCTGCTATTTATTCTTATTTTAGTAAACTGTTAGGTCAGTTATCCAAAAGGGTGCATTGCTGGCCAAGAGCAGTGTCATTTAAAATCCTCAGTAGCAAAGCAGTTTCCCCCTTGGTGAAGTAAACAGTTTTTCTCTGTATCCAAGCAAAAACTCTGCCTTTCTTTACCAGCAAACTGCTTCCACTTGGGAAAAAGAATACACTGATTTCACCCCCCCCCCCCGCATTTTATCAGATATACTTCAGAGTAATTTATCCTTCATGACATAAACGAGTTTTTTTTGGATGCAGCTCATTCCCTCACTATAAGAAGAGCATTAATATTCAGTCGGCCCGAGTCTCTTTTATAAGAAAAATCATTACCTTTTAGACTGTGTTTTGAATAACAAACACAGATCCTTCAGGAAGAAACTTGTCCCAGTGGGGATTGAGAAAGGATCAGAGTTAAGCACTGAAACATGCAATTAATTCCCATTAGGGGATTAGGGCACTCGTGTTCACTTTGAATCAGAAAAATGAATCGTGAATTAAATTGTTCACAACCAAGAGGTTACTTGTCAGAGTTAATAAGTTAAAAAATAGAAAGGGAAACCTAAAACGCACATAAAAAGCTCTATAGTGACTGGTGCATCTGTAAAAAAAGATATGCTTCATTTCCATTAAATAAAAGCCCTGTCCCTACTGTACAGCTGGAGATAAGCTTCCAAAAAGTTTTCAGGGAAGAGTGTTACCATTCCTGAAACCAGTAAAAACTAAGTACCCGTTTCTGATGGTGCGGCAGTTGGCTGTTGGGAAGGAAACATTACCCCTTTGAAGGAACACACCCGTCATCCTCATGCATCCTCACAAAATTCAACAGCAACAAAAGAACTTGCTAACCCAGGTTTGGACAAGTGTTTCCGATTTAGCAGTTCAGTAGATGGATTCAGCGGGCAGTACAAATGGAGATGGAGAGGGAAGCTGAGCTTTCAGCCACAGTTTGTGTAGAGCCGTGAGGCTGATGTACTCATGGAGCTGTGGCTTCACAGACAAGTAGCCACTGAGCTCTCCGTGGCACTGCTGTGGTCCACAGTGGCCCTCTTGCTCACACTGGATGGGTTGGGAACAATGACTTTCCATTAAAAAAACTGCCAACAAGAAAGCCAAGCCCAGCCCTCCACCTGAGGAGTTATTGGTAATAACATTTTCTAAACGCTGCTCCATATAAATAAGACACATACAATTTTACGCACAATAAATCTCGTCTCCTGTGTGCTGTGCTGCAGAAAGGCTGCAGATGTATTAGCATCATTTAAAGCACTTGCATATCATGGGCTTTCAAAACATTTTAGCCACCTTGTGGCCAGAGAGCACAGAACAGAATTGTATATGAGGGTCATTTCACAGGCTTCCACTAAGCAGCTGAAAAGAGTTATAGACAGCATCCCCTTGCCTTTTCTCACTTAATCCAGTTTGACACTTCTTACCTACACTAAACCACCTGAGAGGAAAAGAAAACCCACCAAAAACCAAACAAAAACCCCCAAGACTAAGTATTAGCTGCCAGGACTAAACAAACCCATTCAGAAGGTACTTTCATGAAATATTCATGCAAGAATCATTAAAATTTAATGGTATAGGGAAACACGAGTAAAATTTGTATGTCATCTCGGCAAACTATTTCTTTTCGCTATGAAAGACAACCTGCCAAATTACTTACAGGATCAGTTACTAGTTGCTTCATAAGATAAGATGCAAAGATCAGAAAATAAAGTAACTACTTCAGGATCATGCAGGTAGATGTTGCTGGGTGAAAACAGAAGAGGCTCATAACTGGTGTCAGCCAGCAGCCCAGGCTGCCACTTGGCATTAGCACTGGTAGCGCTGCAGCTCTGTATCCACATCTGTCCTCTCCTACCAAGGGAGTTTTGGGTCAGGGCTTTAGTCTTCCCTCTCAGGCCCAACAGTTCCAGCATGGTGAGAGGGGGGTGGGCGGCAATGGGGCCAGTCACTGGCTCAGTCAACATGTACCCACTGCAACCAGGCTCTTTGCTCACAGGTTGTGCCCAAAGCAAGACCTTGCTTCCTAAGTAGCAGGATCAGCTTCGGCAAAAATCACCTTTTCACCACGATTCAGACAACTACAGGATCCTGCCAGCTTCTTTCAAAAATAAAGTAAGAAATAGTGCGTGTGTTATGCCGGCTCCAGGGCTGTTTGCAATCATGGTAGCAGTGGGTTAGGGAGAAAAAGTTTCAACAATATAAAACTCCACTCAGAAAGTATCCATTTCTCTCACTCCATACAGTAACATTATTTTCCCTTGAGAAAAATTCTCCACATTGGCTCTGTGACCAGATATAGTTACACATTAATTCTTCAGAAGTTTCTTAAAAACTGTAGGAAACAGGTGAAAAAACAAAATGCCTTGAACTTTAAACTTGAGCCCAGTCTGTTTGAATGAAGTGAGTTTTAAGGTCACTCTTCACTCAATGCTAACTTTCAAGAGAGACTAACATGCCAGAGAGGACTCCTGGGACTGCATCCTGTTAGTCCTTTGATGCTTTCATTTTGTTGCTTGCTATTTTCTTTATAGCACAGACAAGGGCTTCCTGCCCAGGCCGACCCCTTCCCAACATTGCTGAATACCTCGGAAAAAGTTTATGGCAAGACACCTTTCTTACATTAACCACAGAGGCACCAGTGAAACGATGGTTCCTTTGAAATCAAGAGGTTACGGTCTCCTCGCAGCGGTCATCCGCTCAGAAACTGTGAGGTGCTGGTTTGTGAAAACAAACAGGAGTATCGGAGTAACCAGTGCCACGCTGGATGCTACCGGGCAGTACCTGAAACGCCACTTAACCTACTTTGCAAATTCTTTTCATTTCTTCCTTGGATAGTTCACATCCCCAAACCAACAAATAACGCCTGCACTTCAGCTGGAGTATCTGCTATGAGGCAGAGTGAGGGTGCCCGCCCTTTGGACAAGCATCAATCACAGCACTGCTCACGTGCCTTGCACCCCTTTGTCATCACAGCAAACATTGCCTTTTGTCTGTTTGAAAACACTTCAAGTCACTTTCAACTGTACTGCACAGAGAAACTTCATTAGATTAATTTTTACTACTAAGAGAAAGAGTTTAATTCCCAAAGTGACTGTGAGAAGGTCTCAAAGTGACAATCTGATAAAACCACCACATGCAAAAAGATGCTGGAGATGCAATGCAGAAACACGCTGGACATAATGTTAGACTGATTAACAGACTGAATTCCTAGGGAGTGCAGAAACACGAGGGGATTGCAAGCACATCAAGGAGGACAAGAAAAGGAGGATGAAAAAATGGAAAGTCAATGGATGTGGACAAAGTCACCTCAAGAGAGGATTATACTAGTATTACTAATACTAGGAGTGTTTTGTCCTTATATTAAGTAATGTTGTATGAGCCTCAGCAAAGTCTTGCAACCTCAATTCAGAAACCTGTAGACTACAAAAGTATTTAGAAAGAGCTCAGGGCAGAGCACCGAGTCCAGGACTGTTTTCTTTGGTCAAAGACTGAACCAGCAGGAGCTTAAATAGGAGCTGATGAGACATGGCATAATCACCTACCAACATGGGGAAAGATTTTATAGAAGAAGCAATTGACTGTCCATGTACACAAAACACACAGCCAAAATTTTTGCATGGAATAATTAATATGGATAGGAACGGCTTTCTAATTGTAACAACACCCAGGGCATAAGAACAATCTTAACAAGCATCCCCAAAAAGGCTTGAGCACCCAGTGCCCCTATCAGAAGGTGGTCCACAACAGATACTTCAGCATCAGAGTGCAAGAACAGGGCAAGGCAACACCGATGTATTTCCAGACTTGGTTCCAGGCCCTCCCCAAGCCAGAAGTGACAAGATTCGTGGTGTGTAAAGGCCTTTTCCTTCTGTGAGCTTGCGTGATTGTTTTTGTGTCAGCAATGGCAACAGCATGGTGGGCAAACCCACCATGTGACTCCACATGGGTACACGAGGCACAAATCACTTGGGATCTTTCCCTGATGCCTGCTCGCTTCACCTTCCTCCAACTCAGAGTCTCTGTGTACCTCCTCAGTGCCACCAGATACTTTTTCAATGCTTGCTCTCTTCTAGGCTGAGAAGACCACATGTATTTAACCAAACAAAAAGTGCTCCTTATTTGTTCTACGTTTTTTTGACATAGGGAAACCAGAGTTGAAATATCTGAGAATGGATAAACCATGGATTTATACACAGATATAAATCATGCCTCTTGCTTTGTTCACACCCCTTTTGCCCAATGCCTTTTTGAGTGCTGTTGAGCAGCAGACTGATGTTTCAGAAGAACACAGATACACCTCCAGCATCTTATTCTTGAGTGGCAACCGGGGTGTGAAGTGAAAATCAGTAAACAGTGTTGAAGCCTTGAAAACTGGAACTCTTGAAAATATGTTCAAACTATCATGGATGCTACAGTTCACCTTGCCTTAGGGAAAGTCAGCAGACTAGGTGGCTTCTCAAAATCCCACTCAAGCAGGTGGGTCCTTATGATGCAGTTTCAAGTACACAACAACTAAATGATATACATAGAAATATCTTATCTTTGCACCTTTAGCATAGGTGCTTAAACTGTTGTATCTACACAAAGGAAAAAAACACAACAAGCAACCCATAAGAATGGAGCATTAACTGTAAATGCCAGTTGCTGTTACAGGAAAAAGTAGAAAAACAACTTTTGATAGGGCAGCCCTGCTATGCCACCTTGAATTTGAAGTGGTTTCCATCATTGAGATGCAGAACATAGCCCAGAGTTTCAAACCACGACATCCTGAAACTGGGGACACAGCCTGCAGCTTGGATGGTTTCCCTGCGAGGTCAGCACATTAATTTACATGCCAATACCCAGAGCAGTCAGTTCACTGTTTTGGACTGAGAAGAGCATCCCCGCCTGTGAAACACGGCAAACACTTTGAGTACCTAAGCATGGGAATGCATTTTTCTACACTGAAAGGATGGTGAGAGAGAGAACGGGGAAGAGAGAAAAGATGAGGTCTTGTGCAGGATCGCGAGGTGCCTTTCCACAAGAGAAATGAGGGAACAGCTGCACAATGATGCTCTTTGAGGAGGGGAGAGGTGCCCAGATCATGGCACAGTACTGTCCCTCGGGATTGCGACTGAGCCTGGAAGACAGATGTCAAATAAAACCCCACTGAGCAAAAGCAGCCTCCCACAGGCAGGAGCCTGTGGCTCTGGAAGCCACCTTGTGCCTCTGTTCTGGCTCCTTGGAGGTGCCACAGCACAGGGCTGCAGGTCAGACCCGGCAGCCCTGCGAGTGCCCGGTGGTGCCTCTTGGGCCTCACCATGTGGCTGACTGGGACAGCCCAGCAGGATGTCTCCCTGGGATGAGTCAAGGTGCCAGAGTCTTGGAGCACCATGCGGAGAGGTCAGTGCAACACGATGCTTCTCAAAACCTCACTGAAAAACAAAAGAAAGTGGAGATGTTCAGGGAACAAAAATGCTCCACTAAATAAGCCAAACAGAAAAATCCAGGTATAAATCTGGGAACAGCGACACATTGCATTGCAGCATTTTTCCTCCAGAAATCACTACCTACACCAGCATGGACTAGCTACTAAAACACAAAACTTTGACCAATGCGGCAGAAACGAAACGTCATGAAACCCCAAGGACTGTTTTTTTCGACCCATGATTCTCTAGGAAACTACAGACTCCTTTAAGGGCCAAAAAAAGGGTAATTCATATGCATTTACTGCATTCATATATACACACACAAGGATTTTCTACACAGAGCCACGCTTTGCTTGTAAAGTGTTAGTGGCACATGGAAGAGAGGAAAGTTAAAACCAGCTGTACTGGAGGAACTACCAGATGTAAATGCAAACGCTATTTTAAATATGGTACCAGAAAGGGTACGGATAGTGTGGGGTAATGGCCCAGCACGTTTGTCCTGAAGCAGGGTTATACAAATTTTGTGAGATTCAGAAGGGCTAGTGGACAATAAAGTATATCAGTACTCCCAGAAGATACACTAACATTAATGCTTTTTTATTTGTATGCATACCACTAGGTAGCAATGGAAGAAGGCCCTCCCTGACATTTAGAGGACCACAGCCAAAGTTACTAAAGGTGCACAAAGAGAAAAGTGGAATTTTATTTTTTTTTTCCTAAGGAGGAAGGCTTATACTATCCTTTCAGTCCATGAATCAAATTTGTGGAAAAGCATAATATTTAACATGTGACGCACTGGTAACAAAATTAATCAGCTGCCCAGGGAACTGGTGGAGTCACCATCCCTGGAGGTATTTAAAAGACGTGTAGATGTGGTGCTTAGGGACATGGTTTAGTGTTGGACTTGGCAGTGCTGGGTTAGCGGTTGTACTCCATGATCTTAAAGGTCTTTTGCAAACGAAATGATTTTGTGATTCTCTTCTAATTCACTACAGTTGTTTTATTTGCCTTACTGATTAAATGTATATCCAAGTCTTACATTGATAAGCTATGTTTTACTTAATAAAAAGTTTTTTTTTAAAGTGAATTTCAGCTTGCAGCTTAATGCAAGTAAAAAATAAAAGCCCAATCCATATCTCAGCAACAAATCCCTCCCACCATTTTCTAATATAATAAAAGGTAAGAAAATACAAACCAAAGCAGAACACCATTTCAAAACTACAAAGGACCATGAACAGATGTGTATAATTACTTCAGTCCCACCGAGGCATATCACTTCTGTTTAGAAATTAGTACCAAGTTTACTACAGAAAAAATAAAAAGTCACATTGTAGCGAAAAGAGAAGAAATGAGTTATTTCAACTGTCCTGGTCTTGATTTTTGCTCTTCAAGAAAGACTTGCAAATCCTGAAATGAAATCTGAAACGTACCCCCCCTCCTTTATCAACAGAGAAAGCATCCTTATCCCAAAGTAAATACATTTACTGGCCTCCTATCTTCTATACAAAAGAAACAAATACATATTCTGGGGGCATATCCAAAAAAGCCTGAAATTGCACTCAGCCAGGCACTGGAGTAATTGCTTTCAAATCCAGAAAACGTCCTGACCAAAATCTCAAACATTCTCCTGCTTGGTAGAGTCAAAGATAAGACAAGAAATTTCCAATTTGTATGTGGAATTAAATGTTTACTTTCAGGTAAAAAGTGCTTTGGTCTCTGATGCAGAAACAGGTTCTGTAGTCTAATGTAAAATTTAACACAGGTCTGTATTTACTGAAGAATGAGGAAAACCAGCAACAAAAGCCCCTAAATCTTCTCCTGAAGCCACAAGAGTTTCACAGGAATTACTGACGGAAATAATTCCCTATCTCTACATAGATATATGCTTGCAATTGCAAAGAAAGCTATTTTGGTTTTACGATGGCATGTAGAATTTACTCTAATTCAAGTTCTGCTTAGCAGTGTCCAGGATGCCTGGAAGGAAGCTTTTATGAAAGACATCTTAAACCAGGGGTTAGGCTGTAACAGGAAGACATTAGATAATAATCATCTGAATTATACAGGCATTTATATGAGCCACTTATTTAAAAAAAAATTACATAAATGAAAACAGTTTTATACATGCTCTGCAGCCTCTTTTCAGTGACCTTTGAGAAAGAATTTCTGTTACTAACTTAATAAAGGAAGAAGAACAGAATTAAGTACTGGAAGTAAATGAGAAGGGGAATAATATGCAATATGGTTCTGAATGCAAAAAAGCCAGGCCAGTGTCATTAAACAATCTGCTTGGACAAGGATACCACAATGGATTTGGAGTCCATTATTTAATAAGCAGTGAAAATATCTCCAGACCAAGTCAGAGAAGTATTGTCTACAAACAAGAAGTTAGTTAAGGGAGGATTTTAAGGGACTATATTAAAATGTCAAAAGCACAGACAGAAGTTACCAGTCATATTCCTCAGGAATCAATGTTGTTTTATTTATTAGTGGTCTTGCTACAGCAAGTTGCTGTGTGCCTACCACATCTGTGTGTGATGCATCCAGAGGAGCATTGGTTCATGCTGCAGACATATTAGATGGCCTATGAACTGTGTAATTAAAATAAGATGACTTTTAATGATACAAAGTGCAAAAACATATGCTTGGGGATCACAGACAAGAACTTCTGGAGACTCATCATTTGAAGGCAATAAAGGAATCAGAATTTTTCAAGCTGGAAGGGATCCCTAGGTGTCTTGGAGTCCAACTCCTCACTCCTCCCAGGACTACCTAAAATGAACCCGTATCACATAGAGCATTGTCCAGATGCTCCTTGAACTCTGGCAGGCCTGGTGCCGTGACCATTTCCCTAGGGACCCTGTTCCAGTGACTGACCACCCTCTCAGCGAAAAACCTTTTCCTAATGTCCAATCTAAACTTGCACTGATGCAGCTTCATTCCATTTCCTCGTGTCCTGTTGTTGGTCACCAGAGAGGAGACCAGCACCTCTGCCCCCACGGCCTCCCTTGAGGAAGCTGCAGACTGCTATGAGGTCTCCCCTCAGCCTTCTCTTCTCCATGCTAAACAAGTCAAGTGGCCTCAGTCACTTCTTGTAAGTCTTGCCCTCAAGGCCTTTCATCACCTTGGTCGCCCTGCTCTGGACATACTCCAATGGCTTTTTTTGAAGGATTTTTCTTCTACAAACCAGGTAGTTTCCACCTGCAATACGTTTCTGCGTCATGACAGCATATAGAGTAGCTGAAAAGGAACTTTTTTTTTTTTTTTTTTTTTAATAAAAGTAGCATTCTAGAGACAGAAGTCTTTCAAGTTACTTTGGGTGCACATCAGAGGAAACTCACATATCTTAAAGCATTTAAGTGTCCCAAAGAGCATCCAACTACACCTATCCATCAATCTAGACTTTGTGTCGAGAAAAGAGGTGTGAATTAGGTGATATAACAGTAAAAAATGTTCTGAATGCCTCAAGCTACATCTTAAGATGTTGCCAATCTAGGACTGTAACAGCTCCCAAGCAAAGGTGATTAAATCTAAAGTATAAATTAGCATATCCTCTGACTAGCTTTAGTACCTCCCCACAACAGCAGCACTGCACTCCCCAAGCATGGGGCAAAAGTAAGGGAAAAGAGCATGGCTAAACTGGCTACATTAGTTGTGAACAAAGCAGACCAAAGCCAAAGCACAGATCTCAGCATGAAAAGGGTAACTGCCACATCACTGTCTATACCGTGGGACGTGAGGCACAAGTGACAAGGGATCACTATATTCATGCTGTTCCAGGGTTTGCTGTGGAAATGAGGGAACAATGCCTACCTGCTGCAATGGGCTTCATTTTATTGGGATCCCGCCCTTCCAAGTAGGTCCCAAATATCCACTAGTAGGTAGAGTATCCTCCAGTTCACTCATTACTTTTTCCAATTTCAGTGTCAGTGAACAGGATAAGTACGACAGGAACAACAAGTCCTAAGACTTCTCTGTCTTTCTAAGTGAAAAGTTTCTTCTTGCATTGGGATCCACAGACATTTTCAAAACACACCCCTCGGCACAAACTGATATAGAATACAAAACCAACAGCTCTTCTTGTCAGCAACATTCCTCCTACTACAGTAAATGTTGAAGCACCACTTAAAATGTATTTTTATGCCACAACTAAAGAGAACAGCCTCCAGTAAATACCATGGAGAAGTCAGCACCATGCTTTTAATGAAAGACTGAAGTGTCTCGGCTCATAGCAAATATGGCCTGGGAGTTTCAAGGGGTTTCAAGAGGGTGAACACTGGTACACCCTCACATCAAATGCATTTGACAGTGAAAAGCTGAAATAAGAAGGGATAATTTTACAGATTAACTCAATACTATATTTTTGGACTTAAAATGATGCTACCTGAAAATATTAAAGGTAAACATTATTCACATCATGTTGAAAATTCATAAAACATTATTAAACAACTGCTTAGTCCAACTTGGTCGTAGAAAGTTACATTTCAGCTTGTTCAGCTTGAACAAATCAATCACTGCCCTCCCAGTGCCACTCCCCCCAGCCAAATACTGTGCTGTACAGCAGACTTGGGTAATTCCCAATCCCCAAATACAGGAATAATGTTATTATTCTGAACATCGTTTCTCCCAGATTTGATAGTAGCTAGGGACATTGGGAAATCTCAGTTAATTTCAGTTCTGCATTCTTTAAGCAAACATTTACTTAGTGATGCTAATTAACTGAAAAAAAATCAAATAATATAATTAGAGAACCAGATATAAATTAAGAAACAGTATATTACTTAAAACATATGAAGTAGAGAAACCATATAACATTTTAATTTTGCCTTTTTGATATGGCTTAAAAAGATAGGTAAAGATCAAGTAACTTCTGACTTTGAGCAAATGAGCATTTTTTTCAAAATAGATAACTCAAATTATTGTCAAATTACAGACCTTCACTAGCTCACCATTTACCCCACGATAACTATGAATTGATAAAGGCATGCTTCTGAATACATAATGCATTACATTTTTTACTTTCAACACCTGGTGTCACCAGAATAACGCTGTATATTTCTAAAACGCTGCAATGGTGTGCATGTGTGTGTGCTTTGATTTTAGGGCAGTAATTCAAAGGAAGTGGAACCATAGCAAATTATGGGAAGCGATGCACACAGGTTATTTTTTTAGCTAACTGATACATTATCAGTTAATTGACCACGGCAGGTCATTTTAAAAATGAGGTTCAAGGTATCTAAAAGCCTTCATTCCTTAGTCCAGGTCAAAGAAGGCCTGAACAAAGTAAAAATTTTGCTGTATTTCACTATTTTGAGCAAGCTAAATCCTAAACCTGTTTTGCAAACAGGCTTTAACTGGTGATTTCTGCTACACCAGAAATTTGCTAATTGCAATCAATTTTTGTAGGGGTTAATCACCACCTTTCTGTCCAGTCTAGGGCTGTATTAATTGGTTATTATTATGGTTCCACTGAGAATAGACATAGGGGAGTGATTCTGATTGATTATTGCTTGGAGCTCCTTGGATCCACAAGATCTAAATAAAAACTTAAAGAAGATTTAATTAATCTCAGTCTCTCCTTCTTTCCACTCTA
This sequence comes from Platyrinchus mystaceus, assembly GCA_035041135.1. Classification (NCBI taxonomy): domain Eukaryota; kingdom Metazoa; phylum Chordata; class Aves; order Passeriformes; family Tyrannidae; genus Platyrinchus; species Platyrinchus mystaceus. The sequence goes on from JAWWLV010000001.1 coordinate 78,537,281, forward strand.
TCAGCAAGATACAGCTGATAAAGAATTGACAAATTAATGGAAAATACAAAGAGTCAGAATTAGTAACCCTGTACTTTTTTATGAGAAAGTACATCCATTTGTTCTAATCTTTAGATAATGGGTATAAGACAATGAAAACTTTCTCAGCTTTTCCTGCTTATTCCAAAACCCAAATGGAGTTATAACAGGCAGTTTGATCAATTGGTATAAGATTTAAGTTGTGCTATGTTTTGTTTTTTTTTTTTTTTTTTAATATAGCTTTCTAAATAAATCAGTGAAAGACTCATGAACTTTTGAAAAGTCATAAGCTTGTTATACAAGGAAGATACAAAATACTGTATGATAGCAAACAAAAGCCATATTTTAAAATCAAAAGGTTTGGAAGTCTCTATTTTGGCAGAAATTTCTGTATCAGAATACAGAGGAAGATGCAACCTAGGTATTTATAAGTAATTAATTAAAAACATATTTGGACTGACACTTCCCTTCCACTAATTACCCATGGGTTTCCTACAGCAGACTTGCCAAAAGTCATATTGTCTTTCAGTACTTTTCCAGTAAGATACAGGAACTTCCATAGGTACGAGTTTTTAGGTTCTATGCAACCATTGTGGATTTTAAAGCTGGAACAGAAAGGCTGACACTGATACAGGGATTATTTTCAGGTGAATGCATACCTAGGATCCGTAGACAATGTTTCGAGGAGATCCCTGTGTGCCAGCAAGGCACCCTCTCAAATGATTTGCTGAGGCCAGCTTTTTGATTATACACTTTCAAATTACCTAAAAGGAAGATAGGCAAGCAAGACAACCTTGAATACTGCTATCAAGTAGGATATATTACTTGATACAAACCCATATAAAGAAAAAAACAGTCATGAAAAGCAGGAAAAAAGTTTAAGCTTGAGAAGAGGGATGCTGTATCATTAAGAAAAAACCAGCTTTTCTCCCACATGCTTGATTTAAACAGATGTTAACATCCACAACGAATGTTTAAAAGTGACTGCCTAAGTCTGGTGGGCTAACCAAGTTAGAGAGATTTTACATGCATGTTTTATTTATTACAACACCACCATTTGTTCTCTTTGGCTTCTTCAGCATTTCCAAACAACTCCCCACCTCTCCCTCAAACCAAAAAAAACAAACAAACAAACCCCACACCAGTAGTTTTCTGTAAAACAAGGTGTCAATTATTTTAGCACTACCTAGTCTTTTATCCCTTTTCTAAAAGTAACAATAATAAATAATAAAAAAGGTCTTAAGGGAACATTTTTCCCTATTTTCTCCCAAAAGATAGAAGTATTCAGTGGTCACTGAATTAGAATGTGCTTACATGAACAGGAGCAGAAATACAACTAAACATGCAGGTCAAAAAGGTCTGTCTGGAGCTGCTCAGCAGAGTGGTCTGATGTCTCCTGCTCACCTCCTGCTCAGTGAGAGAGGCTAAGCAGCCCAAACTGCCTGGGTGAGGCTGATAAGCAAAAGACTGCCCATGCAGAACTAGGGGACACCACTTCGACGGAAATACTCGCTATTTCCACTGTCAATTCCTATGGAAGAAAGAAGGGATGCAGACCTTTTAGTAATAAAACCTAATATTCAGAATGTACAGAGAGGCAGTTTACTATCTCTGTAGCTGGTAAGATGTGTAGATGCTGAAAAACAATAGTCTTTCTTGATCCTACCAGTTATTTACATTGATCTTGGTAGAACTTTTGACACGGGTGCCCATGATATTCCCACAAGCAAGCTAAAAACAGGATTTAATAAGAACTGTTGGTACTTAGGTAAAAAAAACAACAACCAAACCAAAACCGTTTAGAAAGGCTATTTAATATTTATCAGAAGTTCATCTCAAATTGGATATATGCAAAAAATTTGTTATATTCATTCCAGTAGCAGGGAAATACTGGTAATGAAAATACACCATGATGTGAAAGATGCAGGTATAATTCACAACACCCAGGGTTGTGCACAAGGCTAATGAGACAGTTGCAAAGCACAACTGCTGCCAGTGTAAATGTTCTATGATTAGCTGGGAATAATAAACAGCATAAACAAAATCTGGGGAAAGATCAGCATAACAGCAGATCTGCAGAAAGAGGTTTGACAGCTATAATGATCATGAACTCAACATCAGTCAACAATGTGGTACTGTTAGAAAAAGTATCCAAGTGTGTATATATGAACCCATCACTAGTAAGATGTGACCATCATCCCCTGCTCTGATCTGGTCACAAATTGAGCAGAATGTCCAGCTTTGAGCATTGTATTTAGAGAACCACGATCAACTGGACTGAGAGAGAACAATAACAAGTCAAGAAACCAAAACCTATAAAAGAAAACAACAAAAATAAAGAACTGGACTGCAATCACTTATTTTAGAGAAAACAGTCATGCCTCTAAGAATCTGAAAGCACACTGTAAGAAAAAAAGAGAGGCTGTAAGCTCCTTTGCACATTTACTTTGACAGAAGATCCAATAAGCTTAGATTCCAAGGATGGACACTTGAAAGACTAACTACTTACTGGTAAGCAGGGTGCCTAGGAAGAGCCCAGACCATTCAGGAAGGCTGGGAATCTTTCACTGCTGACTATCCTCAACTGCAAGTCAGCCAAATCTTTACCAGAAATAATGCTACTGCTGCCAAACTTGCCTTTTGCCAGGGAACTGGATGAGACAATCTCTTAGCTCTCCTTTAAAAAGTAAAATGGCAATATGATTCATATGCTATTCATGGAAAGGAACACTAGACTCATGGAGACTGTGAGAGACTGGTTCTGTGGTCCAGTCATTAGATTCTTTCCACCTCAGGTAGAGATTTCTAGATCCCACTCCCTGCCCCTTTACAGATGGTATATCATACAACTATTTGGCTTTTTTAGATTTACTTTCCCATATAACAATAACCTTGAAAAGAGAATGAAATGTTGAATTTCCACCTATTCCTGCTCCTCATCATGCCTCCCAAATTCAATCAGAGATACAATCCTGGGGCGCTACGCTAACCCTTCTCTGCCCCAATGAATCTTGCATTGCTTTCTGCACTGTGATTCAAAAGGCCAAACAAGACCAAATGCTCCTGAGGGGTGTGGGTTAGAGCCTCGGGGACAGAGGGCGTGAATCTAATTTTTCTACTTTCTCGGAGATGGCAGAGCCAAAGACTGCTGTTAGTCCTGAAGCCGGCTTTGGTTGGATCTGGCACACACAAGGTATGTGTGGCTCAAAGGCAGAACAGTGCCCGGCCAGCTGTACATCTTTGGCTGATAAAAGCACTGAAAGAAGGCAAAGTGGAAGGACAACCCTTGACTGTGCCGCCTTTAACGTGGCCAGTCTTCACGAATGAAGATCTGGGAAAGGTCTTTTGACCTTTCAAGCCTGCACAATGGATTTTTTAGGTGAGACACAGCCTGCGCTGAACTGAGCCCACCCTTTAATCCTAAG
>JAWWLV010000001.1:78540823-78610514 GCA_035041135.1 Platyrinchus mystaceus
GGACGTAGGTTTGTTTAGAGTGACCTTCTCTTAGGTGGATGGCCTTAGGGGCTGACGAGCTCCATCTGCCCGGGGGAGTGTCCCTGAACCTGGTTCGGGAATCGAACCCGGGTCGCGGCGGTGAGAGCGCCGCATCTTAACCACTAGACCACCAGAACAGCTGCACAGCTCAGCTAACATTCCCTCTCTGAAGCTTCTGCTCCACACACAGAAAGCTACACACACTTCTGCCCTTCAGGTTTCCAAGACAGCCATCCTGTTTTATGTATTGTACACAAAGGCTACTACAAATCTGAGTCCACAGAATAACCCTTCTCCTCATTTTATCTAATTTTGATCTCAGACACCATTTTCAGATAACAGATATGAGACCTTTTAATCCCAAGTAGTTCTGAAATAACTGCTATTTAATAAAGATTTTAAAAATATAAATAATATTTTGTTTATAGGCATATAGATTTTATTTGTTCTATTGATAGCATGCTGGTGAGGTACATCACTTTGATATGGAACCTTTAAAAATCTATAACCTCATACAGTTTTTCTCCAAGCTGCTGATGTGGCAACTGTAGATAAGATACACTGCTATTTTTCTGGACATACAGGAAACAATCTTACACACTTGTTCACACACTGCATATGTGATCTCACTGGAGATTCGCTGCTAAATTGCTACACACGCAGATGTGTCACAGTTTTTATCGAAAACAACAATGTAAGCAAGTACATTTCTTAGCTAAGTGATTGCATTGTGGTAGCTTAGAAAACATGCTACAAAAGTTACAATTGCAGCAGCTTTGCCCAGAGCACAGAAATAATCAGGGCAGGGATCCAAGCAGAGATGTCTTGTAAACAGTAAATCTGTGCATGCTGTTAATACTGCAGAGTATTTACAGATCACAAAAGTACAAGAGTGCTGGTGAGTTTATTCCTGTTAAGAGACAGAAATCATCAATCTTAAAACCGACACTGAAAATATTTCCTAACACTTTTCCTTAATTAAACTCCCAAAGCATCACTGCTACTTAAATTCCACTTGATAACGTAGTTGGGCTGATGGATTAATGGGCATAAAGAACCACAGAGGGGTGGGGCAGATGTCAAACAAATAATCCATCCCATACATAATCTCAAAAATTAGCCCAATAGATTAATTTTTGACCTGTCTAATGTCAAATCAAATTACCTGATCTGGCAGGGTCATGAAAGGCAAATTATCCAACAGGCAGTATCACCTGCTCCTTTCTTCTACTATCAAACCTATCAGGTCCTGTGTCTGCTGCACCACTCTGCAGACCTTAATTAAAATCTAGTTACAACAACACTGATGATCAATCACAAAAAAAACCCAAACAAAAAAAAAAACCAAAAAACAATCAAAGTTTCTGATGAACCTAGAATTGAAAGGTCAGACCTGGACTTCATAATTATCTAAGTCAGTCATCAGATTTAGAGCACCAAAGAATAACTACAAATAACAAAATTCAAAACTGAAATGGATCATCATGTCAATGAATAAACATTTCCTGCATTCACAACAAGACTGTGATAATAATAAACTTCTGCTAAAGACAGCTAAATTACAGAGCCTGATTGAGATTCCACCTAAACCAACACTAAAACAGAAGTTACAGATAAGACATGTAGGCTACAATATGAAAAATAAAACAGATTAAATAATTGTTTTGTTATATGGAAATAAGGAAAAAGCCTCCTAAATTCATCATGTATGAAATTAAAGATACTTGATGCCATTCATTAATGTAGTAAACTGTCACTAAGCATATTTAATTAAAAGATATAACTAATACCAGTAAAAGAACAGACTAGATGAGCAGATGGATCCAGATATATTTTGACCTAAATTTCTTGATATTTTGACAAGACAAATAAAGGTAAATATAAACAAGAAGAGAAGGGAGAGGAATAAACAGCCAGTCAGTATATCTCATTAAGGAGGCCCATAATATAAAGATGAAAAAACACTAACAAACTGTCTCTGCTCACCTCAGATATTTTGTTTCTGTTAAGCAGGTTTCCCGAAGCTTCACATAACCACATACATATGCACATTACTGAGACATTTATTATGCCTGGAACCACAACCGCAAAATAAGGCCCATTGCCTTAGGACAGTTTAAGCAAAAGAAATAAATCATTAATCTACAATATAATTTAAATCTCTTGAATGTTAATTTTCTTTTATGCTCACTCTCTCTTACATTTGATTCCTGTTAGAGATAACAGTTAAGAGAACAGGTTACAGAGTCCACAGAAGGCAGAGATTCTTCTTTCTGAGCCCTTCATATCACCTTCCCTTTGGGCACTCTTTCCAACTAGACAAAGTTCCTAAGCATGTAACTTTGTGTTACTTTTCATGTTTGAAATGAGCTTCAGAAAGCTTCAGTAAGATTTGGCCAGTGGCTGGTTTCATATTCTGAAAGTTTTCATGGCAGGGTTATTTGAACTACATCACAGCAAGGACTGCAGCCTTGGAGCAGGTTAGTAGTTTGATGTGTGAAACGTGTGTGTGCATGGTAAGCAACCTGCTGGGATTTATTCCCCTACGTAATTTTCAGCTAAGGCAAAATCAAGCCTGGGGCTCCACTCCATAAACTGTGTTGGAACATTTCTCTCATTCACATAGTTTCTCTGTTATTTATACATTTTCCTAATACAGTGCAGGCTTCGCTCTGTGCAATCCCATCTAAATTTAATTTAGTTGTTCTAGGCCCACATCCCAACGTGATACTTACCAAACAGTACCTCCACATCTCACAGGCAACAAAAACAAAGCAATGCCTAGTGTTGTGCAAACTGCTGTACTTTCGAACGACTGCTTCAAAGCACATGTTGCCACACTCCACACATGTGCTGTACTCCATCCCCTTTCAGTGAAAACGTGATACAACACTGAGCCCAGATCCTTAATTAATTATTGTACAAAGAAAATCTTATTTTTGATGGCTTCACTAACAAACAGCCTCAAAGAAGATCAACAGCAGTTGATATACATTCAAACATATCTGAAAGATGACATTAAATCCAAGTTTGCATTTTCAACCCAGTAATCTCTAGTAATCTTTTCCCCTCACTTTCCTAGCCTCTGTAGGCTTGTCCCATCATCTTCAGAGTTCTTCCTTTGTCAAAATTAAATTTGGGCCTAAGTTGTTCTTCAAATCACAATCTCCCTTGAGTACCTGGGAGCAGGCATGCGGTCATGGGAATAAGAAATCCTAATGCCTATTATACTCCTTCTATTCCTATCTATAAATCTAAGACCATCACATCTCACTAAGCTGACAGTGATGGCAAGTACATTTTTTTTTCATCCTTCATCTCATCATCTGCACCCAACTGCTATTGCTTAAAACTCTTTTCTTCAATTGCCTTCAATTCTTCTACCCACATATTCTGGAAACAGTTTATGTCTGAACAAGTCCTGCTGTGAGCTTAAATCAGATCTCAATGATAAAAAATTTGAATCTAGTAATTTTCTCCTAAATTTGTTACTATGCATGCTTATGTTATTAAGCCCCTTCTCTAGCCTCCTAGTATTTCTTTTCTTTTTCCATGAGTTTTTCACAAAACCCATGAACTATTCCCATTTTTCCCCAAACTGAAACACTAAAAAAATCTTGCTGCCTCACTGTAGAACAATGTCTTCTCAGTCCAGGTGAACTGGGTTGGGTAAATCCCTACAGGAGTGTACATTCCAGCACTCATTTCGCATCCTGCCAGCATACAGTCTCCAAATCCTGTGAGCACAGGAAAATACATAAAAAACAGAAGCCAGAAGAACATCACAACAAAAGGGAGGCAGGGGTTATGCAGGAGGACAAACAGAAGGCTTATGCAGAGCAGCATAGAGATGGACTGCATGGGCAAAAGCAATTCCACGGTGTTTTGCAAGCTACAGTTAGGGAGAGCCCTAAGGAGAGGCCAATATCCCTTCTCTGGACACCTGTAAAGATGCTGACACAGAACCAGTTACATTTACTGGGCAACATTTTCCTATCACACTTCTGGACTTGCAAACCACTTGAGTCTGCAAGTTTGCTTTCTTGTGGTACCAATTATTTCATCGCTTCTAGTTTAGGAATTGCAACTATAGATGCAAAATCAATGATTAAACAGCCTTAAACATTGTCCTTCAATCTTGAAGCACACACAGTGTGTTACCAGAATCAGAAATGTTTTATTCCAGCACTACTAATGAGTGATAGGTCATGCAAATAGTTTACTTAGCTTCAATAAGGTAAAGCTAACAAAAGTATTAAAAGAAAAAAAAATAGCTAAAGACAAGAAGATTAAAATTTCAAAGTGGGGCCTTTATGTACTTTGGCCTATCTGCCTACCATTTCCTTCCACTTTAAAACAACCCATAGCTGCTTCTAACGAAATTATTATATAATGAATTCCTATTCTGGCCTTACTCTTATCTTACAACTAACATGAATTCCCTGTTCATCACTAGGTCTACCTGTCATTCAAAATAACTGCAAACACCATTCTTGCAACACAAAACCAGAACAAGACCCTTATTTCTCACTCACTACTTACAGTCTCACTTTCAAAATCATTTTTCTCAGCAATGTTTCAAAGAAAATGGGTTTATTTCTATTTTCCTTCAAGCTTTCAGTATTACTGTATATGTGGACTGTGCTTCTCCTGATGGGAAATAATCTACCTTAATGTTACCTTAGATTTTGAGAGAAATTCACACATTCTGAAGTCCAAGTAAGAACAAAACTATTATTTACAGAAAATGCATAGAATCCTTAGACATAATTAAAACTACATACTGATTTTAGTTGTAAAATTCAGTGTCCATACCCTCGCCTGTTCAATATGCAATTAAACAACAAACACTTGGGTTCAACGTAAAAGAAGTCATAAAAAATGCTATTAATAACTTTTTATGAGCCAGAGGTAGCATTCACATCACTTTAATTTCCTAAAGTTCAGAATCTAGGCTGGTGATTCAGGCTTCACCAGTTGGTATAAGGAGATGTGAGCTGAATCTCTTGCCAGGAACTACAAATGAAACTTACATTTCAAATGCAAGTTTGTCATCTGCAGAAGGAGACTAAAGAGGGCAGTGGTGAGGTACAAACTCACAATTCTTATCAGTACTGTGTGTCAGTAGAAACAACAAACCCATAGTTATACGAAGCCCTGTACTTCACCTTGCTGAACAAAGAAAGTGGCCAAGGCAGCAAGAACCCTGCACTGCATTAATGGGAACACGACCAGCAGATTAAGGGAAGTGAGGATCTCCTTTTACTTGACACTCACTAGGCCACACCTACAATACTGTATGCAGTTTCAGGCCCAAAACAAGAGAAAATATGGACAAACTGCGATGCATTCAGATGGTCATGGGGCAAGAGCACTTGCTCTGTGAAAAGCAGCTCAGGAAACAGCCTTTTCAACTGCACAAGGGATGGCTTTGAGGTGACCTAACAGCAGTCTTCCCATACCTGTGAAGTGGTTATCCAGAAAACAGCCAGTCTCTTAGCAGTGGTACATGTCAGAGTTGACCAGAATAAGAGAGGCTCCAATTTGATTCAAGGAAAAGGGTTCTCACGATGCAGAAAAAAACTGAAGCAAGCTGCCCAGAGAAGCTGCGTAGTCTCTATCCCTATATGTTTTCAAGGCGTAGTGCATAAAACACAACATGGTCTGCTCACACAGAGGACCCTGCTCTGAATAAGGAGACAGGACTAGTGACTCAAAAGGTCCCTTCCAACCTGAATTTTACTGAAATAAAAGTTGTGGGGCTTTATTAGGCTAGACAAAACGAGGGGAGGGAAAGAAGATAAAGAGACTTGCAATTACTCTGGTATTACTTGATAGCACAAATATTTCAAATTGCAGCATTGTTCTTATACAGATACTCTCACATAGCTGAAGCCTGGCACGGGTGGGATGATCTCCCTCACAGTTTGTAACAACACGCAGCACTGAAAAAAAACAATGCTTCAGGGAAAGGACGAGAAAAAGCAATTCTGTGTGGCCAAGAACTTCTGTCAGAATGTCAGCAATATGATGGTAACTCTGGCTGTTAGTAAAGGTCATGAGCAATTACAGTGAAAACACTGCAGAGAGAGGTGGTTTTGTGGGTAATTCCAAAGGAAAAGAGGTGTCTTGTAAGACCGAGAAAGCCAGAGAGACAGTGATATTGATGTGTTTTCTCAAGATGTTAAAATAGCTGGCTTAAAGAAATCACAGTGGCCAAAAATCTTCATGTAAAGGCCATTCTCGAACAACAGTGTAATGGTAAATCAATAGGACATGATATTACCCTGGTATAGTCTGTCCTTTTTTATCATTAATTGGAAGTGGGGAAAAGAGAGCTGTATCTGACATGGTCCATAAAATGTAATTAAACCTTTGGAGTAAAAAAAAAACCAGAAAACTCTAGATAGCTACATATTTTGGTTTAAGAACAGTGATTTACTACTGCCTGAATAGTTCTATTTTTGAAGGAAAAAGATACTAAACACCCTCACTAGAGAAACGGAATGAAAAGGGTATTATGTTTGCTAACTCAGTGACATGACTGGGTCCATCCATTTCCCTTGTCTCTTATTACCTGTGTAATATTTACCCTCTCTGTCAGAATGCTGCAAAAAATATTCTGAAAGATAAGAAGACAAAAGGTAGCAGCAGTTCATATAGAAAATACGTCCTGTTATGACATGTGCTCTCTGCTTAAGCAGTTCACTTAAAATGTCATACAAGTTTCACATTCAATTCTACTTAAATCAAGAGAGTTATGAAAATTATTTGACCAGGTTCAAGTTCAAGGAACGTATACTTTTAGAGTCTGAGAAACATATAGGAAGACTTGAATAGGAAGGAATAGAAAAGTGCATTGCTCCAAAAAAGAAATGATAAAAACTACAGTGAAACATGGTGTATTTTTCTTCTACCAACAGTAACTATTGATGGACTTCCGGATTACACAGAAAAATAATTTAGTTAATCCACCAGAGAACAAAAGTGTACCAGAGCTAGTAGCAGAAGAAAAATGCCACAACATGCCCCTGGAATTTATTATTCTTATTGCACTTCACGACACCCCCATGACTACACCTTTGTGCCTGTAACTACACTTGGAAATTCACAACATAGATCAGGCAGTCACGTAACCTCACTTCCCAGAAGTTCCCCAAGAAGAACAAACACAATCATACGAACAAGAGAAGCAGAACAGGCAAAACCCATGGTTTCATCAGCAGTCAGATGAAAGTAATTTTCAAGAGAAAACTTCTTTTGAAATAGGCAGTTGGGTCACTATTGGGAGTTATGAGAATGTATAGACAGACTCAGAGGACTGTTGGTTGGAAGGGACCTTTGAAGGTCACCTAGCCCAGCCTCCCCCTCAGAGCAGGGCTAAAGCCAATGCTAGACAACACTTTTTCAAGGGAGAGACTGTGCTCAGCAGAACAGTGGGTGGCAGAGACAGCAGGATATCTGGTTCAAACCAGGCCTGGTTTGTGCCCTCCACTCTCTGGAGGCACCTAGCATTCCACGTCAAAAATCAGCCAAGGAAAGCATGAACTGACATGGTGATCCTTTCTAAAGGATTAAAAGCAGACACTGCAGTAAATGAAGCGTTCAAAGCAATGCTTCTATCCTGAATATGAGAAAATAAGCAACGGAAAGCCGATCACACGTATAAAGTCACCAAAAGAAAAACTATAAGCAGCAGGTGACATGAAACTTATCAACAATATGACACACACTCTTCAGTCATAAAGCAAAGCTCTGTTCAATATTCCAGTATCTCAAAACAAACTCATGAACAAGCTCAAAGAACCTTGCTTGCAAAGCTGATGCAGAACACCACAGCAATTTGGAAAAAGTCAGGAGCAAACACGCTGCAAAAACGCAAGAAAAATGAAGTATGATACGCATATGAAGTTAAATGTTGTCAGTAGCAGGTGCAGATTTAAAAATATTAGCAATGTATATTTAGGCCATTTTTTGTTTTGTTTAACATGTAACACACTTGACAATTCAGGTTTTGTGACAGACAGTAACAGAGACATCTGTTCTTTTATTTACCCATGGTAGAAGAATGATGTACTACACTTTGATAATAAGACATGTTACTATTATATGACTTTGACAGCTATGATGGAGTGAGGGCAAGAGATGAGTGCTGGCAAAGGATAAATATATTTTTAAGACACAGTGTAGGTTTTTCAGGCTTTTCGTAGAGGAGGTGAAGAACGATGGAAATATGCCCATTTTTTGTTCAGAGATGCAAAATTTAAAGCCGCTCTTAATGGCCTTTATCACACCATGAACAATTTTAATTGTGAAGAAATTACTTTTCCAGCTTGACTGCCTGCTTAAACCAGAGTGTATATAAAACAAGTCCACTCCTCACAGAGATCAACATCAAATAACTTGGTCATAGAAATATTTACAATTGTGCCTCTGTACGTTAACCTCTATATAATTCATTACCTTAATATTTTCAAAGCAGGACAAAAATTACAGAAGCAGCAAATTAAAAAATTCCTGAAGCAAAAAATTAGAAAGTTAATTGTCTGGAGTTAACACAGATACAATTAAATGCATGTTAACTCAAAAGCAAAATGTTTACATATCTCTAATGGAAAAGGATACAGATAAAAACATAGCAAAATTAAATCCTTAATTAAAAAAAAAAAAAAAAAAAAAGGATAACAAACTCCCAATATTCTAGTTCAAGCACGGAGGGCAAAAGATAAATGCTCTGAAGTCCGAAGTGCCATCTTGTAAGGATACAGAAACACAGAATGGCTTGGGTTGGAAGGGACCTTAAAGATCACCTAGTGCCAACCCTCCTCCCGTGGGTAGGGACGCCTTCCACTTGACAGGTATAGACAGTTATCAATTGACACAGGTTCTCTCCATGTATGATACCTAAACTATTTCCTTTCTCTTTTCCCTTTAATGTAGATACTAGCTCTTCAAATACACGTCACTAACCCATTACCAAGTTATGTTACTAAAAAAAACCGAGTATCTGGATCATAATGAACACCCTTGTTAGAAGGATGCGCCTGGCCACCAGGAGAACGCGAGAGCACCGTGTCACCAACGAGCCACCCCTCGCACCGAGACCCTGCTGTGCCCTCGCACCGCAGACAGCCGGGTTCTCGGGAGGGAGCCCCGAGCCCGGGCGCTGAGGCCGAGCCGCCCGCAGCTCCCGCCCGGCCGGCGGGGCCGCGCCGCCGTCACACGTGGCTCTCACGGGCCGCAGGCGTGCTCTCCGGCGGGGCAGGACAGCTGGCAGCGCCCTTCCCCGCCGCCGGCACCGGCGGGACCCGCAGCACGGCCCAACCTTCCCCGCTCTCCCGGTGGGGCCGCGCATCACGTGGCGGGAAGGACGGACCGCCCCGCCCCGCCCCGCTCGGCCCGGCCCGGCCCCGCGGCGCTCGCCCGGCGCACTCACTCGCCAGCGCTGCTGCTGTCTCCGCGCCTCCGCTCCCGCCTGCGGCCGCCGCGTTCTGCCCGTCCCGGGGCGCCTCTCCAGGGAGTAGGCGGCGGGGCGGAGCGGGACGCGGGGCGGTGCCTGCCCGCGCTCCCTCCCCCGCGGCCGCGGCAGCGCCGGGTGCCCCGGGGCCGGGGGGGCCGGGGTGGCGAGCCGGGGTCGTTTGCCCGGCCCGGCGCGGCTGCCAGAGGACGGAGCGTGCTTGGCGGGCAGGCGGGAGCCCAGGCAGGGCGGGCAGCCCGCGCCGGCTGCCAAAGCGGGAGCGGCGCCCGGCCCTCCCGGGAAGAGACGCTCCCAAAACCCGGTGCCGGGGCCTCGCCTTCTGGAGGCCGTAACAAACGTGCGTCAAGCAGTGCAGCCACAGGTAGTCAGTCAGGCTCTTGGGGAGCTTTAAAAACCGCCTTGTTATTTTACAGACGCTGTTGACTACTCAACAACAAGGGGTTTTGGCTGCAGACAGAGATTGGTCTTGAGCCTGCTGAACTAGGAGTTTTAAACTTGGAGGGTGCCAAGTGCCTTTCTGTTTACCGCCTTTGCTGGCAGCTTCCCGGTCCCAGCAGAGGACTCCCTCAAGCTGGCTCTGTAGGGATTGGTCTGCTCTTCAGCAAAGCATGTGACGGCTCCACACAGTAAAATCAATGTAAGAAAATGAATGCACTGGAATAAGAGTGAGATATCCTTATGCAATGACACAACGATTCAGTACTTGTTCACCAGTGCTGCAAAAACGGACCTGGGGATCCTGGTCAATGGCAAGTTGAATATGAGTCAGCAGTGCCCTGGCAGCCAGGAGGGCCAGCTGTGTCCCTGGGGGCCATCAGGCAAAGCGTCGCCAGCCGGTCGAGGGAGGTCATTGTCCTGCTCTGCTCTGCACTGGTGTGGCCTCACTTCGAGTCCTGGGTGCAGTTTTTGTTACCATAATATAAGAAAGATATAAAGCTATTAGTATCCAAAGGGGGAGCTACAAAGATGAAGGATCTACAGGGGAAGCCGTACCAGGAGCAGCTTAAGTCACTTGGTCTGTTCAGGCTGGAGGAGACGGGAGACCTCAAAGCAGGCTATGGCTATTAGAAAAATGAATTATTTGTTGGTAAGCCTTGTTAAAAGTTTAGGGCTTGACATACTTCAATGTCTCAGACCTAGGGGGTTAACAAAGCTTGGGAAGAAGGATGTACCACTGATATTGGACACAAAGAATGCAGAATTTATGGGCCACAAAGACATCTGGCAGAACTCCCAAGATAAGAAAGAAACTGATAAACCCAACTCAGCAACTGTGCTGAAATCAGCTCCAGCTGGGTAAAGGTAATTCCAGCAGTGGGTTTTTGTGACCACTAACCCAAAAGGAAAAGACTCAGCATGTGGACTAATTAGCCTAAGTGAGAGAATCATTAACCAATCGAAGGTAGAATACTAATTAATAAGAGAACTATGTAACTTGTAGGCAATGAACACTAATTCCTTTGTTTGCTAAAATGTATAAATAGTAAAAGGTTTTGATAGATGGTGTGCTTGATTTGTGGAATACCACTGAGCACCCAGGCTTGTGCAACTCTGAAATAAATAATCAATATCTCTCTTGATTGTGCAATTATTGGCTTGCTGCACACCAGGTAACGAATCTGATTTTGGCAGTCAACAAGATTGCTCAGCATTTGAGGAAGTAGCTCTTGCTTTTTTTTCTATATTTTATTGTTTTAGAGCTCGAATTAATTAGTTATGTATTATATCACTTTCTTCAAGTGCTTCTTTCTGTTGTTTAGACACACACATTCAACATCAATACAATCATGCTGAATCAAGATTTTGAACTGTTACTCCAAGTGAACATCTTCCTGTATGTCCCAGTGCCAGTCTGCCAGGCCCATTAGATTTTCTTCCTAGCTTTTAGCAGAAGCCTGAATCAAAAACTTACTAAAAAAATAAACACCATTGTCACAATTAAAAGCTATGCAAAAAAAGATAGCAAAATGCAGATTTATTTCATGGCTTAATTACAAATGTATTTACTTCTTGCTCAGCTGAAAATAAATTGGAACATACTATTGCAAATCTAAATGATTAACGCTACATAAAAAAAGTTCAGCTCAGAAATCACAAGCTACACAGTACCTGTAGAAATTTTTTCCTAACAAAAAAATTTGTTTTAAAAAAACCTGAACCACTTGACATGTATCATTACTGACACACACTGAACACCCATGCCACAACACTGCAGTGCAGCATTCTAATACAAAGGTCATCTGTCTTCCAGTGCTTGATAGCCCATGCAGCTGTGCATATCCTCTTCCTTGGAGCGGCTGTATGGTCCTTTTTCCTTAAAGCACAGAGTCCAAGTTGCTGTGTTTATAACATTACACCTATGTACAACCACTTCACGTTATCATGCAGTCCAGCACAGAGTCTGAAGTGCCCATTACTAGTGGCACCTGCTGCTTATGGTGGTACATGACAGAAGTTTGGCTCCCTCGGCATTTACATTGCACAAATCCAACCATGTGATCTCACTTTTGTTGCTAGTAAATTTTAGTGTTTTTGAGTTAAACGTGCCCTCATAGACGCATATTTGGTAGAGACACACCAAGAGATGTGGAAGTGCTATTCAGTGAAAGGGCCAAGCCAAGAAACACTTGGGTATCTACATGTAACGACATGTATGTAAATGTACCAATGCTCACATGAAATAGGGAACACAGGCAGGAGCTAGCAAATAAATATCAAGATATTGAAACTGAGAAACCTCACCGTACTGGAATGGGCTATGCTATCGCATTTAACATTCTAACAGCTACAGCTTGAAATAGCAACTTCAATTTAAGAAAAAAAAATCTCACCTTTGCAAATTTACAGTTGCTTTAGATTGCCTTTTAAAGTAAGAGTGAAGGATGCCAAAAGTTAATTCAATAAGAAGTTGTTACCATTTATTACAGAAACATAGACAAGATAGAAATGAACTGGACCTGAATGTTCTGTTTTCATACACAGAGTTTCATTGCTTTATCAGTCATGTAAATTTATCAAAGTTATCCTAATTTGTTTTATCCCATTCCTTCATCCAGCTACTATAACTGTCCAACTCTCAAGGCTATGGATGCAAATTTGCCAGTTTGCTTCAATGCCAGTCTTTTAACATTCTTGGGACCAATAATGTATGAGAATGCTAGAGGTATATGGGACCAATTACTTCAACTGAAAGCATCAAGGGAGATTTTCTTCATGTATATGAGCTGACCACCTTAGTTATCCATTGAAGTTAGTGAAGATGAGTACCTGGTTCAAGTGCATGACTCCTCACATCCTAAAGATGCTTCCTTTAGGAGATGAATCATAGTTCACATTACCTGTTCCCCCCTCCAGTGACTATCCAGAGAAACTAGGATGAATAGCTTGATGCAGGTATCTCAAATATGAAGGAAACAAGTTCCAAGTGAACAGGCCCAATATTTTTAGGAAACCATTTAAAAGTATTGAGGATTTTTATTTCTCAGTGTCCATAAACACACAATCCACATCTCTAAAGTTTAAATAATAAGTATGAAATTAAATAACAGGAAACTTCATGTACATGGCATTGGTCTAGACATGAGAGAAACATACAATTAGGGAACTCAGCTGGAAGTTTTTGGTGAAAAGAGACTGCTATCCATAGCAGTCATGACTATTTTTCAGACTCCATTCTGTGCATTGAATCATTCTGTATTTCTCTCCTCAGAACTGTATTTGAACAAGCAGTCTTTCAAAACAAACAAGAAGAAAAAAGTAACGAGGCTTCTTAATTTCCCTAGGGAATCAAGCAGGCCAGCTGATGAGGAAACTTTAATCTTCTGTAATTAGCAATGGGAAAAAAATCCAGCTGGAAAGACAGTGTTTGTAACAACAGTTATGTAGAAAGCCACTTTTTCTTCACCTTTCCCTCTTTGGGGTTGAGTGTTCTGCACTATTCCAGGAGTCAGTTATGAGGTATGAAAAACCAAGCAAAAGGTTAGCATTATAACAATTTTAATAAAATCCACTGTATTATCCGCACTTTCAAAATATTTCTGAAAATAAAGTAAAAAAATATTTAGTATTCTTGAAAGTCTTAAGGAAATTTTAATTAGAAAAGCAGTCATCTTTGTGGCTTCTTCTGAACACAATTCTGCCTCAACATTACACTCAGATGTAAGGGTATCCTTCTTATTGCCATCATCCAAGTAATCAAGCAAATTTCTATAGCACTGAAAATTATATGAAACACATAAACCCTCACAAAAATATATACAGATAGCCAGAAAGCTAATCAAGAAGAAATCATGTTGTCCGTACTGAAAAGTAAAACAACCACTTTCAAATGCAACCATAACATCCAATTTGTTTGTCTGTCTCTTCCATCTAAGACTCTTGAGTAGAAGGACAAACTGACTTTCACAGAGGAATTTCTACGACAGCTTTGGTTTATAATGACCTAGAAAGAATTCACACCCCATACATAATATTGATCTACTGGATTTTTGTAAAGCTAATATGGAAAGCAACAGGGAAAACTACGCATGTGGATTTTATGATGAGAATAATTTAAACTCAGGATGTATTATTCCAAATATACAGAAAAGACCTGACTATATTAAATACATTTATCTTCTGCTATAAATTAACTCATCCAGCCAGACCCCAACTCTTTAATTCCTCATGATCAAAGGAGCTATGTGTTCTCTATATCGATGAAAAGTGGGCTCTGTATGGAAAGCCTTAAAAGCCTGCCATTTGTACTGAGGAGTGTATCTATTTCAGCACCTTTCAGATACAAAAGTTGGCACTGGCTAAATTATAGTGGTCATCAGAAGATGACTAGCCATACTGGTGCAGTGTTCTGCTTACCAGACGCTTACCAAAGAGCATGTTTATATCCTGCAAATATATTCGGAAACTAGTTTCTGAAAATTCTGTCCAAAAACCAGAAGAAATGGAAACAATTGCATCAACTTAGTACCCTGTATGAACTAATTAGTCCTGCTGAGAAACAGGTCGTATTTGCAGAAGAGGAGCACACATACATGCTTCTGGTAGCTCAACCAAAACCAGTACAGCAGCATACTATATAATGTAGCCAGATCAGTTCATTCAAAGCCAAATTTGTGGACAGCACCCCACTGCAACAGCCTTGCTTGCTAGATTTACAGCTAGTCTGGCAAAAATATTACATTAAAGTAGCTGCACAGCTTGTGGTACCTGAACAAGCTTTGCCAGAGGATGCTTTGGTAGCTCTGCAGTATTGCAGTGTGCTCAGTAGACACCCTTAGTTATTGAAACAACTGTCATTTCCAAGCAAATTTATAATGTAAAAGCAGCCTATTGTAGGTTCAAGTCATATTACAGATGTAGAATGGCTATATGGTGGTCAGATGAGAAGGTCACACAACATCCTGCCCTGTGGCAGGAACTTACTGGAGACTTCAAATGGTTCCACACATAGATGAGTTGTGTATGGAGAACATTACACAGACACCTATACAGTAATCATTGGACAAATTAGGAAAGCTGCAAATACTGCACTGATCAATTTCTTTAAGGGGACATGGTTGGAAAGAATAAAGGAATATTAAAAGAGAGGTAAAGCTCCTCAGTTTTCAAAACTAATAGCAAACTTTCAATCTTAAACAAAGAAACCAACCCATCTCAACACAACCCCCCAAAACCAAACAAACAAAAACCAAAAAACAACCACCAAAAATACACAGACATGTGACTACTTCCTGAAGCAGGAATGTAAATATTAGCACATGACAAACAGCTCTGGACAGCCAGAGTTCAAACATGTATTAAAGCATGGCCCCTTTTGAGAGGTAACATGGTATCAACATATACCATCTCTGAATCATCCCACATCGATGTGCTCAGTTTATGCATTAACAGCTGTGCTTATTTATCTGCTCCTTCAGTAAACACACAAGCCGTGGGAGACAAAGGTGAAGCCAGGTTCCTTCCAGGTAACAGATCAAAAGCCAAGGTCAGATCTTCTGCACAGTTGCTTTGTCACAGAAATTACCTCTTTATTCGCCAGCAATACAGAAGCTGAAAGGTGTAATGTCCTTAAGGAGAAAGCACTGAAATGCCTAAGAACACGGCAATTAGCTCCTGCAGACACTATACTGTATTTAGACTGCTAGCTTGCCACAGGAGCTAAAGCAATTCTGACCTGTTGCCTATGTTGTCTATACTAGACGAGGCTGCCTGCAAGAACAGAAACTCTAGCTGATTCCTCTGTTGCCTCACACTTCATTTCCCTTTGCTGCTTGCTAAAATCTCCATCTTAATCTAAGAGTATTTTCTACACTCAAGCATACCTCAGCAGTACACTGGCTGACAGACATTTATGGTCAAATCCTTGCCCTTATTTACTCCTGTACAAATCCAACACTTCACAGTCTTGAGACAGAAACAAGTGTAAGGGTGCGTAACCAAAATTATGAGTAGATGGACGTGCTGGAGAGAATCCATTCTTTCACTGGCTCCGCAGGACCGGCAGTAGAAGGCAGTAATAAACTGAAGTGAACAGATATTCTTTATACTTGAAAAGATCAGGATTTAAACAGGAAATTGCACTTTTGAGTATCCCTTTCAGAAATAAAACCATCTTCTGCTATTCATCCTTCTACTAAAATGTCACATGAAGATATCAAATGACAAGTGTATGCTGTGAAATTCCACCTGCATTGCTTTCGTATACCTATAAAAATGTTCT
Source organism: Platyrinchus mystaceus (assembly GCA_035041135.1). Lineage (NCBI taxonomy): Eukaryota > Metazoa > Chordata > Aves > Passeriformes > Tyrannidae > Platyrinchus > Platyrinchus mystaceus. Next base: position 78,557,041 of record JAWWLV010000001.1, read on the forward strand.
AATGGACTTTAAAAGCAGTTCAAGAGTAAAAATAAAATGATCCCTCAAGCTGAAATGTTAGGATCTGTAAGAGGGCAAAACTGGACATTCAAGTGTGTGGTGCTGGTGGTTGTTACCATTTTTGAGAAATAATGACCGAATCCTGTACATGGTCAAAAGTAGCCATGTAGCATTAGTCATAAACAGCATGCACGGACAACCTGGAAAGGAACATCAGGCACCGCCTTTCTTTTGCAACTGCTCCAGTTTTCTTCTTAAGAGGTTGTAGTTTTCCTTGGTTCCAGGTGCCATAGGATCAAGCTTCAGAGAGACTTCATAGTGCTTCTTTGCTAAGTCAAGATTTCCCCAGCGATGATAAAGCACGGCTGGAACATCAATGGGGAATTTCATTAGCAATATTGTTGAATAATGTGCAATCTTGCCAATCACTTGGAAAACACCATTGAAGTATTTGCTGTTAAGGGTCTGTCACTGGCTGGTGGCACAGTAGCTGCTTGTTCTGTTGCCAAACGCAGGAGCAAAGCCTGGGAGCAGAACTGGCATGGGAACGATGAAGGAATGAATTACAATGCAGCCATAAGTGGCAGCTCTTATCTGGTGAGCTCATTGAGGGTTACAAGCATAGCATAAATGAACCAATTTGCAGATACTAAAGTGCAGCTACCTCTGGGCTGGACTGTGCAGCCCTCTTGATCTGTCATATCATGTGACAGCTTTTCTGGTTTAGTGCCCTGTTCTTCTGGCTGGCAGTTCTTCCAAAAAGTAAAACAGAAATCTGCCCAGCAGGAAGAAGGCTTGAAAGATTGCTTTTTCTTTTTAAACACAATGAATATGAAGCAAATAATACAGTTGATAAGAGTTAGAAAGGCTCTTACCCAAATTACCGTGATAACTGGCAGCATTTGGATTGGCTTTAATTGCCTTGAGGAACAAAGCTTCAGATTCCTGAATAATTTAAAATAATAGTCAACAGGACAGTCTACTCTCATGGTATATAAAATAATGCCAAATTTACCCTTGATTGTAATTAAAAACCCTCCAAAACTATGTCATATAGATACAATACCATCATATAAAGCCTTCATGATCCTGTAGCTCAGGTGGCTACAGCTGCCCGAAAACAGTATTAATGCTACAAAAATGTGCCATGCTTTCATAGGCTGCTATTATTTTAGCGGAAAACTATTAGGCACTAGTAAAGTTTTCAAAACTGTTTACTTAAATTCTTCTTTTTATAGTTACAATACTCCCTCAGCAAGTATTCAGAAAACATTTTACTGCTAAACTAATTATCTAATTAAAACAATTTCATTTTTCCAAACTAGCTGCTAATACAGATACTTTTTTCCCAGAACATACTTCCTGTAGAGGTTTAAAAAGTTACAATTCCCCAATCCAAATTGAGCATATTTACTCACTTAAATGCAAGTTTAGATATTTGAGAGCAAATTTTACAAAGATTTCTATGCTGTGCTGAGCTTTAGGGAAAGTTGTTCATTCAGTTTCAATGCAAATGACCTGAAGATAAAATTACCTTAATTGCATAGGCTTCTGTCTGAATGCACATACTTGTTTGTCTGATGTATGTGAGAACAATAACCTGGAGAAAAATCCTTTCCTTTGTGCTAAGCTTTTACTACTCAAAATAACACAGGCTCTACTGAAAAAGAAAACCTGTCAGCCAGATTTTTGGTTCCACCATCTTCTCATGTGAAGCATGAAATAAGTCTCTATAGTTCCCCTTCAGGGAAAAAGATATTTCTGATGTCAAGATTGAGTCACTCAACTCTGAATGACTTAAGAGCTTTCCCATATGTCTGTATTCAAACCCAAACAACATGGTCCTTTCATACCATTGCTGAGCACAAGAGAGACTCATGCAGAAAGTGCCTTCATCTTCTCAGGTCAAGGAAATTACAAACCACGGGGTTCTCAGAGGTAGTTTAGTGGAGGGCTACAAAGATGATTAAGGGACTAGAGCATCTCTCTTATGAGGAAAGGCTGAGGGAGCTGGGCCTGTTCAGTCTTAAAAGAGATGACTGAGAGGGAACCTCATCAATGTCTGTAAGTATCTGAAAGGAGAGTGCTAAGAAGACTGAACCAGGCTCTTCCCAGTGGTGCCAAGCAATAGGACAAGAGGCAACACGCAGAAACTGATGCACAGCAAGTTCCACCTGAACACGAAGAAGAATTTCCTTCCGTGAGGATGACTGAGCACTGGAACAGGATGCCAGAGAGGCTGTGGAGTCTTCTTCCCTGGAGATATTCAACACCTACCTGGATGTAATCCTGTGCAACCTGCTCCAGGTTAATCTGCTCTAGCAGGGGGGTTGGATGAGATCATCTCCAGAGGTATCTTCCAAGCTAACCATTCTGTGATTGATTCTGTTTCAGGACAAGGAATACTTAGATAGGAGTTAAAAAGGGAACCAGATGTCTGGAAATTTAGAGGGTATAAGATTCCATAGTGCCAGTTTAAGCATTGCTTTCCTATGGCATAAGCAATCGCTCCAGCATTGTCATACCCAGACAGTACCTGGTATGCACTGTCCTTGACCAGGCAACATCTCCAAGGATTGAGACTCCACAACCTCTCTGGGTAACCTGTGCCTGTGTTTGGTCACAGTAAAAAAGCACTTCCTGATGTTCAGAGGGAACATACTTTGTTTTGTTGGGCCCATTGCTTTTTGTCCTGTCACAGAGCACCACTGAAAAGAGCCTGGCTCCATCTACTTTTGTCCACCCTTCAGGTATGTACATTGAGATCCTCCCCCTGAAGCTTCTCTTCTCCAGGCTCAACCTGGAGATGGGATGAGACATAATGGATGCAAGCTGGTATATGAGAAATTCCAATTAGATAAAAGGATTAAAAAAACTATTTATTTTTTTTTACCATAAAGTTGGTCAAGCACTGAAAGATGCTGTCCAGAGAGGTTCTACAATATCTATCCACAAAGATATTCAAGATTCAGCTGAAACTGGCCCTGGTTTGGGTCAGGGGTTGGACTGGATGACCTCTAAATGTCATTTCCAGGCAAAGTTATCCCATGATTTCCATGTTTCTCAGTCACCTGAGAAACATACTGAGAGTCAAAAATTTGGCAATTTGTGCAAGATAACCTCCTCTTTTTGTACAAGTCTCCAATCCTAAAAATCAACAGTGGATTGGCACCTGAAAAAATTAGGTAATCATAAGTCCCATGAAGTTATAATTTTTCCCCCTGCAAATTTTAGTATTTTGGTCTAATAAGTAAATCTCTGTTTTCTTCACTGGCCAAGTTAACAGCAATCAAAATGAAAGATATACTGTCCAATTAATTCAATCCTATGCCTAAAGTTGCCACCTACACAAAAGAGAAGCACCTAATGTACAGATTCACATCCTTTCACCGCTGAAGCACAATGGGACAACATGTGCAATGCACTTACAGAAAATTTAATGAAACAGATATTCAAGGGCTGGCTGCCATTACCATACATCTCCAACTACATGCTGAAAACATTTTTATCACCCCTACTTTGCTCAGCAGTAGTAGAAGCATACTGGTTGATTAAAGGCTATTTAAGGTGCATCATAGTCATATTACTGTAGATATATGGAGTAAATATACATTCAGTACATCAGTGATATTTCAAATTGCTGCATCTTGCCAAATCTTTAAGTGTTGCCAAGAAACTTTCAGGCTGCATATAGCAAAGGCTTGGGGTAAGCACACTGTATTCCATCTGCTGCCAAGGCCAGAATTGTGGTCTGGCTTTACTTCAAAATGCTGAATGGTTTCAATTTATTGCACTTTTACAGAAAAGGCATAGATACATACATAACAAAAATACAGCATACACATTTTCAGAGAACTAAAGATAGCTTGGTTCTTCATCCACTGAGATAAGAACAAGCGTTTAAAGGAGAACTCTAACTTGGTATAACAGATGTTAATTAAAAAACCCAAACAAAACCACAGAAACAGCTCATCCTTAATGTGCTTTTCTTTCTGAAACAATAAATCATTCACCAGTAGATACAAACAGAAATAAAAAAGGTTTGGGTTTTTGGTTGGTGACGTAGGAAAACTATCTTCTGCTGGAAATCAAAGTGCGTTTCAAACTGAAGGAGAATGTTGTGTGCTTATTGGAAGGAAATCTTTCACAACATAATAAAACCTTTTTGACTCAATGTCTTTTAAAATAAGAGATAATAAAAAAATTCTCAGAACAAATCTTCCTTTACTGCAACAGAGCCAATGTAACAACTTTTATACAGACACATAACAAGTAACCTAATAAATGAAATGCCTGAGGTTATACAACACATCAGACACAGCAAGGCAGCACTCTGAAAATTACCTCCATCACCTTGACAGTCCACCCCCCTCCTCCCTTCCAAGCCCATTCAATAAAAATCCTTGAAGAGCCATCCACTTCTCTGTTTTTACATGGTGAGGGGGAGGACAAGAAATCTGAATTTTCCATGCTTTTTATTCTCATTTAGCATTCTCCCACTTAAAAAACCCCTTGTATCTCCTCTTTCTAGGCGATGTAAAAATACAGCTGCTGAGATCATAACCTTTGTGAGTCTACTTTCCAGTTCCCTTATTTGCTCTTCCTGTTTTAACACAAACCTACTACTCCATATTGAACTATTAAAACCCTCACTGGCTCCCTGCTTTCTTCCCTGGGCTCTGCTATTCCTTTTGCTTTATTCAGGATGCCGACTTGAAAGCTTCATTTTCCCCTACTATTATTTCTGCTTTGTCTCCAACACATCCTCCTGCAGCATAATGACCTTTCAGAGCTGGCAATCAAACCCACTACCTCCTTTTTTATTTTTTAAATCCACTAAGACAGACTTATCTCTCCTGCACCTGGAAAGCTTTCTAGCTTGTTTTCAACTTCTCTTTCAACTTATTTAATTGTAAATGCTCTTTATTCTGTCATGCTGCAAACTCTTCTTGATGAATGACTATAAAACCCTCTATTCTTTCTCAGTCATGACTCACCAAAATAATCCTAGGAATTACCTCCTCCATAATCTCATCCCATATATATTCTAGATGTTAATTTGTATCTTTCTGGAATTTTGCTAAATTAACCTAAAATATATTTTTATAAGAGTCTCAGGTGGACAGAGAAAAGAAATTGAGTGTACAGGAAAAAAACCCAGCCAGTCTTGAAAAACAGGGTGTTTAACAGCATCACTAATGCAAACAAAAGCAATTGCTGGCTTGTCACAGGCCCTGGCTTCACACGTGGACAGGTCAAGATTCCACAGCTGAACAATACTGTCGAAATTTAAGTGGCCACAGTAACTGGTGGAAAAAAGTATCTATTTTGAGAATCATAGAATCGTTAAAGATGGAAAAGACCTTTAAGATCACCAAGTCCAACTGTCAACCCAGCATACCACAATGTTCACCATTAAACCATGTCCTCAAGTGCCATATCCACATGTTTTTTGAATACATCCAGGGATGGTGACTCCACTACTTCCCTGGGCAGTCTGTGTCCAATGTTTTACAACCCTTTTTGCGAAAAAAGTTTTCCTAATATCTAATCTAAACTTCCCCTGGTGCATCTTGAGGCCATTTCCTCTTGCCCTCTCAAGTTTCACATCACAAAATCTTCTTACTTTGTATATAACTGAGGATGTTCCTTCAGTGCTGCTAGCATTATCACTATCAAAAAGACATCAAACCCCCCAAAAGCCAAGGTTCAAGAAATGATGTTTTTTCTGAGGAACACTGAAAATTTTTTTTATTAATTTGTCTCTATCACATACATAATATCATATCATCCACTGACTACAGAGTCAACTAAAACAACTAAATATATTAACTCTCTATGATTTATTCTCTGTCAGCTCATACAATTCCTTTTGGAAAATAAATAATTCTTACCAGTTTCATTACATTTCCTACTTGCAAATATAAGTAGCTAATGCTGAGGTACCACTCACAGGCTGGTCCACGCCATCCAAGAGAAAGTTTAATACATTGTTCAATGTATGGACTTTCATAGTATTCCGGCATTACCCAGGTATCCCATCCTCAATTTGGGATTAACAGATCTGTGTAACTCTATTTTAGATAGCGTCTGAGGCAAGGAGGCTAGAACTCATATGAGGTTATGGTACATCTTGCTTCCTTTACAAAAGGACCAGGACTAGTCTATCCCATCTAATTTGAATTCCTGAAATGAGGCCTCTAATTCAAAGCAGGCTCTCTCCCTCAGCAGTGAAGCAACACAAGACCCTAACTGCCCTCTAGTGTACTTAAGAGCCTATTTCTCTCCACTGACCACTGACACAGTGTAGGGTAGCAACGTCTGTAACCCAGGCATCTAATATAAGGTGGGATAAGCTTAGGGCAGAATCACAAACCAATACTGTGACAGAAATGGGCATTGAAACCTGGTTATTGAAGCAATAGCAATGGTCTCCTCAAACAGTTTCTAAAAAAAACAGAGTTTAAGTAAGAAAAAACCCAACCAAACCAACCCAAAACCCTACAGTCAAAAAGCTCTAGTTACCTACCTTATATTTTTGTGATTTCCCCAGTACATTTGCCAATGAAAACATAAGGGAATGATCATTAGGTATTAATTCCAAAGCCTCTCTTCCAACTGCTTCTGCTTGAGCTAGATTGCCTGGGAGACCAGGTAGGGAAAAAAGAGAAGGCATGTTTTAACACAGCCTTATAAGTTGCTTTTCATGCTGAAGTACACATATTTTACGAAAAGCTGATTGCATGAGTTTTTAAAGAAAGCCAGGTATCACACACACACAAATGTAAAGTTCCTCAGACTAAGACAATAGAAAGTCTTCATTTTGTTTTCAACAGATAACACCTTAAGAAGAACAACAAAGCACAAGGATTAAAAAGTTCTGAAATTTGGTCTGTAATACAAACATGCTTGCATAATGATGGTATTTCAAGTAAGGATCAGAAATTCAATTTATGTGCTGGATTTCAAGTGATGCTTTAAAACCACTGAGCCAGAAGGTATTCTTATATTATTAGAGAATGTCTGGGTAGCCAAAGAAGAGGTAGAGCTCCTTTAAGATATACACAGATAAAGCTTTAAGTTTTGCTAGACACTGAATTATTCATTAAAACATTAGAATAGGCTTTTACCTGTGTTATCAAGCAATATTATCATATTGTTCCAAGCCAAACTATGCTCTGGTTTCAGGACAGTAGCATTCCTCCACGCATTCAATGCATCTATATGGCGATTCAAATCTGCATACTAAAACGGAAGAAAAACCCAGCAATTTTGCTATGATATACTTTACTTTCCTATTATGCACTAAAAAAACTAAAGAGCTGTTAATGTCTCATTCCATTCTAGTTGGACTTGTTTTTATAGATAAAAATAGAAATGTAAAAAGAATACTAAGGTAGTATGGAAGATAAGAGTGATATATACTAATTTTCCTCTGATTTTCGCTGGGAATGAGGCTTATCTTTAAATATGCATGTACCAACAGGACAGGGAGAAAAATCAGCATAAAATTTAGAAATATACACAAGAGGATTAGTAAATATTTAATATAAATATTTCCAAAAATCAGATTTGAATTTTTCAGCATAGTTCTACTACCAAACAATATACTAATGAATGCAAAACAGTCTGATATTGGGAAATATATTAAAAAAAAAAGGCGCCAAAATCTGTCTTTTTGTTTACACCTCTTTATATGAAAAAGGAAGACTACCAAAGGCTGTATGGAAGGAAGTATACCAGGAAAGCGATAGAAAAAGCTACAAAAGTATGAAATCGTCCTGAAATACAATACAAGCAAACTGGAATAACAGCTTTTAACATACAGCAGAATTATAGAAATATACATATATGTATACACACATACACACACAGACATGGACAGATTCCAGTCATAGCTATCATTTATTCAAAAGCACTTACCAACCGGCCTAAATTGTAGTAACAATCTGGATATTTTTTCCTGTGTTTAATTGCTGTCCAGTAGCTTTGCTCTGCCTCTTCAAATCTTCTTAAACTGTTCTGTACTATTCCTAGATTCATCCATGCAGCAGCAAAATCAGGTCTGAGCAAATTGGGAAAACATACCAAGAGAGGACAATTAAGCATTTGAAACACAAGATCCTATTGTATTATTTCAGCTCAGTTGGTGCAAAACACTGATTGGCATTGTTCTAAACATACTGTATTTGTACAGCTAAGGACAGCAACTCCTCTGCTTCGTGGAGCTCATTTCTTTCTTTCAGAATATTTCCAAGGTTGTTCATGGCATGTACGTATTTCGGATTCAACCTAAAATTTAAAATTAAAGAGATGATTATTATGTATGGGACATGTATTAATATATGCAAATTGCTAGCTCTGCAATGCTGCAGAACATGGAAATGAATACCTAAGCATTTTCTTCATGTTAAACATGAAAGCAATTTTAGGACAGATCACTAAAGCAGTAAAATTCCTAATACCTTACAGCTTCTCTGTAGTATTTGATTGCAGCACTTTGATTTCCTTTGTCAGCCAGGTTTTTGCCAACATTGTAGTGCACCTGAAAACACAGATGGACATTCTACCAGATGCCATGTAGTCAAAATATTTTGTGAAGCCAAATAGCTAAAAATTCCTTCTCCAAATATAGAAACAGTCAGCACTTGCATCATTCACTGCTGGCTTTTGCTGTAGGCTGATACTTAAGATTGGACAATGCATACAATGAAGACAGTAAGACAAAATCTGAGGAATAAAGTAATAAATCATCTTGCCTTTTACAGCCATTTAAGAAAGATTATTCACTTCCTGGTTTTACAAATGAGGTCACCACACTTCCTACAAGATACTTTGTATGGAGACCTCCTGCTCTTAATTTCATTTATTTGTCAGGTAAGTAAGAGAAGGTTTGACTCAAATCAAATCCATCATAGCAGAAGAAACAGAAATGTAAATGTTGCTTACACTTTGCTTTCATTATAGCATAAACTAGAAGAAACTCAACATTCACAGAAAAACTAAGTGACATATTTCAAAAACAAACAAAAAATAACAGACACAATTACTGTCTTAGGATAAAAATGTATCGAAGACCATTTCTGGAATTATGTGTACCGCAATATGTTGAAGACCTTGCCTGTTAAAAGAATGAAGGTTTGACCTAGAGCTTTCAGGCTGCAAGGAAGAAGATACATCATCTGAACTTATGTCAAGGTCTAGATAGGAATAAATATATTTCAGGACAAATCTGAGTTGGAAGACATCTCAAATCCTACTTCAAGACAAATCTTCTTCATTACCTGGTCGATAAGTACAGAGAGTACTGATTCATGAAAAGAGGTTTCTCAGCAACTAGATCAGGACTCATTTAGATTGATTACCTTACTATTTGAAATCAAACTGCATATACTTCATTTAAAACAAACACACATTTTAATTTCTTCCACACTTTGAAAAATCTAATTTAAATCTCTTCAAAACCACTATGCAAGAATAACTTCAGACTGAAGTCCAAAAAGACAGGTTTGTAATGCATTTAGATAATTCTAATTCACCTTCTACACTCAAAAAAAGGATTTTATCTGATGTGTCCATCAACTGAAAAATCCTAATTGCAGTTGGCACAGTATCTGGGACCTATTGATCCAGCACACACAATTATGTTTGAACCTAGTTGGTATGGTATTTAATTCTTGAATTTCATCTCTATATGTGACTCTGCAGTAACATACAATCAACAAATAAAGTTAAGAACATTTTCCGTGCTTTTTCAAATGGGTGAGAAAGTATTTTCACTGGACAGCAAAGATGCTATAAAGCTTACTAAGCATACACAGAGGCAGCTCCTCACACTGTAGGATACAAAATAGCACACAAATTCAGCATCCCATAAAAGCAGTTTTAGCACAGCTTCCAAGAAGAAAAAAAATCCTAGTACTTTCATTGTACGATCATAAAAATATGACAAGGCCCATGGCAAAGAAGCAATGGAATGGTACATTTATATCAAGACATAACCAAACATAAAGATCAGTTGACGGTGTCAAAAAACCCAAAAAGATGGAATAGCATTTTCCCAGGAGTCATTAAAGTAAAATGAAGTACCCTGAAAGATGTTTCTTAGGACTGAATTCTATTTGTATATCTCTTCCAGAAATTTTTCAGAACACTATAACATTCTTAGCAAACTGGATTGCTCTGATTATCTATGCTGAGGTTTACATACTCAAAATTTATCCAGATAAAAGATACATTGTGGCAAAACAGAAGAAATAATTAAGGAGTTCCCTGAATAATGTATATTAGCCCATAAAGCACCTGACTTTACACTTCAATATCAGCAAACAAAATTATATTTAACTTGATTCAATTTCTTTCTTTAAGAAGCTTTATAAAAGTTAATTTTTTTAAACACATTTTGCAAAAGTCATAAGCATTACTGAAGAAAGAAATTTGACTGAAGACCAGGGACAGAGCAGATGAGAAAAATCTTGGTGTACACCAAACCCTCAGAGTCTTCCACATGTAAGCTGTCTTATGTTATGAAACAGCATTTCACTTTCTGATTCTATTTTTCTCATTTTTTTAAACACATCATGTCTTAATACCATTTTTATCTCAAAAGTAGTAGCAGCAAGAATATTTTTCTCATGTAAAAAGAATTGTGCAGTCTGCAGAAACATAAGATATCGATTCTCTCAAGTCAAAGCATCAAATGAAATATTAAGTGCACACATATGTTTGTGAACTGAACTAAAAAGACTATTAAAACTGATACCACAACTGTTTAAATAAACTACTAACATTTTCAACGGTGTATTTCTTTTGTTCTCAGCTATAGCTTCTGTGTGAAAGGAAATGATGTTTCTACACAATATCCCTGAAAATGAAGAGGTCCTTGTTGTACATAAGTTTTCTAATTTCCCTTCAAGAGAAATGGTAGCTTTATTTCCTCTTAAAATGATGGTGACAAAGAAGGGAAGAGAAGAAAAACTAAACTAAACACAAAAGAACCTTCTCAGCCTACCATAAATATCCAAAACCAAAACCAGTTCTACAATGTAATATAATGTGCAGTAACATCCTGCTCTTATGAACAGAGCCAGCAAAGGGTTTCCAGGCACACACTGTCATTTGAGAGGTGCATGTGAGTTCTGCCATACAGCTGTGTCTCTCACTTCACTGGCCATGACAGAGAGATGCCATGATCAGCCTTTAGCTCACCCAAACCAGGCCTGCAATAACTACCTGCCATCTGCTAAGCACAAGACTGTAACTCTCCTTGACTCCTCCTACGGCCTCTCCCCGCACAACAAGGGGACACAAGTGCTTTGTGGGAAGCACTTGGGGTGGGAGGAATTTGGTCTTTAAAAATGAGGGGCCAGTGAGTTTTAAATTTCATGTCTAGAGGTGTGGTTCTTCTGCCTTTGGCAGATATTGTGCATGCCAGCCTGGAAGGGAGGATTTTCCTTTCCTGGTTAAACATTTAAGAGCAGGCATAGCAGTTCATTATTAAATGATTAAATATTAACTGGAAATGACGTATTACATTATACCCAGATGCTGCTTTATCAATCTTAAACAGGCAATTACTTTACAGTAATAGCTCTAAAAGGAGCGTTTCTCAGGGATGCATAACAACAGTAATCTCTGAAATCAGAGCAATCAGGTAAAAATACCCTAGGGTAGAACCTACTTGATCTCAACAGACATGTGTTGTTTAAGTTAACATAACCACAGCACCATAGCCTAGCCAAAGAATTGGCTCTATGTATTTGTCTGTTTGCAATACCTCAATCAGCCTAAGAAGCCAGTACAAAAAAGAAAAATCACTGTATATTATTCTGTGTTAGACAAACATAGTACTTGAACTCTTATTTAAATGCTTAAATGTGCACACACATTTAAACAAGGAGGAGAGAGAAAAATTATATTTCCCTGTACAAAAATAAAATGACTGTCAAACTGATTTTTTGTTTTTGTTTTTACTCAAACCAGCATAGGAGGAAATTAAAATGTAGTATCATCTTCTAGGAGGTACATCCCCTCAGTTGGAGCACTGTTATTATCACCAATTTTATTCTCTCAACCTAGGTACTTGTAATGACCTTTTCAGCAAATATGAACATTTGCTGAGAATAGAAACAAAGCACAGATGTCAAAATTTCTCAAGAAACATGCAGATGCTTCTGTTAAATGCCAGCTTCTGCCATCACTCTTCTCTTTCTTCTACTACTGAAATTGTATTTTCCAAATAATAATAAAGCTTTTTTGATATTGACATCTTGTTTGTGCAGCTAATGTCTAAAGGTTCTTCTGCATGACTGTGCTCGTATACACAAAAATTGATATATAAAATGGTGACAAAACACTGCAAATGGCCCCTAAAAACACAGCCCAGAGCACTTAAGTTAAATTACTCAAAAGAAGAATGCTTTGATATATAGCACTGAAAAAAAACCACCTCAGTATCTAAAGGACATGCTTTACAGATCAGCTTCCTTAAGGAACAAAGATCAGATCCTTAGACATCACTAAATCTTGTTCTTTAATAAAGAGGTTTTACAAGTCCTTTAAAGGAAGTATAGAAAGCAATCTCACAAACTCTTACTGTACCATTTCGGTATTAGTATAGCCTGTCTCTTGTATAAACTTGTATCTCTAGTAATTGCAGTTTGCATAAAGCATCAAGTGCAAACTTACTTACCCTACTATTTCAAGGCAGATGGTTAGTAACCTTCTGTCAGGAGTATTGTCATTTTCTTGCTTATTATTCCTGAAAAGTTGCTACTGAATTGGCTTTCCAAAAATTATGTTTATTATTTTCTATCCTTTAAAGAAAAGCCAGTAGCAAGAAGAATGTAGAGGTTACATAAAAAATAACAACAATTTACAATCATTTACATTCAGTTATCTCAAATCTAGGAAAAGAAAAATGGTGGCTGTGTAGACATATACTCTAGTTGTCAGGACTTCCTTTTATCCTCAGTGGAAAGAAACACACAGATCTAGGGTGCAGTCCTGGCTTATGACAGTCATTTAGTCCAAGGTGATGAACCACATGCTAAAAGAAACAGTTTCTTCTCCCCAGTTATAAAGCAAGCCTGACTGACTTACTCGGATGTAGATGTCTAAAGCTAAGGAGATAAATCCAAGCCAGTAGTCTGATACGGTGAAACAGTGCTCATGCTTTTATCACAGTTTGTAACTAAATATTCCAGTGCTTCAACAAAGCACTCCAGGATGAACTCACAGCATAACGACATCAAAAGAAAAGATGCCAAATTGGATCCAGTGAGCCTTTTATGTCTGTAGTGCTGAAATACCCTAAATTTATAAACTGCCTGTAACATATAATCAAATATCAGGAGAAAACATCCTCTGTAACTGTTCACAAAATTTGCTTTAGCAAAAACAAAACAGACCTGGTTCTAACTCACTCCAGTGTATATCACCACTGAGCTCCAAGAATTAAGTCAATCTATACAGTATGAAAAAACATGATAGGAGGAAACAGAATCAATATACAGTCACCTTCTGTTCAGCTGAGGAAAATAGTACCAAATATATTCAAAATGTATACTGTTTCAGTCTAATGACCTTTGAAACCAACACAAGTGCAGAGCCATGCAAGTTCAAATGTGTGATGTGCTCCTGGACATGTTTAGCCAAGATCAGTAACATACTTCTTTCTCTCTCTTAAAAAACCCCAAGCAAACAACCAATCTATATGTTATATCTATATTTAAATATCTTAAATAAGTAACATTTTAAATATGTTTTAAAATATTGAAAACATTAAAAAAATCTGTATTGTGTCAAAATCTTTGTAATTTCATTGTAGTACCTCATTATTTCCTATACATTTTTAAATCACTGGGCAACATTTATTAAAGTTGATCCTAAATGTCATCTCTTGAGCCAAGTGCATCATCACTGAAGGCAGCAGATTCACTCACTACTGTGCCAGACAATCTCATTTAATGCAGTTTCCTCATGTCTATCTAAAGATATGTTTAATGAAGATGAGTCTTGAAATTAGAGAAGGCAGTGCTGTTACTACTTGTTATTTAGAATTAGAGTAAGTTTACTCTATGCTTCTCACACAGACAATTCGGAATTGAAAAGAGCTGTACCACAAAACATGAACAGATTTTGTTGCTAGTTAGAAGTTGAGATTTTGAAACCCTGCTACATAATAGAAGTAAAGCATGCCCACATTACACATATTAAATATGTTCCAAGAACAACAAGAAAAAGCTACTATGTATGTTTTATTCTTTGGTCTTCACCAGCCTCCCACTGAAATAAATGGGTCACTGAAAGAAAGTCCTGTGGAGTAATTTTTAAAGGAAGCCTGCAATTTCAAAGACAACAGAAGATGAGAATAGAACCTAGTTCCAATTTTTACATTTACCTTTGTCAAAATTGAGTAAATACAGCTGAGTCCATAAAGAAAACAAGAGATTGGCTTTCACACATGTGCTCTCTAATATTTTTGCCTAGGAAAGTTCCCTAGTACTGTGATTTCAAAGTTACTCCTTCAGCAAAAGTAGGAATGTGAGCCTACAAACCCCTCTCTGTTCACATCACCACACCTCCCATCTGCATGAGCTGTCACCAGCAGAAATACAGCTCAGGCGTGTCTACAGAGCCCGGTGTTGACAAACACAAGCTCATTTTCCCTGTACATTCATTGGCTTTAAACCAGCTGCGTTAGTTCAGTAGCTTGCACACAGCTTATCGACTCAAGCACAGTACTGTGGGAGCAGAGCTACACAGCTTCGCAGCCAGGCATGGCTTGAGTCCAAAGAGCTTGGAGCACAGGCAAAGAGTGCGGATCTGTCTAAAGCACTCTTACCATGGCAGATGGATGGAGTTACACACAAAGAAAACAGATTGCATTTGCTCCATTTATAGTATGTGCTTGTCATCCAGAAGACAAGATATACTGAGGTCATCATTAAAAAGAAGATGGCTGCCTACCACTGCCACACAATAAAATACAACAGCTCTTTTCCTATGTATTAAAATCTGAGATTACTGAAAGACACCACCATGTTGTAAATATTGGCCATAAATGTTTTTTACAGCTCACTGTTGCATATTTGTATTCCAGTAAATGCTACATCTATCATTCCCTTTGCAAAGTTGAGAATTCACAGGTTCCTTTTTAAAGTCTGTGTCTTGATCTGTATTGTCTAGATACCAGTCTAGATTACAGAAATCTAATCTTTTAACATCAATGTATTTTTACTGACAAGCTGCACTTTCCCATTCCTTGACTCTTCAAAGAGAGTCTCTGCTAAAATTCAGACAGCATCAGGACTGTGGTATGCTCCAACAGATCACACTCTTGGCTGTCAAAGGACTGCTGTGGAGGTCACCTCTGTTGGCAGGCGAGATTCAGTCTCCGACGCCGAACACTGCTGTTCAGCTCAGTGAACATCCTATCCAGTCCCACCATCTTACTTGTTCCCTCGCTAAGCCTTCCAGGGAAAATTGCAGTTTTCCTTAGTGCCCATGTCTGAGGACTCTAGCCCATTCAGCCACTTTAAAGGAGCAAAAGCGGGAGCAAAGATTTTACCCCCACATCCTGTGATTACACTGATAAGATGGTGCTTTGGCCCACAGCTGTGCTGGCTTTATATACCACTCACTGGAAGGTACACGAAAAAGATTCTAAAAACAGCATAGGCATTATTCAGTTGAATACATTGCTACAACTTACTTAGCTTCATTTTGACATTTTTGTTGCAATAACTTACAATTATATGCACAATTCTTTTAAGTAGATTTTATCAGCAGTACATTCAATTTAACTGGATGCCTTTCCTGAAGTGCATTCTCCCTTCTCCCTCACCTCCCCACTCCCACCTCCAAGTTCTGAATTACAATATTGTAATTTGCACTGTCTGGTATTTGAGTATGCTACCACTGTAATTTAGGTGTCTGACATGTCAATGTCACTCTTGCACCAAGCAAGACTGTGAATAACGCTGTAGCACAATATATTAAGTATGCATAGCACCTCCTTGACCCCAAATTTCAAAACACTTACTTTTGCATTCAGAGGGCACACAGACAGTGCGCTCCTAAAAAGCTGTTCTTCTGACCTCCATTGACTGCTGCGGAGTGCACAGCGCATAACATTTATCAACAAGATTCCAAGTACTGCCACAGCAAGAATTTTCTTAAGGAAAGAGAGGAAAGTTAAGAAACAAATCTTTCAATTGAAGCACTTCATCATCAACTTTACTGATTGTTTTGATGGTACCTTTTTCTTGGCTTGCTTACTCAAGAGACTAAATCCATATGTAAAGAGAATACAGTATCCAATACTGGGGAGGTAGATGACTCTCTCTGCAATAACAAATCCCACTCGGAAGAACAGATTACTTGCAGGAAGAAAAGGGATAATAAGAAATCCAAGTCCCAGTGTAAGGATTCTGCAAACAAGAAACAGATTCCCAAATTAACCACAAATCATAACAAAAAATTTCCTTTTTCTAAAACAAAAGATACCTTTTCTACTTAACAAATAAACTTTATTTAAACATTTAGAAGGATGTGCACATGGAACAGGGCATTCAAACACAGCCTTTGAGAGCTACTAACAAGATCAGATTAAATTTCAGTGAGGTTTTGACATTTCATTCCATCAGGCACTTTTAAAATCATTGCTGTAATTTCCAGAAAAGCAATATTCATGCTTCCAGGCCAGAAAATAGCCCCATTACACATTAATTACATAATTCCTATTTAAAATACACAGGCAGGAAAAGTAATGGTAAAAGCTACCTGTCTATTTTTGGAACTAGTAAGACAGTAGCGGGAAAAAACATACATCACTGTTAAAAAAGAAACCTAGGTGCACATCCAACTGAGAGAGCATTTTCTTTCCTAACAAACACATCAATAGTAAAATCCATTGTGGTTAACCACTTGAAAATCAGCAATCTACGGTCTTTCTACAGTCAGCAGAGACACACACTTTTCAAGGGCAGTTGGTCTTCCTTGTTTTAGGTATTGAAGGTAGCGCAGCAGGTAACTCTTTATGGACTATACAGAGCTCAGACAAATGAGACTAAGTACCTCAGTTTTACAGATCTGACACAAGGGAATAAGAACCTCAGGTCTGGGTCAGGTATTTCTTACAAAGGCCACAGGCACGATAATTTTCTACTCTAATTTATTACAAACAAATCTCTACATCGTAGTGTAGATGTGTCCTCTTGCTCTTTTCTCATCCTCAAGAGTCCTAGGCCTTCACTGTACTTTTTGTCTTTACTTTTTACTACAAATTGTTTAGCAATATATGCTTAGTGACTGTGTTTTTACTAGCAATTATGACACCACTTGTAGCAAGAATTCCAACCCTCTCCCAAATGATTTATTTGTGCAAATAACTATGGGAATGGCAGGAAGGCAGGCAGGTGGGCTGTTAACATTTGAGGGGATGAGAGGGAATAGATGACATTACAGAATATCACAGAAAAGAAAAAAAATTTGCACTCTGAACGATAGAATGACCTATGTTGGTGATAAAAGGAAGACTGTGGAAAATGTGGGCCCTCTCTGGAAGAAAAGGGAAACCTGGTTGCCCAGGACATGGAGAAAGCTGAGGTACAACTTTTTTGCCTCAGTCTTCACCAGCAAGTGCTCCAGCAACACCACTCGAGTTACAGAAGGCAAAGGCAGGGACTGGGAGAATGAAGAACTGCCTGTTGTAGGAAAAGATCAGGTTTGAGAACATCTAAGGAACCTGAAGGAGCACAAGTCCATGGGATTTGATAAGATGCATTTGGGGATGCTGAGGGAACTGTTGGATGAAGTTGCTAAGGTGGTGCTAAGCCCCTAGCCATCATATTTGAGAAGTTATGATGGTCTGGTGACGTTCCCACTGACTAGAAAAGGGGAAACATAATCCCCATTTTTTAGAAAAGGAAAAAGGCAGAAACAGGAAACTACAGGTCAATAGATCACCTCTGTGCCTGTCAAGATCATAGAGCAGATCGTGCTGGAAACTATGCTAAGGCACACGGAAAATAAGGAGGTGATTGGTGAAAGCCAGTCTGGCTCCACTAAGGACAAATTGTGCCTGACAAATTTTGTGGCCTTCTACAATGGGGTTACAGCATTGGTGGATAAGGGAAGAGCAACTGGTGTCATCTACCTGGACTCATGCACAGCATTTGGCACTGTTCCGCACGGCATCCTTGTCTCTAAATTGGAGGAGTGATGTGGATTTGATGGATGGACCACTTGGTGAATAACGAATTGGATGGATGGTCAGACTCAAAGAGTTGCAGTCAATGGCTCAATATCCAAGTGGAGCCAGTGACAAGTAGAGTTCTTCAGGGGTTGGTATTGGGATTGGTGCTGTTAAACATCTTTGTTGATGACATGGACGGTGGGATCGAGTGCACCCTCAGCAAGTTTGCAGGTGACACCGAGCTGTGTGTGCAGGACACACTGGAGGAAACGAATGCCATCCAGAGGGACCTTGACAAGTAGGCTAGTCCAAACCTCATGAAGTTCATGAAGTCCAAGTGCAAGGTCCTGCACCTGGGTCAGGGCAATCCCAAGCACAAAGACAGCTGGATAGAAAATGGATTGAGAGTAGTCGTGAGAAGAAGGACTTGGGAGTGTTGGTTGATGAGAGCCTGAAGACAACCCAGCAATGAGTACTTGCAGCCTACAAACCAATTATATCCTGGGCTATATCAAAAGCAGCGTTACCAGCCAGTTGAGGGAGGTGATTCTGCCCCCTACTCGCTCTTGTGAGACCCCACCTGGAGTGCTGCATCCAGCTCTGGGGTCCTCCAGATAAGGAGGATGTGGACCTGTTGGAATGAATACAGAGGAGAGCCACGAGATGATCAGAGGGCTGGAGCACCTCTCCTATGAGGACAAGCTGAGAGAGTTGGAGTTGTTTATCCTGGAGAAGAGAAGGTTCCAGGGAACAGTCTTTCAGTACCTAATGGGGGCTACAAGAGAGCTGGAGAGGGACTTTTAGAAAGGATATGTAGTGTTAGGATAAGGGCTAATGGCTTTAAGCTGAAAGAGAGTAGGTTTAGATTAAATCTAAGGAAGTTCTTCACTGTGAGGGTGATGGGGCACTGGAACAGGTTGCCCAGAGAGGTTGTGGAAGTGTTCTTCCCATCCCTGGAAGTGTTCAACACCAGGATGGATGGGGCTTTGAGAAGCCTGACCTCATGGAAGGTGTCCCTGACCACAGCACGGGGACTGGAGCTAGCAGATCTTTAAGGTCCCTTCCAACTCAAACCATTCTATGACTGAGAAGTTGAAAACTTTTAAAGAACTGAAAGGCACATCTCCACTCTCATTATTATGAGAAGATTAAAGGAAATGATGACTTGTAAGAAGTAAGGGCAACAACATACATGATTTCCTACTGTGTTTTGAGCACATATTACTTTTTACCACCTACAGTGTTAAGAATCTTAAAATACCATTTCAGGAGAAAAAATAGAGCAGCCATCCATGCCTCCTCCTCCAACTCTGTTTCCCACTAGTCGGTATACAGTGATGGGCCCAAATTGGGATAAAACTATAATGACAGCTATAAATATTTATTTGAACTGCATTTGCTAGACACTGGTTCCACTGAATTGTTAAAATTATCACTAGTGGATTTAACAAAATAATACTGTACTCAAGTTGGCCAGGCATTTAAAATTCATCACTGTCTCTTACCTTCTCTTATGGCTGTCTTCTGAGCACAGAGCTTGGCATATCAGACCAATTAGGCAGAACCAAAGTGCAGCTAGTGCAATTATCCTCCAGTCGCTGACAGATTTAATGAGGGGTATGCAGCCCATTGACCAATCAAAACACAGCCACCAGGGACACAACAGCAACCATGCATTCAGCGAATAGTAGTAATTATAGTTTATAGCCTGTCAGTCAAAAAGAAAACAAACATTTATTTGATACTAAACTTGGGGGAGGAGGGGCAACTTTAGTCCTTCTCTCTTCTCTCATTTTCCTTATCACAAAACATATCTTATACAATAAAGAGGCCATAAATACTGTTACACTACAACTATTTACATATAGATTTCCTTTACAGCTGTGAAATTAATTTTTTTTAAACATAGCTAGGTGGCTCTCTTGTTCAGAGCAGGGAAATGCAATTCTATGCTGCCCAGCCAATACCCACGTGTAAAAAGAAGCATCTCCTACAGGAGAAAACGTCAAAAAAGACATCACCCACTGTCTTTGTCCTTCATTTTTCATCTCCAGAAAGAGCCTTAATGCCATCAGAGGTATTTAGCCAAGACATACTCCAAATACATCAGACTAGAACTTAATCCTATTTTCTTCAATCGTGAAAGAACAGATGAAAACTCAAGTACAGTATGTGGAAAAGGGATGAAAATCAGCAAAACCTAATTTCTCGCATGCATGGCAAAAATAGTGAGTAAATGGAAAAGTACATCAATGTGTACACTGCATGCTAAATTGAATGCAAAGAATATGCAAGGTATACTAAAAAAATTGCAGAAAGGTATATTAAAAAAATTGCAGAAAATCCTCACAGGAGGACAAGTGAAGGTGACTTATCACACATCTTGAAACTTAAAGATTGCCCACTTTATTGTTTCTTTGAAGAAAAGAAAACTCGATTTTAAGACAAAGACAAATGTTCTGAGCTGGTCAGAAAAAAGCAATTTCATAACTTACTCTCACAAACAGACTGTCTGCAAATGAAGCTGGGTTGTCTACTTCAGTGAAAGCCGGTGGCCCTGTGCCCATAATCCTCCAGCGTATATAAAGTATACTGGCCCCTCCAGACATCAGCAGAGTTATCCTGAAAAGCAGCCCCTTCCTTAACTGCCCAGCATTCTATATGAAAGAAAGAAAAAACACCTCATATAGAAACATTATTTGTTCTCTTACCCACTACATTCACATCCTTTTCACCTCTATCTCAGAAAGAAGATGCCATTCCTGTGCATTTTTGCTATTACAGTTGACATTTTTATTGCAAAATATTTTTTGCAAACGTCTTACTTTCCTTCTCAATCAAGAAAGAAAACTTCTTTATTCAAGAAGTCCCTCCTCTACAAATCCTCAGTAAGTCTATAGCTGATGTAATTTTACGTGGCAATTTCTGAGAGGGAATTTGAGCAGAATACAGCCTTTAGTATACAGCCTATTAAATTCGTCTATCTTTTCTTTCTCAAATGGAGAGTGGTTACTTTGTAAACTTTATTTTAAACAGCTATATCCAGTTGACTGCTTGTTACGGAAAGTTTTTGTCCACTTAGGTCTCTTCAGAGGCAAAATGCATACACCAAGAAAACTGAACAGTTAAAAACTGGGAGGAATTAGAAACTGAATTAAAATTTTCACAGCCAAAAACATAATTAAAAAGCTAATGCCAGACAGGCGCTCAAAGCACTTAGTTCAAGGTAAAATAACCCAAGATCAAAAAAGAAAATTGTATTTGATCTACATTAACTCAGTTGATTTAGATCACATTTTATAATATATATACTTTAGGATCTAAAGAAGGCAATTCATGTTAAACATAGAGAAGTGATGGCATAGAAGCTAAATTTGACAGACTTTTACATTTTTTCCTCCATGAAGTATAACACACATAATTTTTGTAAGTGGAATGAAAAACACTGTAGAGGTTCTTCAAGCTTCACCAGTAGAGACTGGAAACAGAATCATCAGTGTAATGATATCGCAGTCACAGCTTTAAGATGCAAATCCAAGCTTCCAACACCCTACCTAGGTAGCGAACGGTAACTCACATGGAAAATTAATGACATAGCTTCTCTCTGACGCCCTATATTACAGTGCTGTAGAGCTGCCTCAGAACTCTCTGAAACAGGATGGCTGAAGTTATTTTATGCAGCCTCAATAAGTCATCAGAAAAGCAGAAGACAGAAGATGGAGTGCTTCTCTGAAATGAGAGATCATTTGGTCCACTTCTCTTTCTTGTCTACACATAAAAGTGTAAGCAAACTGTGGATTTTAACAAGGAAGAGTTGACTGGGGCCTAAAAAAAATGGTCAAGTGATTTCAAGTATTAGCCTTCCTTTATTCCTACCTTCCTCCCTTAGTCTTATAGGCTTCCATGTCCTTTTAACCCCGCCCTAATAGTTACGCATGATCAGTTCTATGTCCTCGACGGGAGCTGGCACATTAATAGTTATTACCTCTTACTGGAATATGCTCTTTAGCAAGGACCACTGTAGTTTTTAGGCAATCAATACTAGCTATGTCTGAAGTAAAAAAAAAAAAAAAAGTTGGCATACTGCACAAAGACAGACACCCAGCAGTGCCCTGGCTGAAGATATTTATTCTCTAAAAAGATGGAAAAGTTAAATTTAAAAACAATATACAGATGGCTTTTTAGTATTTCTAGTTGACCACAGTGTCATCATAAAATATTTAGCTGAAAGCCAAAGGATAAACAAGTCTGTTAATTCTGATTTTACATAAGTTAGCCTTTGTGCTCAAATGATTGCTTCCAACTTGGACATCTCTGTATCCAAAGTCACAACAATGAGGACTTAGGAATGGTTTTCCTATAAAACGGCCTTTGGAATAAAATTGCGCTATGAAAAAAAACATGTTGAGAAAATTTGTAACTGCCTTATAACAGATTAACTACATAAAACCTCTTATCCCAGGCTTCATTTCATTTAACAGTACATGCTGCTTCTTAAAGGCCGGATCTTGCAATTGACACAAGATCTCTTAGTAGGCAGAATTTTTAAAGTGGGAGAAGTGTTTGAATCCTCTTTGATTTAGAGCTAACCGAAATCTGGCATGAAATTGAAACCTGTCTCAATTGAGAAGAAAAAAAAAAATCTGCAAGGAACATTTAAGATCTGCCCTTCAACAAAACAGAACAAAAGAATCTTAGATACACTTCCAGGATAAGAGCAGAACAGATTTTTGTAGGTAACAGAAGCTAAAATTAATTAATTCTATCAAAAGAAGGAAAAGGCATATTTGATGTTTTCTTCACCAAGACAGAACTGTCTTAAAGTCACAAAACAGAAGCATAACACTTTGAGCTCTTTATGCTTAAAGAATAAGCCTCCAAGAAGATTTGACTCTGACACATTTCCCAGAATTATAGAGTGGTTTGGGCTGGAAGGGTCCTCTAAACATCACCTAGTCCAGCCTCTCTGTCATGGATCTGTCTCTAGGTCAGTTTGCTCAAAGCCCTGTCCAGTCTAGCCTTGAACACTTCCAGGCATGGGGCATCTATGACTTCTCTGGGTGCCGCACTACCCTGATTGTAAAGAATTCATTACTGGTCAAACACTACAACATTTCTAGAGAAGTGGTCTCCCTGGTGCCCTCTCTTCTCCAGGCTGAACAACCCCTGTTTTCAAGGGGAGAGGTGCTCCAGCCCTGTCCTCATCTTCATGGCCCTCCTCTGGACTCACTCCAACAGGTCCTAGTCCTTGTGATGTTGGGGGACCTCCAAGCTGGATACAGTACTCCAGGTGGGGTCTCAGCAAAATGGAGTAGAGGAGCAGAATCATCTCCCTTGACCTTCTGGTCACATCTCTTTTGATGCAGCCCAGGATATTTCTGGGCTACCTGCACACATTCCTCAGTCATATCAAATTTTTCATCCATCAGTACTCCCAAATTCTTCTCTGCAGGGTTGCTTTCAAGCCATTCATCCCCCAGTCTGTAGAGATACCGGGGACTGCCCCAACTCAGGTGCAGGACTTTGCACTAGGCCTTCTTGAACTTCATGACGTTCACACAAGCCCACCCTCTTCAACCTTACCGAGGTCCCTCTGGACGGCATTACTTCCCTCAACTGCAGCACTGAGCTTGGTGTAATCTGTAAATGTGCTGAGGGTGCATTCAATTCCACTATCTATGTCACTGATGAAGATATTAAATAAAATTGGTCTGAGTATGGACCCTTGAGGACACCACTCACTACGGTTTCCACTGGACATTAAGCCATTGACTGTAACTCTTTGATTGTGGCCATCCAGCCTAATCTTTATCCATCTGACAGTACATCAGTCAAACCCATATCTCTCCATTTTAGCAACAAAAAAGTTATGAGGGACCATATCCAAGGCCTTGCAGAAATCCAGGTAGATGACATCAGCAGCTCTTCCCTTGTACACTGATGCAGTCACTCCACTGCAGAAGACACCAGATTAATCAAGCACAATCTGTCCTTGGTGAAGCCGTGTTGGCTATCTCTAATCACCTCCCTGTCATTCATATGTTTTGACTTAACTCCAGGAGGATCTATTCCATGATTTTAACAGGCACTGATGAGAGGCTGACTAAGCACTTATTCCACTCTTATTGTACAGCAAAACTCTCCATTCCTATTTGCTTCCTGAAATACTACTGTACCCCTCACTTAGCCCTTCTTGGTCAAGTCTACTGTTTCAGTTTTAGAGACTCCATTTTCCCTGATTTCCCCCTGAAACTCCTCACTTTACTCCTTGCAAAGGAATTTCAAAGTCCCATAGGCATTGTGCCACTCAGAAACCGGAGTGAGACTCCTCTGCAGTGAAACCACTGATTGAAGTGAAGGATATTAAACATATTCCTTTGCCTTGTTGAATCTTGGATGGGAGAGGCAAATGACTTAGCTGTTCAACACTACTGATGTTCTAGTAGGCTGTTGGTCCCCTTTAGGCTGTTATCATTCATTTATCTGAGGTTGATTGTTTCTGTTATTTGCTTGTCAGTGCAAATACTACGTGCCACATTCCACTTGAGATAATACTAGATAAAGAAGTATCAATGGAAGTCAGAAAATAAATCCTTAGCAATGTTGGTTCTTATGTATTTTTTTTATTTTTCAACTCCAAAGCTACTAGGAACCATTTCCTGTTGGGTAATTTTTATTCTGAAAGAAACCCTGTGTAATACTTCAGGGAAATCAGCAAAGATAAACATAATATTTCTTTACTGTATTTTTTCAAATGTCTAACTATCTGAATACATCTCTCCCTCTCTTTACTCTGACCAAACTACATTAAAGTACCATTTGAGGTTTATTGCTACTGACCCTGGAAAGCTTGTTGCATCAAGCAGTCAGCTCTTCTGTACCACATTTTTAACATACTGTTGAGAAATCTGTGGAACGGATTTCACTATCCAATGCAATTCTAACGATACCCCATGACTATTCATGTTGCTGTGAAGACGTCATAGCACATTGCCTTACAAGACTGACTGACTTTTTTGATGTTTAGCTTAATTTTTTTAAAATCTCAACAACAAACTGTGAGAAGTTGGCTCTTTCTCTTTTAGGACAGGACTGTCTGAATGGTCAGAATGAAAAAACCTCTAAGAATGAATGAAACCTCTAAGGACTCACCTCCAATGACTTGTCCTTATGTAGTAACTTTTGAAACAGCTCCAAAGGATTTATCTTGTTAATCACTAGTGCATCAAAGACTGCATTCAAACCCTAAGCGACCAACAGAAAAATAAGAGCATAAGACAAACCTCAAACATTTTCTTTTTAAATACATCTTTAATTGCACTTCTACCATGAGTTACTGTACATCTTAATTCTGATTCCAAACAAGCAGAGAGATACATTGGCAGTAATGAAGGCAGAATGATAAATTGGGAACTTGAGCTCAGATGAGTAGAATAATATTTTACTGTAATGGGAATTCTCTTGACATATGGAATAACTATTCAGGGAATACCATGTACCAGCAAGCTAGATAACATATGCATGGTCACAACATTATTTTGCTCTTTGTCTTCTTTCTCAAATGTACCACAGCATAAATGCTGCAGTCAAAAGGTAAGGCTTCTGTCAGCAAGGTAGAGTTTCTTAAGCCATCAACTTATTTTTTGTGTATTGTTGTGCAGCATGGTATGTTTTGACTGTTGGGTTTCAGAAATACTGTTTTCAAAGGGTACAGACAAAGGCTTGGAAAGATTTAACAGAGGTATCAGGCTTGCTTTTCTTGCACTGACACCAATATACGCAGTGCAAGCTGCTGGGGAAAGAAAAGGCACCAAGTTCTATGTGACATCAGCCACTACACATAAAACTGGAGCATATTCAGTGCTTTGCAGGACTACACTTGCACATACTACCCCCACAAAATGTTTCCAGGGATAATTCTGTCAAGGTTATCAGCAAAATCAAACTAGCATTTTCCCTTCAAAGTGTCAGCGATTACCAACCATGATTATTTTTGAGTATTTAGCGTATGTTCCAACAATTTTAGGAATTACTTCACTGTTCCAAAGACTAAGTGAAAAAAAGACAGGAAAAGTAGTTCCAGGTGAATCAAAGAGCTAGCACACTGGGAAGCCACAAGTCTCTCTAACAGTCAGAGGGATGAGACAGAAGACAGGCTTTTGGCTCACTCACATGGAGCCAGGAAGGCAAGAATTCTGCTGAAAAATACATTCAGTCTCCAAGTAATCTTCGTAATGTGCGATTTACCCCTTCATCCCTCTGACCCGTGCCCGTTAGCACAACAATAAATATAATCATCCGAGCAATGCAACAGCAAACAAATAAAAAACCCAAATCCAGAAACAATTCTGTGTCTGTAAGCTCAAATAATTACTTCATACTACTAAAGGAAATAATTACACCGCATTTTTAAGAAAATTCCACGTGTTTTCCTTACAAACACCTTTGAAGAATACATCACCCTACAAACATTAATCCAAAAATAATGTCCCAAAGCAAGAGGTTTTCTGTAATTTCTTCTCCCTTTTTTTTAGCAAGGACAAGAAGATCCTTGCTGCAAAAAAATTTCTGATTCTGTTGCTTGTCTATGTCAGCTAAAGCTATAAATTAGACTTATTTATAAAGATATATGGCTATATAAAAGGTAAAAATCAAAGCCATAGCAATTCAGGTGGCCAGTTTGGTCACTCAAAAAAGAATGTCTTCATTGCATTGAAACTAATACTGTAAAATTTGTAAACTTTGCAAAAAATTAACAGATATATGCAACCTGCTTACAAAAGATAAAATGAAAAAATCAAAGATTGGCAGGGACACAATCAAGACAGATCTACTAGAATCCTGCATTTTGTCAACATCATTTAATTTTCTGAACAGAACAAAAAGGTGTGCATGTCATTAACTGTGGAGAAGATTCATCTTTGTAAGCTTTACAACTGCATGTGATAGATCTGAGGTCAAAATTCAGTAAATAATACAATTCTTACCAGTATTGTAATTCCTTGTTCTTTGCACAGCATGGCTATTGCACCTAGGATAACACTCACCAGCACCCAGAGTACAGAAAATGTATGTCCTTCTTTACCTGTCAAAATAAAGCATGCCATAACTTTAGGTTTACACATATAAGGTAAAGTTAGAAATCTAAATTAAAATAAGAATTTAGAAAATAAACAGCACTTAATCTCACAATCTTTTCTACCACTCAAGATCTGGACACAGAGACTTAAAAAGCATAGGGTACCTCCTGCAATATGCTGGCATTTGTCCTGTTATTGCAGTCATTTTCTGTTCTCAGAGACATTAGAAATCTCCCCATTTGCAAGATGTTTTAGCCAGCTAATTAAAATGGCAGAAGCTTCACATAGTTTCCACAATTCATCATCTGCAAAGGTTAATTCCCAATATTTAGAAACATTTATCATCCTTAGCTAGAGCTCTGTCATTACTGGCCACTCTCTTCCAAGCTACCATACGAACAAGAAATTCTTTCCTTTTTAATGGTTACTCATGAAGTATCACACACAAAAACTGTTTTAACTGCAGTCTAACCTACAAAGGCACAATGAGCTGCTTCTCCAGGGTTACAGCATTTAGCAAGTACCTCATGTACTTTCATTATCACTGCAATAGAACGCCATGGAGCTCAAAAATTTCAGCATCTGAGCAGAAGCAGTTATTTCTCACGCTCAGGAAGCAGTTTTACAGCAGGGTGAGGAACTCTGGGGTTAAGAGATCAAGAATAACTACAGCTTTTACTAAAAAAAAAAAAAAGTCTTTAAAGACTGTACCATGTAGCTGATTTTGCGTACTACAAGCAGACATATTTGAGATGAATATAACAATAAACCCTTCTTCAGCCAAGGTGCGCAGAGTACATGGGTACTTCACATAAAAACATATCTGTCACAACCTCTACTCTGCAGGTGCAAGCAACAGAGGGAAGCACTCTGCTCATTCAGAGGCAGTTTCTTGATTCAAGTAACATGGGCTCTACAGGCATCACAAGAATCAATCTTTGACTTGGCATGTCAAAAAACAAAGTTGAACTCTACATTCATTGACTGAATCCCTTTCCTACTTTCCTTGATCTCTAGAGCAGTTCTTCTCTACTGGTAATGCAGGTTTGACCCTCAGTGCTTAAAGAGAACTGCAATAACGGTCTATGGAAAGGGCAAATGGCAAGATTATGATTAATTTCACTAGAAGTAGGCATTTACACCTAGGCTGGTACACTAGGCTTCCTTTGTAACTGGTCAAGAGAAGAGGACACTTTTAGGGATTAAGTTATTTAATTAAATGCAGTTGAACAGCTTCCAGAGAAATAACTCTTTCTATTCACTGATTATACAGGGAAACTGGTATACTAGCTCAGATGTTCTCGTGTCAGATACAAACCATAACCACAAGTGTGAAAAGGATCTGTGGACATTGACCTTCTCTTTCATTTCGAAGTAGGCTACTTCTTTTGTAGCAGAGAGCAGAAATTTTCATAAAAATATGTAGAAGAACAGGTTTTGAGGTTACTTGTAAGTCCTTTCTTACCTAAGACTTAAAGCTTCAATAGAGTGAATATTAAGATGTTTGAGATTCATCATTGCAATACATAATGGGCGTTTGATCCTTCTCCCTCCACTCCAAATTATGTACCCAGAGGTGAGGTAAGACTTAACATCAGAGGTGTAGATGTTATAGAGTTAAAAGAAAGCCTTCTTTTAGGAAAGAGTCATATACTTCTGAATAATTAGCAAAACAAAACATGGAAATACAAAATACGTAATGACTAAACTAAAGAAACATTGGAACCAGAAAAAAATAAAATGCAATGGGGAAACTCCAGCTCATGTTATACAGAAGAACAACTGAGGGTTGCAACTCATGGAGGAAAGAGCTTCAACATTTGTTCTATGAGTATTGCTAAGACAAAAAGAAATCTGTCCTAAATACATCCCCTGAAGGAGCTCTTCAACTCTTCAAACTCTGCAATACAACAGACTGTTCAGCCAGTTCTTAAAAACCAGTTTTGTCTTTCCTTTTTTTTTTTTTTTTAGCATAGAAATAAACTAGCAAAGATAATGCAAGGATGGAAGGCAAAGTAATTGACGTGTTCACAAAATGACAATCGGTCATCCTTAGTAAGTGTAAAAGGGAAAACAGTGAAGACAGCCAATGGATTTCACTGTATTCATGGAAGTCGACTTTCTTCTGCTGAGAGATTTCTTCTCAGAATCAAATTCTGGTGGAAAGGAGTCAGGACAACTAAGCACTTCTCACAGAAGCAGCATTCAGTACACAAATACACACTGTCTTAACACGGAAGATAGTGGGAAGTATATATAGTAAAAGACCAGCTGGTAATTCACAAATGCTTTGATGATTCGAAATTTAAGAGTAACAGGAAAAAGAGAACTAGGTCAAATCATCAAGGACAAGTGTAACAGCAGAACATTGATACAGAAAAACAAACTCAGAAAGGTCACATCGCAAAATGAGAAAAAGTAATGCATGTATAAAACAAAATCATAAAAAACAAATTCCATAGATATATTAGTAAGAAGAGTAGAAAGGAAGGAGTTATTCTAATACTCATTGAGAAATAAAATGGACAATGCCAAGAAAACAGAAGTGCCTTTTTCTGTCATTTTTTCACAAAAAGGTCAGCTGCAATCAGACAAGTACAACACCAGCAGAAAGGCAGCAATAACAAAAGCAAAAATAGTGATCAACAAGACACAGAATTCATAGAGAAGTTAATCTGTTTAAATTGCAAAGACTGATTAAATTCACACTGAAAAGTCCTATACAATTCAGAGTAATCTTTACTGTTACCTAATAGAAATTATGAAAAACACATGAGAATCCAGACGCTCGAAAAAAATAAACCAATGCCCACATGCCTACTTTTTAAGAGGAAAAAAAATGAAAGGCTAAAGTTAAGCTGACTGGTCAAAATTACCCAGAAAAAAACCCCTCTCGGACAAAATATTTTCTAAGTGACACTCTAAAACATAAAAGGATATGTTTGCCAAATAAATATTTTAGTCACTTATATAGAACTAAGTATAATTTTTGACTTGGAGAAGAAAAAAAAGAGTCTCTCCATGAAAGCAAAGCTGTAAACACATCCTATACCTTGACCTCACAAAGGCATGAGAATACCATTGGAAACAGTGTAAAATATGTCAGAAAAAAATATGGGCTGCCTGAAGTTAATATAGAATGGGTACAAATAACAGCTGGAAAACTACAGTTAGATACTAGCTCGTTGTGAAAAAAAAAAGTAAAGATAACATTCTCTATTGGGTCCTTCCTTTGTCTGGCTCCAATAGATAATTTTAAATATTTGGATGAAGGATGTGTATTAAGACCAGAAGTGCTATCAGGCTGCAACGGCCAGGAAGCATACAAAGGAGAAGCCAGAGTTCCATTGACAAACTGGAATCATCACAGAATCACAAAATGGCTTGAGTTGGAAAGGACCTTAAAGATCACCTACTTCCAACTTCCCTGCCATGGGAAGGGACTCCTTCCACTAGACCAGATTGCTCAAAGCCCCATCCAACCTGGACTGAAGAAATGGTCTAGCCAAATAAAAGAAAACAGAACCCATTCAATAGGTACACGTTCAAAGTTGTGCAGAAACAGGTTTGTTTTGTGAACATCCCAAGTCTCAGATGCCAGAAATGTCTCAGCATGCCAAGTAAAGCCAAGCTTAAGCAGGGACTCTCAAAGATGATAAAAACACTCAGGAAAAGAGAAATAATGAAGGACCCAAATAATGAGCATAAAACCCCTGGACTTTAGTAAGGCCTTTGGCATGGTCTCCCTGGCACTATCATCCTCTTGGAGAAGGTGTTGAAGTATGTGCAGACAGTGAGATGGACTGAAAACTACCTGAATGGCTGGGTCCAGAAGGTGGTGATCAGTAGCACAAAGTCTAATTGGAGGCCAGTGTAGTCAGGGGTCAGTGCTGGGTTCAGTCCTGTTCAACATCTTGATTAATGACCTGTATGATGGGGCAGAGGGCACCCTCAGCACATTTGTTCATGGCACCAAGCTGGGAGCATTGGCTGATATGCCAGAGGGTCATGCTACCATCCAGAGGGAACTGGGCAGGCTCAAGAAATTGGCTGGCAGGAGCCTCATATGGCTCAATAAAGGGAACTGCAAAATCCTGCAGTGAAGCCTCCATCCCTGGAGATATTCAAAAGTCATCTTTTGGACAGTCCTGGACAACTGGCTCTAGGTAACCCCACATGAGCAGGTCAGCTCAGGTGACCTCAAGGCCCCTCCAACCTCAGCCATTCTGTGATTCTGTAATCGAGGTCTCCTCCTGAAAACTGTAATCTCTGTTCCTTTGTTTCCTTTTGCAGCCTCAGAAAAGTCAATACAGTCATAAAGAGAATTACAATTTTATTCAAATTCATCAGTGATTAAACTTCAAAGAGAAAGAATTTCAATTAAGAAACATTTTATCTCGTGCTTGTTCCTGGGTCAATACGCACAACACACATCCCCCCCCGCCCTCCCCCTAACTGCAGAAATCTCAATAAAATGGATACAAAAGACTGTCATTCAGCAATGCCTTCAATCTTCTTTTTTTAAAAAAACCCAGTGATTTGAAAATGTAAAGCACTGCATAAGTGCTAATTATTACTATGAGATACACACATGCCAACAGAAGTAATCAGTCTAACAAAGCATATTCCCCTAACAGGGCATTGCTTCCCACCAGAAAAATCCTGTGTCAGAAAACGAAAACTATCTTTCATTGGCACCTGTGCCTGGTTGAAACTGGTACACCATATTGTGAGTGGGCACTGTGCCACTCTAACAGATGGACAAAACTGTAAGCATGCCAAAGGAATAGAGTATCTTGCTTATTTTTTTTAAGCTAGAAAAATACAGTGTTTCTACTCAAAACCAAAAAGTGTTGCTCAGATGGTCTCTCTTTAGGAGTACATTAAGTCTAAAAGTGAGGGGATTCAATAAAATACCTATGTAAACCATAAACAAGCCATAAGGGCTCCTCCGTTTAGACTGCTAGACCTATGCATAAGCATTTCTAGAGCAAGGATGCATACACAAAGTGTTTTATGGTGTAGAATTGACTGATCCTAAATTTACGAGCAACACATTGATAATGCACCTCAACTCTGTCTTCCTAAGTGCTAATTTTATTTCAAGAGACCTTATTTTCCAGCATCCTAAATCCACCAGTCAATGAAAACAAGCTTCCTAGAAGTGAAGGATATGAAGAAAATGCTACATTTAGAGTACCAAGCTTAGTCTTATTGTAAAGTCAAACTAACAATATCCCAAACAATTATTACTAATTCAGACACTTAGGCATTCAGCATCTCCTTCTTCAAAGGTAATTGAGCAATTTAGGGCTCAGCCAGGTGACAGGTTGTAGCAGTTTAAGAAGTCACCATCTTCAGGTGAAACACAGTAATTGATTCTGTGAAAGCACCTACTCTGTTGAAAGTTGAAGCAAACTAAGTTATGTTGAGCTCCTGCAGAAAGTTTTAATTTTTAACTGAAAAGGATCATAAATACTCATATATTCCAGTAATGTGCTTTGTCTGTGGGGATGGTGCCTTTCAACTAAACTACTACAAATACTAATCTAGCCAAGCTCTAAGATTTCCCTTCTCAGGAATTGCTAAGCAAAAGGGAAAGAATTACCTATTCTTACAAGATCACATAAGAATCCACTGTTAGAACTAAATTAAACTTGAAATCTCCTTGTGTACATACTATTTCAGCTTGTCTTAGTGTTTCACTTAATAATGAAATAAAAAGAGGAAATGCCATTCCTAAACATATCCAACCACACCACACCATCTCAAACTCATACAGGCTACACTAAAGGAAGCATCTATACTCTGAGTTACATGATCGTGGAGAAGCAAAAGTTAACATTAATACTAAAAAGAAAAAGGTTATTGTTTTTCCTCAGCCCACTAAAATTATAAAATTGTTAGGTTTTCCACTTACAACTATTCCCTCCCAAAGTGTTCAAATATGAATAGTAGGGCACACACTTGAAAAATCAGGGCCTACGTGTTTAACAATACTAAATTTCTCTTAACCAATTTCCAAATAGCTAACAAATTCCCCATATCTTAACAATGATCTCTTTCACATAGGAGACCTAAATATTTTCAATCTGTAGGAAAACCTCCATAACAAAAACCTCCAATATTCATAAAACTCATCTCTACAGTCTAATTTGCATGCTTTATTAAATTAGCAATGAACAAGTAGATGACTAATGGGCAACTACACAGAACAGAACAAAACAGAAACACACAACCAGAACAAAGTAATTTTTTGATGTCATAGTGCATAAGCAAAGAGTTGATCCCCTATTTAATATCCAGGCCAATAATAATCACATGGACCAAATCATGAATTCCTCATTTTACATTATTCAGAGATCGCCAATGCAGATGGCAAATACATGCAACTGGATCACTGTCAAAACTGAAGACAAAGGAAGGCAAAATGAATACTACAGCAGTTTTAAATTGCCTTATGAATTCCCAGAGAAGCTGCATTAAAATTCAACAAAGTTAATAACCCACAATTCCCTTCAGAACATACCTAAACAGTTGTCAGCTCTTGCTGTCTCCAAAGCCTATGCAGTGGATTTGTCCCCACAGTTGTGTTTAAAATAGCAGGACAGAATGAGAACAACAGATTAGTTCTTTGCAATTATAAATGTTATCCTATCAAAGATGGTAACTGCAAAAACTGTATATTGGGAAAAAGTAACAGAATTGTAGAACTTCAGTAAGACATAATTATAGCCCACACAGTGTTAAATGCCTATACTTAAAAAAAAAATGCTACAGATTCTGAGTGAAAGAAACTGCCTATCCAAAAATCCACTGAAATCACAAATAAATCAGGCAAACAAGCTGCAGTATATCTTGAGCTTTACAAAAAAACCATTATTTTCCTTTGGAAGTCTTCCAGTCTGACACTGATATTTTTCTGATCGACTGACTGTTTTCACTATTATATATACTTTCTCCATAGTACTCCCAAATCCTCCTCAGATATTTTATGAGTTCTTACTTCCCCACAAAAAAAAAATCAAAAATCCTTACATTCATTTTGTCAGGTGAAAACAAGCACTAACCAGTCTCTCACACATGACTTTTGACTCCTTTTCTTTAAAGAATGACAATTAATCAACTACATCTGTGACAGTGAAACAAACAGATTTCTTGAACTCAGCCATCCCCAACTTTCACATTGCTTTGCAGCAAGAATAGTCAGATTAAAGACTTAGGTAATCTATCTGTCTGATAGTAGCACTGGGATTCTGCTGGTAAAAAATAGTATGTGGCCACTGAGGACCCAGCCATATCAGTGGCATCAGCTCAGGCTTTTCAGTGTTTGTTTTACTCTGATGCTCACTTACAGTTCATCAATAAAAACAAACTGGCATCAAAACATGTTTTGGTAACTGTATTCAAAAGACAATACAAATGCAGTCCACAAATCCTGAAGGTCTTAAGAGTTGTACCCTCTTTTAAGTGCTCCAAAAGACTCACGCTACCATGCATCTATTAGTAACAATTAAAAAAAAAAAAAAAAAAACACCTTTGACAGTTCTTCTCCTACTCCTTGTTAAGAATTTGGGGAGCTAAGCAATATATATATATACATGTGAAAGCCAGATCGAGGAACAAGGACACATACACTTGACCTACAGTTTAAGGTCATGCTTGCCTTTAATATATTAAGAACCTAGCAGAACAAAAGGAAATAGGATGTCAGAACAAACTGGTACAATCTACTTTGGGGTAGGATCATCATAAAGCAGCTCTATTTGATTAGAAACATAAGCCTGACACAATGGAATGCACAGAGGGGTTTTTGGTTGTTTTCTCCCCCTCCTTCTCACTAACAAAGACTATTCCACAAAGATAAATTACCATTTTGGTCTGACCTCTAAAATGAAGCAATATTAACTTTTAACTTGCACTAGAACTACCAATATGCATGGGTGGTATCAAAGACATTCTGGATCTTGTGGATTTGACATCAGAAGGAAAACATTCTGAGAGCAGAAAAGGTATTTTTTCTTTGCAGCTTAAGAGAGACTGGCTAAATCTGTTCTTTATATGTGCGTATTTTTTTAATCGCATGCTCTTTAACTACATTCAGAGTGAGACCAACTTACATTTGGGATGAAGAGTTTTTACTGTCATTGACTCCCTCAATTTAGGCAGAATCAAACTCAGCTAAACTCAGATAAAAAGTTCTTTACTCCTTATTTATTCTATTATTTAAGAATGGCTAAAAGAACTGTTCATGAAAGGCAATTCATACCACCAAAATGGAGGCATCCGAGCATAAAACTTCCTATTTACTTTACAAAACTACTGAAGAGTCATACTCTACTACAGTCACTTCCCCATATTTGAATACCTTTTCTTGAAGCATGTCATACAAATAATCACAGAAAGAGCTCAGATTGGAAGGGACCTTCAAAGTTCACCTGGTCCAATCTTTTGTGGGAAAGGGAGCCTAGATGAGACCACCCTGTCCAAATGCATCTTGAAAATCTCCAGTGATGGGATCTCTGCCACACCTCTGAAGAAGCTGTTGCAGTAATTGATTGTTCTTGCTGTAAAAAATGTCTTTCTCATATCAAGGTGAAACCCTTCCCAGTGCAAATGTACACACTGCCCCTTGTCTTCTCCATGTGAAGAGCGAGCCTCCATTCTCTTTGTAGATGCCCTTCCTAATACAGGCACTTCCCCTCTTTCCTATACAAGCACTAACATTCAAACAGTTGCTGGCTGGACCAACCTACACTTCCAAAGGAAAAAAAGTTATTGCCAGGGCAGAAAGTAAAACTGGTTGTGGTTATTGATGGAGTTCTGCTAGAGGAGACATGAATACAGTGGTGAACAGGATTGCTCTTTTGGGGGGGACCAAGACAAGCTGGAGGAATGGACCTCATGAAAATCAAACACAGCACCATGCAACAAACCAATGCTGTGGGACTGCCTAGGCAGCAACTCTGCAGAAATGGGTATGCAGTTCCTGGCTGATAAGCTGAAGATGAGTCAGTAGTTTGCCTTTGCAGCAATGAAGGTTAAAGAAGGAAAGACTCAAGTATGTAACTTGGATAGAAATTCTTGCATACAAAGTCTAAATTTCCTTAAGAAGTTGCTGAGGGAAAAGCAGGCAGTGAAGGTGACAGTAGACATTGAAAACTGATTTGAAAGACAATGCTGGCAGACTGTAGCTTTCCTTGGCAAATTTGCTTAAGAGACATAGCTCCTCCCCTATTATGATGTAATGTCCAACAAAAACGAGTAAGCGCTGCTTAGTATCTTGTCTTAGAACAGTTTCCTTCTTCTGTATCAATGACATGTATTTCAGTCCAGGGATACTACTAAAATGACACTGACTTGTAAAAGCTATCAAACTGGCCTTCACAAGTTGTACAAGCACCTTAACCAGAGTACACATTGCATTCTTAATCATTCCCGAGATGTCCTCCAGAACAAAATAATTAGAGTCCAACATAATAGTCTCCAATCGTCATCCTAAGAATTCGGCTCTTGAGTTCTTCAAGCAAAGATTATTACCTGTGCCCTACAGGCCTACCCGTACCAACACACTGGAAAGCACATAGCTAAAGCACTGTCTAATTTACTCTTCCACTAATAGAAGTGTTATCATCAGTACAATCATATCCAGGAAAATAGGTGAGAAAAGAAAAAGAACAAGCAAGAAGCCAAGGCCAATTTTCATCAAGAAATTATTAGTTCAGTTGAAAGAGATGAAACCTACTCAAAGGGAAGAAAAATGTATCAGAAGTGAACAGGAATCATCATAGGTATCATTTGAAGTGGCAAAGATTAGGTTAAACTTATTACATCAGCAGTAGAAATATGCAAAATAGTTCCAAACAATCTAAACTGAATTAACAGGAGCAATTTCACAGCATCTTAGAGCTCACTGTGCACTAACTTACTCCCCTCAGCCTACACCAAGGTCTCTATAATGCCACAACTGTGCTGTTAACATATCACATAAAGTCAGCTCAGGTACCTCTGGTTAATCATTTCAGGCCCTGCCTATTGAGCCCATATGCAAGCTCTTCAAAACACAGCTCTTTATGGGTTCACCAAATGATTCCCATATTTCCTGTGGTAGAGCATATTCAGATACCAGACTGCACGTGCTGCATAATTTTTCATAGTCATGAATTCATGCATGTGCGCCAAAATAATTTCTCCACAACAGTATTTGAACTGCCAACCTGCATTCAGATCAAATAGTACAACAGATCTAAAAGCTGACTTGAAAAAAAACCATCTAAAAAGGAATTGTTCATGTTAAGTACAGCTGTCTTACAAAAACTCTATGAGTAAAACTGTATTCAGCACTATAAGCCAGCACTCGCATATTGCAGAAACTTAGAAGGCTTACTCATACAAATAATTTTTTACAATTCATTAAAATACAAGTAAGGTTGCTAAACTTTGTTCCCATTTAAGACATCACAACGTAACAACATAAAGTGTAGTAAAATACCCAAGAACATATATATATGCAGGCTTAATTTCTTTCTAAAATACTTATTAAAATACTTCATTATACTTCTAAACAATAAAACCTTTAGCAAATAAGCCTATTATAAAATAGATTTTTCTTAAAATAAATTCATAGTGTTTAACAGAGACTAGGGTCAGCAACCTTTCCAGCACTTCTAACAATAAATATCAGCTAAAGCAGGGTTTTTTAAAATATATATTATGAGGGTATAAACATTAATCAGTTTAAACAAATCAATCTGACATTTTTAGTTTTGCTATTCTTCACTGAAATGTACAAATGCTGAAAATGTACACAACAGAAAATTAAAGGGGCAAACAGAATGCTTACTTTCTCTAAAGGCTTTACAGTAGCCAAGGAATGACAACAAAAAGAACAGGGCACACAGTAGGTCTGCTCTGCCAACAATCCCAGCAACCTTAAAAAAAAAGAAGAAAGAAATTTCAAATTATCAGATTTTTATTCTTAGAAAACCTGAGATAAAGGTACATTCACAAATACAAAGTGAAATATATAAAAGAATATCACTGTATCACTGTTTGTTCTTTTTAACTTGGTTTACTGAATTAGTGATACCCATCTTTTTAAGAAGCATCCTAATTTTTATTGGGTATTTCTTAGTATCAACTATGTAAATGATTTGGCTTTAGTTTATGAAAAACTGCTGCTTTAAGAAATGAAGAAGGACTTCACTGAATAAAATTCAGACTCTATCCAGTTCTATCTGTTTTTTGGATCAAACTGCATTACTGTAGAATTCTTAACAAACATGGAAATATAAAATGGTTTGTGTTGGAAGTGACCTTAAAGACCATCTAGTTTCAACTCAGCTGCCATGGGCAGGGACATTTCTCACAAGACCAGGTTGCTCAGAGCTCCATCCAACCTGGCCTTGAACACTTTCAGGGATGGGGCATCCACACCTTCTCCAGGCAACCTGTTCCAGTGCCTCACCACCCTGACAGTAAAGAATTTCTTCTTAATATCTAATCTAAATCTACTTTCTTTCAGTTTCAAGCCATTACATAGCTTTGAAGCCAAACATCTTAAACCCCAACAAAATTGGCAGCTCTGCTGAAACACAAATCAAGACTGTTAAGTTTCAGAAGACAAGCCAGCCTTCAAATTACAGTCTGAATACTTAGAATGGACAAATAACTTCCAGCCTGCAGATTCAGGGGGAAAAAAAACCTCCCCCTCCAGCAGTTTTTTTGTGTTATATTAATTGTTTGCATTAGAGCTACCTCCAAATGCATCTTGTAACAGAAGCTGTACTAACACAAAAGAAAACGACAAGCGCCTCACGGGACCTTTGTACTCCGGATCTGTGCCAATGTATTTAAATCAAGAGCAATCTCAGGGCTATCAGCAAGCCCCTAAAATGTGTTTATAATAACTTGCTGAGATACAGCAAGTCTTATTTTTGGATCTTCAGTTTTCAATTACCCAAGTGTCAGGATACACCACAAATTTTTTTGTGGAAATCATGACATGGGACTGGCAGAGGACTGTGTAAGCCCTGATGCTGGAACCTCACTAGAACATACACAGCAAGGATTGTGGAAACACCCCTTACTTTTCAGTCTAGCTCTACTTCCTGAAGTGCTGGATTCCATGTTTTTAGGAGATGTACAAAGAGGCCTTTCTGAAGCAGAGTAGGACAGCTACAGGGGTTTTTTAAAATTCACTTTTTGAGATTATGTTTCAGGGACAAAAGCAGTAACTTCAGTTCTTGTATAGTACACCAGTTGTGCCATTTTGTGTGTGATACAGAAACAGGAAAGTAAAAAGATCAATTGTATCTTCATTTTGTTTAAAGGCACCTGCTAATCCTCTTATGGGAAAAGGGCATTTTTGTGTCAGTCTAACAATGGGGCAACTATTTCTAAATAACATTAGAGAGAGAAAGTGTAGAGGCATGAGAGTATGACTGATTCCACTAAAGAGAGACTCTCCCACTTTACCCTCAGCTTCACTTGAGCATCATAAAAGAAGAAACCGTTGGACTCCTAAATTCCATTCAGGAAAACTTCTTGATTTATTTAAAGCCATGCACCTAACTTCTCTGCTTCTTTTTCTATCATAAAGGAATTACGAGAATTAATAGCTGTGGAGTGATCTGAAAGGTGAAAATAATGAAGTGTCACTCTTTTCCGGGAGCCAGTCTCGCTAATGAGATAAAAGTAAAGGTGAACTGACACAGTTTCGAAAACAAATGTCCACTTGTTACAAAAAAGAGATTAAGGGGCTAATAACACACACGGCCTCAAATGACTCCAACTGTACAATGTTTGCAAGATCAGGCATATAGACACTGGTAACAAGGCAAATTTTAAATTAGTATCAGATATATTCCTACGCTCATGATTCATTTAGTATTTCATTACTGAAGTGTTACAAAGAATAAGCCTTTTTTAGAACAGAGAACTACAGCACAAGGCTGTTTACATGCAGGTAGAAAAATGACAGTGTTTTCCTTACATAGGTACTGAAAACATTACACCTTTCGAGATCTGTTTTACATGACAGTTTGTTTTGCTGTATATACCAAAATCCAAAGCAGCAAACAGACAGATTCTTCACAATTTTATGTCAAAATATGTCATCTCATTTCAAAACCTTGATACTTGTCATGATACTTAAAATGCGCAGATTTAAAATCACGAGGAATGCTTTTTAAGAGATGCTGCCAGACACACACTCATGCTAGAACTGTAGCAGTATAATAATGGCTGCTTCAGTGCAGCAAGATTTATTATTCACCATGTAAATGATCACAGGCTTTTGTTCATCCTGGATCTTAGAAGAGACATGATATATAAGCATGATATTTTTTTCCCCTCGTCTTTGAAAGTTTGCCCAAAGCATATGAAAGTCTTCAAACTTCAAATATACAAGCAGACCGCATCATTTATTTGACATGACAAAGGGACCATTAATATTTGCATGCTGATTTAGACATATTTTTAGAGTCAAATGGAATTAAGAATAAAACTATGAATATTGATAAAGGAGTCAACAGTAGGTCTATTGCAAAGTTAAGACTCAAGCGACATTTCTCTTTAAGTGTCAGAACATCAGAAGCACTGAAGGCTTGTTTTACTTTACTCTGACATCTCAAACTGGTTTTGGAGAACAAATACAAGGGGCCCTTCTGACACTAGCACAATGCACTCTCACAAAGAAGTTACTGTGCAGGCAAGCAAACACCAGAGAATGATTGGCAGGATGTTTTAGCCACACTGCCAAAAATGGTGCCAAATTACTAATACATAACTTTGCACCATTTCTAGGTTTCCAATACATGCAAGGTCTCCAGTTAGCTGAGAGGAATAGCTTTCAATAACCTTTTCCCCGTCAATCATGTGCAAAGCACATGGAAGATGCCAAAACTAAGGCATGTTGTGAATAAATGAAAAATCAATGCCACATATGCAGAATAAGGTGCAATAAGAATTCATTGTTCATTGCTAGGACAAAATCAAAATTAAAGCTAGTACTTTTGCTGTTGCTCAGACCATTCAAACTCTAACAAAAAAAAAATATCCCACATTGGGTTAATTTTAGATTTCATTTATTCATTACTAAAAGATCAAGAAATCAGTGACCACATCCAGCAAGCCCACTGGCATAAGGCTGCAATATTTTCTTAGCTATTAGTACAAAAGAGATTTTTAAGAACACCATCTTCTTTTTACTATAATTTCCACACAAGGAGATGAGCTTTGGTGAGGTATTTTGATTGGCTGTTATATATGTACCACGTTTCTATTTTGCATCTTTACAGCTTCAACATCCAGCCACTGTTACGCTTTTCCCTGCAGTATTAAAGGGCCCACTACTATAAAATTTGTGTTCCCCGTGTACATAATTACAGACTTTCTATCTCCTTGTTTTTTTAATCAAAGCAAATGGAAATGAAAAGTAATTAGGGAAGTCCAGCAGTTAGGGAAAGTCTGTAATTTAGTGCTATACTTCTTTAGTTATTGTACTTAAAT
Source organism: Platyrinchus mystaceus (assembly GCA_035041135.1). Lineage (NCBI taxonomy): Eukaryota > Metazoa > Chordata > Aves > Passeriformes > Tyrannidae > Platyrinchus > Platyrinchus mystaceus. Next base: position 78,598,831 of record JAWWLV010000001.1, read on the forward strand.
GATTTAATTTATCTTCCTTAATAAGGCCTAGCCCAGTGGAATTACAAGCCTTTGGACGTACTAATCATAATATTTGATTGTTCAATTAAGACATTTGCCAAGAGAAGTGTTAAGAATATATAAAAGCAATGTGTAGAGTATAAGGCTATGACAATTAATTACTCAAGATGGTCAAGAACTGTAAAGATAAAAATCATTGCAGATAATTATTCAATACTTACACATTCAGTGTGCACTGGATGTGCAGCAAAGAGCAAGGCAGCTAGAAGAGAGGACTTTGGAGCCAGGTTTAGCCGTCTGCCTTTATTACTGAATTGCAGTCCACCCAACAATATTGAGAAGACATCAATCATCAACACTGAGATAGTACAATGCAGTATTATATTGATGACATGGAAACCAACCGGGTAGAAGCCTCCAGCAAGAAGGTAATTAATTCTACATAGATACAAAAATATTAAGGTCAGGAATTACACAATGTTTAGAAATATGCAAATAGAAAAGCTAAACAACCCGATAGCAAGACCATACGCACACACAAAAAAAGCTGACATGTCTCAGGACACATGGTTTACCATTTCACCACCAAAATCAGTTAAAAACAATGTCTCAATCTTTACTTTAAGGTATTTGTATGGAATATCATATTCAGCACAGTATCTATCCTCTCTAGTTAATGCTATTATGTTAATCATACTTAAAGTTACTTAGAACTGGCTTTTGGTTGACAACATAATTTCAGAGTTGCAATGCAGGAATGTCTTGTGGATAAACAACCCAGACTACTGGGGGGATACCCCTGGGCTTAAGAGCAGCCATGTCCAAAACCAACTTGATAAAATTATTTTAATTAAATCCACACAGTGAGGAAACTAATATGCAGAGAGACTGTGATTTCCACTGACATTCTAATTGAAAAGGTCCCAGTATTTGGACTGACAATGTGGAAACCACCTGGGTACAATCAGTATTCATCCAGAAAGTAGTCAGTTAGCACATCTTAGAGACTAACTTATGAGACTGGTTAGAAAGACATTTCATACAAGTATTAGAATCAGAAGGAAGTGAAAATTCAGTCTAAAACCCTATTCAAGACAGGAACTCTGCAGTAAACTTGGGAGTGAGAAGAAAAGGGGGAAATATCTTGTTATTATCCACATACTTTTATCAGTAGGTGAGATATACGGAAACTTAGTTTGATTAGGGAATTTTATACAGTTCATTTGGTCAATCTGCATCTGGCATGAGTGAAATCTATCAAAACCTAATCTATTATAAATATGATACACATAAAAGTTGGAGCGTAGGGAAATTAAGGAAACCAATTTTTTACTTGTGAAAATAGCATTTTATGGACCATCTCAACAGGCTCATCTACATTTTCAGATATAGTAATGGTTGTATCCCAGTTTGCTCTTTAAACTAACCAGGATGTTACTAAAGATGGAATATACCACAGAGACCTTGAAAAAAAAGAAAGCATGTAATGTGTAGTGCACTGAAAGCTTTAATAGGTTTAGGACTCTGACACATTCTATTCAGTTGTATATTTTTTGTGATGAAAATGTGAAGGAAGTCCATCAGACAGCAAAACCCACAGTGCTAGGTACTTAAAACACTGACACTGCACCAAGAATCAAAGTTTTTGCTTGAATATGAGGACTAAGAGTGAGACTACTTCTTCTGCACTTAGTCCCTGGCTTAGAATGGACACAACTGCAGAACGAGCTCCAGGTCCGCATCAACAATATTGAGTCACATGGGAAAAATAAGAAGCTTGAGTCTTCAAAGATTCTCTGCATTACTGTGACAAACTTCTACTGCTTGCTCAAATCTTTGTGCAAAAAACATGAGCTAAGCACCTACAGAAGTAATCCTCTTAAACCTTTAGTTATTTGAGAACACCAGCAAGACATATTTACAGGCAGACATCTCCCTGGCTATGATTCTCAGACGCAAACGCTCACTTAAGTTAGAGTATTGGGGGAAAGAGGTGGGAAGACTATTCAGTGACCTGGTGGCAAAAGGCCACAGTACATTGCTGTTATTTATAAAATAAGCCATTTGACAGGTAGCAGGAAAGTAGAGAACAGAAACTACAATAGTAGTATAAGTGGCAGCATGGCTAAGTGAAGGGAACATACACAGCCTAGTTCTTTGATGATGTGACCTACATACTAAACCATACTGCCCCTAGTACTAGCTATATAAGAGCTAAGATGAAATCTCTGGAAAGTACATAGAAATACAGAATGTCAAAATAATGTATACCTTGGGAAGGGACCAAGAGAAAAACTAAAACTCAATTTGAGATTAAGGTAGTGAACAGGAAAATCATACTTAGGGAATAGCGTCAACTACCCTCCAGATAATTTGTTTCTCTCCTTTCCTGTTTCCTCCTCCCTAAAATCAATTGAGCCAATATATGTTAAAAAAAATATTCAGACCTCAAGCAAAAAGACAAGTCTCACCTGAAAGTTAGGACAGTTAGTGGTCGATATGACTTATGACTGGTATTGCTGCTGAGTTTGCTACCCCAAAAGTCATGATACCACAGGTCACCAAGCGGGGTTTCTGCCTTGAGGTCCTGAAAGGAAACATCATAAATTAGCAGATTCTTAACATTTCTCCTTTGTTCAAAGCAGCTAAAACACCAACAAGTTCTAATAATACAAACTCAAACTAACACTGACATAGCAGGAGTTTTGTTGGCTCACTACTGACATTTGACAAGGTAGCCAAGTTTGCAGTGAAGGTCACATCTTGAATGCCTGACATCATAAAGGCCCCGATCTTGGACTGTGTAAGCAGGCAAAACTACATGAAATTTAGAGCTATGCATAATCACAGTGGTTTACAATCTGGTCAATAGCTGAGATATGAAACATGTAAACCTTATAATTTTGTAAAAAGCCTTTGATTTTAGGTCTAGGTTATCTTGTGAAGCAGGTCGACTACAAACTGCTTCAAATAGCTATTGTTTTACCAGTGTCAGTAGCACAACTACTAATGAAAGCATGAAAGCAAGGATACTAAAGATAGAAAGCAACAATTAGCTCTTTTTAAAGCCTTACTTCACACAGGATACTATTCAGATAGATTTTTTTAATTATTTCTTAATACATGAAATCAAGAATCAACATCTATATACACTGCTCTAAAAGATTAAAAGCAAAAGACAGAAAAGTAAAGAATTATTTTGAGGTGCAATAGGGGACATTAAAAAAACACTGCAAAGGAAAAGTCTCTTTCCTTCATCTCCGAGCCACGCTGATAATGAAAAGATCCAAAAAATGGAGGCTGTTGAATGGAGAGCCTTCCATTTGGAGAGGAAAAATAAGGATCTTGGTAGCACCTGCCTCCGTTTTCTGTAAGGACAAGCTGGGACACTCAAACTAACATAATACTTGCCCCTTTTCTCGTCTTCCCTGGCGCAATTAACTATCAATTTATGCTATGGCAAACGTGCAGCTTAAAAACACTTGAGACAGAACCTAAGAACAAAATTGTACTGGCTAGCATTACACCTGCAATCACCAAGTTACTCTACCCCCACCTTTTGCCCAAATTACAGCCAAATTTCTGGATCCTAATGACTGGCTGCTGCTAAACTGAACGTAAAATAACATATTTTTTGTTGCTTCTCTCTTAACATATTCTTTCAGCCATCCAAAAATAAAATAAAAAAAAATCCAATAAGATTTTTATCACTTGATCAAATTTAGCCAGTATTATATAACTGATTAAAAAAGAAGTAGGAAGGGGAAGTAAGCTAAAATTCCTAGCACACTGTCAAATGAACTCAAGTGTTCTCTAACAGGTTACTAATCAATACTCAGAAAAGAGAGCAAGGATAAAACAGCAGTCTGAAAAGCCCTATACTGCAGCTGTGAATTAAGGTGCTCTCAGGAAAATTCTTAAGAAATCAACACTCACAGGGGAATCCTATTTGGGTTTAAGAATTATCATGGTGAAAAGTTTCTTCACTCTCTCACTGATGTTTCTACTGCCAAGTAATAGCTAAAGATTTCTTCTCCCAGGACTGCAATTTCAGCCTTAGGCACCTACATGCCTGTTCCATTCCTCATTGGTATGCACAAACCCTAAAGGTCATAATTTGACTCTCAGAGCAGGACTGCACTCAACCAGCAGCTCACTAAATCAATAGAGCCTGCTTTTCCAGGGGAAAGTTCGGACAGGGATGCACACCAACTTCTATTGAAGTCTTTGTACTCTGCAGGGGACAGTTGTCAGAAGGTGGTGTGGCCCTAAGACTGTTTTTCCAACCAGCAGCACTGCTCCTTATGTACATTTGCCAAAGAAAGGGACTACGAAGGAGAGAGTTTTCTTTTTCATTATTAAAATTTTAAAAGTATGTCTTTATGTCACAGATGGTCTTCAATAACTTGAGATGGGAAATATGTTTGAGATGCACAAGGCTTGATTTCCCTTTCCGCTATAATCAGTCATCTTTTGTCTTCCATCAGAAGAATGTAGGAAAAGCTGAATGCATGGAATTACTTAGTGATTAGATTACACTTACACATGACTTATAAATCTTCAATTGCATATCTTGCTCTTGTATCCAAGTTCTGTGAGAAAGTTCCTTACGTTAATTTTCCTACTCAGTGGACTTACCCTAAAACAGGAATAATTTGTTCTAAGAGACACAGCTGTTTAAAAGCTACATATGATTTCCTCTTCAAGAACCAAAATTAGATATCAAAGGATCTCTAAATATTTGATTAGCAGCAGCTTACAGACTGCAGAGTTCAAGACTTGAGGAAAGGTCAGTTTTTCTGTATAGAGGCTTATCGAAATGACATATTGTGTCTGAAGCTCTGCCTAATCCAACTGTTTGTCTTGCCAAGCTGGTAAATAAATAAAGACAAAAGTCACTGTCATGTACCAGTTAAAATGCTGCTTAAAATGACAAGAAAGCATCTGGAAAACAGCCTTCAACTCCAATAAAATCTAGTAACAGAATGTTCCATGATACAATAGCCATGGGGTCAACTAACGGTGTATCTTTCACTAAATAAAAAAAAAAAAAATAAAAAAAAAATTGAAAGATTAGGGTGATGGCAGGTAGTAAATACTGTGTGGCAGCAAAGAAAATACCAGTGAGTAATGCTCAGTAAATCTACAAAATTACTTCAACTGCTGTCTCTCCTATTGAATAGGAATAAAATATGCTATGCTTTACTTAATAAACTGTGCCCTTGCTAGATGCTCCCCCTCCCCATTAAACTGGTAAACTCATTGTCTCTGCATTTTTCTTGTGGATTTTGTATTTCCATATATTCATATGACCCCTATGTTAAAATGATATTGTCAAAAAATCCTTATTTAATGCCTAGGGAATAATAGAGGATATTGAAGTGAAGAATAGAAGCAGTCTCACAGTTTTTCAGAAATACAGACTAGGTATAAATTAATTTATTTAAGCAGTTGGTTGAATTTCTCAGCATTGCCAACAGCTAGAATCTTGGTGCAGGTTGTTGTGTTGCACAGATAAATTGAAACATTTTGAAAGTAAAGACTGAAAGAAATGGAAAGAGATTACAAGTGTGGAAATTGCACATTAACAAAACAACCTGTCTTGTTTCAACAGCAGTCTTTTGTTCATTCTTCCAGGAAATATTATAAACAGGTCCCAAATAAAACTTTGCAGAATGAAACATTGCCTGGAGCTGTGTAATCTACAACACAATGCTTTAAAAAAAAAAAACCCCAAACAACGTTAAAGGTTCTTAATTTGTCTACAGTATTCTCTTGAAAGCTTTGAGATTTATTTCCAAGCTGGCAGATGTATTATACCCCCATACATTTACAGCTGAAGGTATGATGACTTACACATGCACAATAGAAATTTGTCTAAGGAAACAGTAATTCTGCAGGATTCTAAAAGACACATTATGATAAGTTGCCTCTAAATCTTATGCAAGGCAAAAAAACAAAAAATTGTGTTCCTCTAGTGGTATGAGCCTCCAGATTAACCCCATGGCTTCAGGAAAACAGAACCAGCAGATAAATGTGATTATTTTTATGCTGTGCTTCTCTCTCTAAACATTCAACAAGTACCTTCCAGAACAGCATAAAAGCTGGAACACCAAGACCCATCCATGGGCATAGGCTCACTCACCCCTACATGTGATCCTATGAAGTGCCTCAACAACTGAAGACACTCAATTCCTCAAAGTCAAAAGAATCTCAGCTAGAGGTTTATTTGAGTCACATGTTAATATCTAAGCATTTCAAGAACTGTTCATTGCATGCATGATCAGTTTTAAAACAGAGCACAAGAATACTCTGCTTCTATTTAAAAAAAATATACTGTTGTCACAGGAACTTTAAGCGGGGAAGAAGCATAGGAAAAGGAAGTTTTGCTTCCTGTAACATTTTTGTGGTATAAACCACAGCTGGAGACTCCCTGCACCCTACAGTAGCTTAGTGATGCCTTATATGTCTTGCAAACAGATTAAGTTTGTTTCACTTGGCTTATTCATTTGTGACCCTGAGGAGATACTGAAAAAAATCTCTTATTAACATCAGTGGGTATCAAAAAAGTCTACTGCACGCTCTCACTGACTTAGAAATCAGCACAAAATTAGACCTATAGGCAGTCTTGATGTACAGGTACCCTGTGAATAAGCCTTAATAAACATCACATCCAAAGTTGCTGCAATTCTAGGTAATGTTTAATTAGATTTGGAATGGCAAAAAGAGCTCCCTTCCCCTTGACCAGATATCAACACTCATTAGACAGAGCATCTTATCTGCAAAAGAATGAAAGGAGATGCATTTGAGGTGGGAGGGTGGGGGGGGGGAGGGAACGAAGCTGTTTTATTTGTTTCTATATGTTATCAAAATGGCTTTAGGAGTAAGATTTCATTAAGCATATTTAGGCTTCTAGGTTTTTAGTAGAGCACTGCTGCACTTCTTGTTTGTCAGCCTTAAATAAGGCTTACTTTAAAAAACACCCAATAAAACAAAACGGAAAAATGAAGTTAAAAAAAAGGAAGCTCTTTACTAGGCTGAAACTTCGGGTCTACTTGGATCAACAGCTGCGTTATTTTTTTCCCATGACCATTTATGCCAAAGGGCGCGAGGGAAAGAAGAGAGACAAACCTTATTATTGATGATGGCTTCAGAATCATCGAAGACAAAATCTCCATCATAGCTGTTAGCAAAGCAGAGGAAGGAAATTAAAGCCACAACCATTTTAGCCCAGTACGATGGAAGGAGGAACCATGATACGTCATGGTCCAGATTAGGTTCTGTTTGTGCCATTCTGTGAAATGCTTGTTCCAAGCTGAGAGCTTCAGCATTATGTTGGTTGAAAATCTGAAATACATACATACAATTGCGTGGTTATAGTCGCATTTCACTAAAAAAGAATTTAAAAATGAAGGGTTGGGAGACAAGAAAGTTGCCTGAAGTTCCATACAACCTTACATTTTTCTCTCAGCGTGTTTCATAATTGCTGGAACATACCTAAACATAATTTTATACTTCAAACAGGGAAGTAAAGGCAGAGTTTCTCATGGCTGGAGCACAGAGAAATTCTTAGATTCTAAATTAAAGCTTTGGCACAGGCGAATTCTAAAACCTGGAGCAAATCACTGTTTTTTCTGTTTCTTACTGTTCAAGTAATACAAACAGAGGTATCACAGAGACTGTGGAGCATTTATAAAGTTCCATAGAGAATGATAAGCATTATAATTTCCTTCCGCGAGTAAAAAGCAAACCATCAGTTGCCAAAAGAGCTCAACTCTCTTCTGTTAATCAAATTAAAGGACCTAGTCTCACACATTCCCCCATGCAAGGAATTCATACAAACATCACAGATAGACATATGGAGACAGCAGTTAATGGACTAGGCCCTAAATCTCAACAATTCAAACAATGAGACAACGAGACCCATAGAATTAAGACTGGACTAGTGTTCACTAGATCACTCTGCACAGCTCAAATACAGGCTAAGTTCCACAGCTGTATTCATGGGCTCATGAGGTTGTTGAGGTAGATGAAAGAGACCCTGCAATCCTAACACACTGAGTGATCCATTAGTGTGGCTGATGCCTAAGGCTGGAGTTTTACACCCATGAGCCACCTTTACTTGGAAGGACCCCTTTCAGTGCTCCAAAGCCAGCCTTCCGCCTGGACTGCTACTCTGTCTCTGCTTCTCTGGTGCTCCAACTCTACTGGGACTGGTCTTATTATCAAGTGCTGGTATAAATGGCAAGGGGAGGACGTTATGAATGGAAAACTGCAGTAAAAACAGGGCAGAATATGAAATTTTTATTTGTAAGCCCAAAGAATGATAAGCACATATACTAGACTATCTGCAGTTTCTTCTTATTTATTTGCTTTTTAAACCAAGCATTGCACTCCTGAAAACATTGCATCTAATATCTTCATGCAATCTAGGAAAAAAGCTCCAGTGCACCTCTGAAAATATTGCATTTAATGTCTTTATACGATCTTGGAAAAAAGCTCCAGTCATTTGGCTTCTGGAACGGGCTTGACCATTAGAGCTGCTATGGCAATTGCTCTGTAGCTTTCTCTTTTTGCAACACTAAATTCCAGTCTCCGCATATTTCCAGTTCCTGCACACACACATGCACAGGGACAGGCAGTACTCCCTGTCACATCAGTGCCCCTCCTCGCTTTAGGGACCATATAGCGGTGCTCCCAAATTCGTATAAAGTCAGTAACCTGGAGCTGTGCAACCTGAGAGGCTGGAGCTCCCTGGCTGAGCAAAGCAGCAGCTTTAAGAGCAAAGCCTTTTCTCAAAGTAGTTCACCCTTGCGCTCTTTAGTTTGACGGAAACAAAGACGGAAAGCGTGGCTGATAACGGAGGGAAGTGCACCGAATTGCTACCAACAGCACGGATACAGCATCAGTGCCCACCGCGCAATTAAAATATTTAATCTACTCAAAATTCATTTCGCCCAGAAAGTTTCTCCAATTACGCTTGCTCCATTTATCCGGCGCACAGCTGCTGCCAGCCCTCTTCCCCGCGGTCCAGGAGGCCGGGCCGTGGCGGGGTCCCTTCTCAGGGCAACGCGGTGACCGCACGGGCACCGATGAGGGACAGAGGGACCGCCAGATCCATGCGACCGGCGCACACGCCACTGCCCGGCGGCGGCGGCAGGCAGAGAGGGCACCTCCCCGCCGTCCTCTCCAGGGAAAGGCGAGCCCGAGCCGACCCGGAGGGCACCGGCCCCGCGCCGCAGGCACCCCCGGCAGGGCGGGCACGGCGCGTCCCGCCGAGAGCGCGGGCGCCGCGGGAGGGCTCGCACCGAGGGTCGCCCTGGCCGCGCACGGAGCCCCGCAAACTTGGGGGCGTCCCGGGCGCCCGGAGGGCGGTCCCGGGGAAAGAGCCGGCCCGGGAAGGCAGCGGCGGGCGCGGGGCAGGAGGCGAGGCTGCGCCAGGAGTTCGACGGTGGCCCTGCCCCGCTCGCCGCTCCCCTTTTGTCCTGGCGGCGGCGGCTCCGCCGTGGGGGGGGGGGGGGGGGTGGCCTGTCCCGGCCGTCCCTCAGCACCCCCCGGGCCGGTTCCGCCAGAGAGCGGGGCACGGGCGATTCCCCCCTTCCCCCGCGCCGCGTTACCTGGGAGGACACGGATCCCGCGCGGCATCTCCCACCCGGGAGCCAAACTCGCGCCCAGCGAGCCGCGAGCGCAGCGGCCCGCGGGGGAGGGGCCGCGGCGGCCGCGCCCCGGGAAACATCCCCGCCGCCCATTGGCTGCGGCCGCGGTGACGCGCGGCGGGCGGGGCCGGGCCGGGGCCGGGCCGGGGCTTCAGTCGCGGCGGCCGCGGGGCCGGGGTGGGTTCTTCCCCAGCCTTCTGAAACTCCGCGCCCCGCACAAAGGCGGCTCCCGGCGCCACGGTTCCGTGTGTGCCCGCTCGCTCTGCCGGCAGGTCGCTGTCCGCGCACCTGGCTGGCCGCGGGGCGGAGGGGAGGCCCGGGTGAAGCGGGGTGTGCGGGGGCTGCCCAGCGCGGGGGGCGCGGAACAGCGTGTTTGCGTGCCTCGAGTCCCTCACTCCTCCCGCGAAGGCGAGGTTCCTGCGGCGGCGGGCGTGCGCGGAGCAAGAATGCCCCCGAAAAGCAGCTACAGAGCCAGTGGAGCGGAGCAGGGGAGGGGATGATGATGGTGGTGATGGTGGTGCTGTCGTGTCAGGGTCTCGCTGCCCAGAGGGGATACTTGGGTGAGTGAGCTGGGCGCGTTAGCAAAGCGTTCCAGCCTTTCTGTAGGGGGCCATGGCGCTGCTGCCGGGGTTGTTGCAGGTGCTCCCCGCAGGACAGGTACTGTAAGGAGGCAACAAAAAGGCTGTACCAGGTGTACATAGTTCGTACGTTTCATCACAGCAATTTCCTTGTAAAAGAAAGTGTGGTTAAACACTGAGCTGGTAATACCAAATGTTCGACAGAAGCTTCCCTGAAAAAAAACCTGTTAAAATCTTTATATGCTGAAACTGGATGAGAAATCCTGGCTGGGTGCCAGGCAGTGACATACAATTTGTAGTGGGATTTTTAAGATGTTTGCATTATCAAGTGTCAAATTAACAACGTTATTTCATGGCTCCTTTGAGGCTCTAACTCTCCAGTGGAAGTACTGCCTTGGGAGGGCTTCAGTCGCTGCCATCCCCTAACTTGTCTACTGACACCTGCTTTGGAACATCTGCTGCACCATGGGCAGCTGAGCTGCATGTGCGGGAGTAGCTGAGCTAGCACAATTGCCAGGCTCGTATATTATTCAGCTGTATATGTGAAGACTCCTGCTTTTAAGATAGTAGTCTGTAACTCGTGCTTGTTTAAGAGCTACCACAAAGCATCTGAGGTACTTCTTGATTGACAAGTGGTGGAAAGCTGGTGGACTTGCTGTCATCAAGCATGCAAAGCTCTGTTCACTAACTGTGAACTTCTGGTCCCTATGTTACAAGAGCTAAATACACAAAGGTCTGCAAACTGGTAAATTAAGTGTTGTACTTTAAAATTATCTTGTCCGTTCTGGTCTTGTCCCCAGTTCAGGGATCTAAGTAGGCACAATTAGGAAGCTTTGTGTTTTATAATTTGCCATCATAAAATGATGGAGGTGAAAGATGTCTTTTTGACTTTTGGGTCATTTTGCCTTATAAATGCAAGATAAAATGTGAGATAGTCAGCAAAAGCATAGTTTCTAGGATTCTACTCCTACAATTCAAAGCATTGAGATTTGTTTTGCTTCCTAAAAATAGCTGGTTTGTCATACTGGTTCATGATGAGGAAGTACTGGTTAATGTCTGTTTCTTGATATTTCTTTACTGTTTCAAATTCCACTCCCCAAACTACCTCAAATATGTATTACAAAGTTAATTTCTTGTCAACAAGAATTCTCAAATTCAATAATCTTCCTGAGATCACAATATTTATAGACTTTTTAATCTGTGTTTGCCAATGGAAGGGCCCCAAATCAGAAGAGAGGTGCCCAATTAAGAAAGAAATTCCTTAGTTAAGGAAGGCAGTCTGTCATGTATTTAATGATGTCTTCTATAACTTCTAATGAAGTAAATGAAATTTCAGTTCACAAATTTGCACATATGTTGGGTTTTTTTTTTATTTTAAGCATATGTAAATATATGTAAGGTTCTGTGAATCAAGGTTGAGATTTGCCTCACCAGACTCACTGTGACAATT
>JAWWLV010000001.1:78614349-78645302 GCA_035041135.1 Platyrinchus mystaceus
GCTAAAATAATTTTGTTTCATGCAGCTCTGGCTAGAAGCATGAGATCGTACAGTAATGCTTGCATTTTTAGTGTCTACCAGGAAAGCACTGAGATGTTTAAGACATATGAGTTACTGTGGAGTGTAGTTAGAGTGGCTACTTAGGTAATTTCCAGTTGTTATTTGTAAATAACATTTTTCTTTCTTCCCCTTCTTGCTCAGGAGTAATTATGGCCTGTATAAGAAATTTAAGAAGGAATACTTTATCTTGTTTTCGTCTAGAGTGCTTGGCAAATGAAAGCGTCTCACTTTAGAGGAGAAAAACCTGAGGAATAATGAGATAAAGTTGCTTATCCATGCCTGCACAGTAATTCAGTGGCAAGAACAAGAAACAGAATCTAACAGAGCTTGTTATAACATAAAGTTTTCCTTCCTATGAGGAACTCTGAGGTTTCAGAAAAACTTGAGTTGACAGAAGAAAGATAAAACCTCAAGAGTTTCATAGGACACAAAACTCTGCTCTTCTTCTCCCGCCCATCCAAGAGAACTCCATCTCAGAAGGAATAGGACTGAGTTTTTTTTTAACCATTTATCTTCTAGAAGTCTTCTTGTCCACTGGAAAGTAGAGTTGATAGGACACCCTTGGGTGGGCTGCCACAGTTTGAATTCTGTGCCTCTCTCTGACCTTCTAACTAGGGAGAAAAAAGATGGTTGTTTTCTCTCTCCCCAGCCTGACTTCAGTTCTGTGGTTCCCAGCCTTAAAGATTTTTACCCATTATTTTGACTGTGAGGAAGTTATTCAGAAAGATTTCACAACCAGCTTTGGAAGCCTCTTTATGTAGCTCTAAAACAGCCCCTTATTCATAAGTTGGTCTGACTAATACATTGTCTGTTGAGCACCTGCCTTTGTACAGAGCCTGACACATTTTTCTTATTGTTCTGTTGCCTACTAGGCCATAATTACTTTTTTCCCCCTCAGTAAGGTAGGGTCTGTGGGTCAGACTCCTGTTGTAATGGATATTACACAAAAACATGGGAAAGACAGAATTCCTGCCCATTTGTGCCCCACAATTTTGCAACTTTTAAGTGGGTAGAGCAGCATTTGTCTAAGAACATTTGGTGGATCTTGTAGGGAGTGAGGCAGGGCCACCCTTCCATTGGTGGTGTTCTTTTGCATGGACACAGGCAAACTATTTATGTGCTCTTCTGTTCTGATACTGCTACCGAGCTCATTAAATCTCCTTTCTGCAAGGAAGGCCTGGGGGCTATTAATTACTCTGTTTTTCCATATATAAAATGTGCAGAATGCTACTAATCTGTTGACAAGTCTGCACAGAGCTGTCCAACTGTGAAATAATACTGAAAATTTCATTTTCTCAGAGATACTGTCATTTCCTCATTTTTTTTTTCCTAAATAAGTTAGTAAAGCACTTCTCATTACCATGGAGACTAATATTTAATTGCAAAAATTGTAATTGCAAGCTAGTTTCAAGGCTGCGAGAAGATTTTCCAGAAATCAGGTCAATTGATGAAGTACCTGCACTTGATGTCGGCTGCTGCTGTGCACATGACTTTCGTTCTGAATCTTATTTACATTCCAAGCCCCAGGGCTCGGCTGCTAGCAAATCAATTGTGGAATTGTTGAGCTGTGATAGGTTCTGCAATAGGATAATAAAGGGAAAATCACTGAAGGTAAACTTGCTTGCACCTGCCGCAGGGTTTGTCAGAGTAGCAATGTGTGCACAGGCAGTGGCTACAAAGGAGTTGATGCCCCACAAGATCATATGTGTTGGCTTACCCATAGGAGGTTATTCTTGTAACCACAGCAAAAGATAGATGGCTCAGTACATCACAAATCAAGGCCTGCCTAATAATAAGCATCTCTTGCAATTACTAGTTTGATTTACTGAGAAAGAAAAAGAAACAAAAACCTTGCTGCCTATTTTTTCATTCTTTTTTTTTCAACACATCAAAAATAAAGTTAATAAATGTAAAAAAAAAAAGAAAGGACAAAGAGAAGATGAAATAGCTCCAGTCTACAAATTGGAAGTAAAAATGCCAAATGCACTCCAGTCCAACTCCCTGAGGCAAATACATGGAGAGCTTTCAGCAAGTTTATCTCTGAACTTTCTGTAGAAACCTTCAGGCAGAATCCAGAGACATAAGAGATTTCTTGACCACATCTTGGTGGAATGACATTTCTACTCTTATGTCTTACTTTTGTATTTTTAGCCTTCCAAGTGAGTCAGAAACATCAAAAAGTTGTTCCACAGATACAGTGTCCTGCATGCTAGGAAATGATTGAACATAGCCCAGGCATTAGTTATTTTTATTACATATATCTGTGGCTTTAAAGAACACTTGACAACCCACATGCATTTGCAGCACGTACATGTTTTTTCAGTATCTGCTTGAGGACCCATTTCTGAAAAGTGCCAAGTGCTCTTAAATTGTATGTGTTGAGTTCAGTGACAGTAGTTATATGAAAGCAGATCAACACTTTGGTGGGGAAGATTGGAGCCAGGCAGAATCTGTAGCCATAGCTAGTATTTACAGATATTAAAGGTGACAGTATATATTTAAAGATATTGACATTATCTTCCAAAGCTTCCTTTTCCAAATGCAATTAGATTGAAAACCATTTTGCAAGATATCAGCTGTTTCTGAGCAAGCTTGCTGTGTTTCACAGGATCAAGCCCTAGTGGTGCCATGTCCCTGACCTCAAATGCCAACAGTCTGCTGTGCTACAAAGATGCAGTCCTGTACTCTCTTGGCTAAATTATCCCTTGGTACAACACTACAGAGAGATGTCAGGAAATGTGCTTGTGTAGCTTTAACAAACAAACATTTATGAGGGTGCAAATTAAGCCAGAAGGAGAAATTTTCTGTTCCTACAAGACTTTTAGGGTGCTCACTAACAGCAGAACTCAAGGCAAAGAGTCTAATACAGACCACTAAACCCGTTTGATGTAAAATAATAAGACAAGGATTTAGCTATATTACTACTCTTAAGTTCTGGATTTCATGAGAGATGATACTGGAACTCCATATTCTGAAAATGTACTTTAAAATATTTTACTTTATTTGTGTGTTTTACTAGCATATCACATTGTCTGAAATACTGGGCAGTAGTTGACAAGTGGTATACGGAAACGTGAATAAGAGTTGTATCTCCTCTATTTTGTGGAACAAGAGAGAAGGGAAAAGTAGAAGAAGGAGAAAAAAATTAAGACCCAAGATGATAATAGTAGCAGACAATAATTCCAACTATGTTGTCCTAGAAAATTCTATAACATTAATTTTTAAACATTTGCTTTCATGCAGTTGTGTTTCCCTAAATATGTGGCAAAGGAGTTATATTTGTTGACTGCCATAATAATAAAATTTTTTTGTGCAAATCACTTATGCTCATGTCATTGATTTTATAATTCCTTCAGGAACTGTTATTTTATGTTTAGGTTTGCCAAGCCTCCTTCTGGAATGATGCATCATGATCTGTATCAAATCCTTTAAGTAGTACATTAAAGCTGGTTCATACATGATAAGATTTATTTTAGGCATTTATCCATCTTGGAAATTAAAAAAAAAATCAAACAACTTTGAGAAAGTATTTCTAAAATATTTTTTAAAGGCTGCAGGCTTCTTCTGAATGGTAGATAGAAAATGATTTGTTAAGACTATGTAAGTTGTACAGTTGTATCAGTGGCTGTCCATTCTGTTGTACCCTCAACAGTTTTGGAAAAGGGATTTTGGCTTCTTGAGTAGCAAAGCTTCTGACACCATTCATGTGCACTATCTTCACACATCATCGCATCAATCTTAACACTGAGAGATGAGCAATAAATTCCCTAGTTTCAGCCTGACTTTTATCAATGCAGGACTGCCCTTTCCTGCTTATGGTTTTGATTGTCCAATGAAGAAAGGAAAAGGAAGACGTGGATGAAGGGAGGAGGTTTTTTCCAATGGCTAACTTTCCTCTTCCTCTAAATTCCCATGTGTGCCTACGAGTAGAGACTAATGAGACTAACCTTATCAGGCTACTGTGAATTCCCACCACAAACTGAAAACTAATTTTTTGAATCCTATGCAAATAACATACCTGTAGGCCATCCACTTTTATTACCACCTTTATTTGATTTATTTTGCTGCTGAAGGTATGTTGAGATCTCACATTAACCCATCTGTCAAATTCAAAAGGTGTTTCTCATAAGAAAGGATATTTTCTGCATGTTATCATGTCTATTTTTTTTTCTACTTTTGGCTGAGGTAATTTAACTAGTTAAATAAACAAACTGCCACATAAAGTGTTCCTATTTCTCTAATGAGCAGCAAAGAAAACCACATATGAATATTATTGTTATGAGTGATATTCTAAATCTTTGAATACAGAAGCAACAGTAACAGTTTGTTACAAAAACAGCTAGTTGAGGAGCTGCTTTCTGGAGGTAAATCTATATCTTGTAGGCAGACATATAATCTATTTAGGCATTCTAGGCTCTTCCCAAGAGGGCACTGCTGTCACTTCATACAAGTTTTGGTTCAGGTGGGATCTAGAGCATTAAGAACAGCAACTGTATGCTGGGCTGCATTAAAAAAAATTGACCAGCACTTCGAGGGAGGTAGTTCCCTCTATTCCACTCCTGAGAACTCTGTGTTGAGCTCTGAGGCCCCCAAGATAAGGATGATGTAGACCTGTTGGAGTGAGTCCAGAAGAGTCCAGGGGAGAGCCAAAGATGATCAGATGGTTGGAGCATCTCTCCGATGAGGGCAGGTTGAGGGAGTTGGGGTTGTTCAACAGGGGAAAAGAAGGCTCCAGGGAGACCTTAGAGTAGCCTTCCAGTGCCTAAAAGCTGACAAGAAAGCTGGAGAGGGATTTTTACAAGGGCATATAGTGAAAGGACAAGGGGGAATGGCTTTAAACTGAAAGAGGGTAGGTTTAGGTTAGATATCAGGAAGAAATTCTGCACCGTGAGAGTGGTGAGACAGTGGAACAGGTTGCCCAGGACAACTCTGTCTGTCCCACCCCTGGAAGTGTTCAAGGTTGGATTGGATGGGGCTTGGAGCAACCAGGTCGTGTGGAAGGTGTCTCTGCCCATGGCAGGGGGATGGAAACTAGGTGATCTTTAAGGTTGCTTTCAACTCAAACCATTTTGTGATTCTATGATTCTATGAAAATTGCCTGCTTTAGATGTGTACACCAACTTAATTTTTGTTGTTGATGAATCTCAGGTTTTGAAAGAAGATCTTGTTTTGCCTGTTAAAACTGTAGCAAATTATTTATTATTCATTTTTAAACATGGGAAAACCTAATCATTGTGAATTTATTCAGTATTGTTTGACAGTATGTGTTAATAGTAATAATTATGTCATATCTTGGCAAGAAAAGAGTTCTCATAGGAGGTCCCCAAGAGTCACTTAAGAGAAAGGCTATCAAAATGAGCTGGAAGATTTGAGAAAATCCCTGTCACTATGAATAAGGTTGGATAAGGAATCATCAGTAGGTCAGAACAGATGAAGTGTATGAAAATATACGTATGTGTGTAGACATATGTATAGATACACACACAGAGAAATATGTATGTGTGTATATACATACATGCATACATACATATATATACACATGTATGTATGAGTGAGTGAGTGACTGTAATGACTGCTCAAAATAGCTCTGGAAACATGCTTGCAGGGTAAGAAGAGCAGCTTTTTAACCATGTCCTGATAACTTGATTGTTATTTTTGAGCACTGACCATACTGCTGTTCTTTTCTCTTATATTGATGCTACAGTTTTTGTGATTTTGGCAGTAGAGGTTTTAAGCTGCTTTATTGCAAGTTTCGTGGTCCTCAGAACTCAATGTCTATTACACAACTGACGGTAATTTCAGAGACTGAATTTGTATTGATAGACCCAGCTGAAAATCTTCTGCAGTGGAGATAGTTCTTGTTAGTGTAACAGGAGGTCAGAACTGTGGCTGGACAGCACAGCAAAACACTTTTATGCACAGTAAGTGTATTCTTAAGGCTGCATCAATTTTTAATTCTGTTAAGCTTTTGGATTAGAAGTTCTTCAGTAGACAGAAGAAGTACTTTTATAGAAGTCCAGAAGGGCTAGGGAAACTTATGCACAAATGTATGAAAAACCAGAGAGTAGTTTTAACTGGCTGAGGTCAGAAGTAAATTCGAGTAAGGAATCATGACTGGGTTTCTTTTTGTACATACTTGTGTTTGGTCCATATACAATATGTTTTGTTATAAAAATAAAAAGCAAAGGTGAGGCAAATAGTGCTCCCTCTGAAAACAGTCATACGTTCCTTTGAGCTTTTGGTGGGCTGAGATTTTCAAAGACAGCTTTGATAAACTAAATACAGAGGAAAGACTTGCCATATTTGACTTATGATGAAAACATGTAGGAGATATATTCGTTATTGAACCAGCTAGCAAAGAAGCTATTTTTGACAAACACATTTAAGTATGTCACATATGCAAAATATTTCTGTGTTGTCTCCCAAAAGATAACCCAGTAATTTTTAGGGACAAACAAAACGTCCAGCCACCCACTAGATGGTGGCAAGGAGCATAGTTAGGTAAAACTGTATTTACAGCAGTGTATGTATTATCTTCTTGGCAGCAGAATAACATTAATCTGCCACCAGATTCTTCCCCATAGGTAGATGTTAGAGGCAATCCTAATGAATAGTAGAGAAGTGTGTGTACTGGTGGTCTGGGATAAAAGATTTGCCTAGTTAGCCATGCTGTAGTGAAGCAAGAAAAAGAATAGTTGGGGTGTTTAGGGGGTGCTAAATGGTACAAACAGTTCTACAGTTGAATAACTCCAGCAACAAAATTATTTCCCTACGGTAGCTGTGTTGTAGAGCTCCAAAAGTGATCCTGGTGAGTTAGAATATCAAAACAAAAGCTATGTGACAGCTGAAGTATCTGCCTATGCCTTCCCTCTTGCTGACCTTTGCTGTATTTCATTAGTTCCCCTCAGCAGTGGCAGGTGAGGGGCCTTATAGATACACAATCAGAACCAGCAGCAGTGAATCCAAACTCATTCCTAGAGGGCATTATGCATAGCGTATCTAGAACACCATGTTCCTCATTGGTTGCCATAGGGGTGGGGATATTTAGGGAAGCAGTAAGCAGGAAATAGTCTGTACCTGACTCTGAAAAGGTAATGCTTAACACAGAAGGCAATTTGACTATCTACATGTCCCATTATAAAATGAGACAGCTACCGCAGTGGGATTCTCATATTCTGTATCTGCTGGAAAGGGCTGGTTTGTGTACAACACTGATGAATTTGATTGCCTGAACACAGCTACAGTAGTGCTAAGGGATCAAGCAGAATTTAGCACCAGCATTTTGCTTGCACTTATGAATAGAATGGGGATGCCCTTCCCGCCAGTCCCCCCAGCATGGTAGGAGGATCATAAATAACAAAATAGCATAGAAAAGCTGCCCAAGAGTCAGAGTATGTGCTATTGCATTTGGTGAAGACTGGCCGCTGCAACCACTGGCAGAGGTTGAACACAAGCCAAGTCAGTCTCCCATTGTTTAAGGGAAAGGATGTGCATTGGTGGAAGGTTTTTTTGCTAGAGTCTGCAGGAGTAATAAAATACATAGTAATTGAATACAAGAAAATATATTCCGTGTGAAAGTACTTTACCTTAACCCTAAACAAAATATTTGCTCAAGGTTCCTGATTTTGATTCAATAGAAATTACCACAGTAAACTTTTAGGTGTCTTTATAGACGTGCAAAATTTCCTCATCACTTCAAAAAATGTGGAAAAGCAAGCTGTCTGAGAATAGTACTTTCTCACTACCAAGTGATTAATTGAATAAGTGAGTTTAGTCTTGAAAGAAGGGAGAGCATATTGGAGAGAGAAAGAGAACTGGAAGACTATGTAACAAAAAAGGGGGGGATTCTTCTGATTCCACTTTAGATATTTATAGTGCAACCTAAGTTCTCACCTGTCCAGTGAGTGACTAATAGAACAGCTGGGTACTACCTTCCTACTGTACACACATCATATGATGTGGAGCTGAGTGTGATTTCACCACTTATCCCATTTTAGGATGCTGGGTAGGGCACTGTCCTGTTTTCTTCAATCCCATGTTGCAAACTGCATCTTTAATCTGGATGATAGCCAAGTAACATTGCACATCCTGACCTTCTTGCTAGTGTAGAAATTCCATATTTGCCCCAAATTTACAGAATGTCTTTTTTTTTTTTTTTGGTAGAATCACCTTCCAGCATTGCACAATACTTGCCATGTAAATTTAGTCTGCTATAGTCTGTCTGCTTAATGATTTAAATACCTCGCTACACAGCAGATGCTTACAGAGTGTCCCTGTCTTCTGTTACATGCCTTATAGCACCAAGCTTATCTGGAAATGACCACACTTGATTGAAAAAAATCCCAATTTTCTTTGAATAGTTTTAAGACCACCAGTTATACACAGGGCAAGCAAATAAAAGGCTTCATAGATTGTCTCTCTGGGACACTGTATGTTCAAGGCTCTTGTGGTGTTTTTTTCTAGCACACAATTAAAGCACATTAAGAAAGGCTGACACCTGCAGTCATAGATAATTAGGTCAAACAAAAACAACTATAGGATGATGAGGAATGAATTAAGGTCTCTGCTTCAATCTGCTGGTTAAAGTCACAAGGCCAATAAATAGCCCTCAATTCCACTCTATATTAACAGCACTCTAGAAAGTGGTCTCCAGAACCTTTATTGTCAGGTTAGTAAGGCATCCTACCTCTCCAAAAAAAAAAAAAAGAGAGAACCATCAAAGAACAGCTGCTTGTTTGTTCTTATCAGCAATAGAAATGTGATTTTGACAGTGTTCCCTACTTCACTGAGTGAACAAGGACCATGTTGGGCTTTCAACTAGACCGTGTCTTCTGAATGAGCCTTCAGATAAATTTATGTTGCTGACTCTCAAGTATGTAACATCATGTTAAGCAAGTCACACTGCTATTATCCTTAAAGTTACAGAAGAGACTAAGCTGTAAGTTTGCTATTGCTCTTCTTTAAGTTGAGGCCTGATGTAGATCTAAAGCTTTGGGTCACAATCGTTTGTTCCTACACAACTCCTAAAAAGACCAGGGATTTTCTCTCTGAAGCGAGAACATTGCCCAGGCAGAACAGTGTGAACAGCCACTCATTTCCAGATCATGTCTATGTGATGTGTGGAAAGCAAATCAGTGACTTGAAGGCTAACTATCAAGACTAAATTTATGAGTCAGACAGACCAGTCTGTCCATGTGAACTCAGTGGAACATGCCCTGCAGATCATTCAAAGCCCACATTTTATCTTACATTTGCTTGATCAGCATACCTGAGGATGCTTGGACAAGAGCACCAGGAAGCTGCTGTGTGTACTGTAAATTAATGGAAGGCAGAACACCCTGTGCTTACAAGTGTTATTCTTATACAGCATTGTAGAGAAAACTTTTTTTTCTTCTTTAACCACCACACAAACTCTGTTTGACAGTTAGCTGTTGGATATTCCTTTCATACCTGTTCTCAAACTCCAAATTTTTCTGGTTATCAACAGGCTATGTAGAGTGAGTACCTCTTTGAATATGCTGTATCTTTGGCAAAGATTGCACCCTCTTATGAAGTTCCTGCTTAAAAATATTCCCAAGTGTCTCAGAATTTACAATTGCTCGAGGCAACCAGTGGCAGTCCGAAAATGATAGTACCTTTTCAGATTGGTGGAATTGCAGAGTCTTGCAGTGCATAAAATGTCCTGTTCCTTCCTTTTGCTCCCTGCTGGAACTGCTCCTGAAAATATGGAATAGAGTTTTGAATGGGGTTTATATCACCTCTTCCAAGAAGATCATCAGACCACAGTGGTAAATTTACATCACTTGAAGTGGAGTTAATGTAGCTGATCACATGTAGCTTTTTAGCTTATCTACATCTGAGCTTCTTGTTCTGGGCTTGTTTATAGTCAACAAAAAGAAAAATAGGCACCCCTAGATCTCCAGACTTATTTTAGAGGTTTGTGTAAATAGAAGATAAATCTGAATATAACAAAGTCTGTCTCCTTTAAAACTGGAAACTATGTGCCATTTCTTAATCTTGAGATCCTCCCAAAGAGAACTGTAGGAGCCAGGCCCTGAGAAAAGTCTCTCAGTGTAATAAATTTTTTTAATTTTTACTTCAAATCTTAAATATATGATACAATACAATAATAAAGAAATGCAACACAGATGGTACATTAAGAATTCATATCTTCAATAATATGAAATACATTAACAATTATTATTACAATAATAACCAAGGGAGAAAAAACAAATGGAAAGAATAGAATTTTGAGTTAAAAATGTACATTTTACCCAACATAGAGTTATTAAATAGTTAACTTATTTTGGATTAATCATACCTAATTTGCCTAAGTTTAAAAATAAAGAAGGGCTTGAGAGAGTCTGCAGATGGAAACCACACCATGAGCATTGACTCAATAGCAAAGTACTGATGCAAAGCATAATTCTTTTTTTATTACTCTAACTCTGATATAAAATCAGCTCAATATATGTAATAATATTTAAAAAGTTAAATTATATTAGTCTATAAAAGGTAGATGAGTGAATTACTGATAGTACAAAACTGTCTCACTCTTACATGAGGTAAATGTTAAAAATTGAGAATGAGCTGGCTTCTCTATTTTTGCTCATAGGAAGCTCTGACACATTTATTGAATATGAATGTTTTCACAACCAATGTTTTCTGGTCATCTGACTTCCCATATAAAATTTTCATCCATATATTTTTAAAGAGGTCCTCATATTATCGACCCATCATATTTAATAAACCAGGGTCTGATATATGGATTAAGATTTATTGGTTGGTCTACAGAAGCCTCTAGATGCTACACTTCATACCTGCCATCTATTTCTGTAGTGCTTCTGAATAAAACCACAGATCCAAAGCCTTGAGGGCCATTGGGGTTGATTGAATGGGGAAAGAAATACAGAAGAACTCCACATTGTTTCCAAATTTGCAGTTTAGTCTCATTTTGCATTTTAACACCAATTATAAACATGTTCTTGAACATCATTTACTTTTCATCTCAAACCCCTGTCCAAACCCCTCTGGATAATTTCAGCTACCTTATTCTTACAATCCAGCACTGGTCTAAAGTCCATTGGCTTCAGCAGGAGTATTTCAGATGACTTTCAAATGAGCTCTGGATCAAGTCCTCACTATATATTGATCAAATACAGAGTAAAACAGCTCCCTAGGATGTTCTCTGTTAGGATTCTCTGTTTACCATTACATTTTATAATGATAGCCTCTTCAGCTTTTCTTGCAGAAATTGCTTCAGATCATTTGAAAGATCTTTTTGTCTTGTTAATAAAAACAGATTAAAGTATCTCTTGAAATCTGGCCTGGTGTTCCCAGCTGAAAAATATGCTATTACATTATGCATGATTCTTGACTGTTCAGAGCATGAAAAACCCACCCTGTTTTATGATTTTAATGTTATGCTAAGTGTTTGCAGTTTATTATTTCTGATAAATGTGGCAATTTAGCGATGAATGTGTGTTGTTAATAAGGATACCTACTTGGTATTAATAAAGTCAAACTGAAATTAATTTACTAAGCATCAGAGCGATCATTTTGGAGTGCATCTGTTTGCAAAGAGGCTTCACAATACAGAGGAGCCAGGGAGCAGAGGTTGCTTACTGCTCTGGGGTCATGTGTTCCTGATTAATTTCACAGTCTCCTCCTCTCATGTTTACAGATTTTGATAAGTATTGTGATTCACTGGATGTAAAATGAATGCTTAACTGCATTTATTACCTTTACTTGTTATTTGAATTTTGATTCTAAGACACACAACTGAAGAGTTATATATTAACAGCGTATCCTTTCAAAACATATTTAGTCATGAATCTCTTGTGTTCCAAGCTTCTTGCACTGGTTGGGCTTAACTTTTAGATAATCCAGCAATTTACTAGAAAATGTAAAATGTAAGCATAAGGACGACCCATATTATCCAGTACATAATTATGTATAAATAAATATATAATATTAAATTAAAAAATAAAATACAGATCAAAAGGAATGCACAGAAAACCTGCTTTGCAGATCAGAGCAAAACACGTGAGATTAATTTATTCAGAGTGAAAATATTGATCAACAACACGCCTAATAGTATAACATCAAGAGTATGCAAGATAAAATTGTGATGGAAAGAATAATCTATGACATAAAGATAAAAGCAAATTATATAAAATGCAAAAAGTTTTTCCAAGTGAGGTTTATGCCTGAATTAGTTTTTTGGATAACAGATTTTATAAAGCAGAAATCAAATTTGGTCACGAATGATGGGATTAATGTGACTAAATGTACATGTCTGCTCTGGAGACCTTTATTTCTGAACTAGTCACCTCATGCTCCCTTTTTTAGCAATGTTAAAAAATAGTTCCTTTTAGGGCATGAATCATCCCGTCCTGAAATATCTAAAATAAGTCAGATGAATCACTACAAGTGCTTATTTCTCTCTATTGAGTGTAAAGTCAGCCAGGGGTCATTAGCTCAGATGTAGATGACCACCCTAAAGACATCTGAAGTTAAATGGAAGTAATCCCACTGAGATAGACTAATTTATGAATAAAGCAACTGAAATGATGCCTATAGGAAAGTGCTCATTAATAAGACAGAGGTGTAAACTTTGACACAGTTAGGGAGTTGTTTAAAGTGAAGATGAAAACGAGCAATGTTGAAAAAAACATTTAATGGGTTGAAGGGAACTACTAGAACCATTTCTCATGAATCAGCCTTGGAGTGGCTCTTAGTATTTAATGATTTTGGCATCAGAAGTAGGTTTGAACTAATGATATCTAATATGGAACTAGGTCACACTGTTGATATGGAAGAGAACTAGGATACAGGAAAAATTAGATAAGCTTGAGAACAGAACAGTGGGAATGAAATGAAATTTAATACAAAAAAGTACAAATATTTTTGAAAAATCTGAAAACATTGTCTACGTGCCAAAGTGTATTATGAAAGAATATAGATATTTAATTTTGAAAGGAAAATTACAAAAAAAATTGATCTGTTCAATAATCTCTATGACTAAAAAGCAATGGAACCTCCAGATTTCTACTGATAATTAATTTCGTACCTAAAGTTTTTCTATTCTGCATTCTTAAGAATACTGCTACTGTGGCTGAACTGAACATTTGAGAACTTTTTCCCTGCCTGGGCTTCTTTGGGAGTCTAAAGTCCCTGAAGGCTGCAGTGTTTCTAAGCATTTTCTCATTAACAAATTAACAGTATTGCCACATTTCAAAGTCATCAGATAGAAGCAGAATAGAAAAGCCTATTTTCTAGTCAATGACATAGATGCCTGCATGCCTGAGAGGAATGCTACACAACCAGTGCAGAAATTAACCATCTGGTTATGAAAAAGGCACTCTTCATCCTTCAGGGCAGCAAAGAATTCAAGAGTCAGAGAGGCTAAAAGGGTGTGCTAGGAATATCTTGCTTTCCAGCATTGTTTTTTGGCAAGGAAACAGGGGACCTAAATCTGGCTTTAAGTTTTGTTGTTGTTTTTTAATCATGATTGCTTCACTCAGGGAAGTGCTCACAGGAACCCAGATGACTGTGGTACCCATTTCAGTGGTAATGCCACTTGATTACTCCCTATTACTTGCTTGAACTGTGGCCCACCTCTACTAAGAGATGAGGGATTAAAGTTCCCTTCTGTCAGCAGACCTGAACCCTGGTCACTGTGGTGAAAAATGAAACTCAAGTGTCCCATTGATATGGTAAATGCTCTAATAATTAATCTCTTCCTGATGTCAGGCAAATTGTTTTATGACCATCTTTTCAATCTTACAGAACAATGAGAGCCATCTTTGAAATTTTGCCCAGAGGCTGCAGATGTCCCATCCCTAGACATATTCAAGGTCAGGTTGGGCAGGGCTCTGAGCAACCTGGTCTACTTGAAGATGTCACTGCTCATGGAACTAGATGACTTTTAAAGGTCTCTTCCATCCCAAACCATTCTATGATTCTATAAATACAGAAGTCTTCATCTGAATAGTTGCCTAGAAACTATATATAGGAAAACCAATAATGTGAATTGTGACTTAGTTTATTTCATAATCAAGACCTAAAAGTAGACAAATTAATCTTTCTGGGAGTGCTCACATCTCTCCTTTGAGTATAAATGGGGATATTATAGGTAAAACATACAGGTCTCTAGTGCAAAAGATAAATCCCTTTCACACTGGATCATATACCTCCATTCAAAACCTAAGTTCTTCAAAATTCCCCATTGCTCTCATGTGGCACTGCTCATGGTGCAGTTCAGATGTTGCTCCATTCAGTGAATTGGCTATTGAAAGCTCATATATACCTTTTCTATAGACTGCAGGCACCTGACTCGGCATTTTGGAGCTTGCTCTTAAATTTTATGGATATTTTCTAGGTGATGGAGTGTTGAATATCACATTGCTTAATAAAAATGAGCTACCAGGTTGTCCCAGCACTTTTGAAATGAGGGATCTAGTAACTAAAAACTCAGTCCTGTGGAGAGTGCAGCCAACAGCAAATGGTGAATACTCTGTGCTAGCAAATGGCATCCCGTTTTGTATGTGGCATAGAGGAAAAAAGTGCAGACATCTGAATCTCAGTTCCTTTGCAAAACTTGCATTCCAGCTTCTCAGAAGAGAAGAATACTACTTTAATTTACAGATTTTTGATATGAAGCATCAGCTTCAAATTGATGAGCTAGTGTTTGTGCCCCAAAAGTTAATTGGGAGGAAACTAACCTTTTTTTTTTCCACATCAGGTTCTGTTTTCTTAAGCCCTATTCTTTGTCACAATTTCTTCAGCGTCAGAACTCATCTTTTCAATCAGTCACCTGTAGGCAGGAGGGCAATGATTTTGTTGTATGATGAGTTATGAGGGTGAACAAGGAATAACTTGTTTTGTGTGGCTTGTATTTCAGACAGTTCTGAAGGCTGAAAGTAACCCAAGAGAGCACACAAAAACCAATGGTTCTGGTGTTAGAACAAAACAATTCTTCAGCAAGTTTAAAAACAATTGAAACAGAGCCAGCACAGAGTGGATAATAATTTATGTGCCTTTCTGGCTGATGATTCATACTCATACCTGCTGGGTATATATTTTGGGGAAGAATTTAGAATACCTCAAGCTATTTTCCTTCTTTTGCTCACTTCTCATCTGTGTCACCAAACATACCTACTGTGTGTTTTGGTTCCCAGGAGGAGGGGATTATGTAGCTCTATGTGAATGCCTTGGATGGGGTCCAGCTGCAAGAATAGGAGTAGATTAATGCCATTTTCTTGGTTTTTTTAACTCCACATCACTCCTGACATTGTTACAACAGATTTCAGAGAAGCTGTCTGCCTTTTATATGATGTTACAATGAAAGTCCAGTTTAACTTCTTTTTTTTTTTTTCTCCACTGTAATTTGCAATTTACTTTCCTTCTCACAGTTCATCATTTAGCAAGGTTTAGGTAAAAATTTTAGCATTTTGTTACTCGTATCAGGCCCTTTGCAAGGCCATCTATTCTCATGAATTCTGAAAATTTGGACTGTCTCCAGAAGAATGGACTGAAGCATTGAAGAAAGTCACTGAAACATAATTTTTCATTTTACGCTGCTACACTGACCACAGCTGCTCTGCTCGCACCTTTTCTGTGGCAGCTGCCCTTCGCTGCCCTGAGCCATAGACCCCAAGCTGATAGAGGGAACTGAACTTGCAGAAGAATGTGAAGACCTAAGCTGCCTGCTGCTATCATCAGCTTCAGGGGAAAGTAGCGCTCCTGGCTGTGGGCAGCAGATGTTCATGAAGTAACTGCCAAAACAGTGTTTGGGGAAACTATACATGTGTTACTTGGCACCAGAGTATTAGTGAAGCCAATAGGTTGCCCACTTTTCACTCAACACAGTGACATACAATGAAATGGAAGATGAGACTGTTCAGTCCCAAAGTCCAGCAGAGAATAAAGACCTAGGAATGATTTCCCAGACCTGTCAATTGTGCATCTTGTGCAAAAGCTGAATGGAAATTATTCCAAGATAGTGTGGTGCATGTATAATGCATGGGAAAAATCCTGAAGTGGTAATGTGTATGTAAGAATTACTATTTGTCCTCTGGTAAAGAAGAGTGCCCTTTTTGTCCTCCCCTACACTTACCATGTAACTTCTTACTCTGAAGAATACTTGGCAATCCCAACCACATTTTATCCAGGTATTAAGGAAATTGCTCTGGCTCTGTTCTTTTATTCACACTTGGCATGTCAGAATAGAAGGTTGTAACTTGTTACTAAATCTTCTATCAAAATGCTTTTAAAGTGTACTTGGAAGTAAAAGGTGGCTTTACTTTTTTAACACCACTATTAAATCTAAAACCAGTATAACACTAAATTGGTTGGGCTGTAATATTTAAACTGCTAATAAAAGCTGGAAAATTCAGAACTAGGTTTTAATGCCTAGGGTGAATAGTCCAGAAGCTTCCAAGCACCAGCTAACCTTATGTAACAGCTCTGGTGATTTACTGTGTCTCCTGAAGAAAAAAAAACCTTCACATTAGAAGCTGAATAAATAAAAATAAATAAAATTTTAAATCTCCAGCATATTTTGTTAATATCAAAGAAGACATAGTTTAAGAGTGACATAAAGGAAATTTGCTGTCCTTTTCTTTCTTCTCTCTCTATACCACAAATGGCATCATATCCCTCCTTAGTACAGCCTTGTGAGGGCATTGGATGAACTTTTTTACTCAGCAGTCAGTTTAGGCATCAGTCAAAGGATTTTTCCTTGTGTTTTGTAACATTTATCTGATGGTAGTGATTATCAGGACAACGGCACCAAAATAAGTGTCATTCTGGGGGACACATTGCCTATCTGAAAAACCACAGCCTTTTTGAAGTTGCCATAGGAGCTTTATTCTAAAATACACATCACTTTTCTTTCAGCTGTGGTCACTTGGAACTGTACCAGAGCTTCAGCAATCTCTCAGTAGTGTAAAATACCTGAATGCTCATTTAGTAACAATTTTGTGTTTCGTACATGGTGAAATTAGAAAAATGTTTTCCAAATAAAGAAGCATGCTTTGTTTTCATTTTGAGATGTTGCATCTAAGCAGGGTGTCTTGTGGGCCAGTGGCTCCATAAGTGCTGAGGACTTGGACGCTGACAGAGCTTCTCATGGCACTGGCAGGTCAGGGTCTCCCCAGCTAGGACCCTTTCCAGCACCCCAGACAGGATGGGAAGCAGCCTGGGGGGCTGCCAGGATGAGGCAGGTGCAAGGTCAAGCTGTGAAGTCAATCCAGAGGTCAGCGTCCAGGGCTGGGTCCAGGTCTGGAGTGGTGGTGCCTGTGGCCAGGTAGGGGCATGGCTGTGATGTAGCAGGGGCTGTACCTTGGGCAGGGCCCAGCCTCAGCTTCAAGTTAGCTGCCAGAATGAAAGGGTCAGCCCTGAATGGGACCTCCTTGTAGGCATGTCTGACAGCCTCTTCCAAATGTCACCAGAGGGGAAGGGGCAGCCTCTCACACTTTTCCTTGGGAAATCAGCATTGATCATTATGAGTATGACCAGGTGCTCTTATGCTAAATGCAGGTGGCATGAGGAGCAAATGGGGAATTGGAGGACTGTGTGCAGCCTCAGCAGATTTGCAGATGATAAAAAGCTTGGAGGGTTGGTTATTATGGTGGAGATGGATGTGCTACCAACTCATAGGGACCTTGATGGGCTGGAGAAACAGGAGTCTCATAAAGTTCAACAAAGGCCAATGCAAAGTTCTTTGCAGAAAAGGACTTGGGGATCTTCACAGACAATATGTTCTTGTAGCAAGGAAAGCCAAAAGCCCCCTGGGCTGCATTAGGAAAAGCATTGCCAGCATATCAAAGTAGGTAATCCTTACCCTCTAGTCAGCATCTGGAGCACTGTGTTGAGTTCTGGGCTCCTCAGTACAAGAGACATAAGGACATACTGGAGTTAGTCCAGCAAAAGATCTTGAAGATGATTATGGAGCATCTGACATGTGAGAAGAAGCTGAGAGAACTGTGACTGTTCAGCCTGAAGAGAAGATTGAGTTGGGGATCTTATCAACATGTATAAACACTTGGAAGGTGCAAAGAAGAGGGATCCAGTCTCTTTAATGTGTCTAGTGACAAGAGACAATGGACACAAATTGAAATAGAGCAAATTCCATTTGAGCATAAGAAAACACTAATTTCCTGTAAAGGTGTTAAAACACAGGTACAGGTTGCCCAAGTAGATTGTGGGGTCTCCATCCTTGCAGACATTCAAAACCTGACTGGACATGGTCCAGTCGTAGCCATGGACAAAGCTAAGGGGCTTCTACAAGTTGCCACGTATCATAACTTCTTATTCCACCAGTGCCATCTACTGTATACGAACTAGAAACAACACCTCAGGAACAATGTTAATTTTCAGAAGTATGGCTTTTTGCTTACTTACTAAATCATCACATTCTGACTGGAGGAATTACAAAGAACAGATGCTAACTGATACAGCAGCTCACACCCTACCGAGAGAATAATGTGGCACTCCTTGCTCAACTTGCTAAAATATATTTAAATTTAAAATGGCCTTGCACTGTTTAATTTCTCTGTGTTATAATGAGCATTCATTTCACTGAATGATCCAATAGAAAAATTGGCTTTAGTTTTTACCCAGATTTCCTGAGGGCTTCAGAACAATAAACACATTGGCTACACCTATTGGCATTTACTGCACAACAGGGATACGTTCCTCCCATTCTGCTACATTGAGGAGAAAGAATATTATCACCTACATATCTCATTGTTGCTTCCATTACAATTGCTCTCTTGTGATGCAATTCAGAAATGAGGCATTTTTCATTAATGTAGTTTACCATGGAAACTCATGAGAGATAATCTACTTCTGCTGCGTCTATCAGTAGTAGAGAGGACTATTTTCTGAGATATCCTTCTGTTTCCTGGCACCACATCCTTCTGTTGTGTTCTTGGCTGCAAATTTAGGCTAAAGCAATGGCACTAATATATGTACAAGTACATGTGTGTGTGCATATATGATATGTATGTGTGGGTCTATGTGCAAGCATGCACATGCTCATACACACGTACACATATGTGCACACAGACATATGTGGTCAGGGAGGTTATGATGACTTGATCCTTCAACACATGCTTGATCTAGAACTAAATTGCTTGACCATCCACTCTTCATGATGGGAGGAGTTCACAGGGACCATGATGTCCCCCTTTACCCCGTAGAAGGCTCAGTAAAGCTCCCTCTTTCCAACCCGGCATAAGAATGCTGATGAGTGCAGGTAGGGGCCATTTCTTAGGAGAACAGCACTTTTACAGGAAGATCAAAGTTT
This sequence comes from Platyrinchus mystaceus, assembly GCA_035041135.1. Classification (NCBI taxonomy): domain Eukaryota; kingdom Metazoa; phylum Chordata; class Aves; order Passeriformes; family Tyrannidae; genus Platyrinchus; species Platyrinchus mystaceus. The sequence continues at coordinate 78,633,725 of JAWWLV010000001.1, forward strand.
TGATGTAAAATGTTTGTGAAGTGGAGATTCTTTATGAAAAGTGTTTTCAAAGAGATTTTTCAGTTATATATTCCAAAACCATGCTTCACTACTGCATTTAACAAAAATTATTTTGATTTATTTTGACTAATAGTGGATCAGGTTTGGCTAATAAGGGCCTACTGTAATATTAGCCTCAACCTTAACTGTGCTATGATTTGCACCTAGGTTAAGTTAGATCACTTAATCCTATTGGATCTCCCTGATTATATTTAATTTTAGGCAAGATCTTATGTTAACATGTTTTTCTCCCTCTACACTGGGGAGAAGGTGAAATTTAAACCAGTTCCTAACCAGTGAAGCTTGGGCTACCTCTTTACAGGATACAGAAAATCAGTGGTGCAGCTGGGAATTTAAACATGGAGTCAGTGTAGTTCTTTAGTGGCAAATCCATCTTTTCTGTACAACAATTGATATCAGAAAACAGCTGTATTTAAGTAAAATAGATATAAGAGAGAACAATGCCATATTTCACCAGCTGATGGATAGCAGACAACTTCTGAGAGAACTCTTAAATGTCTTTGCTGGTTACAAATTAAGTTATTCAATGAGTAGTTGGACAACTAAAAATGAAGTATTTTTTACATATTGGCACCCTTCATTGTTTCCACAGGGAGCAAGTTCCTGTGCCTGCCCCTGCAGGGGGGCAGGGAAAGGGTTTGAAGTTGTTACTCTGAAAGGTGAATGCTGCTTGTATCTCAGTGTCTGGCTGATGTTGAAAGAGACCTGAAAGTGCCAACTTGAAATATACGTCTACTAAAACATTTAATTACTGACTTTTTACATCATATTCATCAGGAGACACACTTCTTCTGTAATTCCTACAATTAAAAAGCTTAGGAACAGATGGATATAACATTATTTATTTCAATGTATTATTCAATTGAATTGCAGTTGTCAGGACTTGGAACATTCTCTCTCCCTGTTTTCCACACAAAAATTATGATCCTTGTTGTGGATCAGAGATTCAGGCTTTCTCATGAAACAGACCTCTTTCTAAAGAACTTTCTTAATGAGAGCTTGCCCAACTGGTTTGAAACACATTTATTTACTTGTCTCTCTATTTTTTGACTTTGAAAAAAGGAGGTTGTATTTACTTTAAGTTGGTGGAACGGTCCTCACAAAAAAAGACAGTGTTTTTCTTATTTCTTGGATTTTTCTTTCCTTAGGGAACTGGTAACTTCCTATGCTTTAATTTTGGTTTATTTTAGGTTTCCTGTGCCCTCACAATAGCCCCTGTGGTGCTGATTCACAAACCTTGTGGGTGAGAATTCTTCCTTTATAACTTGCAATGCAGAAGCATTTTTCTGGCCTCTGGCTTTCATTCTGGTAAGACTCAGACTCCTGGCAATGGCTGAAGCCTATCTACACTGCATGTATGGTAAGGTATTTCCTTCATAGCTGTGCTGGTACCCTGCCATCTTTGGTCTCATAAAAGAAGGCTAACACTGCAGTTAAAAGGGGAGTAGGAAAAGAGGAGAAATATAGGTTCTCAGATCCAGCCAATTAAAATACATTGCTTCATGTAGCTACAGAATGATGAAAAGAATTCATTGTTCACAAATCACTTTTTCCAGTCTCCATTTGTGGCCTACATCTTATGCAGTCTTATAATTTCTTTTAATAAAATTATAGCTTAAGTGTCTGGCTTTGCACTGTTTCCCATTTTTTTCCTTTTTGACATACAACACAGGGACATTCTCTGGAAACAGAAGAAAATAGTTTCCTAATTCTGTTACCAAGATTACTGCTGTTTGCAAGGCAATTTATTAAAGGCACTTATATTCCTATCCTAATTATCCCATCTCTGGCTGGTAATGAATGTCCACACTGAACACAGTTATTGATCAAAATGATAGTAAACAAGTCTAAACAATGGGTTTATTAATTTGTCTTGTCAGAACGGAAATAATGAAATACATTTGAAAAAGTAGATAGTGGTGAAGACCCTCAAATCTGTATGACCTCTCTTCTATATAGGTGCCCTGACAGGGGTTTGAGTCAAAAATAAGACTATAACATGGATCTAGTGGTCTTGGTTTTGACAAGATAGGCAGGGTCTTTGTTAATGTGTATATTTTTTCTCATATATAAAAGCTGTAGTTAATTCAGGCAGCAAAGGGTAAGCAAAATGTCAGGGCAATATGCTGTCTCTTTTCAAGGCCAGTAGACAAGTCAAACACAGACATTACTCATACCAATTTTTTCAGAAAGCCAATAAACATGACATATTAAAGTGTCATTCCACCCACTTACAGATAAAAAGGAACATAGGAGATAGGTAAAGGAAAGAAGAAACAGATCATCTTGGCTCTCTATCAAAACCAAAACCTTCCTTCTAAAATCCACACCCTTCTTTTGGCCAACCAATACTCAGGTTTTTGCTCAGACCCTGTTTTAGTTCTTCCTAAAACCTTGGCCTATAGCAAGGGTACCTTTAACTATAAAAAAATGTAAGTGTATACAAGCTTGTTGATGAAAATTAGTGATAGGATTTCCCAAATTTTCTGTTTGTAAATTTTCTTTATGGATGTGGCATCAGGAGGTTAAAGAAAGCAAAGAGGCAGCTCTCACTGGCCACTTGTCTCTTGTTTATCAGACTTTACAGGAACCCATGAGCTGGACTCTGGTTTTAATTTTCATGCCTTGCATATATTTCCTGTAACTCCATTGGCCTTTTAGCAAGAAACAGCAGAAGACTGGAAGCTACCAAGGAAATTTACTGTTTTCAAAGTCACAGCTTCCAAGTGACACCAGGGATGGTTCTGATGAGGAGCAGGAGTGCATCTGTAGGTCCTAATTGTCCTGAGCAGCCACAACTGAGACCCCCACCTATTCATCCTCCTTCCCATGGTCCAGGAGCCCCATTTTACCTCAGCCCTGGGCATCCAGCCCTGTCCTAGAGCTACACTGGGAGTGTGCCTATACCCAGTCTTATCTCCTGCTGGTCCTGATTTGACACCATATCTAGATCCCAGTACTGGCTTATTGTTTGTCTTGTCTGTCCATGGACCCTGTTACTGGTCCCTGGCTCTGCCCTCTGTACTGAGACCCTGTGAAATGGTGGTTATTGGGGAGGGCTCAATCTGTGGGGTTTGCTCAGTTTCTGGCTTAGCCCCCACCTATACTTCTGCTCCCTGACTGCTCTTCTCAGAAAAGTAGCTTTAGGGTTAATCCTCTCATCTTTATTTATGGTTGGTGTGTGGGCCCTTTGTTTACGTCCCTTTTCCATCAGAGATGCTGCCTATAGGAACAAAACTATTATCTCAGTGAGGGCTTCCAGGGAAGACGACATACTGCTGGTCAATATATAACAGCTTGTGAATATATTCTGAGAATTATGAGCAACCAAGTGAAGTGCTTGCCATGTGTTTCCTAAATATCTAGTGGTTGTTATTGATCTCTGTAAGTTTGTGCCTGGGCCATCAGCTGAATGCACAGCGTCTAAACTGGTTACAGAGATTTTTCTCAAATTGGTACCTTGATTTTCAAGAGAATATCTTTTCATCTCTCTCGACAAATGAGCCCATGATCTTCCCCTTCTCAAATCAGACTGTCGGGGTGTTTCTGTGAAGGTGACTGTTATTAGCTCCATGCCAGTTTTTCTTTGATGTAACTGAAGTGTAACATTAATGAGTTTTCTAAACTGAGATGATTTCTTAGGAACTGTTTTTCCTAGACATCACCTTTATCATACAACTTTAATCAAAAGGATGAAACAGGAGACAGGCAGCTCAGAGATTAATTGCTCTTTGTGAAACACTCCGTGCACTTGGCTAAAAGCAGCTCAGCTCTCATCGAACCCAGGCAGTTCTCTATGAAACAGCAGAGCAGAACTCACAGGTTGAATGATAGTCCAGATTTTCAAGAGTCAGCATGACAGCAACAGAGGAAGCAATAAATGTAATTCTCCAAGGGTCATTTCCCTGGCTGAAAATAGTCTTTTACTTGCACTACCAAATTTCATTTTGTGTAACTTTGTATGTGTGGGAGGAATTACCTTCCAGGCGAATAGTATTTTGTGGGTTATTATCACTTCAACCCTCCAAAGATGTAGGCTGATTTTAAGAAAACAACAGCTGCCTATAGAGTTTCACTTTTTTCTCTTAGACTTTCATTTTTTTTTGTTTGTTGAATAATTTGTAGTGCAAGAAGATGGCTTTTTTCTCTTTTTTTAATTGTAACTATTTTATGTTTTGGGATTTTTTTTGCGTGGTAAGTGTACTAAGACAGTAAAAAATATAAGAATGACAGCATTGTATAAACAATAAGCATGCCTCTTCAGTTTCTGAAGGAGGGAGGGAAGAAGAAGGTTGTGATGTGTCCTTGTCTTCCTGCTACCTGGTGTTCTCATTTCCCATTTAAGTGGTCTGAACTCAGGGATGTGACTTTGGGGCACTTGTAGGAAGACTGACAGCTATCTTGTCTGCCTAATATGATCAAGTAATGTTTTTACAAGGGAGGTGGGGTGGGTGGAGATTAGCATTTGGTAAATATAGATAGACTGAGTTTGTCATCAAGGTCACACCGTGTGCAGCATTGTAGAGACAACATTGGGTTTCTTCTGTTGCTCCAGTTTATAAAATGCACTCATACTTGAATTCAAGCCCTCGCTCCAATTTATATTTAGAGTATTGCTGAAGATGCTTAAGTTCATTATCCTCTTCAGCATCTCTTGTACCTAATTTGGATTACCTTGTCTAATCCTGTTTATTTCTTGTTTTGAGGCAGTTTACCCTCCTTGTAGAGCTCCTTTGAAAGCAGAGGAGCTCCACCTGGGCATAGACAGATTACCTCAAGAGTGTCATGGCCTTATGAAATGTGGGCATTACAGCATTTCATATTTCAGTGTTCCAGTCTTTCAGTCTACAGTCCTTGGTGTGTTTTTAATATAGTAGGTGATGCTTTATGACAAACCTGAATAATGACATATCTTAGAAAAATGCATATTGCCCATAATGAATCTTCTCATCTTTCGTGATCATTAATTACTTGCTAAATTCTCAAGCGTCTAACTAAGAAAATACTTAACTGACTGGTAATGCAGTGGCCAGCACAAAATTCATTACTGTGAAGGCATAACACAATGATCTCCAGGGTATTCTGTGAATAGTGTATGTCTTCAACATGTTTTCCAAAGAGGCTACAAATGGCTTGGCAAAGCAATTAATTTACCATTTATGTTTCATACCAGAACAGAATGTTTTCATACCATATTTTTGTAAATGGGAGTGCATAATCTAATCTTGGATCTATTGTTAGAATTTAATGATCAAAACAAAGTGAAAGCTCTACAGCCCCAGACACCTCTCTGTTTCTTTTAATGTTTTATATATCTTAACGTCAGTGCATCAATGTATATTTTGAATGAATAAATTAAGAAAACACTTCTGTAGCTTGTATTTATTGCAATGGTTTATCTGATCTCCATAAATTGCTGGTTACCGTTGCTGAAAATATTAATTCTTTGCAGAACGAAAGATTCAGCTGTTATCATAGCTCTAGGCAGTTTTTTTCACATCTGAATGATAGGAAGATGCATGTGATTTATTTTTATGTATGGGAATACATACCAGAGTCTAGTTTTTAAAAAGGCTTTTTGCACCCTGTTATTTTAGCGTAGATTATATGGCACATTTTATGTTGAAATTTTGGCTTCTGCACCAAAGCACTATTTTTTTTTGTTACTTACATACTGCTGATTAATTAATTTTTTTTTCTATTCACATTACAGATTTTAATTGCCAGTAGTTAGCTAGTAAGGTATCTCAGCATGCTAAAAACATCCTAGGAGTGTAGTTCAATTGCCAGGGCTATTGAACATGTCAGAAATTACAAGGGGAGATGAGAGTTTTATGGTTCTGGATCTCAATGTGACAGGTAATAAAGTTATTTCTGGGACTGTATCACCTCTCACAACAAGCCAAGTGTACTGGGTTTGTTTAATTTCTGTAATGGAGGAACTTCTATTGTCTCTTTCATTTGCACTGCTCTGAATGTGTAAGCTACTAATTTGCTGTTGCAAATATTCAAATGTCATCAAGTGTTTCACTTTCTAAAATATACATTGCTGAGCTGCTCAGGGGCATGGAATAACACCCATTTTTCACATTGGTATGTATGTGATATGTACATATTGATAGGTGTGGTAAATGTGAAAATGCATAAAATAATAATAATCACAAACCAGTTCTTTGATTGTCATGAATATGCCTGGAAACAGGGAAAACATGAGAGAACTTATTCATGATACGGTTGAGACCAAAAAGATATTTCATTAGAGACTGTTTCAAAGTTCTTATCTAATAAGGAGACTTAAATTACATGGCATGAGCTACTAACCAGCTGCATTATTATATTATGCAAGGTTTTTGATTGCTTGGATGCTCTACACCATATTTAGCTATTTCTGATTTAATGCTAAGCTTTGAAATCTGGTACTGTCACTTATGTTAATGCATTAACAGTTTGAATATTTATGTCAGCTCAAGCACCTGTGATTTGGGGTTTTTTTCAGATATGACAAATAAGGCATACTCCCATAAAACTGCATTAACTGTAAGGTAATGATACTTTGCACACTGCTGAAAATCTACCCCATGCACTGACATTTGCTATGTAACTTAAGAACTCTCCTTCTACCCTATGAAATTTAATAGCTGGCTTCAGATGACTTCTCTAAGAGGAGCAGAGGAACAGAGTCAATTGCCTGTAAGGACTAATTGGGATAAGCTTTACGTATTTCATTAAAAATAAAAGGCTGCTTGAACACTGCAGTATCAAAACAGGGCCAGTTATCACCTGGGTACTGTACATAGATACTGTGCCCCTCTCTGTTTGAGTTTTGATTCAAAATTTTACCAAAAGAATTTGAGGATGATCTTGTACTGGTTTGGTGCTTATGGGAGCTAGTGGAGCATTACAACAAGCTGGAACCATGATAGGTATTACAAGTAATCATTAAGTCTTTTTTGCAGCCCAGGCTATAGAACAGGTTGCTTTGGCTATTATACTTTCAGTACCACTATATGCCTCTCTGTCAGCTTACCCTTTGTTAGAGTGTATGAATGAGGTCTGGACAGAACTGGTGGGCAAAAGCTGCATCACCAAGAAATAATTTCTACTTGCAGAGACAGATAATTTCTAGACCTCTTCTATATTCACATCATCAGAGCCAGAACATAGGCCAAGATCCAGACTTTGAGACTCTGTGCGTAATTATCTTTCTGTTTTCGTCTGTGAACTGTGAGTTATTATGTGCCTCTCTTTTTATTCTGCATAGTGCCTAGCCCATTGGTCCCACTGTAAGTACTCCAGACAGAAGACATTTTCTTCAGCCAAAAGAAGTCAGCTCACTATACTCACAACAGCAGTTCCTCTGAAGTTCATGGATCTCTTTTTGTTTTGGTCTTAATGCACAGCCTGAAGCTTGTATGAACATGCCCACGTGCTTACAAATATTTGGGTGTGAGTCTGACCATTTGGAGGCAATGCTTTATCTGCTCAGGATGTTGTGAAAGATAACACTGTGTTTCAGTGAAACTGCCACCTGGCAGCACTCTCAGTGCTATTTGGGATAGCTTGCATGAGTTAAGAGAGTAGTTTTTGACTCATTGGGCAGCTGTATCTATTTCATACTGAACAGGTTAGAGCAGTGCACCAGCTCAAGATGTAACATGCACTATCTTCATCTTTATACCATGTTTTGGCCATTGCTTGACATCAAAGCCTTTGACACCATCTCCCACAGCATACTCCTAGAAAAGCTGGCAGGTTCACTCTTCTCTGGGTTAAGAACTGCCCAGATGGTTAGGCCCAGAGGGTAGTGGTGAATGGTGCTCCATCCAGTTGGTGTATGATCACTAGTGGTGTTCCCCAGGGATCACAGTTAGACTCAGTCCTGTCTATCGATGATCTGGGTGAGGGAATTGAGTCTAACATTAGCAAATTCACAGATGACACAAGTTGAGTGGGATTGTAGAGGGTAGGAAGGCTCTGTGGAGGGAACTGGACAGGCTGGACAGATGGGCCTAGACCAACAACATGAGTCTGAACCAGACCACAGGCTAGGTCCTACACTTTGACCTCAACAACCCCATGCAGCGCTACAGGCTGGGGACAGAGTGGCTGGAAAATGGTCCAGCAGAAAAGGACCTGGGGGTGCTGATTGGCAGCAGGCTGAATATGAGCCAGCAATGTGCCCATTGTTTGCATTTTTGCCGTATGAAATCTGGGTCATTAGATTACAATGTGCTGGTATTTTCTGTGCCTGCAGTTTTGCTAAACAGTCAATTTTTGGAGTTATTTAATTTCATATTATGTTGGACAAAGCAATTTCAAACATTACACAAGACTCTGAAAATCAAATTGCTAGCATTAACAGTGCTGAGCTGGATTGGTGTTTATATGAAGAAAAATCAGTTCAAAGAAGGAAGAAACAAGGAGAGTTTTTACACATGGAGCTTCCACTACATTGTTCCACTGAAATGTAGAATGAGGAAAATCTTTGTGGTGAGATCTGGACTCCGCAAATCCAGCTGACTGTGAGATCACCGTGGACTAGAGCTTTCCATGCTGAAACTCAGGCATCAGTACTAATTCCCCGACACCTTGCCTTCCTTTCCTGAAACAAAGTCATTGCTGTTATCTCTGATCTCTGAGTGGGAAAGTTTGATTGGTTGACCTTATCAAATAAGATTGCAGTGAATAATCAGAGTTCTCCTATGGAGATACTGACAAGGCCAGCTAAAGGCAAAGAAAATATAGATTAGATCAGATTCCTTAGTCTCAAAGTATGCTTCAATTTTACACTTATTTATTCACCTACTTCTTTGCCCCTGCAGAACAAATGCTTGCTGAGGCAATTGGATAAGACCTTAGTACTTGCATGCCACAGGGAATTATAGTCTTGGTGGTTTGTTTCCATTAAGCTGACTACTGAATGTAAGAATCTTTGAATTAAATTTCTAGCATAGAAGAAGAAAGAGTGATTTATTTCCTGCATTTGTATTAGAGTTTTACTGTTTTCCTTTTACTCAATTTTATGCAGCCTCTCTTTCCCCTGTAAATTATTGATTTTGTAGATGAATAACTTTTCCACTGCCAGAAGTTAAGTGTCTTTGTCTGCCAGGCACATGAGCTGGCCCTCAGCTTGAGCTCTGAGATTCACTCAAGCAGAATTTATGCACAATAGAATTGATAGTCTCTTTTTGCATGAATACTTGCCCATGTGGGTCAAATACCCAGAGAGTAAACTTTGAAATACATGTGAGTGTTGAAACTAAAAAAATATAAATCATCAAAATGCCTTGGCAATTGCCTTTTCCCTTACAACCCCTGCTCCCCTTGGAGGCTTGGCTGCCTCCCTTCAAGTTTCCCAGGGAGCGTGCAGATCGCTGAGCAGAGCCTGCTCTTCAGCATTAGTGTCGGAGGTCGAGTAGCAGTGCTTCGGAGAAGTGGAAAACCCAGAGGGAAAATGAGAAGCAAGAAGCTGTTAGGGTTAGAGTGACAGGTGGACAAAAATGCAGTGACTCCTCTCATATTGCCCCTGTATTTCAGTAGGATATTGTGCACATTTCAGCTTTCAGTGTGGGTGAATCTGGGTCAGGCAGAAAGGAAAGTGCTCTGCTCAGAATAAGGCTCCTCACTCAAACAGAAAGGAAACAGTATTAAAAGCATGGGCTCACTCACATGTGTGACAGCTGTGGGTAACTGGGAAGATTTCTGATAAGATAGTTTTATTTTACAGCTCACCTGTCGAGGTGTATGTGTAGAGTGAGTAATGTTAGTTGTAGAGTTTTCAGTGCTCTAAAAGTGGAGAGAGAGATGTAGAATAGATGTGGATACAGATGTACTGCAAGTGAAACAGGAAAGAAAAGAAATAAAAAGGAAAATGTACCCTGCCTACAGACTAGGTTGTCTAGAGCCAAGTCTTCAGTGGAAATATAATAACGTTGAGGAGTAAAGGAGGTTGTTAAATCCATCTCCACCTTAGATAAATTAGAGAAGTTTCTAGCTTGTAACATTTTTCATTTTATGAGTCAGTTTGAATGTGAGAATTTTCTTTTGCTTCAACTCATGATCACTTCCAAACTTAAAGTTTCATTTTACCTGCTTTCAGAGCTGTTGCTTACACAAAGTTTTTGTGACAGCAGCCTCACTTGCAAAGTCCATCTCCATCTCTCTTTTTATCCACTCTTCTTTAGAATCAATCTAAAACATAATTTTCAAATCTTTCCTGGTTGTGGCACTAATGGGAACCTGTATCATGTTTGTTGCTTGTTCCTGCATGTTTTCCAGAGTACGGCTCCACAAATGTGTGAAATTCACTTTGGTTTTGAGGTTCTGTTGCCATTATTTTTATTTGCTTGGATTCCTCTTCATGAGATGTTACTCAAATACTGTAGTTGTGTTTGAAGAGTTTCTCTTAGATCAGGGTGTGAGTTCAGAATGTGGGTCCCTGAAGATAATCAGAAGCCCACTTTCAGCCTTACTTCTCAATTGGTTCTTCATGTGACATTTTAGAGAGTAAAGAAGATCAAACTTGGAAATTATTTGTGTACATTACTCCTATTAATACTCAGTTTTCCATGGCATTTTTGAAACAGCTTTTTCTTTTATAAAATACTGATTTTGTTGACAAAACCCTGTTATCTTGCTAGATATTAAACCTCTGCAGCTGCCAGAGACTTGAGCTGGATACCAGCATGTGCTCAAAGGGTCTTAGGGATACAAAAATATTTTTCAGCTTGGAAAGCCTACTAAACCACTGGCAGGGGAGCACAGGAACTTACTTTCTGACTGCTGTGGAAATACCAGTATTCTAATCTGTGAAGGAAAAACAGGGACTACAGATCTAAATTAGTTTTGGTGCCAGATTTTTGTTCTCAAATACTGCCATTAAGCATTATGGTGATAAAGCTATCATCGAACAGCACCTTGGTGCCATTGGTTAACATTTCTTCCCACTGTGTTGCTGGACCCTTATCTTCATCCTTGTGGTGGTACTTGTGACCTTACAGCAAATAAGAGGACACTTCTGCTACCTTCATCACCAGGGGGACAATAGCCAGCTGACTTTCAACTCTTTCATCAGCTGTCATCATCGATGTTCATTTGATGTTGCTTCATATATATCCACCTGAAATTGTCCATTGCTCTCTCATGCTTGATAACCCTTCCCTAAGCAACTTCCCTTAGCCACCCCCTTGACAGTTCCGCTAAGCACACTTGGTAGAGTCACTTGCATTTCATTTGCTGTATATTGTGGGTGAATTTGAGAACTGTATTTGCTACAGATCAAGAAAATGGAGTCCAAGAATGAACTCTTAGCAAAGATGGGATTCATGTCATATGGCCTTCTAAAACCAGGCATGCAGTCAGACCTAGTTATATGAAGTATCCTGTACCTTCACTAGCAAGGACCGGAACTAGGTGATTTATCTTTTCTACCTTGGTGACAAACCTACCTCTCTCCATCCTTCTAATCACATAATGATTTTTCTACAGTGCTTTTACTGTGCATATGCAAGCAACTCAA
>JAWWLV010000001.1:78646440-78658769 GCA_035041135.1 Platyrinchus mystaceus
TAAATAAAAGCTGCCTTCCACTGGGGCTACACTGTTGTCAACATTTAAGTGACTTTGGATATAACTTTTCAGGCACAAGAAAGAGAAGTATTCCTCCACCCAGACTTACCTGAATGTGAACAGTTACACACGATATCCTTTGTCTTAACCTTCAAATTTTTTCGTTGCCCACTTCTGTGCATTATCTGTAATTCTTTCCAGGTTTGGTATCTGGGATCTGTGGCTGTAGGAACTCTCCAAAATTTTCCCCTCTGTTGTGGCTATATCAGCAGCTACTCTCAGGGATACTCAAAGACTGCCTGCTCAGTATTGAATATGGAAAGTAAATGTAGCATAAGTAATTTAAATCGCTTCTTACAGTCAAAAGCAGTAAACGCTGTAGATTGTTTTTTCACTGTTTTCCATAGTAGAAAAAAAACCAGAAAAAATATCCACTTATTTCTCAGTTCTAGAAGCTCACATTGTCTCATTTATTGAACTACAGATCTCCCTTGCTCATAATTTTTAAGCAAATAAATCATATTTTGTTCCTACAAGTTTACCATCTTCCTTCACTGCTGCATATAACATGTTGGTGTATCTCTTCTACCATCTGCTCTTTTATAATTTCTCTCTTCGTTTTCTTGCCAAACTGATGGAGAACCAAAATCTTTTCTTGTTGACAATTTGGAATACTTTTTTCTAGGGTAATTTTATAACTTATGCAAATAAGGGACTAATCCAACAATTACAGATAGACCAGTATGTACAGTGCAGTCTGTATATAAGTCCATCAACAATCTGTAGCATTCTATTATATCCCTGACTTTTTGGTTCATGAAACATATATATTTGTAAACAAATATTAAGTCTAGACTTAAAATCTCTCTATCAGACAGTTCATAAATCACTGATTGTTAAAATCAAATATAATCTAAAAAGGGAAGGCTTCTTCTTTGACATGAGAAGGAGAATTCCTAAGAATTTGCTGCTGATCAAACCGGTATGGCAGGTAGCAGGGCTTCTTTTGCAAAATACACTACTGGCAAAGGGAAAACTGCAAAATTTATCTTCTGCCATGACATAGCCTGATTCTATATTCTTACTTCTGTCAGTTTGTGATGTTATTTACTGAGTGAAAGTACTACTCCTTGCAGCACCAAGCTTTTAGTCTGCACAACTGTTTCTGTTGGCCTGTGCAAGAATAATTTAGCAAATCTATGAAGCCCTGAGGAAGAAACAACTTTGTTCAGATTCAGAAAGGGCTGTAGGCAGTGAAGATTCCACTCCTAGCATCAAGTTGCTTAACTCTGGATGCTGCAGGGCTCACCTTGACCAAGCTTATGTCCATTTGAGTGCATTCAGCACTGGCTCATTTTGTGCTAGCACAATTCTGTTTACATGTGTGGGAACCTGTGAGGTAAGACTTGTGCCCTGGGCCACAGCCTGAATAGACTTTGATACTCACCTGTGTACCAAGTGTCATGATGGATGAACCTCTTCTTGCGTGGCAGCAGAGAACTAAGCTGTAGCATTAAGCTACCAGATTTCTTAGGTCAAGGACCTTATATATTTGATGCAGTTAACTCGGGGGTCCCAGGCCTGACAGCAACTTTGCATGAGGATCTGCTGATGATACCACACCTGTTGTGATCTGCTGATGTCCTGGTTTGCAATGGTGCTCTCTGCCATGCCTGCACACTGCAGCAGGAGAACATCATCCAAGAAGTAACATCTCTGCTGCTGCCACAAAGCCTCTTCACAATTTTTTTTCTAGGCAAGGGTTTTGAAAGCAAATCATATGGTCCATGCACTTTCCTTTTGATGGTGATTGTGAGGTGCTTCCAAGTAAAAATTGGGTTAACTTATAATATGGAAGAACTTCAAGCAGGAGATTTTTACTATAAATAATCTAAAGCACAGATCTGACTTCTATTTGAAATTAACTTGCTGGGAAAGCAGTGGTTGTAGAAATTTATTTTTATACAGTCACATTAGTGATTATTTTTATTTTTCTTGCCTTCCAAAAGTGGGTTTGTTTAGTCTAAATTTAGAAATAATAGGTATAATGTGTCATAAGTATCACTGAGCTTACGTGGGTAAAACAAACTGTAGTATTTACTGTAGAACATGAAGGATGTCTCCAGAATATAAAAAATCAAGTATTCATGGAAGCTGAAGTTACAGACTCTTAAAGAATCTTTTGACATCTATCCACTAGAAGATCCTGAAAAATATTACTTGAGTAGGCTGATCATCCATGGGGTGGTTGGTATTCCCTGGGGATATAATGGCTACAACTAATCTGTAAGATGACTGAGAAAATTAAATATTGATTTAGGGCTAGGTCTGATGTTGCACAGTATTATTAAATTCAATTCAGTGGTGTTAATTTTATGTTTCACACTTTCTCAGAAGATTACACCATTATTTCAGTTTCCTCATCAGCATGGATTCTTTTGACTCAGAAAATCTTGTGAAAAAATATGAGTAAATAGAACATACACATGTGTGAATGAAAAAGTGTTTTTCTTTTAAAACTGGTCATGTTAGGACTTATTTTTGCTTTGATTTTCTCATATCAGAATTACACTATATTTCCTTATTTATATTAGGAATGTCAAAGGTCACTTTCAATCTTCCTTTATGGTTTTACACTGTTCACAGACTGTCGTGGAGTTATGCTAAAGGGGAATTATAATCCTAAACGGATAAAGGTGTGAGTAGCATTTTTGTATTTAAAAGCTGCGTTTAGCTCTGCTTCCTGGCCTGAAACCTCTGACAGCTACAAGGTGCCATCACACATCAATGGTGAATCACAGCTTGGTTTTGCATCTGTTAGCCCTCTGTGTCGTTTCACTGTGGCAGGCACAGGAGTGGGACTGTGGGTTTCACGTCCTTCTCAAAGTCAGGCCCAAATGCTTTGAATGGCCTAATCCTGTTTTACAATTATCTTGGTGTACATCAAACTAGCTTGATCATAAATAATACTTCAGCGTACTGCCCTTAATATCTGCCAGTGGAAGTGGGGGAACGGCAGCCCAAAGAACAATATTCATTTAGGGAGTTGCTGGTGGCTTCTGCTTCCTCGGACAGGAGGGCAGAGTGAAAGTCCTATGGAAGAGCTCTGCCCTCTTTCCTTGGCTGTGCCCATGCTATGAAAGTGACAGGGTGAGGATCATTCCCACGCCATGCTGCATCTACCTGCTTGGAAAGCTGGTCTGTGGCATGGGCAGCAGCTTCTTCCCTGTACTGTACTTGGGTGCAGGAGTCCTTTGCATTCAGCATGACTCTCCTGTGACCCTCAGATGAAATAACTACTGGGTCTGCTTTTTCCAGTTCAAAGAAATTGAAGTAACATAAAGTTGCAATATTCTAAGGGCATATTTTGTCTGTCGCGGTATGTGGTATAAGGATCCTGAGAGTGCAGCACCTGCTGGGGTATTGATTGAAGGCTGCATGGAAAGAAGGTAGCAAAACCAGTGTATGTCATCCATAATGTGGGATCCTGGGAGAAAATTGTACCTTTAAATGTCCCTGGTCATTGTCATGAAGGCAGTGTTGTCCAGTATCCCAAAACAGAGCCAGTGGAGAGTGAGTCACTCACTAATGGTCCCAAGCTCAGTGCTTGAATTTACTCCCTGGAAAGGCAGATGTGTTCCCTGTTTTAACAGAAGGCCAGGCATTAAGCTTAGATGTTTCCATAGGCTTTTTTTCCCTTCTCAAATAGAAATAGAGGAAAAAAATCTTTATTGTGAGGAAGACTCTGGAATTATCTCAGGTTTCCCATACTACGTCTATATTGTTTGAAGATTTTGCTTCCGTCAGTGTTGCAAGATTTATGAGTTTCTGTAATTCCAAAAGGCAATATAAATTCTGAAAATAGATTTCCCAATCTCTGAAAGCAATTGTTATCTTGGAAGTGGAGACAGCCTTGAATGAAATATAGGTGAGGGACAGAGTGAGGGAGAGAGGGCGAACTTCATCTTGCAATTCTGCCTTCTGCTGCTGTGTGACCTACAGAGATAAGAGTGAAGTGAGAAAAAAAAATCGTGTTGTTCTTGTCAAATTAGTCCCAAGATGTTTCTGAGTAAAAATTACTGACTGAACCACACGTTTTGGTAGTGATTAGGGAGTGGATTTTTTGGACTAATTTTATGTATACTGGGAACTGAAGTGAGACCATATGTTTTATGTGTTGTAATAACCTTCTCTTAAAATCTAAGGAATTGATATTGGATTAAAACACTCTGCTTAAAGAGAGAGGTAAATTTTTAAGAGAGTGATATTTTAAAAGAGACAGACAAATTAAAATAGCAACCATTAGAAAAACTGTTACAATGTTAAAAGACCCAATTGAATATGTCAGCTGATCTTTTAAATATGGAAGGTTATTAAGACCATGATATTATTTTGAGTACATGTTACTGTGATGGTTTCTGAGTATAACGAATCCATTCATATAAGCAAATGTATTTTTAAAAACTGCCAGAAATTGCTACAAAGAAAGATGTTCTATAATAATTCTTTAACACAGTATTCACACATTTGTCACTGTTTTTAAAACACTGCTCTCTGCTCATACCTTTCTGAATTCATGGTCATTAATATTTGGCATTTTCATGGGGTTCCTTTGGAAAACGTAAGTAACACATCTCTTAAAGGTTTCATTTTCCAGCATGAATTTTCTTTCTTCTGATGCAAGTAGATCTGTAGGGTTTTTTTTCACCTGGCTTCATCTGTGTCTATAATTCACTTGACAGAACAGCGGGTTTAACATCCTAGCTCAGCTGTATTACACTGCAGTTCATGTACCAGGGAACCATCAGCATGTCCATCCACACTGAGCTGTCATAAATTTTACTCCTAGCCTGGCTATCCTTACTAGAGCAGCTCCTCAGTTCAGCTCCTTCAGTTTATTTCTATGATATTTAAATGCTCACATATCACTTTTCTATAGGGAAAATAACCATCCCAAATATAGGTAAATTGCTGGTGTTAGACAGTGTGGCAGATATCAGGCTGTAAGGAATCTTTAGATAAATAGGTCTCCAGGTGGATATCTGCTGGATACCTAGTTATGATGATTTACACATACATATTTTGTGACAATACTTCCCAGTATCTGTATGGTTTTTGTTGGTTGACAAAGACAAAAACAGGGGAAAAGGAGGATTTCTATATACTAATAACTCAATAATTTTTGAAGCTGGAGTTTCTATTTGGAAGCATTGGAGGGAGGTTGGAAATGGAAAGGACGGGACTCATATGTCCCTAAATGGACATCTAGTGCTAGAGACAAGACGACGTAGGCTATTTATCATATCTACACAGCACTGGTAGATGTGACAAGATCCAGGGGAAACCTGTGTCTTTTTGGAAATGCAGATGCAGAGCAAGTGGCATATCCTGGAGTATCGCAAATGGTGCTTTTTTGGGGCAGCTAAATCAGGCCTCAGCAGTATTCCTCAAAGTGTCTTCTCCTCTCATTCTTGACTGGGAAGCAGCGCTAATGACACTGAGACTACTACTTTTCTCTCGCACTTTTTCTCTCTCTCCTTACTAATGGAGCCACTAATGGCGGTTTTAGTCTTGCAGTAATTATTACTCTGACCTGAAGCACAAGCTCATTGAGTGGAGTCAACTGGTAATGACTTTCAGTCACAAGTGATTTGAATGATTTTGAACCAATGACCCAGCTGTTGAGGTGAAAGTTGTTATAATTATTCCTCTGAGCAATTTTATTTCTTCTGATTTAGTTTGGTTTACTATTCTTCTCAGAGTTTAATAAAAGAAACAAGAGTTGCATGTCTGAAGGCAAGCCTAAATTAATAGTTATTTAATCTTTCCACCTCTGTCTACATATGAGATGGAGTTGCTTGAGCTAACAGAGATCTGAGATAGTGAATCCATCGACTGCAGCACTACACGCAGCTGAATGCATCCCACTACTAAATGCCAGTGAATGTGTGTCCAGATCTGCTCTGTTGAAGTCTGCAAGATGAGTTGCAATGTTGCCACTCGCTGTTTCAGAACTTTGGTAGTTCAAGTGTCTCTTCACTATGCTCTGTTTCACTGTGTAGACACATAGCCTGTAGTTTTGCCTGTGCTATCCTATAAGTCCTGCCCCACTTTTGAACCCATTTATTTTAGTAATGTATCAGGTCTTGCTGCACATGATGCAGACTTCTCATGTTGACTGAAACCAGCTCTGACAGCCTGGTGTCACCTCATGTTTGGCCTGTTTTGATTGACAAGTTATTTGTCAGCCTGACAGTGGCCATGGTGCTTGTGTCTATGTGTTTGTGGATTTCTGTGATGCTAGAGTTCAAATACTAAGGACTAAAAACATGAACTTCTGCTAAGATACTTGTTTTTCAGAGAAATGCATTATTATGGAAAGGTTTAGGCCCATTAGGGTGTTTTTTTCCCCTTGCCCTTCAACACCTCATAAACTAGAGGATACTGTGCATGAACATTACTGTAAAAAGCACTGGCTAAGGGGTACAGGTTGAAAATTTTGTAGATGTTAGAAATTTACATGAACAGATAGACATTGTTCTTCCCAAGTGACAAACCATCAGCTTCCATCAGTGTTACTTTCTGTTTGGAAGATATAGCTTCTTTCTGGCTTGCAAAATTCTTTTTGACATCCTTTCTGGCTTCTGAAGCTGCACAACTGCTTGTAATGCATTGTCCTGGTTTTCAGAGGAGTTTTTCAATTTTTGTTGCAATCAGGTTTTAAACCATTAGTGTCAGAATCTGTCAACATTCATGGAGTTTTTAACTCTGTTAAGTTTTATCCAGGTTTTTCAGATAAAGCACCGACACCAGAAATGTAGACTCAAATGTAATCTTCATTATGGTTAGTTGGAGACAATCTGCAATGATAATTCATTGTATTGCTTTACTTTTTATTAATTTGAATAATAGATAAGGATTTAGCTTTGGCTTTTCTATCTTTCTTTTTTTTTTTTTTACATTTGAGTAAGCAGATCCATACATTTAACGAAAAGTGAACTTTAGCCACTTGCCAAGATGAACAGTGAGGGTGCTAATGATGTCAAATTTGCCTACAATAAAACAGCTCAACAGTCCTGTCCAAACAAATCTAAGCCAGTGAACCAGTTTTGTGGTTCACGTGAAGAAACCAGTGAATTAGACAAATGAAACAGTATGTGAAACAGAAACTGGAGACCAGGATTCTTCCATTGGGGCTGAGAATCAGGCTCCCGTTTTCACTCTCCTTGTCCTACTAAATTTGAGGTTTTTTTCTACACAGTGGAACACCTTCAGTGATAGAAATGAGAAACTTACTATATATTCCCTCAAATCAAAGTAATCTGTAGTACTTTGGTGAAGCCTGAGGGACAAGTCCTATAGAGGTCCTCTATTTGAAACATATGGAGATCATCTACTGAAGAGGATAGATGTGAGCCTGTTATTTCAATGCTAAATGAGTGCCCAGAAAAGGCAGATAGTTTGAAACCTAATGCCATAGACTAACTTTGTTTTACTTTTTATCTTATTTTTTCTACTGTTCTATTGGACTTCATTCATCTGCTGCCTTTTGGTACTGCCCTTGGTGTCTTTTCAAGCAGAATAATTAAGTTCACACATGTACCTGTTTGTGTATAGCGCTCTAAAACTGGAGTTTTATAAAGGATGCTTCTGGATTACCCCATCTCCTAAAAATCTTGTATCTTAAGTAATTCAACAAGCATCAGCAGATTTTTTTTTTTTCTGCGAGAGGAAACAGTGCCCTTGCGATGGCCAATTGAAACAGGAAACTCATTAAAAGATTATATATGGAAATTTCTACCTACAGTGAATCCATTCACAATGTGTGTGTTTTTAAGGTTCTCTTTGAATATCATGTTGTGAAGGTGTCTTGACATCTATCCACATTTGTTTCCAGGATGAAGGATGGCCTGAAGTGAAAAACATCAAATGCCATAGATTTACAGAGCTTATTCCTGTTGCATGTCTTGCCATGTAGTCTACGATAGCCTTGAAGTCTGTAAAGTCTACAAGTGTAGTCTATAAAACAGACTGGAGCTCAGATGTCCATGATAAATGATACATAAAAAAAGAAGATGGTGAATCTTGAGATTATCAAATCTTTACTTAATCTGTAAAAAATTCCCTGTGTTTTTACACATTAGGAAAATTAGAGTAAATTGGACTGTGTTCATTTTTCAGTGAAAATTACGTGGTCCAAGGAAATTTCTTGTGAGTATTAACAAAAGCAGTTTTTGACTTTTGTAAATATTCATTAACATCAGAAACATTTTAGGCTTCTTTCTCTTTCTCTTCCTCTTCCTCTTTTTCTCTTTCTTTCTGGTAAAGGTATTTGAAACACCCAAGTGCCAAAGCTACATAACTGACATTTCAGGCCCCACAATGTTTTTGAATCAATTTCCTGTCTTTGAAGTTCTGACTTCATATATGTGTAATTGTGTATGTATATGTGTGTGTTTGTTCGTGCCGGCCAGAGTCAGTATATTTCATTAATTGAGGTGATTTGCCCTCCTCTCACCAATAGCTGGGAAAAATTTGTATTTACTTGACTTACTCCATTATTCTAGCAAAGGTGTGGATGCTGTAGGAACGCATGCAGGTCATCACTGGGAGAGTGGAAGAGAGGAGGAGAACAGAGGTGGTAGAAGAATTGGACTAAGGAAATTTGAAAGCCAAGAAAAAGGTTGGAGGTAAAGAAGAAAGTGGCGAAGACGTGCATGGTAACTTTGCATACTTTCATTCAGAAAGCAGAATACTGACATGTAATACTTTTTATTTTATACTACAATAATAATTCAGGACTTTTTCAGTTCTTACATTTGAAAAATTAAACTTGTAATATTTTGAGGAAAATATATCAGAAACAATTTATCCAATGTAAAGTTATTTTACAGTTTAATTGTCTCCATGCCTGTGAATTAAATAGGCCAAGATTCTTCCCAGAGGGGATTTTTATTGTGAATCTGACTGCCTAATCCATTTTAAATTGGCAGTTTATAACTGACACTTCATTAAATTGCAACTTCTGCGTGCTGCTAGAGTTGGTGCTTCAAGTTGGTTAGTTGGGACCTGATCCTGTAACCTTACTTATACAAGTAATATTACAAAGGTATCATGATTCATTGCATATGTGAGATCTCCAGGTCTACAGAATAATATATTTTGATTAGTTCAATAATTATCTGTAAATGTTGCTGCTGTTTTATGTGTGACTCTGCTTTTGGATTTAACTGTAATTCTGCACATGTATTACTTCATTAACAGTCCCAATAAACTGTGCAGCTGGAGTGAGATAATTGCATCTGTGGGGCATAGCAACACGGAAGATGGATATGCCAATTCCCTGAGGTTGTGATCAGTCTATAGGAACCATTCCCTTGAGTCTTCTCTTGGAATTAGTGTAACTCTTTACTGTAGGGAAGACTCAGCATAATGAAAAATTTGTATTTGCAGTCCAAAACTTTTTTAAAAGTTAAGTGACAAGTGGGGGTGGGAGGGATGGCAAAATAATTTAACTCCTTACACACCACACTTCCTTGTGTCAGAAAGTACAACAAAGGACAAATTGTTCTAATGAAACATCTACTGACTTCTGCTAAGGATGCTATGTGCCTATGAATGTGCCTATCCAGTCTTAAGAGTCTTGCTAACGACCTGCCACTCAAGTTCCTCCATCTGAAGATGGGACATTCTCACGGGCAATTATAAAAGAACAATATTTGTTCCCATTTGGTATCAGTGGAAATGCACAGAGAGAAGACAGAGATCTTCAAAGTAGTTTCTCTACAAAGTTTAGGCGTATTTCTTATTACAACGGGGTAGCCTGTGGCCCTCATGGATGCGGGAGCTATGCCACTGACCCAGATAGATTTACAAATTATTTACACCAATGTAGCTGACAGTGATGATGCACAATTGTGGACAAGTTCAAGTAGGCTGATAGACCAGATTGCATAAAAGGATAATATGAAGATACTTCATGGGTTTGCTTATTCTTCTTGATTTTGTAACTGAAATGGAGATAAATTTGCAATTAGTTCAGGAGGACGATGAACAATTCTGGCTGAGAGGTTGCTATCACTACATTACCAAAGCAGAGGGTTTTTTGCTGGAATAAAGTTAGAATATTGTAGAATATCTTCACTTGGAAGGGACCCACTCCAGACAGGACAACCTAAAAGTTGAACCTCGTATCTAAGAGTGCTGTCTGAACATTTCTTGAACACAGGCTTGGAGCCGTGACTACTTCCCTGGGGAGCTTGTTTAAGTGCTAGACCACCCAGTGAAAACTTTTTCCCAATATCCAGTCTGAACTTCCACTGATGTAGTTTTAAGTAATTCCTTTGTATTCTATTACTGAGCACAAGAGAGCACCTCTCTCTCCACTCCCCCTCATGAGAAAGATGTAGACAGCAATGAGGTCACCCCTCAGTCTCCTCTCTTCCAAGCTGAACAAAGCAAGTATCCTCAGTTGCTTCTAAAAAATCACACCCTGCAGTCCTTTCAGCATCTTCTTGCTCTCCACTGGACACATTCTAACATTTCTATATCCTTCTTACACTATGGAACCCCAAACTGCACATAATACTTCAGGTAAGACCGCACCAATGCAGAGTATAGTGAGACAATCACTTCTTTCGACTACCTAGATATACAGTTGGCCCTTTTGGCTAATCAGGGCAAATTATTGACTCATATAGAGCTTACCATCAACCAAACCCACAATCACAATATTAGTAATCTGTCCACTGTCTTCCATGGCAGTTGTCAGCCATCCTTCAATAGCGTGAAGCAAGAGTAAGCATGACGTTCAAACTGACTGCAGAGCCTGTCTCCCAAGACCATTCAGCTATACATTAGTAATAAGCACATAATGTAATAAGCACACAGACTCCAGGGATTTATTTAGGTTCATTGATGATATTGCTGACTGAGGGGACTAGCTCAGAGAATGACTCCACTTCAACCAAATTATCAACTCTGTGTGTTCTGTTTATGGCATCTGCAAAAAATGTATAACCTAGCCATATACAATAACTCAGCAGCAGTGGAAAGAGTAAAAAACACTGAAAACCAAGAATAAGAAGGTTGTGAGGTTTGTCCTTGTAGTTCTAGTAAACAGGGGTCTGCAGTAGGATTTTTCTTTTATGATTTCCTGAGTGTGCTGGGATACTTGCCAAAGCTAATGTTTTTTTGAGAGATATGAGAATCTTTTATCTAAATGTTCAGGTGACAAAAGGTTAGGGCAGAAATGTTCTTTCTTTCCAGATTTTGCAAAGAAGACAGAGAAGAATCCTATTAATATTACAGAAGGAGTGAACACTTTATGAAGGCAGGGAGGAAACTTTGCAAATGAAATAATTCCTGAGAGGACAGAAATAATTTGAATCTTTGAAAAGGTTCTTCATTATTACAGGAGATTTTGTTGGTAGAATACTTGGAACTGTGCACATAGCAGCCCTATGCTTTAGGCCTCATGGAAATCATGTATAAGTCAAGAAAAGTATTACAGTTTATTTAATCTTTTTACAGCTCCATAAAGAAGGGTTGAAAATTATTTATTTTTTTACAGTCTGTTGAAGGATTTATTCTCACTTTTCTCTGTATCAGGAAGAATGCTTCACCAAAAAGTCATATTTGTACATATCCAGGGGACAGGACAAACAAACAAGCACAGTTTATACTTGATAATATATGTTTGAAACCTCTTCATCTGCAGCAATTCTTGACAGCCTTTACCACAATATTAAATTGGGAATTTTTTGTTTATTTTCTTTGGTTCCAATCATATATAAACAGCTCTAAAAAAGAGAGTCTCAAATGCCAAGTTTCCCTTTTGGCTTCCATACCTTCTATGAAATTTAGCCTTTTGAACTCATGCTTCATTACCTTGAAGGTGCATGAAGGCAAATCCCTGGAAGTTTGGACAGGCACTAGTTTATTCCAAAATCTCTCTCTTTCTCATAAACTTCTCACACAATGCACAAATATTCCCAGAACTGCAAAAAAGATTCAGTTCAGCTGGAGTCGTTTGTATCAGGCACTGTTTTGAGAGGTGGGAGCTGATGACATGATATTTGATTATGTTTCCTCATATGTGGATGGCTTCAGTCTCATGTTCATTGGAATCTCAAAGAAATATCATATTCTTTACTTCCAAAATATCTGCTGGTCCATTGTTCTTGAGGAATTTCATTCCATTAGGTCTGTGGGTTTTTTATACCCGGTTTCCTGATGGCATTATATAGCAATCATGTTTGCTTCATATGAAATTACTTTACAAGCTTGGTCTTTTGATTTTTCTCACATCATTTCACTAAAGCATAGCA
>JAWWLV010000001.1:78658869-78674680 GCA_035041135.1 Platyrinchus mystaceus
CATGTTTGCTTCATATGAAATTACTTTACAAGCTTGGTCTTTTGATTTTTCTCACATCATTTCACTAAAGCATAGCACAGATTTTTACTTATCTCGGCATAAACGTCAATGCTACATGTTTATCCTACTAAAATGAGCAGTGGCAGTTAAGAAAATAGTGGAAGAGAGGGACACTCTAGTAACAACTGCACAGGTGGCTTAATACAGTGTGGTACCCACCATCACACTTTTAACACACAGCTTTCTCCTCCACTGATTACTTGCTCTGGGAATGACTGGCAATTTAGCTTTGGCTAAAAGTCTTCCCTTCTCAGTGAAAAACAAAAAGAATACAAAATCAATTTTGTACTCTGTCTACACCACACTCTGTCACCACCACAAGCCTGTGTAGTATTTTTCTTTATGTCAAAAAATGTAACAAAATGTATTCTCTTCTTCTTGAGGCAGCACTAGGGAGAAGACTGTCTAGTAGATGTTTTGAAAGTAAGTTCCTAAAACTGTAAATTGTTTCTTTCCAAATTCTGATATAGTTCAGTGCCAGAGTTTTGTAAGACATTTCACAGAATCACAGAATATGTCAAGTTGGAAGGGACCAACAAGGATCATCAAGTCCAACCCTTAGCCCTGCACAGGACCATTCCCAGGAGTCACACCATGTGCCTGAGAGTATTGTCCAAATGCTTCTTGAACTCTGGAAGGCTTGGTGCTGTAGCCATTTCCCTGGGGATCCTGTTCCAGTGCCCAACCACCCTCTGGGTGAAGAATCTTTTTCTAATATCCAACCTAAACCTCCCCTGACACCACTTCATTCAGATCATTCCCTCAGGTGCTATTACTGGTCCCCACAGAGAAGAGATCAGTGCCTCCCCTCCTCTTCCCATCATGAGGAATTTGTAACTGCAATGAGGTCTCCCCTCAGTCTACTCCAGGCTGAACAGACCAAGTGACCTCAGCCACTTCTCATACGGCTTCCCCTCAAGGACCATTCATCATCTTTGTTGGCCTCCTTTGGACACTCTCTAAGAGCTTAATATCTGTCTTATATTGTGGTGCCCAAAACTGCACACGATATTCAAGGTGAGGCCACACCAATGCAGAGCAGAACGGGACAATCCCCTCCTTCAACCAGCTGGCGATGCTTTGCCTGGTGTCCCCCAGGACATGGTTGGCCCTCCTGGCTGCCAGGGCACTGCTGACTCATATTCATATTCAACTTGCTGTCGACCAGAACCCTCAGGTCCCTTTCCCCAGTCTGTACGTACATTGAGGGTTGCCCCATCTCAGGTGCAGAATTTGGCACTTTGTTGATCTTTATATGGTTGGTGATTGCCCTGTCCTCTTATTTGTCGAGGTCTCCCTGCAGGGCCTCCCTGCCTTTGAGAGAGTCAACAGCTCCTCCCAGTTTTGTGTCATCTGCAAACTTGCTTAGCATCCCTTCCAGTCCTGTGTCCAAGTCATTTATGAAGATGTTGAAGAGCACAGGGCCTAAGATGGAGCCCTGTGGAACCCCACTAGTGACAGGTCACCAGTCTGATGTCACCCATTCACTATTACCCTCTGTGCTCCACCCATGACCAATTGCTCACCCACCACATGAAGTGTTTATCAAGCTGCATGCTGGACATTTTGTCCGGAAGGATCCTGTGAGAGAATCAAAAAAATAACATCAGCTGGCTTCCCTTGATCAACTAGGTGGGTTACATTGTCATAAAGGAAGTCAAGTTGGATAAGCAGGACTTTCCTCTCATGAAGCCGTGCTGGCTCTGACCAATGACTGTGTTGTCTTTCAGGTGTTTTTCAGTACTTGCCAGAATAATCTTCTCCATAACTTTAGCAGGCACTAAAGTAAGACTGACAGGCCTGCAGTTTCTGAGGTCCTACTTCTTCCCCTTCTTGAAAATTGGGACAACATACATCAGCTTCCAGTCAGCTGGGACCTCTCTTGATTCCCAAGAGTGCTCAAAAATCGTTGAGAGAGGTTTTGCGATGACATAAGCTAGCTCTCATTTCTTATGGTGTTTATTTCTTGTTAAGGTTGTCTCTTTTTCTTGCCTTCTGCCAAACTGGTCACAACTGATACTGACTAGTCTTATCTGGGTAGAATGCTGGGAAAGAGTGACAGAATCTGACTTTCAGGAAAGAACAGGTTATTCAGAAGAAAAAAAAAATCAGGCAGTTAAACTAAACAGACACTAATGACTGAATGTCATAAGCACTGACAGTTGAATGTTCTGGCATGAATGATTTATCTCAGCCTCATGCACAATGCTGAGGTACTTGTATAAAATTAGATACTGTATTAGCAGTCCAAAGTTAAAGTACTGTGTATAATGCCTATGATAGCTGAACAACCTCTTTACAACTGGATGTTTATTTGGAAAGTGGAAAGTTTGTTAAAAACATCAGAAAAAAATAATGCAAACTTTTTGTTATGGACTTTATAGTCATGATGGTTAAAAAATCAATTAACATTTTAATATGTTAGTAATTCCTATCTGAATAGATCTGCCTTAATAATTGTTGCAAGACATCATTCATTTGTGTTGCTCCAGAGAACATACACTGTCTGAACTGTGTTCATTAATTCCTTTCCATTTCACACATAAATATGGTACTTGACATGCTGTCCTTGGTGATGTATAATAGCAATTTGCTTCTGACCTCAAGGTCACTTTCTTTTTGAGTGTGCTACAAGCTGAGATTTTGGGAAGCCTGAATGAATGATTATGGTAGAACTGGTGCTCTACAATAACCCCTGTTGCTATGTGATAAACAGTTAATTACTTCTAAGGCAGTCTTTTATTCTAAAAATACAGACCTTTTAAAAATGTATTTGCTGTGCCCCATGTATGCCAAACTTTATTCCATGATCTCGAAGGGGATATTTGCCTATATCCTTATATACCAAAGCACTTCTTAACCAGTTTAGGCTACTGTTTACAGATTAAAAAAAATTTATTATTGTTTGTGTCTTGCTTCTAAGGCCTGAGTCTCATAAATGAGTAGGCTCAGACTAAGGACCTGGCTGAGAGAGACTGGTGGGAAGGCAACTGAAAACCCTCTGCTGGGGAAAAATAATCCTTTGTTGTAAAATGGAGACTATGGAGACTATTATAACAATTGTAATTAAAAAATAAGACCATGGTATAGAACATTTAACCCTCATACTCACAATTGAGTAAATGCTGGAAAAACCTTACGTGAATTTGTAAGCTACAGAGTTTTAGTGTGATAGAGAGGAAAAATAACTCTATTTTGGGTCCTGGAGTGGTGTCTGGCAGCCCTGTCCCAAAGAACATTCTAAATACAAAGCAGGAAGAAGGTAGAGGTGTTTGTTCCTTTCTCAAAGGCTGGTCAGTACACATACTGGTTGCAATTTCTGTCTATTCAGAAGAAAAAAGAAACAAATAAGGCAAATGTCTGGTGGGAAAACTCAAAGAGCTACAAACAGTGGATGATGTTATTATTTGATCCTATCAGTATAAAAAATGCTAAGAAGCAGAAGATAATTTTTACTGAGAATCATATACATTGATGTATAAGTCTTATCTTTGTGACAGAGATGAAATTAAACAGTAGTTCCAAGAGCTGCCAAAGGAAAAACTAAAAAAAGATAAATGAGAAAGCTTCAACAACAGCCTCCAAAAGCATCCCACAAAAGAAAAAGTTGGATTTTTTTGGTTTAGGTCACTGTGACCTGTTAATCAACTATATACTTGCCTTCAGTTTTGCAGTTACTCCCTGCAGTGCACTCGTCACGTGTCCGAATGACCTTTCCTTAGCCCTTCTGATGGTTTCCCAGAAGCGCTCGGAGCAAACACTGGTTTGCCTAAATCTCAGATGAGGAAGTCCTCTGACATCTGAGAAAGGCTTCCTAAGGATCATCCTCAAACTGCATTGCTCGGGACCCAGAGAAAGAGTACTGCAAACTATTTAGAAGCATGAGCTCAGCTGATATGCATCCACCAATGTCCATCTTGGTAGGCTTTGTGGTTTTCTCTATAGGTCTACTAATTCAAATTTGTGTGATTTGAAAACTTTTAAGCTATGAACTCCCTTTTTCCATGTGCATTTCAAGCCTTTTGCATTTTCTGATATTTCCTGAACTATCTGATCATCTCAGATTTGTGCAATGAGGCTGAAAGCCTGCTAGAGTGGGATTGGGATAGGGACATTTTTCCCTGATTTTTCTAGCTATATTTTTAATTATGGTGATTATCACAATGCCAGTATTCTAGTAGTGTGGAATTGGATTTATAATGCCTGACCTCAATATGCTTCAGGCTGTGAACATGAAGTCTTTTTTGACTGTGGATGTGTTAAACTAGCAGTATAAAAGACTGTAATTGATGATATTGTGTTTTTTTTCATGTATTTCTCCAAACCAAAATAAAATCTAACTTTCCAGAGGAAGCTGCATGGAGAATGCTTTCTCCTCAGAGGTTACACTAGGAAGAGTGTGAGTGAAGAATTCTGTTTCTAAGGGTAAAGAGCTGTAAACTGATCCAAAGAAGAAATGGCAGTCTTCACTTCTTGAAAACCAGACTTCTGTTATCAGAATGACTCCATGCTTCTTGCTGTTGCCAGATGTTTTGCATTATTATGGCAATATCCCAGAAGCCTTTCCATGTCCTACCATTTCTCCTCTACCGAGCTCTAGGTTTTCTTTGTTTTTAGAGGATCTTACTCTCACTCTTTGCACATTACATGGACTGTTTATGACTGAGCTGTTCCTTGGCCTAATATGACTAATGTATGACAGTCAGAAGAGGTTACATACTTGCCTGAAATGAAGGTTAAATACCTGAAATGAGGGATCATGACTGCTAGACTCCCAGAACGGAAGACTTTTCATTCAAGACATTTCATTTCAGCTTTTATAAAGTGAGGGTCAAGATGCAATCTGTAGAACAGATGATGCATGCAGCCTCTAACCTGTTTCTCATGATGAATATAAGAAGAAAAAAAATGTATTCAGGAACTTAAAGGAATGGTAAGCCATTATGATTAAAAAAAAAATGTAGAAAGAGCAGAAGGGGTAGGGACAACAATCTGCATCTACTTTCCACCCTCCTTTTTCAGATTACCTGCTCAACAGATTTACATTTTGTGTTTATTCTGGGAATCTCTAAAAAAAAAGGCAGCCATAGAAATGGAGATGTGAAATGCAAAAGAACACGGCAGAAACAGGACCGTGGTACAAAAGAAAGTGATGGGGCTTTTTCAAACTGCTCATTCACCAGCAAGGAATATGGAACAGGAAGCTGGAGAAGGTTATTCACTTCTGCCTTTTTATTCTTGCTCTCTTTCATTCACTCCAGATTTGCATCTCTCTCAGCATTTTAAATCAAAACCGTCTTGCCTGGCGAATTCAAGCAAAATTCAAGGATTAATTGGTCTACAAAAAAAAAAAATGCTTTTTGGCAAAATTGTTTGAAGAGAGACAAAAAATTTTCCATGCTGCAGCTCTTAACTGTGCTGCAGCAGAGGAATAGGAGAGTGTAAGTAATTGGTTGTGTATAATTCATATACAATGTGAATCAGTGTTACATACAACCATAGCAGCAGACACCACAATTGAAACATATATGATTTGATAATTTTTTCTACTGTTAAACAGGTATCAATAATATTTATATGTGAAAAAGAAGGAACTATATTTGTTTTCCAGCATTACATACCACAAGTCCACTTTTTTCTTTTGTCCCAAGCTGGTTTCCATAAACCAGAATGTTCATTCTCAATTTGCAATAAGAAGAATTAAAAATTCATATTGGTTTTTTATGTTCTCAAGTGCTATGGTCTAATATTTCATTCTGCCACTAGTTTTTAGATTAAGAAAGAAGGTATTTCTTTAGAAAAGTGATTGCTCCAGTGGTAACATGCAAGATGTCTTTACAGGGAACATGAGGACTATTTAGAAGGACAGTTATGGTAGAAAATGTGAATTAGCATAACAATTTGTTTTCCCCATTCTTATTTATGGTCTTGGTGTTAAGCTCCCAAGGTGAAGGAAATCAAGTCTTTTTGAATTAAGCATTATTATTTCTGCCAGACAATGAAAATGGTTTCTCTGCATGGTAAAGGATGGCTTTTGAAATGAGAGAAAATTATTTTTTAGTTGCCTATATATTTCCTGGAAACTCTACATAAGGAAGCTTGTGCATTGCTGAGATATCCCTTGACCTGGTCTAAAAAGTCAAACAACCTTCCCAGGTCTTGTTCAACATGAAGACACAGAAAATTCTCAAACTACTGAAGAGCAAAACTCCTGGGAGTGTGTTGGTGCTATAAATTTGGGGCTATTTCCTATTGTGAAAACAAATCAAGCAAAGCAGAAAAAACACCTCCCCCCCGCCCCCCCAAACCAAAAAATCCAAACTGCATTCAAATTAAGATATTATGAAGTACTAGTACTTGCTTGCATCTAGAAATATTCAAGTCCTTCACAGTCTTCAAATGAAGGTTGTTTGCTATGTTTTCTCCCTCCCAGTTTTGAGAGAGTCCTCCATTTGAGCATCTTCTCGAGACATGGTGCAGTAGAGCAATTTGAGAACTCTCAGAGCACTTAGTGGGAAAGTGAAGCCTCTTCTATCCTTTTCAGCATGGTCCTGGTGCTGCTGGATCCCCAAAACCAAAGTCCTGAGGTGAGCAGGATGAAAGATATTGTCCTTCTTTACCAACTATTAAAAGCAAGATGCTTGCATGGGGTTTCCTTGCAAGTTGTTTGCAGATGTTTTTTCTGAATTCCTGCCTGTCATTTGAAGTCCCCTCCAAATAGACTTTACAGTCTTTGTGTAAGACTACAAAACAAGAGGGCACGAGCAAGCATTCCAGCATGAATTTGGTGGACAATTACAATATTTTTGTATTGTTTACTCCCAGTTGAGAATTGAAACTTAGGAGAATGAAAGTTAAAATAGCCCCTCAATGGGCCATGCATACTTCCTCTTTATCTATCTTCTTTCACATCAGTTCCAGGGTGGGCAGCCTGCTGGCCCCAGATGGTTTGCTGAGCCATTCACATCTGGCTCTTCTTAAGGGAATTACTCTAAATGAGCTGAACACCTGGGAAATCAAAAGGGAATACCTGAGTAATATCTTAATTTCTTCATCCACTAATATAGGAGATATGATATATGAGACTCTGTAGTCTTAGGAAAGCTAGCAAGCATTCATGTTCTTCAGTGCCATAGCATGAACAGCCACGTCACTTGGATACATCAGGACTCTGCTCCTGCAGATTCAGCAGCAGTGAGACCATACCAGTGTGGATTTCCTGTTCTATTAGGAATTTATCTTTCCTACTGACAGCTTTGAGCAAATATCTAAATATTTTTAATGCAGTGCAGCATTTTTTCTGCCACTCCTGTGAAATACACTCCGGGGAAGGGCTTCATCAGTTTTACAGAGTAATCACAGCACAGACAAATCACTGACAGAAGGAGAACGGTTTTCAATTTGCCAAAATGTGGACTTTAATAAGTATTTTCACTGATGAAGAGGCTTTGAAAAGACATGGTCTTGTGAGCACCGCAGCCAGAGTGAGGAACTAGATTCTATTTCAGTCATGTGTAGAATGCAAACAACTTCAAATCTAAATCCAATCAAATTAAAATAGTATTAGCCGCTTATCTAAAGGGTTCTTCACTTGCATTCTTCTGAGGTTTGACTGCTTATACTATAAGGGTATTTGCAGTTCCCAGGGTGACCTTGGTTGGGCAACTCATTAAGCATCTGTGTCTCAGTTTTCCCATCACTACAAATGAAGATAATAACATTTACCTACTGCACCGGGACTCAGTAAGACTTAATTAGATAACATTTCCAAAACATTTTGAAACTCTGTTAAGATCAAGGAATGACAGAATGGTTTGATCTTCAATTGCTGAATGCTACAAAATTAAGGCATGGGTGGTATCTCTGGCATGAGCAGCGTGATGAACGAAGATGTTCTACTTCCGACTTGGATATCAATGTCTTATTGCAGTAGGCTTGTCTGTGGATGGTACCAGTTTGCATATGATTCCATATAGTTATATACCTGTAATGCCATCCTTAGTGCATTATTGATTACACATTTGATGCTATTTTTGTGCTGATTTCATGTTGCTGTAATTCTATCAATTTCAGCAACACCACGTTTATAGCAAAAAGCGTAGAGGCTGTACAATCTCTGTATATGGTTTGCATTCAACCTTGTAGGATTAATTTTTTGTCTTTATGGGAGCAAGTCTTTTCTGTTTTCACTTTTTCTGTTCTGGGTTGCCATACATCAGTGTCTTTGCTTGTTACTCTTACTATGGTGGATGGTAATTGCTATTATTAGTGTTTGTTGCTGGGGTATCTGGCAGAAAAGCAAATGGAAAAGTCAGGCTCTAGAAGGCTGAAATGACTGAATTAGTTGTTCTTTTGAAGCATGATTCCAGTTTTCCACAGGATCAGATTTTGCTTCTATTTTTATTCTACTTGCACAGACATACACACACTTTGACTAGTCCCTTAAAACTTTAACAACACTTACTAAACCCATCAGTCTGCTTTGCGCTTTACATCAGCCGAGAAGTGTTAAAACTCTGGCAATCTTCACAAATTCCACACCATGTTTGTCCTTGCTCTTGCAGTCTGTAACAGTTCTGGCAATGGCCCCAAAAGCCATCAAAATCACTCTTTCACTTAGATTATTAAAACTATCAAAGATCTCTGTAAATATAGCTTGGATCTCTTTCTTCTGCAAAACCAGACATGTTAAAATGGGTGAAATAGCTGTTGTTTGCTATAAACTGGATGGAGAAGAAAGTGATTAGAAAGTGCCAGTCCAATGGTGCATGGACTCAGCCATCTGCTACAGGGACAGTGAGCTTTGCAGGCAAGAAAAGGATATTTTCTGCTTTCCTTCAGATTTGTGACTTGCTACAGTGCCAGTGCATAATGTTCAGATCTTGCTGTAGCCTTTCTTACTGTGCCATTTCTGAGCAAAATGTGGGATTTTTTTGTTACGAGAGAAAGCTTTCTGGTGCATTCCCTGAATTCATTAATGATCTTCAAGGATTCAAAGCCATGAATGAACAACTGCCCACTTACCCTCTGCAGGTGCAGCACTTACAACTCTGAGAAGACCAGCTTAGTTAATAGCAGGAATTAGATCAACTAGCCATTTCTTCAAGTGGCCCAGGATGTACTGATTCTTTAATACCTCGTAAGTGGCTTCAGTGCAGAATAGCTGAAACAAAAACCAATGACTGTCAAACTGATGTGAGAGGTATACTAACATTTGCCTTTCTTGAACTTCTCAGTTGTCTTGAAGCTAAGAAAATCATCACTTATAAAGTCCACTTTCCTCTGGTTGTGAATATCATCCTTGCTCAGAGCCTTAGCCTTCGAAATGTTAATGGTCTTTTATTTGCAGCCCTGTAGAATGACCTTATCTGTTGTAGTTATCACACTGTTGTTGTGCTGTTATTCTCAACATCCTACACCTGAAAATCCTTCAAGTGTTCAAGGCTGGGTTGGATGGGGCTCTGAGCAACCTGGTGTAATGGAAGGTTTCTCTGCCCATAGTGGAGAGGTTGGAACTAGATGATCTCTAAGATCCCTTCCAGCCCAAACTGTTCTATGAGCCTACAATTCTAGGATTTTTATGATGGGTTTCTCATGTGAAGCAATTGTCATATTTTCATAGTCCTTATTTTGAAGCTTGTAGGTTACATCAGAGGAAAAAAAATAAGGACTTGCTGAATAACAGTGTATATAATAATAGTTTAAATAATCAATATGTATTACTTAATGATATACATAGTGGGAACAGTCACGAGGGGTCCTGATGAAAAGTATCCAGACCTGGTGAAAGACCATCATGAACTTTTCTAATTCTTGGTGTCAACCTTGGAGTCAGTGTATGCAACTAGCTAAAGACCTCACAAATAAAATCTTGTGCGTGTAAGGCTACCTTAACATTCTTTTTGTGATGCTATGCCAATATGTGCTAAGGCAGGGTTGAAGGCCAGGATGTTTCATCTATTGGTGTGAGTCATTCTTTTGTTGAGAAAGTCAGACAGCATTAAGCCTCAAATACCATTAATCCTTCAAATCAGGAAGGAAGCTCAGCCTAGTAATTGAGCTTCAGCACTCACTGATGCAAGAAGGGAACCATCTTGGTAAAACTGTCAAAATCGAGTCTGTGGTTGTGCTTGACAGTGATCTCTAGGATAAATATGATTACCCTTAGTGTTAGAGAAGTAGGAATAATCCAAATGAGGGGGCATTACAGAGCTAGCACATTGCATAGTCCAACCAGATGAATTCAGAATGTTTTTCCCTTACATACTTAGAGGAAGAACACCTTCCAGGTAAGTCTCTGGCATTGATAAGCATTTCAACATGTTGGATAAATTTAATCAAGGAGGATTCGTCCTTCTTAATGGTAGCTTTCAGAGTTTCAGGTGCACAGCTATGTTCAGGACTAATCAGTAATCAGCTGACAGGCCTGCATAGGTAACCCAAGGCATACAGTAAAATAATTGAAGTTCCATTGTAATTTAAAACTGGGGACTCTGTCTTCACAAATTTTAGGATTGAATTCTACTTTTTCTGTCAATGTTTGCTAATGTAGTAGGCAGAATGGAACTGTGGGGTTTGTGTTGATTAGGTCTATCCTAAAGCTTACCAGTCTACTTCATGATGAAGAGCTGGCTGACTTCAAAATAGAAAAGCATGTGCATCCAAATGTCTACAGCTCCCGAGACAAGAGGGGAAGGTGATTTTGGCTCTATGAGTCCTGGCACTGTACCCTGCCTACACGTGACTAACAGAATCAGCATAGCTGCTGTTTCTATTTCTGTGTTAGCACATTCATTATTTTTTGTGCTGATACCCGAAATATTCAGTTGGGTCATCAGTCCTATTTACCAAATGGTATTAAATAAAGTGCTTTTCAATATCCCAGTATAGAATGGGACTAGTATACTGAAATTTCAGTTTACTTCAGATCTGAATCTCCTTTGCACCACCATACTACAGCTAAGAAAATCATTAATTTTTTCCCATTTATTTTCTGCTTAGTAGCAGACACGCTGATGATTAGCTGATCCTTATTTCAGTAAAGAAAAAGGATGAGTGTCACTTT
Organism: Platyrinchus mystaceus; assembly: GCA_035041135.1. Lineage (NCBI taxonomy): Eukaryota > Metazoa > Chordata > Aves > Passeriformes > Tyrannidae > Platyrinchus > Platyrinchus mystaceus. The sequence goes on from JAWWLV010000001.1 coordinate 78,669,995, forward strand.
TGGAGTTACTCTTCTTGTGTTTTATTCACTTTAAATGTCTCTTCTTCTCCTAGAATAAAAATCAAGCAGGCAAGCAAGCAAGACACCCAGATACCAGCTGAGCATCTCTGGGGTTTTTGTTCTTTTCATCTTCTGGTTAGCACAATTGAAAACAATGTTCACTACAAGCCTCAGTGAAGCGAGCCTATCTGCTTGGATTAGCCCAAGCCTGATCTACATGCTAATAACTGTTGTCTTTTCACTTCATTGCCATTATTACAGCATCTTGTGCTTTTTACATATTTTTGCTTATGAAATATTGAGTTTCAGTACACAGTCTTCTGCAAGAAAAACAGGCAGACAAGACAGCAAAATACAAACTCTGAAAGTAGACTAAATGGGAGACAGGCAGCAGATGTTCCCAAGTATACAGATATGTTGGATTTTTGTTTGCATTTAGAAATGTAATAGGAAACTAGCCATTTCTTGTCTTATTTGCAAGCAATTTTCTGCTGACAGATTTTCATTTGCATTCATCAATGTTATTTAGAGCATATATTTTTACTTAACCTGGGGCATTATTATTGCAGATGACTCTACTCCCCTTCATGAAAATTACTCTGAGAGGATACTTTTGTCTGAAAATTCTGTAAACCAGCTGCCCTAAAAGCCTCCCTTGTGAACTTCCTCACTCAACTGATTTTTGGAGTCAATCTCAAAGTATCGTCTATGAACAGACCTCCTCTATAGCTTGTAAAAATAGGATTATCCATTACATTAACATGTAATTACCTCACAAAACTGGATGCTTTGAATCTGTCCTCTGGGCCATTCATAACATCTGGGAGACTTACTAAGTAATGTGTCTGAAAGACCAATAAGACTAGTACAGGAACATAAAAAGCACCCATAGGCACTTTTCTTTCCTTAGTGTGGAATATTATAGACAGGACTTCTTCTGCCTGGAAAAAAAAAGTCAGAAATTTAACTTGAAAATAGTCTGCAGTCTTGCTGTCTTAGCAATAAATACACTTTCCAATTGTCCCAATCTACAGCAAATGATACATTACTGTCACTCAAGCCGACAGCAGAGGGATGCTGTCACCAGTAATAATGATTGCCACTGGCCAGGTAGCAATGGTGCAATCATTAAACCTCACTGCTGCAACTGTGTGAGAATGGATGGCTTGAGGTTTTCTTGATCAAATTTCAGGATTTAGGATAACAATAATAATAATTTTCTGTAGGAAGGCAATAATGCACTCATTAGAAAGATTTTTTTTTCCTGAAGAAGACAATGCCAAAAGGCCAAAAGGAATTTTTTTTTTTAAATCTGTATAATAAGTAACTTAAATAAAGACAGCATCAAAAGATGAAGAAGCTGTGGTAGACCTGGCAAGAAAAAAAAAGGACCACACTGAATCATTTAACTCTACAAGTTCAGGTACACTGAGCTGTGCTTGCTGTAACAGCATGACCCCTTCCTCATTGACTTTTTTGAGCTAACAGTCCTAAATGCCCCCTTTAAGGTAAATAGAAGCCTGAAAGAAAAAAATTATCATACCTTGAAAGAAAAAGGTCAAAAAAAATTGATTGTTCCTATTTGATTTTTCCCCCCTTTAAAATCATGTCTAAATTCAGTAAAAATGAAAAAAAGAAATCCACACAAGTATCAGTCAGCACATAGTCTGCAGCTACTCCAAACTCAGGTCTTCTGACAGCTTTTCTAATGAATTCCCAGTTTTCATCTACTAGGAGACAAAGGATGAGGGTATTTCATCCAACCTCTGTTACCTGGTGTATAAATGCAAGCTAATATTCTTTCAAGGTTTCTCTTTGAGGGTCACTTTGTCATAAAGGTTTTCTGTTACTAGAAGCCAAAACAAACAAAAAACCCCAACAAACAAACAAACGCCCTAACCAAAACAAAAACCCAACCCAACCCAAACCAGATAAACAAAAAGGAAAAGCTTTCTTGCAGACATTTCACATTTCCAACTTACTGTGGCAATAGTGGAACTCTCCATCCCAAATCCTCTTGAGAGACCCACACAACCTCTCTCATGCTCTCTCCCTCTCCTCATAGCTCTAAAGTGATATTCCCTCCTAGTCTAATTTACACTGACCATATGTAAGCTACAGATAATCCCCCAGTGATGTAAAAAAAGCCCTTGATTATGAGACAAGGCAAAACTGTGTCCTAAGCCTTTCTGCATGTTCTTACAGCAACAGGCAGCAGACAGGCACAATCCTCAAAGCTGTGACTTACTTCACAGTTTTTAAACTTGTTGGAGTAAGGTTTGGGGATTTTTTGTCACTTTGAGGAGCTCTGTGAGAACTTGGAGGCTGACATTTCTTTTGGCTCTTCCAGTTGAGTCAAATGGCTGTATATTGAAGAAAACATACTTATTGTAACAGGTGTTACCAAACCTCTTCCTTGTCATTTCTGCTGTGAAACGGAGGCTGGGAGCAATTATGTGAAAGTGGGGAGGGACTGGACTTTCAACTTCTTTCTGCTTCTTACTATTTTTGCCCCACAAAATGAGGCATGAGCCAGAACCACTGCAAAGCTAAAAAGGTTACCTTCAGGTCCTGTGCACATTTGCTCTCTTTTGATCTGATTTTACCTTAGCACACTGTCTTGCACATAAACCAGTCTCTGGCATACTTTGCATTGCATGACGAGCCACAGTTCTCCTGTCTGGTCAGTCTAGAAATGTGGAGTCTGGCTTAAGACCAGCAAATTAATTTCTACTCTTATTTTGGGAATACAACTGCTTGCCTATCATGGGGAATGGGATGTCTCAGGAAGGCTGAGAGCATCTTCCTTGGGTGCTATTCAGTTAGTTAGCACACAGCTTCTGCAGCTGCCTGCCTGACAATGATTTTCTGTATAGCCTGAAGGTGGAAATAAACAATATCTGTGAACTATAACACATGGAAGATAATAAAACTTATTTAGTTTGTGTTTTTCCTGTAGATCCATTCCTCTTTCTGTTCTGTGTCTGAACAAAGTGAAGGTCAGCATCTGAGTGAGATTGATTTGCAGCCCTGTGAAAGACTTCTGTGCCAAATAACAAACAACGCATCTTTAGAAGTGCGAAAAGCTAACGGCTTTGCTCTCCAAGGTGGTACATGCATCCACTGCATTGCTTAGCAACTTCAACAGAACCTGATAGAGATGAAGATTTTGCAAAATGAGATCATGACACAAACACAAACCAGTGGACATGAAATGGTTTAGTAATCCAGGTATTTACCTGCTCTAATCACTGGGCTTCTGACTATTTCTGATCTCTTCTGACAATGTATAGTATAAAAACTGTTTTTCAGATCATAGTCCAACAGGGGTACTAATTCATAACTGAAATGCCTGTATGTGAAAACCCTAACTGAGGCATTTTCAGAAGCACCTCCCCCCCTGTTTTCTGCTACTTTCTGAGACAGAAAAAATGAAAATATCATAAATGTCATGAATTGTCCATTAACATCTACAAACTGGAAGGCTGTGGGAAATAAATGAAAACCAACAGAAGACAAATGAAATTTAATTAGGGCTTAAAAAGGCTCTGTTTACATGTGGCCAACCAGTTTGTTGATGCCAGCTTTTGACTGACATGACAGTGTTGCTTTCTGTTTTCCAGGCTGTTTACTCTTGTACAAACAGATCAGAAATCCTCCTAGCAGCCCTGGGGAGGAACTGCTAATTGACTTCATTTATTGGAAGTGTGGGAGAACTGCAGCATCCTTGCAAGCATGTGCCACTGCCTGGCTCTCTTTAGCAGGGTGCAGCTTTAAGACTGGAAATAAGGTGAAACAGTGGATTTACTCCAAAGCTTTGCCTCTGCCTGATGTGGTGCTGCTGAGGCTGGGGACACACATCCTGTTTCAGCAAAGTTACTTGAGAGTTTGTCACTCCCAGAAGGTGGAGGGCTGCTTGTCACCACTCTCCTGCTGGATCCTGCTTGGATCTGCCTGATGCACTCCTCATGTAGTTGGTCACTAATTTATCTAGATAGTGTAAACCAGACAGCTTAAGGAAATTAACTGCTAGGTCTTTTCTACCTCATCTCATATTTTCATGGGGAGCAGATTGGCTCAGCTGATCAGCACAGGGTCCTCCAGCCAGGAACTGCTGAGGATGTGTCACAGGCAAATGCAGACTCCTCTGGTGGTACAGGGAAAATACTTCTAGTGTTTCAGAATAAAGATTTCTATCCCTGGGGGGAAAAAAGAGCTCACAAAAAATATTTAGAAATGGTGGAGAAGGAATTCTCAGAAATGTTCCAAATATTTATTGTATTCTTCATATTGCTTTTCAGCTCCTTTAGGATTAAAGTCAGCCTTGGGCATGAAATCTTGCTGTCTCTCATAGGCCAGCTACAGCTACAGGGATCCAGGTTATAACCATGGATAGAGAGTTGGGTTTTTCAGATGTCCGAAGCAAATGGGAAAAAACTTGTTTGTGACATTAATGCCCTGAAAAGATAAGGAAGGTAAAGCAGTATAATCAAAGTTTCACTTGGAAGCTCTATGGCTGGGTTAATAATCTTTCACAGCAGGTTTCCAAATCTTTCTAATCACAGTTTATAAAGTAAGTTGAACCATATGTCACGTAGGAAAGGAATACAAAGGTGATATGGTTTGGAGCTGGCTCCCTGCCAAGTCCCCAAACCCTACCACCAGAAGTCCCCCCCCCCACCCCGA
>JAWWLV010000001.1:78674780-78705664 GCA_035041135.1 Platyrinchus mystaceus
AGGGAATACTGGGTAGGTCTGATCACTTCCTTGGCTACAAACTGGTCACCAAGGAAGGCCCAGACCAAACTACCACAAAAGGATATGTAGCAAACATCTGGAAGAAGAGTTATAAGAAAGCAAAGCAAGATCACAAAGAAAAGTATACACATCAAGAGGCAGAGAGAGGTAAGCCCATGTCAAGGAACAAGTTCCAGGTACACTGGAAATAAATTCTCAATATACAGAGAGAAGGCCTAGAACATAAATGTGCCAAGAAAAGCCAGTATCCAACAGAGGATTAGAATGGGAGAAGCAAAGAGTCCATCAAACAAGTGTGACAGAAAGAAATGCTAGCTTATTATGAAAACAAAGGCAACATTACCGAGCCATAGGCAGCAGGTTTTCGGGTTTCAGGATCTCATTCATGATACTTCTAGACAAAAGTCTTGCCCTGCTTAACTTAATGCAATGTGTTGCATTGCATGTGCCCCAAGGCAAGCATGAGAAAATTCTTGATTCCTGCATGGATGCTGTGGATACTCATCACTCTGGAAAAGCAGGAGGACAAGAAACACAAAGCCAGGTCAGACTTGCAATCCATCTAACTCACTGTGGTACCTTCCTCCATTGTCAGCATTGGATGCTTCAAAAGGAGACCTGAGATGTGGGGAGCTGACAGACGGTGGGTAATCTCCTCTTCACAACATTGCTGGAAAGGATGACATTGTTGCCCTTCCCTTACTAGCAGTAAGAGATTCTAAAACGTCATTCCAATGAAATATAATGTCACTTGTGATATCCACATTTTAATTGCTGGCATGAATCTCCTGGTGTCTTCCAATGGGACAATAATCCTCAGTGACCTTTCAGGTGAATTGCAATAATGACGAAGCAATGCAGAGCACACTAAATTTTGCTGTTTATTGATTAACATCTATGTTTAGAGAAAGAGGATAAGGTACATGAACATGTCATTGGTACTGTTTTGACCTGGGTAACTGCAGGAATATAGGGTGGTATCTCTGGGCCTGAGCCTGCAGACAACAAGCTTGGGATAGTGTAATAGAAGTATTCCAGCACAGGGCTGAGTCCTGGATAAGAGCCGAATTTGCTTTTCTTTTTATTTGCGCTGGAGATACTGAAATTACTGGTATTTAGCAGCAGAGGATTGAGCAGGCCCTTGGGATGAGTGGAGGAATATGAGTGGCCTGAGGCATGGTTAAGTGTTGATGTAAGTATTTAGCCCTCCCTTTTCCCCCTGAGTGAGGTGAACAGCAGCCAGCTACAGATGTGAGCATCTGAAAATGAATCCTGTAAACTCAAAGAACTAAATCTAAGAACTAGGAACTTAATAATTTACAAAGAGTGCTTGTGAATAATTTAAACACTGCAAGAGAGCCATTCTCTGGCCTGAAATCAGTTAGTCTGGTTGCCTTTTTATACTCCTCAGGATGGCAGCTCTTCCAGGGAGGAAGGTTGGCTGCTGTCTGTGCTTGTTCAGCTCCCAGTGGAGCACAAGTGTTGGGAGGAAATAAAAAATGATAAATCAAAGGGGTCAGCCACTGACAAATAGCAACCACAAAAATAGAAAGGGAGGCACTTTTTGCTGATTCAGGGGAGCATAAACCTTTTGGGAAGGAACAATAAGGGCAAGACAAGATTTCCCCACTCATTACATGGCCAAATGAGGCAAATTTCAGAAAGCTAAAATGTCACGTTGATCTCAATAAAATTATTTCCCTGATAATATCAAGCCCTTTTCCACAGTATGGGACACTACACACCAGAAACACATGAATTCCTCAAGGTAAGAAGTTAAGGTGGTATCATCCATTCTGTCCACCTGGTTCTTGAGAGAGATGGTGCAATGGGCACTGCCTGTGGCATGGTGGTGTGTCAACTGAAGCATGTAGTGGACGGCAAAAAAGCCAGCCCAAGAAGTTTTGAGTCTGGCAAAGTTTTAAGCAACCAAAATTGCAAAAAAAAAAAAATCAGGAAATCTCAAGTCTTTGCTACCAGCATTGCCTGTAGTACTGTTTCTCTTTCCTCAGAACATCAGAGGTCACTTTTCTCAAAAACAAGCCTGCCTTTTTTTCTTACAGTTACAGGAGCACAGCAGTCACTGGACCCAGCCTTCTTCCTTCCTTTCCTCCTGATCCCAGCAGTTAGAGTAACAAAAAATACAAGTTTTTGCCTTTCTCAGGAGGTATATCTACTTCTAAGTCAGCAGTGAGAAGAAATTCCAGCATGAGAAGAGCAAACATTCTTTTGTATAAAATGCCATATTTTGAAGCAAAAGTAAAACCAAAGTTTAAAGAGTTGTATTTAGTAGCACTAGCGTGCTGCTAGGGAGTATGCATGGTGTGGCCTGACTTCACTAGTTACACTTTGCCTTGTGTTCACAGTTTTGTGCAAGGCTGTCAAATCTTCATGTGTGAGCCCATCTGGTAGCCTGTTTTCTCTGTAGATTGTTTCTGGACATCACTGACAGCTTCAGTGGTTTTGCAGGACAATAAACATTCCAAAAGTCACTGCAGTTCTTTGAACTTTGTGAGGGTATGTGCTGTCTAGAGAAGTCCTCTTGAGGCCCTGACAGTGTGACATTGTCCTTTACTGACACCATAAAAATTAAACAGGAGAGATGAACTATAAATGTCCCAATTTTCACAATAGCTTCCCTAGTGCTTTCAGCTTCTTAGGGACCAAACTCAGTCAGCTACAATATTCAAATCTGACAATAATCAGACTTTATTAGCATCTCACAGAATCACTTGTTCCTTCTTAACCTCTCCTGATATTGGAACCTGGAATATTTTCCAGTTGTCCTGAATATTTATGTGCTGCTGCTGCCATGTGCAAGTGCAAATAATCTGCAAAAAATGTCTGCTCTAGCATATGTCTGCATGTTTATTGCATATCTAAAGACATAACATGTTTTTGGTATTGTTTGTTATATAAATGTCACACAGGGTCATTATTATTATGGGACAGATGAATAATATGTGTAGTACTTGTTCATTAGCTGGTGGAAGATGAAAATCAGAGTGGGTGGACATGAAATAGCACCTTCAGATGTTGCCTGCCTGACAAATATTGGGATTGTAATTGCACTTCCAGAAATCAGCTCTAAAAATAGAGTGAGACGAAAGAAAATGAGATGTGAATAAAAGTTTATAATAGTGTTTTGTGTAATGTCTCCTTCATTAGCATCCATCTGGACAGAACTGATTAAGTCTCTTAGCACACGTCACTAGGCAGGAGAGAAGAAGATGAAAGGATATTCAGCGGCAGACAGGCACGAAGCTGTACCATCAGTAGAAGGAATGCATAAACACTGACGACCTGCAGGCAGGTTGCACTACATTTCCCCTGCTTTACTTCTAACTGGTGCTGTGACACATGTGATTCAAAAATATGCTGTTTTCAATACAGACTTATCTCGCCTGCAATTCCCCTCACTGGGTAATGAGCACAGAGGGCAATGCACATCCTCATCAAAGGCTCATTCCAGACAGAAGGGCCAGAGTTGACAGAGGCAATTCCAAAAGACTGGGAAGAAATGCATTCTGTACAGACAATTAATTAGAAAAATTGGATGTCGTATTTAGGCTTGCTGTGCTGAGCTGAAAGACAAAACAGCACAAGATAGATTTTCAGGTAACAGGCAATTCATTATCAAAGAAACATATTTCACATAGAAAAGATTTACTGTCCACAATAATCTTTTTGGATTAATGGCTTTAATTAGCAGAAAAATAGCAGATTCAAACTTGAATCAATCTGCAAAGATATCCCACTCTCTTTGTTATTAACTTCAAAAAGAAATCAGGCATGGAATTTTGGTGTTTTTTTTTTTTTCCTTGCAAAACCTCTCCTTAAAATATCAAATTAAAAATCAAGCCATTATAAACAAAACCCCAAGCAGATTATGCACTCTGAGCTATACAGGCTTAGTCTGAAATCAGAGAGAAAATTTGTTCTTTTAGTAGGAAGCATTGGGAGAATCCCTATAAAATTATCTAAATCAGAGTTGGTTTCTACATTTTGAACGTTACTTTCTAAAAAAACAAGGTTTATGTGAACTGTCTGTAACTAAACTCAACCCAGTGTGAAGCCTGGAAGTCTCAAAAATAGTTAAATTCCTGTGTTTTCTCTCAAAGAAAGCTTTAACATAATTTGTCGTCTCACTGGATAGCTGAGTCACCACCTGGGAGAGATGTCTGTTAAGACCCCTAAGAGAGGGAAAATCTTTGTTTAGGGCTTAGGGTTTCTTGGAAGCTAAAACTGTACATGAAGAGAAAACTTGCCTGTGAGGAGGCATCTGTCTGTGCCCTGTGGAGAGGATCTGCAAAGCTACACAGGGAAACGTTATTTTGAAGATCAATAGTAAGGTTACTGAGTGCTTGGGGATGGCTGAGCAAGAGGAGGATGGCACAGGAGCCCTTTCCCATTCCTGTTTTGGGATGGTGAGCATGTTAGTGTGAATGGCTGATTTCCAGGGCTTCTGCTGCTGTCAGGTGAGCTGAGCTAGAAGGTTTTGGTGTCCCTCTCTGCTTCACCAACAACTGCTGTGAAGGGTTTTATTAGTCTGGAAAGCATAGTAGAGTTCAACTGCAAGTAGCTGCTCCTGTTTTGGGAACTCCAGCAGTTCTCCTCCTCCTGGCTGACCCTAGGCTTCTCCCCTATGCCATTCCTTTCCTTAGCAGCCTTGACAGCTTTCCCCGTTGGATTGAGGCTGGCTCACTCCCAGCTCTTCTCATGCAGGCTGTGGACTGTGCTAAACCACACTTTTTTTCCTGAACATTTGTATCTTGATTTCCCATGGAAACAAGCCTGGAATGATCCCTTCTTCTGTCCTCAGGTTTCTCTCCTCACTCTTAATAACTCTTGAACTCACTAGCTGTTTTCAGCCAGTTTTGACAGAGAGGCAGAGGTCTCAAAAGTAATTATGTTTTTACCAGTTTTATAAAAACAGGCATTTGGGTAGATGAGAAATGGGAGTATGAACACTTGCAAATTCACCCCTGGCTTATGTCTCATCCCTCTGGCTTCTTGGCATCACTGAATGTGCCAGCCCAAGGATCACTGCCAATGTATTCTGTGGGAAGACATTGCATGCATTTGTGGTGGTAATGGGAAGTTGTTGTGTAATTTGGCAAACACAAATAATATCAGAGGGCACAAATGGCAAGAAATTGAGGCTTTGTCACATCGGATGTTCGTAGAATTACTTATTCTGCATGAATGAAAGACCACTTTGCAGCCAACATTAGAAAATATGTATCTGTTCATCAGTTCATCTCTAGTCTTTGAAGCTGTTAATCAAATTGCAGGCCAAGTGAAAGGTTTCGTAGCAGAAGTACTATACAAGTAACATGATCTGATCTGTGCTGAAATACTAGGCAGGCCAAAATTCAGTGAGGTGTAAAATAAGGGGCGTCTGCATGGGTAATGGTAGATTTTTAATAAAAAGGGGAACTGGGAAATGTCACTATTCCATTACTCCTACATCTGCTGTATATAATTATAAGGATAGATTCTCTAATAGTATATTTTGCAGATAGGCTGTTTATGACAGCATACATCAGAAGAAGGAAACCCTTTAGACGATCTCACTGTAAATATCTCCCAAGCAGCACCATTTTGCTGATACTTACGAGAAGATTTGATTTTGTTCAGGATGGGGACAAGACATTTCTGAGAGCAATGAGTGCACTGAAGCTATCTTTTTCTGCATAAAGACCCAAAACTGCTTAGAGAGTTACATAAAGAAGTAGCCCCTCTATTATCCCCACAGCGAAGCATAGAGGCAAAATTGTGTTAGTATGTACTGAGCTATTTATGATTACAGATGAAAAAAAAGTCTCTTAGCTTTCCTAAATGAGCTACAGACCTGTTTAAATGGTAGTTATGAGCCTGCAAGTTCTTTTTTTGCCTACAGCTCTTGTTGAAAGTCATGTCTGCTATGAAATACAGGTATCCTTCTGGCTTCCCCATTTCCCTACAAATCTCCAGAGCTGTGAAGCCAGAAATGTTGGAAGAGAAATGCTTTATAGCATTATGAATTTGCTGACATAAATACTTGCTAATCAGGGTGATAAATTTCTGTCTGATCCAAGCAGCAAAATAAAATAAAAAGGACATATTTGTGCCAGCATATATCAAAACCCCTTGAGCTGTGTTCTTCTGTCAGACTTCATAAATATTGGATCTGTCATCCCAATTCCACTGCAGCACTGCAGACAAGACAGTAGGAATGTATTTATTTGATATGATTATGATATAAACTTCATGTCTGATTCTTCCCTCCTTCATAAAGTGGAATATTAGATTAGACATTACCATGTGCGTGTTGTAATCAGCCTTCTTTTCACCGACTTCCTTTTGATCGATGAGAGAACAATTCTGTTTATTTTACTTGAGCCAAGAAGAAGCTAATTGTATTCCTTTCTGAAAATGTGATGTTATTAAAATTGAGAGAATTGGCTCCAAACAAAATACAGAACTTGGAAAAACAATTATTTCTATTTTTAGCAACAAGGCATATTCACTCTGCCTTAATTGTGAGGATACTTGAAGTAATCTGTCACCATTGTGGAAGGCAAAGAGAAAGTGAAAAGTACCAAATAGCTTCACTTAAGACAGGTGTACTGCATCTCTAGCAGCGCTGCAACCTGTTTGTCAGCCAATTGACTTAAGGTAGTTTGGGAGAGTGATCCTCAGAGGAAAGAGACAGACAGTTAAAAGGCCTTTTCCCCATTCACCTCCTTTTATCTCTTCTCTTGTGTCTGTTTTTATCCAATCCATCCCTTGGCAGTAGGGCGGCATGCTAATGAGCAAATACCTGGGGTGGCTGGGGCTGTCTTTGGGAAGTAATTAATACTGATAAAAAAACCATTCTGCGGTTTGTCAGACAGTGTGGGGTTGTGTGGGCATACACGGGAGCTTGCCTATGTGTGGGGATCAAGAGAAGCAATTAAAGACACTCTCATTTCCCATGCTCTGTAATGAAACAGTAAACATCTGACATACTCATGTTGCTCCAGCTCAGCCCTTTATCCCTTCCAAAGAGTTATTATTATGCTAGAGTCCTTATAACTACTTCTTTACAAGGGTATCTACAGAATAGATATTTGCAGGGGGACTGTAAATCAGTTGAATGCTTTTTTTTCTTTCTGCCTTCTTCCTAGAATTTGTTGAATGTATCCTTCTAGAGAAAGGCAGTGGCAATACACTGAAGTAAATAGTCAAAGATATTTAAATTGGCTTCTAGATGAATGAAAGAAAATGTCAAGGTGACAGCTTGCTGGTGTTTACAGTCTCATCTTCAAATGTTGAACTATGCATTGTATCTATCTATTATGTGTTCCTATGACAGCTTTTAATACAATGCAATGCAAATGGTGCTTTCTCAAATATGTTGACAATATGTGTCCTCTTCAACAACAAACTGAAGTTAGAGAAACAATAAGAAAATAGTTGTTTGTGTTTAAGAAGAGACATTCACTTTGTTGAACGTGAAAGCTGCAGAGAGCAAAGGTGATTTATTCCACAGTTTTCCTGTAAGAGGTATTGCCTCCAAAACTATGGTGTAAATTCTCCATCGTCAAACTACTGTACAAGATTGCTTCACTGTTGCCAAGAAATTTTCTTAAAGCATCTCACAGAATAAAATCTGAATAATATGAATGCTTGGGGTTTTTTTATTTGTTAAGACAAATCCAAATGAATTTGTTTAGGAAATTGTCCTGATTTCTATTTCTAGAGATGGCGTAAGACCTTCAAGCAGAAACAATATTTTTCATTTCAATCAACTGAACCTTTAAAAATATGGGATTTTTTTTCAGAAAAATCTATTTTGATTTGCTAAAATTATTTAGAAAATGGTTGCTTGATAATATGGACTTGCAAGCCTGGACTTGCCATTGTAAAATGGCATATTTTGCATAATGGCATTTCTATAAAATGGCATTGTGCCATTATGACATCTCTACAAAAATATCTGTAGTGGAAACAAAGTCCCTGTACTATGATGCATTTGTACCATGAAGAGCATCCACTGACAACATTTACAGTTTGGACAATGTCACAGCTAGAACAAGACATTTTTGCAGTAAAGAATCTATTTGCATAAATGAAAATTACGTGTGTTCTGGTACAGTATAATTATTTTATATAAATAAAAATTTATTCAAATACATTTAAAGGGAAACATGTGTGACAGCCTCCCACTATTAAATTTGCAAAAACCACTAAGTAGTGAATTACCATACTATTACTGGCCATAATCTAAAACTCATTAAAGATGTTTTAAAAGAAAAAAAAAAAACAGCAAAAAAACCATTTTTTTTTTTTTTTGCTGAAGGATGATTAAAATACACAACACACAGGGCAAATCATCTACTGTACAATAAGTGCAAAATTTTAATTAGTGATTCAATGTCAGTGGCCACAGCTATGGTGCACCCTGATTTGGTCAGTGACAAAGTGGACATTAGGAGCTCATCTGAGTAGTCAAATCAACCATCATGAGTTTGGATGTATTTCAAAGTCACCTTGGTGACCAAGTGTAGAAAGATAAACAAAAAACAGAGTGGTAGTTGTCAGGAATACAGGTGCCCTTGCAGGGGAGAAGGAAAAGAAGAGCATATGGAATTTTGAACATGTAACACACACAGTAGAACAGGGCTATGCTGCTTGGTGTTTCTGCTTTGTCTTTCAGAGTTCAGATGGAGGAAGAGACTTAACAAGCATAAGAGATGATCAATACATGAGAATTAAACTGAAACAATTATGTTTTCTGTGTGAGTAAAATGGCCAACATAATGTCTCACAGTAAAAACATACTTTAGAAAGGAGGATTCGAAGCAGGTTACCAGAGTTGGGAAGCATCTCCCTTTTGCTCATTCAGGAAAACTGCGTGAAAGTAGAGCACATGTGCATGCCTCTGCATCAGGAAAGGAGAGCTAGCAAGGGATTCGGATTTAGGGGAATTAATTATGGACAGAAGGAGATAGGCATCTGTAGCTGTGGCTGGCATGTCCAGCAGGGCTGATGCTGCAGTGCTGCTCCCCAGGCCATGGCCAGCAGATGCCTGAAGCCGCCTGCCTGGCATCCTGCCTGCTGGTTCTTGTGGAAGCCTGCTGGTGCAACCTCCTGCCTGTGCCCTGGCTCCCCAGTTGACTGTGTGGTGACGGCTCTGCTGCAGGGCAATGTGGCACAGTCTGGAGTGCTGGCACCTCAATATTTTACGTTTTAAACTCGTGTGCCTCTGAGCTGGCATTGCAATGCTTGTACAAAAGGCCACAGGTGTAGAAGCTGGAAACACAACTGGGGTAGACAAATGAACAATCAGGATGAGGATAAGGAAGATGAAGAGGAAGGTGAGGAAAAGAAGGAGGAAAAGGAGGAGTAGGATGATGACACGGAGAAAGAGAGAGTGTTCCCAGAGAAGCAGACCCTCAGAGAGGGCTTACAGCTGACCCTTCCAAAGGGAGGAAGGGGTCATTTCTGGCCAATCAGCCAGACCCACCCCATCTGTCATCCTGGTACTTGAGCTCTCTGTGTTGATTTCCTCTCTGCCTCATGCCTGCCCTCAAAGCAACAAACCTGTGTTTGCAGGAGCTGCGTTTCCTGACCTGATCTTGGACTCCTGGCTCAGCCAGTGACCAAGCCTAGTTTTGGTATTTCAGAGGAGCCATGTTGGGGTCTCTTCTACTTCCTGTCTGGCTTAGCTGCCTCCCTGCAACAGACCTGTGCAGATCCCTTGTTTAGGTGTTTGTTCAAATGATTTTTGGGAGAGATAAGGCAAAATGGTGCAGCCTAGTCTGTGGTGGAGGTTGCAGAAGGGCAGGCGCAGATTTGAGAGTTGGTTTCATCTACTCAAACAAAATGCTTCTGCAACTGCTGACAATCCAGTCACACTGGGTTGCTCATCTTTTTTTCCCATATGTGATGCTCTAATCCTTTGCCAGGGAGGCAGAAAGATTTGAGTTACATACCAACTAATAGCAAATTTCTGGCCACTGAGGCACAATTTCTCCAGCCAAACCATAAAGGTAGTAGGACTTTCCCACTCAGTCAGAAGAGAGAGTGTTAGCAGTCCCTTACTTCCTTTTATTTCAACCCCTGCCAGGTGGAAGGAGATAAAAAAAGAACAAAATTCAAGTATTTCCCTTCTCCCCTGCCCTTAGTGCTAAAATAAATAGAGAAATAAATTCTTGATAACTAAGCAGAGCTCCAAACTGGCTCTGGCAAGTCATTACAGTATGTAGATTTGTTTTCTTTATACACAAAACCAGAATCAAAATCCCATATAAGCTTCTTTTGGCAGTATCTGAAATTACATGCCTGATCTTTTTATGCAGCAATCCCTCACTGAAAATGCTCCTGAAATTTAAATGCAGTGTGAAACATTTACTATTTGTACTCTGTGCAAAGGTTTGAGGGAGAAAACAGGAATTCATCTTATTGCAGTCATTAATGTGACTGTCTTCAACTAGGCAGGGTAGTACTGTGTTTCTAGTTATACTGGGGCCTCAAACTGTATTTTTTTATGGTCACATATAAACTGGCCCATAATAGCATATCAATAAAGCTCAATTGCACTCAGGAAAATACTAAAAGCAAAGCTCAAGTGAAGTTCAATAAAGTCTACAGGCAGATTGGAGGTGTGTGGAATAGTGACATCCATCTGGTATTTTTCAGTGACTTCTAGTCAATTACTACATTTCATCATATGTAATCCTCTTTTATCTTCTGTTCCTGCTGCTACAGTAATTCTCACTCTGCTACATCTGTGGCTTTACTGTGAATTTTTATCACCCATGAGTAAGTGGACCTTTTTTTTTTTTTTCCACTGGCAGTTGTGCTGTACCTGCTTTGGGATGAAAAAAGACCAATCAAAACCCAACCCAAGAAAAAGAAAGATTTAATTGCAAGAGAAGTGAAACACAAACCTAAAAACCACAAGGCACTGATATAAAATAAACCTATACAGATATGGCAGATAATGGGCATGGCAAAGGTAAATTTCCAATGAGAACATGAATTGTTGAAAACACGGTGTACATTGAAGTGTCTGGAGTGATGTGTATTTTTAACAACCTGTTATGATTTGATCATATCTGTGACAACACATTAAAAAGAGCATTCTTAAATGAGTCATAATTGTATTTTTCTTAGAGAAGGAAATTTTAGCTGTCATGTTCTTTTGGTGAACATTAAATGGAGAGATATATTCTCTCTATACATTGAAAAATACAAGGTTAAAATCTGCATCAGAAGGGTTGATCTTACAGCTTTAGTCCTCTGTGCTAGTCTAAAAACATGCTAAAGTGTCCAAAGGCTTTTAATGATTTTGGTGCACATGGAGAGCGGGAAAGGAAAATCTTGCTCATTTCACCATCCTTTGCAAAAGACAGGCATCACATAAAACTTTATATTGGGAGCAACTGTTCTTTTGGGGTGTCACACAGAGAAACCTGCTGTGGTGTAAATTATGAGTTTTTCTATGAGACTAATGACTGATGCATGGAGTCATTTTCACAGTTAGCACAAATTTAGGGGGCACGTCTAGATAGGTAATGAGCTGAAGGAATAAAAATGAGAATAGAGCCACAGAAGAAAAGTATATGAAGAGTAGTGAGGAATGCATGGTATGGATCTGCACCCTGGCTCTTCTGCATTCTTGCAAGCACTCATTTTCATGGTGTTTTCAGGTAATTGACACTCCTCCCACAGAGAGGCAAATGGAAATGTCACCCTGTGGCATCATCTTTTTCTAGAAAAATGGCTTTCCTTCCCAAGTACAAATTCTCAAGGATCATGGAGCAAAGTTGCTTGGACATTTTTTGTTTGGAGTTGATTTTGCTGAAGATTAGAGGACTAGGCAGAGAGAAGAACTAAGTAATATAAATGGGCTAGTATTATACATCATCCTGAAATTAATAGGTTTTTAAGCAGAGGAAGAATGAGGGTCTGGAGCTGCTCCCCAGCAGGAGTTTGGGCTGCAAGAGGACCGAATAGATTTAAGACTGAGCATGATCAGCTGAAGAAAAAGTCACATGACTGAAAGATGCAGCAGGAAATAGGATTTGATGGTGTAGGAAGTTCCATCCAGGTCTGTATCCCCGAGGAAAATGTTTTTTTCTACTTTAAAACCAAGAAAAACTGAGTGAACTATTTGGTCTTTTCTGCTTTCTCCATTTTGAATGAAAATATCATGCATAATATCAGTGCATTTAAAAATGAGAAATGGTTCAAAATGCACATATTGCCCTTAATTGAGAACATTATTTTATTTTTATAGCTCTCTCCAGTTCCAGAGAGGTGGATTCAGGTTCAGGAACAGGAAAGCTTCTCCCATCCTCATGCCAGACAAATGTGGCAAAGGGACGCTCCTGTCTCATGGACGATGGTGCAACTGTACATTTGGTGTATTATTCAGAGCTGTTAAAGTTCTAGGAAAATGGCTTCTCTTACATCCCTAGAAATCCCTCTGATGAGTCAAAGCTATGCCTCTGTTGCAATTTGCTTGGGGCTGGAACCAAATGTCACCCCTTTGCTGTGGATCAGATGCTAGAGCCAGGGTCTGGCAGGAAGGATGGCATAGCTCCCCAGACAGCCTAGCTGCCTGGATGCATGCATTCAGACGTCACTCAGTTCTCACAGTAAGCAAATAAGCAGCTGCCATGAGAGAACTGTTAGACACTTTAAGTCCTGGTTATAAAACTTGTTATGTATTATTTACTCAGCACTGACAGCTTGCTCTGCGCTGTGCACACAAAGCAGTGTGCTCTTCGCCTGTGGGAGCTTTTGATCTCAGGGATTAAAAATCAGGCACAATCAAAAGGCTTAGGAGACACAGTCTGACTCTGGATTACTGCATCCATCATCCTGGGCTGCTGCTGTCTGGACCATTTATTTTCTTTTCAATGCATAGCTATTAATTTCCTTTCTGTGGAAACTGAGATGCATCAAGGGCATTTGAGTTGGGACACTGCTAAAACATTTACCTAAGCATCAGGAAATGGTCCAGATTCTTAATCTACAAATAATCTTAAGCATCTTTATAGCCAGTGAAGGCAGAAATACCTGGAAGAACTGAATCATTTATTCAGGTCTAGTTACCCCAGAAGAGAATTACAGTGATGAACACTTCATATGCCTGGCTCAGAGATTGCTCAAATGCCTTCACAACTTGGTATCATGACATTTGAACATATCCAAGTTCGGTGTCTCCAAATGACATCACAACCAGCTGGCAAAGAGGCCATGAAGTGCCTAGAGTTAGCTGACAGGATATGCTAAGAGAAGGGGGTATCTGAATCCCATCATTCTTCAAAATCTTGGCTGCTACTTTTTTTTCTTGTATGGCTTCTTGTTTAGTGTAAGAGCATTTGACCAGTGCTTGACCTGGACTCATGTTTCTTCCCACATTAGTTACTCTCTGACTTCTGGGTACAGAACAATTTCCAGGTCTTACTGCTTTTGCAGTTGTCAGGCAATATTTTCAATTATTACACAGTTACAACACTCTGCCATACAACACAATGAATCTTTAGGAAGTTCTAGTTGGAAGACTCACAGGTATCCATTGGCAGCTGCTGACTGTTGTAATTCTCTTTATTTTGACCATCCTTGAACTTTAATTATGAAATCAAATTGTTCAAAATGCTGCCATCAGACAGCCCACTGTTCTGGGTTCAAGTGATGTTCCCTGGCCTTCACTTTCAGAGCTGGCTTCCTAACCAGTGCCAGGTTAGATCTGATGAACAGGAATATAAATCAGTATAAAATTTGGTGCTATGATTTCACCATTTTTGCTTTATTACTTTAGGCTATAAGATATTAGGGACCACAGACACAAAACAACCTTTTAAACACATAAAACCTTTTTAAAAGCTTTCTCATGTTCACTGAAAACCCCCATTCTTCTGTCTTTTTCCATGTTCAGTGTCCATCCATTCACATTTTGCTTTCATTTTAGGAAGTGGAGCTGAATGTGATTTTAGCTGAAGATGACACTTCACCTGAAGATGATGGTTTGATTGAAGAGGTGACTAAAGGAACAATAACAAGTGAATGCCTCGAGCCCTCTACTGGAATCAAACCTTCGAAGACGTAATTGTGAAAGGTATGGGGTGACCTGAGACAGGCTATGAGTGAAAGGTAACGGCAGGGGATGGGGATCAAAGGCATCTAAGCTGCAGAGTCCAAGCTTATTTATACCATCCTTTTTCAGTCTTGGACACACTGCAGCAGCCAGGCTATGCTGACTATACTTTTGGTTTTGTAAAACCTTTTGACGCAGCTTTTGTGAAACCAAGACAGAATAACATCGACCTGGGTTTGCATTTGTTCAAGATGCCAACCTCTGGGTCAGGAAGGGAGAGGGATGCTTGGAAAGAAAAAGTTAATTTTTTTTTGTGTCATTCTCCACTCTAAAACTCAAAAATGTCAGTAACTTTGCTAATGCTCCTGCCTGATTTTCAGGAAGCCTGGCACCTTGTTTTCCTCAGTTTTGTATTTAATAAACCCAAGTACATCTGTTAGAGGTCTCAATTTAGTCAAACTTGAACATATGGCAAAGTAAAGTCAATGAGACTATTTACAAGCATACAGTTAAGTGTGTGGCTGGGAACTTAGCTGAGTCAGGGCCATATTGAGTCATAAGGCAAACTGGCACATCGATTGATATTTTGTTGTTAGAGGCAAAAATAATTGCTGTTTTTTTCCTTACTTTTAAATTTTTTTTCTTTTAATACATCTCTTTTATTGGTAATATGCAAAAATATAAACACGAATACACATGCACACACAAAAGAGAGATCAAATTCTGTCCAGTTATACCAAGAGAGGCATAAAAACAAGGCAATTTTATCTGAAACTCTACTGAACTGCCATTTGTTCTCAGCTTCCTCGGAAAGTTAACTTTCCATATCACACTTTCCAGAGTGTGACAATCAAAAAGTTGATGTCTTATAATATATGTAAAAAGAGATTTTTAAAATTTACACAATGTCTGTAAACTGAATCAGTGCAGCGTGTCTGACTAAACGTGGATCAAGAGTCATTTGCTTGTTGTTTTCATAACTCATAATGGACATGGAGGCACAAATGTTTATTTTCAAGGACACACAGGGATGTAAAGAAAGTGTATGAGAAAAAAAAGAGAGAAGTAAAGAATAAACAACTGGTCAATTTTGAAGTGAACATCTTGGGATAAAAATGTTAGCTAAAATAAAGAAAACAGGAGTGGGAGAAAGCGATAGCAGAGTAGAGGGCTGAGACTGGGAGCAGCATTTTTGTCTGGGGAGAGACTGCTATGGGAAAGCAAAGTGAAGAGTCTCTGAAGTATGGACATGAAATTGTAACAAGAGAGGGTACTAATTGGCTGTCTAGCTCTGAAGTCTGTCCAAGGTGCAATAATCCTCTATAAGAAGGGCACAAGATGCACCCTGAAGAGATGGCTGTGGAGGGAGGGTTGGGTGCTCCTTCTCAGTGCACAGTCACCTGGGGAGGTCTGGTGCTCTTGGCCAGTCTGAAGGAGTTTGTTGTCCAGCACTTTGTGTGTCCAGTTCAAACACCTATTTCCAAACCCTTAACCACATTTCAGAAGGTTGTGTGCACCTGATAGGTGGAGAAGGAGGAGTTCTGGCAATGGAGACTTTGAAGAGGACCAAAGGTGCAGTGGTAGACCTATTCATAAATTGGGGAAAGTTTTGGTTGGACAACACAAACTGCTCTGATTTAAAAATGGCAAAGCCTAGTTCTCATATCTGCCTGCAGAACAGCATGACATTTGAGTTTTGGATGACTTTATGCAGCTGAGCCATTCTGTACTTAAGGTCTGACAGTGCCATGCCATGCGACTGCTATTCCTCTCGACAGAAGGACGTGTGCATGGCAGAGGCGTGGCGTTAGAGCCTTGCTGCAGAGAGGGCTGTGTTCCTCCTGTTCTGGTTCCTGTCACGACTTTCATCGCCTCTCCTCAGCTATTAGCTGGACCAGGAAGCCTCACGTGCTGAAGACACGAGAGAGAAAGCCTGCTGTTGTACCCAAGGGGTACTACAGCAGCAAGTCTCTGTTGAGGCATTTTATTTTCTGAGTCTTTTACATATGCGCGTGAGCGTTGGAGCATGGCAGAAAGCAGGAAAAATAGTCTTAAAATCTTCTATCAACAAGCAATTACATTTTAAGTTCTTATGGCCAGTCTCATCGGTTAACAATCTGAACATGAGATCCCACTGTGATGTGATGGCTGAGAGCATGGATGAGAGCCAAGGAGGTGTAAACAGCAGGATGTCAGGCAGGAGTGGGGTGTGTGGGCATTGCCCTCCCCCATATAACACCAACAGGAGTGTTTGCAGAATACTGTGCCTCATGCTAGTGCCAGGCTTAAAAGGGAAAAAAAAAAAAGAAAAGAAAAAGAGAGAAGTTGAAAACTGGAGAGATTTTAGAAAAGACGATTTTAGGAATCAAAAGGAAATTTAGAAAGAAACAACTGTGACTACAAGTATGGAAAATATAGTCTGTCATAAGGGTCTTGTGGAGCAGTCTCTTTAGCCTGTCAAAAAAGAAGAAGATCCTAAGCTGAGCTTAGAGCAGCCTTTGAACCTCCCTAGGGAGGGTGGGAGTATCTGACACTAGTGAGTCATAGCCCCATGGAAGAAGCAAGAACTTGTGTATGCATTTGGACTACCAACCAAAGCTTAACATTTCAAGGGGGTTTTGCAGTTTAAGCAGTGAAGGTAATTAATCATTGGAGTAATTTATCAAGGGATGTATCGTTATTTCAAAAGTGATTTGGCTTAAAAAATATACTGGTAACTCAGTTAGGAATTAGCCTACTGTTTTGTAGGAATTTGACCCATATAATCACAGCAGCTCCTACAACCTTAAAATCTATTAAACCATTATTTTTTTTAAATCAATCCAAGTTATCTTTCCTCAAATATGTAGTTGCTAACACAATCACATAAGCCATTTTAGGGTAATTATTCATAATTATGGAGCAGAGGTCCATCTCAACGGAAAAAAGGTAGAGGCAGTGCTCTCTTTCCATTATTTAAGTAAGTCAAAACTCAAGTAGAGGACAATACATAAGAAATTGCAGTTGTGTTCAGTGAGGTCAGTCTAAAAGGAGGCATGATATAGCAGCAACTTTAGGGAAATGAAAATTAAATTCAGAGGAGACTCTAGGTTAGTAAAGCTTGCTTCAAAGGAAGGACAGTAAGAGCACTTATTGCCTTAGCCAAAACACACATTGCATGTTCTGACAAAAAAAAAATGAAAGCAAACAATAGAAAACAAATCAAGTCAAAACAAAACAAAATCAATTTATTCATGCTTCATGCAAAATAGACTATGGAAAAAGATGAGAGATAGCATGCGACAGTCATGGCAAAAATAACACTTTATAGTTATAAATTCACAAACAAAGTAATTTATGTCATAGAAAATACAGTTCAAAAAATTTGAGCTATTTCTAAAGTGTATATAAGTAATGAAAAAAATGTCAGGTTATGATTTCTACATTTGCAGTTAGAGAGTAGGCAATGGAATAATGTGAATATGTGAATAACAAGATACTTACAGACACTTGTGGAAGCAGGGGAAAAATATGAGAGGTGTTTTTAGATGTGAGTTTGAATTTGACTCACTTTTTAACAACATACACAAAGCCTACCATTTTCATGGCGTGCTTAACATTTCATGTTGATGCTGAGTTTTACATTGAGATTAATATTAACAATAATACACATATGAACTTGAGGACTGAAACAAACTATATGAAGGTCAAATCTACTCAACACTCACTTGTCTGACGGTTACTCAGTCTGTCTTCCTGTACTCAGACCTTTGTTTACTATTCCCCAACAAGTATACAAATCTTTCAGGAAAAACTAAGTCAAAACTGCCCCTCCTCCCCCACCTCAACCAGCTGTAAGATAAGAGTCTCAGGTGATTCAACCCATTGCTTCTGCAAAGAAATACCCAGCCCTTGCATTACTTTGCAATGCATTCGCAAAGCAATTCTAATTTACCTAGTAGATCACGTAGCTTATTGATGCTGTGAGTTGCACTCACAGTTAGTCATTTTGGTATCAGTGAGATTCCTTGAATGTATAATATCTACTCAGTGGGACTGAGGCTTCCAAAATGGGGCTTGAAGAATATAAATGGCCTGTGCCCTAAAGCAATAGCTGCAGTGCCCTGGGGTGGATTTGCAAAGTGTGACAGAGACTCCAAATGGGAGACACAAAAAAAATTAATTATGCAGACAAGTGAAATTGCTGAGAATTCCTTCCTTTAGGGGACAAATTCTTTCTGGTGCCAAGGCTCATGATTATTTATTTCAGCTCATAATTTTCCATTACAAAAGTATGGAGACACAAATCTGTGTCAAAGAGAGATGGCTTTTGAATTAAAATTGGAAGCATCCTCAGGAGGCAGAAGGATATGTGCTTAAAATGTGACTTGAGGGACAAAGATAGATGAGACTGCTTGGGGGACCAAGTCTAATCCCTTGGAAGGGGGGCAATGTTGAACAGACTCTGGATATATTTAAAAAGAAGCGCAAGAATGAACTGTACCATGTCCTGTTTCCCCAGTCACTCACACTTGGAAAACTGCATGTAAACTTTTCTATTTTCAAAGCTTCCCTTCCCATAGAAAGCAGACACAGGGACAGGAGAAATTGTGTCTACTCAGGTTTTGATTGCTACTTGCAGCATGGTGCATGCCCAGAGTGCACACCTTGAGCAGGGCATTGAAATGTGCTTCCCCATCCCACGAGGAAGATGCAGCAGCCAACTTCTTGCTGCAAGTGCATGAGTCCAGAACGGTCTGCAAAATGCTACATGTCCTAAGCATTCCCATTGCCATATCAAAGCCACATATACACAAAATGAAGAGGCACCTCACATGAACATTACAGTACACATATATACAAACTTAATTTGCTCATTCAGTATTTAAACTGAGAATCCAAAGGATGCTATCAAAAACGTTTTAATATTTCAAGAACCAGGGAGGGGAGAGCATGTAGGAGAAGTAAGGTTATTTATGGATTCAGTGGTAGCATGAGTGCTATATAATTCTCTGAACAGGAATATAAAATTGCACTAATTCTTTGATTTCAGTTCCATTTGGTCTGAAACAGAAAAGACTTTCTTGTAGTTTGTTCATGCTGTGAACTGATGTAGAAGCATATAGTTTTGGTTTATCTGGATACATTATCAGGTTTATTCATGTCACTGAGACCACTGTGATAGAATTGGCAATATCTCTGTCTTCTGAGTTCAGAAAGATCAGTCTGGCTTAGCAAGAGTTGCTTTCCCTGTCTTCCATGAAAGAGGTAAAACCTTTCTGTCTCGTTCATAGACGTACGAAATCAAAATGATTCTTGTCCTTCACCTTTTGCTGGGTAAATCTGTGTAAAAACAGAAGAAAACTAGATGACATTGGATTTCAAGGGTGCTTTAAAGCCTGAAGCAGGAACTGAAAGGGAAGTACTGGAGAGCTGTCACACACTCATCATATCTCAGCTTTGTGCTCAACATCCAGAAATCAGGATCAGCTTTAGATACCTATCCTTACTTAACATGGTTTGGCTATATATATTCCCATGAGGGACAGAGGTAGGGCTGATTTGTCACAGCTTTGATCTTCTCCAGGTGAGCTGAAGCAGGCAGCTTGACCCTGTGCCCGGGCACTTAGCTGATGTGGGCTTAGTGGTAACACATGTCTACAGCACCCAGGTCTGTGTGAACAAAACTCATATAGTCAAACTTTGAAGATTTCACCAACTTAAAAAGAGGAAATATAAAAAAGAATTTTCTGAATAAAAATTAAAGAAATATTGTTCTTTAGAAAGAATCGTTCCAGGATTGTCAAGTCTCTGTCAGACTCTCTTGCTGTGGCTTTAGAGAGCTGGACAGAAGGGAAGTGAGCTCTTCCACAGACAGTTTACTGGTGTAAACTATTACTTATTATTATTCACAATGTTGCTGCATTGGTACTTAAGCATGTGCTGCAAAAGGTTGCCTCCGTCGCTAGGGAAATGGTGATGTCAAGAGACAGAATAATCACAGAGCCTGAGAGGAGACACAGGCAGGAAGGATGATATGAGTGTCACAAGGCTATGCAGCAGGTCAGTGGCGGAGGGGCACAGATCTCTGGTCTCTGACCTGGATTGCGCTTTCTCCCCAACTCTCAGCCTTGCCACCGACGAGAGGCTTTCCACCCTTAGTGTTAGATCTTTAAATAAACAACATGATAGCATCCCGTATGTGGTCCCTGAATTAGTGCGGAATGGAAACCAGTTTTACAATCTCTTACATTGTCTCCCTGCTGTTGCTGTCACTTTTCAGCAAGATACCCCAGACAGCAGTGTGGCTCAGCAATGACAATTTCAATTAAAAACATTTGTTTTCACATCCTCTTAACAGTTTCCACATGGTGAGAAGTGCCTGCTCTCCCCATGTGAATTTGGGGCATAGGACAGTGAACAAAGTGTGTATGTCTCCCTCTATGTGGGAAACAATTCTATCCTGGCTTCATTTGACATTGTGCTGTAGCAAAGCCGGGGTGTTGCACTGTTGAATATCTCACAGTGCTTATGGGGGCTTATTTTCTCTAATCAAATATTCTCTGATTAGCCTTTTTCCAACCTAGAAACAAAAGCAACTAACACACAAATATAAAGGGAACTTTGTGTAAAAGAATAAGTTTGTTTGCTATGATATCCAGCTCCTAAATATGCTATTATTAGCTTGCAGATCATATTCCTGCAATATCTGTGTTAAGTACACATTATGTTGGTGTATACAGCTTTACATGAGTTGAGGCGTTTTATAGTTTAATGTCCTGACATTGCAAAGTAAACATATTTTTTTCCCAGCTATTTGAGAGAGTTTTTTCACATCAATACACTAGGGTCAAGAAAACATTTGTGATGAGCTGTAAATATGTACATTGATCAGCTTAGGGCTGAGGGCAAATATTTTTTAGGAAAATTATGGGTTTTGTCCACTAGCAACATAATCCTCTTCCTCCAAAAAGCCTGTTTCTCTGTCAGTACCCAAGTCCACCATGTTTCACAAAAGTCACAGCAATCAGCAAATAGTCAAGAGATCAGGACTTGCCCTGCATTTGAAAATGATATGTTTATGTTTGATGTGAGAGGCAGGCATGGATAAAACTAACCTGGCATTTTTGACCTTGGAGGAAACAATGCTCACTAACAGTGACTAAAGCCTATCCTGGGGTGAGACAGCAACCTGGTTTCTTTCCTTTGCAGTATTGCTTCATGCTTTTTTATGTACCTCAGCTCTCTAGACAGCTTTACACTTAATTTGAAACATCCTCTGATGCTTATTATTAGTTGTCTGTGAACAATCCTACTGAAACAACTATTTCTTGGGAGGTGAGTACCTACTTTTTTCCCCTAAAGTTATGTAGCAGGTACTTGCTTAAATTCCCGGAGAATGACAAAAGGGTAGATACATTCAGGTCTAGCTTGACTGGTGTCATAATGTTTCTCACCCTGTATACAGAGGTCCAGCAGCTGAAACACGCATCCGGAGTGGGAGAAACTGAAAAAACCCCATCAAAAACCCCAAGGCAAGCTCAGCTGAGGGCACGCTCCCCTCCAGCCATTGCTGGGGCAGGCAGAAGTTTGGTGAGGTGATGGCTTTCTGCTGACACTGCCCTTATTCCTTATATAACTCAATGTCTTCTGCATTACTGTCTGAAAAATGACCAGCCATGGCTCAGATCATCCCAGGATAGCACTGATGGGTGTTCATTCTCAGAAGGGGTACAGGCAGACATATCCGTGACCTGACAGAGAAGCTCAATACTCCTTTTGTTTTCTTGTACTCTCAATGGAAGCATTAAATAGTTACCAGAAATGGATTTCATATGCTTTATTTCCTTACACGAGCAACACATGAGAGAGATGCTTTCTAAGTGTTTTGGCAGCTGTGTTGGGTAGAAAGACCATCCCTTCTCACCGAGCACTAGGAGCCTCAGCTACCTCTGAGACATGCCTAAGTCAGGCACCAAACCCGAGCAGACTGTGGAAAATCATGTTCTTTTCCTCTACTGCATCAATAAGAAGCACAGGCGTTGTGATACCTGTCTGTGTGAGTGCAACAACTGTTGCTGTGGGACTGAAGTCAAGAATTTTCTGAGTAAAATGCAGAGAACATATTATTCCATAAGGATCCAAGTTTTCTGTATTCAGGTGAAAATAGCTTATATACAGATGGGGAGAGGTGCTGAACTGACTATAATTTAAACTAGACACTTAGGTTTAGATTTTACAGTCATATTATCAGACTGCCTTCCTGTTTCAGGAGGACACTGTGCTCTAACCAGAGAGAATAGAGTTGATGGCTTGGAAAGGGCAAAACCAAGTAACTGGAATGGGATGAGCAAGTAGGATATGGAAGAGATAGCAGAGGCTGGCTATACTCCAACGAATGCTGAAGAGTAGAATCCCTAGGGCTCAAAGGGGTAGATGTGAAAAAGAGAACAGATGAAGAGATTTCCTCAAAAGATGACTAGGCAATCAGAAAGTGAATTCAGCAGGACAAGAAGGCAAAATGGATATTTATGTTATATAAAATTTAAAAACATGATAATAAAATTTTTAGAACAGAAACCCTTCAAATTGTCTCATGAACTTCAGCAAGTGCAGTGGGGTTTTCTAATCTCTATGGGACTACCAACCTGACAACTGCTGTTGAATCCCAAGTAAGACCAGATTTCATGACATATGCAAAAGTAAAGGATATTTCCCCAATCAGGAAAGCTAAATTAAATAAATACCAAATTTATTTTTTGAGCTATTTTTGAAGTTCAGTAAATAGTTTGGGAGTTTTCATGCCCAAATGCAGTACCTGAACACATGTATCCTATAGGCATGTGGTATTACTTATTATGTGGATATTTCTTCATATTATTTATCTCTTTCTTCCACTGCAAAATGAATGAACTTAAAGCAATACATATATTACAGAACCTGCCATTTTATAGAACTCACCCTAAATGGGAGGCTCCCAGAAGCAAGAATAAGCAAAATCATCTTTTTGACCAGTTAAATAATATATTCTGCATTTATTAGCACTGGAATTTGGATATTGTGAAAGGGAGACTATACGTATGACTGAAGTTTTATTGTATGTAGACACTGTATGTCACAGTTATGCAAGACTTCAGGCTCATTTGACTTTTCATTTACCTCAGTGGCCCCTTGGGAACATTCACTGATCAATAATTGAATAGATTAAAACAAGAGGACTCTATAAAGCAAATACTAGAGAAACATGTTCCACTGTATTGATAATATAGCAATTTAATCTCGGCATGAGAACAAATATATCTACCAACTGTCTGAGTAAATAAATTTGTTTGTTAGATTTGTAGTTAATTTAACAGAGCTGGAGTCACGCTAAAATCACCTTATCTGTCCAAGGATAATGTGTGGACTAAACCAGTTGTCTCACTTAATAATTAGAAGAGAGAGAGCGAGATGGACAGTTCCAGAACTGTATTCATCTCAGGTAAGACAGATATTGAAAATGCCTGAGGTAAGTGAAAAGACCTGGCCATTGAAAGTGCCTGTCCCTTTTACTGTTAGGTGGTTATCCTAGTCTAGATAGGTCTAGGTGACTAATCAGTAGGGAATCAGAATTAAATAATGATCTTCATGAGTGGTGTCATTGCCGTTCCACGAAGTTCAAGAGACAGAGATACACATCCATGACTGGGAGACCTTAGCTCCTGCTTAAATGGACATCAGAGAGAAATGATGAGGAACTTACATGAAATGACAACTTCACATCCAACAGGCATCAGAACTACTTGTCGTCACTGGCTGCCTGAGGAACTGACATTGGAAGCCCTGGATGCTTATTGATCTGAACTGCTCATCAGTCTCTTCAGTGCAGACATCATTGCCAGTTACTGGGATGATTAATTTGGGTGGTATGAAAATGGCCCTTTTATATTCATAAAACAATAGTTTTCAGATGCCAAATTATTGCTTCAGCGAATGACATCTCTTCTGGTCATCATAGTAGTATTCTGTGTTTGTACAGAGGAATCTGGACTGAGGAAGGGCCTAGAAAGGAGATGTTACATTATACAAAGTTGAGATCTCTGTTTTTATGGTAAATGAGGAATGCCCAGAACTCAAGTTGGTAGCCCATAAAATTCTGATCAATTTGGATTCTCTCTTAGAGACTTTGAGTGTTGATTAGGTTTTGTGGTAGAGAAGATCATTCTCTGGAGGGTGGTGATGATAAGAAATGAGGCTTCCTACTTCCTTTTCATGTTATCCAAGAGTGTTCTACACTGTTAGCATTGCAGAGCCAAAGAAAACTTGTGAGTGGGCCCTCACAGCCCTTGGTGCATGTCCATCCTCGACAGAATGACTAATTAATCTAGCATCACCTGCTGTGCTTGGTAATGTTTGTCTTGCTGTAACTGCACAAGTTAGAAAGAGGCTGGCTTGTCCAGCAGGATCTGAACGGAATTTTAACAGTGAGCAAATTCAACATTACCTGTTTCTATACTGACAGAGAAATGTGGAAACCAGTGCTAGAGCTGCTCTCAGCAAATATACTAACAAAGGCAGGAAAGGGGAGCAACTGTGAATGTACTCTAGATCCGTAAGAAACTAGCCTTACCTTCATAGTGTGTCACAGAACTGAGGATTTCCCTTAGTTTCAAGAGGAATTCAGAGTGGAAAAGCCAGAAAATATGATGCTTGGTAATCTTTTATGAGGATTGCCTCCTTACCACTCTCTAGTACATACTGGTATTTGCTACTCATTTTCCTCTTGTAGTTTGATTTGTGGGGATTTTAAAATGTCAAAACACAGTTTACCCACTTTTTATATACTCATAAATCCAAATAAATAATAAAATAAAAACTGGGCCATTTATTCAGCCACTTTTTGGTGTATAACCTCATTTTATAAATATAGGCTTAGCTGCAGGGTAAGCAATTTTTCAGCATTATGCTTCCAATCTGTCAATCTGATAGGAGCTTAAAGGGACTCCCATTCTGTTTTTTCCATAGAAACAGAACACTTACTGAACAGTAAATATAGCTTAAGGTGCTTTACAGACAATATGCCTCTCTGATTCTCCACTGTCATTACCTCAGAAAACTGGCCAGTTGTCAGATGAACGGACCTTGATACCAGGCATTTTGAAGGTCGTTGAGTGGCTCAGTACAGAAGACTTGGCAGCAAAAACATTGACAGATTCTGGAGAAAATACATGGCAGGGATGAATCTCATTCCAACTTTGTGATCATGAAAATCATCCCACATTTATGTTTATGTGCAAATCAAAGATTATATATCCTTAATTCTGATTGAGGCCTCATCTCCTCTCTACAAGATCCTTTTTTCAGTGCTGAAGTAGATCAATAAATCTAAACTTCCTCACTTTGTGTTTAAGGCTAAGACAGATCTGCTCTGTTCTACTTTTTGGATTTCATCACATTCTCAAACCCAGTTCTTTCTTTCACCAGTGTTTGCTACATTGATGTTATAGTCTCTCTTTTCACTATAACAGTTTGCCATAAGAAGCTTCTAAGAGGAAAAACGTTCTGGCTCCAGTTCCCTGACCACTGTGGAAGTGCAATTAATGACAACAATACAGATTGCAAGGTCCTAAGTTGTCATTATTAGAAATGCAGACTATAGATCACCTGTAGTAGGTAGAGCTCTAAGACGCAGCAGACTCTGCTGAGTTGCTTTATGACCAAAAGAGAACCACATTTCTTAAATCACAGCAGCTGAAACAAACCTAAAAAGCTCCAAATATACAGGCTGCCTCCCTTCATTTGTTCCACTGTTTCAGTCTTCTTTTGTTTTGTTTTGTTCTGTTCAGGAAACAAAAAAACTTCAACTCCTTTTGAAGCTTAGAACTACATGCAGAAGACGTTTCAGAAGAAAAGACCAGGGCAATTATTTGCCCTGGTAGATCTAAGTAAGAAGCCTGGAGAAATAAATATCCTAGCAATATTCCTACGTAAAGAAATGGTAGAATTTGTTTATTTTCTGAGT
The DNA here is from genome assembly GCA_035041135.1 of Platyrinchus mystaceus. Classification (NCBI taxonomy): domain Eukaryota; kingdom Metazoa; phylum Chordata; class Aves; order Passeriformes; family Tyrannidae; genus Platyrinchus; species Platyrinchus mystaceus. The sequence goes on from JAWWLV010000001.1 coordinate 78,700,859, forward strand.
CTAGTATAAGCAATTCACTTGATATTTCTGGGTGGCCATGAAGTTTATATTGGAAAGTTTATTCCATAACCTCAAAACAAAGCCAAACCACAAATATTTAAACAGCTAAGAAGATTTTAAAATAAGAGCCACTGAAAAATTCCTTTTTTGAAAAAGTCTCTCCGTGAAAGAGATAGATGAAAGATTTTCGAAAATTTCTTTAGAAAGAGTTTAGACAAAGGCAATGGGAAATTGTCTACCATCTAATGTACTCAGGGTAACATTTGTACTGTAAAAATTGTTAATTGTAATTGTGTGAGTTTACAATTTTATCTGAATATATTTTTTCCAAAACAGTAAGGAATGCTGGGCATGCACATATGAAATTAGCTGATGTTTTTGGTATAATTTTCCAGCAAAGTGACCTTTTCTGAAGATTGAGATTTCTCCTTCCATACTTGCCAGTGAAGCCTACCAGGGAACATAATCATACTGTCCTTACAAGTGTTGAGTAGTACTTGGTAGCACCCTGTATGTCTAAGTTGGAAACAGCAGAAATCAGCTTAGAACCAGAAACGCATTTGAGCATCTAAGAGCATATTTGCACAGTTCACCACACTGTGGTGTGGAGACAAATCCTTCAGCTGACTTCAACTGAGCTGGCTTCATCCAGAGGCACAGTGATAGCTGGGCCTGGCTCAGCATCCTTTGTGGGACCTAAGTGATATTGGTGCTGGGTTGCCATATGGGTGTAATATTTCATCCAGAGCTTAACTGAAGATTTCTGTTCTTCATCCCACAACAGAGGCAGACCCTTCCCCTCCACAGGAAAGCACCTCTGATCACAACAGCCATGCTACAAAATGTCTGCTGTGTCCTCAGCAACCTCCAGATGCAGGACCAAGCTCATTCATCATCATCATCATCATCATCATCATCATCATCATCTGCACAAAAGTCTCTCTATTTTCTGGCTTGGCTTTCAGAAAATTAGGATATTTTCAAACTTTGCTGATTTCAGGGGAAACAATAGTTGAGAACACACTTTAGGAAATAGGGTTCATTTATCTGGGATTAAGTGTGATCTAAATATGGGTTTGTGTCTAGCATTCTTTTCAGGGAAACTATAAAGAAAACAAGAAGAAATAAAATTCAATTCAGGGACTGCTGGATTTGTAAACAGGAAAGCTACTTCATAAGGAATGAGTGAGACTTTCATAAATACCAGTTTATGACGTTTTTATACTTAGGCAAATAAGTTTAAATGATATAATTTTAAATATCACTGGGGCTGTTAGTAAAAAAACATGAAACAAACTGTGCTGTGGAACTTATCCACCACGAGCCATGTCTTTATTTCTTTTCTGACTATAAGGAAGATTTAAATAATTTGGTTTCATTTGAAGCCTGCTGTTTACAAGTTCTAGATAGACAAAACAAAATAGAAAAATAAAAAAAACTTGGAAAATACGTAAATGTATAGAAAAAAGTACAGAAACACAAGACAGTTAGACAAAATGAACCCTGTGTAAAGGGTCTTTGTGGAAATAGAGTTCTTAAATATACTTAAATTTAAGAATGAAACTGAGAAGACATAAGTGAACTACTAAAAAATAACTATTTTTGAATTATTTATTCATCAAACAAGAACCTTACATTTAAGCAATTCACTGACCTCTCTTTTTATGACTTTCTTCTTGCATTAAGAAAAATCCAACAAATTTTAACTATGGCTTTGGATTATGTGTTGGCTTTTGATTTGGAGTGTTTTTTTTGACCCTGAGTCACTAATTGCACAGCAAAGACAAACTGACAGTAATCTTCAGCTGGATCTAACAGCATTGTTTCACAGTGGTATTTTCATGACAACCAAAAAGCCTCCCTATATTTTGGAAGAAAACAATTGGAACTATCCAACAACATCAGAGCATTCAAATTACTGATCAAGATATGTTTTTCCCCTGATCCATTGAAAGGCACTAACATAATCTCTGTGACGTGTCCTTCAGTAGATGACGTACATGATCACTCACTTAGGGATACAGTGACATTAAATATTTGCATGGCATCTTGAGCTTGTCTTGATACAGAAGTACCGTGGTTCTTCATGTGCAATATATTTTAGCAAGATACCAGGGAAAACATAATTTCACGATAGCCTGTAGCACCAGCTACCTCTCCCTTCCATGAATCTAAAGAGCAATCTCTTCAGCAAATTCTGCAGAAGTAAGATAAAATCAAAATAGGTGGTGGTCAAACTCCTATGGCCCCCATACAAGAACAGTTTTTTGCAATGAATCAAAGACACAGAAGCCATACTGACTAAGAGAGAAGAATTTCATATAAATATATAAATGCTAGGTACTCAAAGAGGGAAAACCTTGTGTTTAACAACATGATGTAAAGAAAAACATCTGGAGACTTCTGATTCCTGAACAGTACACATATTATAGCTAACTGTAAATAACCGTGAACAAAGAATATCTCAGTAGCCAATATTTTTCTCTGCTGGTATCAAATGAAATTCATTTGGTATCAGCTGGAGTTTTTATAGTGCTAATGGAAGTTATTTTCAGTTATCATGTCAGCCCATAACGATACAAAGGCAGCAATTTTGTTAGTAATCTGCAGATCAGTTTTTATGTAGGGGGTATACTTTAGACTGTTTCTGCAATGGAAGCTTTTATCTTAATAAATGTGGTGAAACATAAATAAAAAGGAAATTATAAAAAAGGAACATTCAGCTGGGGCTAGGGTTGGATTTGGAAACATTTCATAGTGTGAATGTCTGAACTCTCAAACATGCTGTCCGGTAAGCACTGTGCTCAATGGAGAACCAATGTACCTGATAACTAAATAAAACTGATATTTTCCTTACAATAACTCCTCTGATATTCCTTTAACATATGACATGAGACAAAAACTAGGCAAATTCTGCACAGCATACATACGATTACAATTCCTTTTAATAAACTCATGAATTTTAGCACATAGCAGACTGCCAAATGATTAAGTGAACTAATAAATAAGGAAGAGTTTAACTCTGTTTTTATAGCTCTCCGAATCCTACCAGCAATGCCAGTCTTTAATTGAGGTATGTTGATTAGTATTTCAACACACTTTGTTAAGAGGTAATTTGTTCTCCAAAATTGCATATTTAAAAGAGCTTTCATATTTCAAAGCTCTGTTACTCAATTTCTCTAATGACAAGTATCACATTATCTGGTTAAAATTCATCTAGCATAATGCATACATAGTGCTTAGAAGCTACAAAAAATGTTCTCTTACTGCATGCATAGACAATTTGGCTGTGCAAGAGAATAGGGCCAGGCTCTCAACAGGCAATGCAGCTGAATTTTCTTATATTGCTTAAAATTGTCAGTGACTGTTAATGATAATGCCCCTTAAAGATGAATTAAGCTTTTTTTAAAGCTCACAAGTCATTATAGCCATGTAAGATACAGATTGCTGTCTTACATAGTGTTCTCTGGCATCCAGGTGCTCCAGATGTCAGACTAGAAGGACTATCAGGGTACATAACAGTTCCATCTATGCTTGACCACTAAATCCCCTTCCCAATGAAAATAGAGTTAAGTGTGGAAATACATGATACAGACCCAAATTTAATCTTTTTTCATGGTTGGGTCTCACCTAGAGTTCCATCAGACTTGGAAGTGGTCCCATATCCCACCTTTTGGCTGGAATCCTGTGATCCTTATAGCAGCAGCTACCTGCTTGCTGCTTATACATTTGTGTAGGAACTGTATTTTAATTCCCCATATAATCATGTGCAATATTTCTTCATTACAATGCCTGATATTAATGCCAATAATGCAGCACCGTCTGTCAGACTGTGTGAATTGAACTTCCATAATTAAGGTAAGCCACGATCAGCTAATAGCTGAATTCAGAACATATTGCTACAGGTTTTTAACAATGCTTAACCTCAACATTTACCACTTTTTTACCACTCAGGTAAAATTTGAGTTATATGAAAGGCACATCCTCTAACTTTGTAAAGAATTAAAAGAAATGGTGAAAGTAATACAACACTTCAAAGGTTTCCTTTCTTCAGTGAATAAAACTTACTACTGTTTCAAGCTGAAATGCAGCAAAACAAACAAACAAAAGGATAATCCTAATCTGTCACAGGTTTTCAATTCTTTGGGCTTTGAACCGCCAGTAATGAATCTGTTTCTACGTTTTCTTGTCTTGATACAAAGAGTTACAGGGGCATAGTTTAAAACTGACACTAAGTTAATAATTTCCTATTTAGGTAACAAAGCTTTGTGATGAAACTGTTTGGTTATACTTCTTTAATGGGAATTTTCTTTACCTGTGAAACTGATTAAACATCAGCCTACATTCTCTTTGCTGTTTTAATAAAACAACTGAGTTACGAAACCTACCTGAACTGACAGACAAAGGCAAACTTATGGCTGCTGAATGCAACCAAGATGACAAGACCATTTGTCACATCACTACTGAGATTTGGATCTTTATTGCCTTTCCCTTTGAGCAATCAGTTCCACTTTAGTAAAGAGAGTTCCAGGGCTGTTGAAAAACCATCGTCACCATGACATCTGTACTCGCTTCGCATTCTTGACTGTAAGGCAGTACAGAATCAGGATTCTTCTGCTCTCATTTTCACACTAAAGACCAAGGTGGTAAAGATCAATGTCTGCGCTGATATTAAAGCACAGCTATTGAAGCGACTTAAACACCAAATTTCTTGACTAGGTAATGGTCTGATCTATTCTATTCTATTCTATTCTATTCTATTCTATTCTATTCTATTCTATTCTATTCTATTCTATTCTATTCTAT
>JAWWLV010000001.1:78721213-78755004 GCA_035041135.1 Platyrinchus mystaceus
GACCTTCTCTTAGATGGATGGCCTTAGGGGCTGACGAGCTCCATCTACCCGGGGGACCGGGATTTGAACCTGTGGCCCTGGCGCTGAGAGACCAGCATCTTAACCACTAGGCCACCAGGGGTCCCCTGGTCAATAGTGCTCTCCAGTGAAATATCAGCTTCTGTTGTGTCACCACCATTTAGAAGCTGACTTTCAGATAACTGCTCTCTGATGCTCAGTTGCAGGCAGGGAGCTGGATTCAGTTGCCTACAGAAGGGCAGTTTTGGAGATGTTGCAGGTTGCAAGCCAATTATATCCTCGGTTGCATCAAAAGGGGTGTGATCAGCAGGTCATGGGAGGTGATTCTGCCCCTCTACTCTGCTCTGGTGAGAACCCACCTGGAGTATTGCATCCCACTCTGGGGTCCCAGTAGAAAAAAGACATGGACCTGTTGGAGAAGGTCCAGAGGAGGGCCATGAAGATGATCAGAGGACTGGAGCAACTCTCCTATGGAGATTGAGAGAGTTGGGATGATATAACCTGGAGAGGTAGGATTCCTTTAGGATGCTAATGTTAATAAGGAATGCATTACCATCTTCATGGTCCTGGCAACACTGATTGTCCATCAAGGTAATAAAAGACAACTGTTGTAAGAACACTCTTAGGAATGTCAGTCCCATACTCTATCTATACAAGCTCTCTTTCTTTTTAATAAACACACTTTTTATTTGCTTGTTAAAACACCAACAGAGAGATGTTGTTTTGCATTTCAGTAAGTGTATGTAATTCCATTAACAATAAAAGAGATTGGAATGTGCAGCAAGAGAGGCTATATCCTAAGGCATTCATCTCTCATCTCTACTGGAGAATTGCACCGTGTTTATCTAGGAATACATTTCATCCTGGTCTCTTTCTGTAAATTCTGTATAAACCGATAACTAACAAGTGCCTTTTATTTTTTTTTCCCCAGAGATATTGTAATGATAATTTTCTGTGTTTCCCAGTTGTGGAATATCAGCAGGTCATAGATTAACATAGATTACCTCTCTAATCCCAAAACCATTTATTAGATATGAGAAAAAACCACTAAAACACGTGGTTATGACAAAAATGATGTTTTGTCTCTGATAGATGCAAGATCTGATGGGAAATCACCTCGATCCAGCTTTACTTGGATGTGCTTAAAAGTGCTTTATGATGCAAACTGTAAGAACTTATTAAACTATGAAGAGAAGAAATCTCTGTTAAAAAAGGAAAAAATGTATTTTATCTCTGTGTGTTTCCACCAAGCACTGAAGTTTGCAAGCCAGCCTAAAGGTAGGCTTATAACCAAATGTAGGCACAGATGTCTGAATCTGCTTTTCAAAGGCAAGTTCTATATACACAGGTTTGAAGTCTGTGGCTTTTAAGCAAATATACTCTTTTCTCTTACGAAGCTGGAGAGAGCTACAAAAATGAGATTTTTAAAATTAACCGCAATCCGTGTTTTCACATTGCTGGGCAACTCTTTATTCCACTGAGAGAGAGATTAGAGAAAAAGAAAAGCTGAAATTGGGCTGCACGTAAGTAGTACTGGCAAGTTATCACTGGTATGGGATGAGGAGAGCAGAGGGAATGACACTGAGGCTGAAACACTGAAGAATGTCCTCAGAACAAAATTAGCAGCAGTGTGTTTGATGGAAATGAATTTTCTTCCTTTATTCAATTTTTTTTTGTCAGAAATTGGAAAATGCAGTGACCCATTTATTTCTCTATTGTATTGGCATGACTTGAAGTGACTGCTATTTCTAGCAGATTGAAGACTACAGTTGCTAACTAAGTTGCTGTAAAAATTGCACATGCTTTTTCACTTCCATATGAAAGTGTCACACTCAATGAAAATAGTCAATCTGTGCTAAGAATTGCAGTTCAGAAGTTTGTCCCACAGGTTTTCCATTACACTAAAGCAGTGAGACCCAGGGAATAAAAAAAGAATGAAAACTTAGAAGATAACTATTTCCAAGTCTGACCTTTGTGACTCAAACACTGGAAGACCTTTCAAGTCACCTCTGCTCCTTACGCACCTTCAAAAAGAAATAACTTTCCCTTCATTTCTCAGGGAAGCACCTTATGGTTCACAATGTTCTAACTGGCAAGAATGACCTAGATGCAGTCCAGACATTCAGTGATGGTGTGTATGAGCAACAAAATTGTTCATCCTAAAAGATCAAAGGCTGAAGTAAAGCTTGTATCATTACTTGACTTACTTTTTTCTTTTTTAATTATATACTCAGGAACCTTACAGGCTATGAGACGTCCTAAAGCACCAATTCATCTGTGAAATAAAATGCAATAGTTTGTTGACCTGTCATTTTATCAAACCACCCGTGCATTGCTAAAAGGCTGCTGGGGTGGTAGAACTTGAATTAATTTCTACATTCATTGGCTACAAAATCTGAACCTCTCTGTACTTCTGCTATAAAAGAATTCACATATGAGTGATTAATGCTTGGTATAAGTGTTATTCATTATGGCTTATGGTAGATGCTTCATTTGAAAGGAGTTGGCAAATTTGTGCCTGGAAGAAATGGCATTTTTTGAATTTTGCAGGTGATTAAAAAGTATAGGCCAAATTCTGTCCCTAGATTTCACTTAATTCCTTTGAGACAGAGTCTGGCCTAAGTTTACAATAGACTTGTGCAAGCCTGCAAAGAAAGCTTATTTGCACAGTGTTGAAAGGATGATGTTTTATAGGGTACATAAAGCAGTTCAGCTTGTCTTTAACTGCAAGCAAACTCATGTAGGTTCAAGATAATTACTTTTTGGCACTGAGAGACCTGAAGTCTTAGTAGCTTGTTCTGAGCTGTCACTTATAAATTAACTGTAAAAAGACCCTAAACTTGTGTGAGTTCTGTGGCTTATTACTTCAGCCAAAGGCAGCATATAAGCTCTATACATCATTTTATAAAATAAATTGATTTTGTCACTTGAACTGTTGGAAAGACCATTACTTGTCTTGAGTCAAGTTCATGTTACCCACTTGCAGTTTTAAAAGTTTTGGTACTGAGTTGCTTAAGCCTAGACAACTAATAAAAAAACTCCTAAGGTATACATCTCACAAGAGTTAGAAATAGCTTACCTGAGACAACATAACTCCTGGTTAGAGAAGCGGGTCTCCCATGGACATGAGAATGCTTAGGATTGGACCTTTTGTGAAAACTATTTGAGTTCTTAGGGACTCTCACCTCTTTTCCCATATATTTCTGAGCTGTGTTTTCTGTGTTAGGAAGGGCCTGACTATAAAACCACAAGAGACTTACATCTTATTTTACTTGAATCTTCACAGGAAACAGTTTATGTTGTACCCTAAAACAGCATAAATTAAAAGAATTTAATTTTGTGGTCTGTTTTTTGTTTGTTTGTTTGTTTGTTTGTTTGTTTTTTCATTGATTTTAGTCCAAATGTTAATCTCTCAATATATACGTAGACTAAAAAGGAAAGTTTCAAAACTGAAAGACTGGCATTGATTTCAAAAGTCTGATCACAGTTAAATTTGAAAATATTGGTCTGAGATATCATGTACTTTGGAAGATTTTTCATTTAGTAACTCCTTGAAACCTAATCATGTTTTATTGCAGTGATATTGACCTGTGTACAGAAAAGGCCTTTCTTCAGGAAATTTTCATTGCATATATTTCCCCTCTTCTTTGGTTTGGTTTGGTTTTAATATGTTTCTTTAGGGATTTTCTGGACTGGTCAGTAACTAGAAAATATTCCTGTGTCTTCTCATACATAGAACTCCATGATAGTCCCACTGCTCACTATTACTTGGAATGCAGCCAAGTGAATTATTAGTGGCAATTGTTCAGCTGATGACTAATGTCTCAGCCTTCAGAAACAGTTCGAGAGAGCCAGCAATCATTAAAATTATGAAAGGCATTTCACAAAGCTATGTATGCAGCCTTACAGGAATGCGTATGCTCCTCTCTCTCCGCCTTTAGATTCCATGTCTGCTGTTCTTTTATCTGCAAGGAGAAAAACGAAAGGAGTTTCATTATTTTATTCTCTATTTTTGAGGGGTTTACTACTCGATCGGGTACCAGCATCTATGCAACTACTAGTCAATTTTGTCTATAAAGATAAACATATTTTTTTCAGAAAACTCAAATCAAACATAAATGGAGTTTTTTTCCCCTTACTTTCCTTTCTCCCCCATTTGGGTTCTAGTCAGGACTGGCAGCAGATACTGCAACACGGATTTGTCAAAATTTCATCAGTTTTATGTGCACACAACATTTGTGCCTCTAATCTAATCAAAGTGCTTTGTATTCTAAGTTTGTTCACTTCCTCAGTATTCTTTTTCTCAGTATAAGATTATCTTATTTATCAGTCAATGAATATGTTGTTTATGATATTGTAATTTAGTCTATGAATGGTAGAACACTGTAGCAAATCACAGGAATTTCTCACCCCCTCCATATAAATTAATGTTTCATGTTTTTCCTTTAGATTTCACTTACCCTAGTGGACATAAGTTATAAACAATTCAAGTTGGTGGAGTTGAGAACTGGGCATAAGTGAGGTGAGAATCCATCTAAAAGACTTGAGCAAGGTGCTTCAGAAATTTTTTATGTGCATAAATTACTGAATGCTCTTGCTGAGTAAAGCACTGCAGATTCACATCATGGAAGAGGGAAAAAAAAAGCTAAATCTTTATAGCAGGTAAACAAATGTTCCTTGGAGCATTCATTTTGTCCATCCCTGTGGAAAGGCGGACTTTCTTGGTGAAAAGTGCTGAGAGCACTGGTTGTCTCTCATGGTGTCTTCATTTCGATTAAGTCTGGATGCAATTTCTTCAACTAATCTTCACCTCTGTAGGTTTAATGCATAAATTTAAACTCCTTTTGCAGTCAGTAGAGGAAAAGAGGCTCTAGAGAAAGCAACTCATCACTCCTCTGGACAGTGGTTTGAGAGTGCAGTGTCATGATCAGCCCAAGTCTATACGAGATGTGATGCTGTAGAAATGACTGCTCTTAAGATCCCTCCAGTCCCTAGACTAGCATCTATGCTGCCTTGCCTGTGATGGGTCTAGCAATCCAACAGCAGTTCACTGAGGTCTATTTCTGTTCTTTTTCTTTGTTCCTACAAAAGAAAAGTGTCTGGTGTTCATCAAGCTGATTTGACTCAATTTGTGATCAGTGTTACCAATACTAGAGACTTGGCTGGGGTGAAAATTGGTTAGATAGGTTTACAAAATCACAGCAGCCATGGACTAGTAAAAGACAATTGCGAAACTTCAACCGTCCATAGCCAAGATGAACATCAGTTTGGATTTTGCTATCTCTTTTCTGTAATTATAAGAAATGGAGATAGTTAATTCTTAGAGGATTTAAGCGGAGTGAAATTAATTTTGATTTGGAAAGTGAGAATACCTTGCTATGGACATACTGCGTTACTTGGCTTACTTTTTGTACAGAAAAGCATCCGAACTACAGTCTACCAGAAATAGTTAATAGTGATAGAGTTTTTTTTGGAAGCTATGATTAGCTGTATTTTCTGGGAATTTATCCAATATTTGTTTTCAAACATTCATAGGATTTTCTGGAAGAAAATAGCAATAAATATTTATCCTTTTACATGAGCTTTGTCTCTCTCTTCTACTCTACATTTTTTCATTCACTTCTTAATCTTTATTTTCATAATCTCTAGCAAATACTTTGTAAGATTTTGAATAAGTGTTGTCTTCAAATAAGACTATCTGGGTAACCTGGGAGCCCAGAAACGAATCATCCTTTTGTTATAATGCTTAACTTAGAGATCAAGGTAGTTCTTAAAATTTAGGAAAGTAGTGGGACAGTGCATCTCAGGTTGCCACCTAATCAAAGGGAAACTTGTTTAGGTGGATAGTATTCTGCTCTCTAATAATTTGAAGGCATCTTCCACTCTCCACTACTTGCATGGGGGAGGTAAACATTAGCTTTAAGATACTAGGAAGGAATTCATCATACCAAATGAACAGCTAAACTAGTCCTCCTAAAATCCTTTATTATCCGTGAGCAGGAATACATTAAGGGTACTATTCTCAGTTTCATTTAGACATTTAAAATGGGTCACATGAGCAGCATCCTGAATTTCTTTCTTTTTTTTTTTTTCATGAAAAAGGGGAGTCTTGGGCTATTAGCTCAGGTGCTGACATCTATATTGTAAAGCTACAGCTTCCAAGGCTAAGCTTACTCTCACCTTAGTTATTTACTGCAGATTTATATCCATGACAGATGGTCAGTTTAAGGGACTAGTTGCCCCTGCTCACCTGGGACTTTTGCCAAATCACATCTATGTGGCTTCTCTGAAGCCTGCAAATAGAGGAACTTCAGCAGTAGCCTTCATCTTGTTTGTACAGTTAGGGGATTTGTCTTTACTAAGCAGGTTGATTTCACAGAAATTATAACCAATTACAAGATGGATATGTATGTAAGGTTACTTAGATATAAACACCTACATTCTGAAATTAGGTGGGTTGAATTCCACCCAAAATAGTCATGCAAGACTGCTTCCCTGAAAAACCAGGATGAGATGGGTAGAATTTTTAATTACTGCTCTTCCTACATTTGTTCTAATGAGCATTTAAAAATAATACTGGAGTTAACTCTACAGCAACACAAAGTGCATGTACTGTGTGAAGGGAACACGCATTTGAACATTTCAATTAGATTTCACTGAGGGGTACCAAGGGTGCAATGTGAATTGAAGCCATAATATTGCTATTGGGCTTTCCTCTTAACTTCATCTTTACAGGGTTAAGTCAATAGTGGAAAGGATGTTATCAATTAGATTGTACAATAAGTGACTCTTTGACTCAGTTACCTGCAGCCTTATTCTAGTTGTAAGAGATGAGTTAGCAATGCCTTTACAGTACATACTCGTCTCCAAAACAGACTATTCAGTTTCTCCAAAATAACATTGAAACTGAAGTTAGAATACCTCTGTGACGCTTCCTCATGGCTCAGCAAACTCAGTATCAAAAAGAAGCTTAGCTCTCATTTTGCTAGTTTGAGTGATGGCTAAGCAAGAATGTTGTCACCTCTTTGCATGGAAACAGAACAAACTGCATTTGTCCCATTCCTGAAAAGGCATAATGTACCCATGACTAACAAAAACCTGTGGATTGTAAAACCTCTTTATAATTAAAAAGGCAGGTTCTCTTTTGTCTTTGCTAGCTATTAATAGCTATGCAATTAATACACATCCATTTCTCAATTCCTACCTAGGGATAGAACAGCAGTTTAAACAAAAGTAGCTCCACTATATTTCTGCATTGCTTCTCTTTGTCTTTATTCTGTTCTGGTGACAAGTTCTCTTGAAGGTTAAGGAAGCCTAATCGCATTAGCTGTAAGCTTTAACACTAAGGAGTGGTTGGATGCAGTGATTTTTCTGGTTATAAATCTGACTAAAGAAGTTCCTACCTCCCCTCAAACCCAGCAACACATGCCTCTGCAGACAAGCCAGTACCCCCTTCTGAATTTTGCTCAGATAGCTCAGATAAATGTATGTCTATGCTCTAAATTAGATCAAGAAAATCACCTAGATTCTGGCAAATTGTTCAAAAATGTGGTCTCTCTATTGTTCTAAATCTTCACTAGATCTATATTTATAGTCAAATATAAAATGAGTATATTCAGACAAACACCAAGCAATTAAATTGTGTACACATTCAATGAAATAAAAAACAGGTTAAAAGGCAAACCCAAAGAATCTTGGTATATTTTTGCCTTTTATTAGCTAGGTCAGCCCTGACTTCCATTCATTCAGTTTTAAAGACAGCATCAGTGATTTTTCCTAACATAAAAAGCTTTCATTTTTCCATTTACTCATTATAGGTATGGAAGATCTTGTGAGTTCCATCTCTTCAATGCCTCAGTATTTTCCTGTTTGATGCTGAGATTCAGATGATCTTTTGACAGCTGCTTGCAGAGAATTTGCTGGGATCAACAACCCAGCACAGACAAGGCACTTTTATTAGTTAATAGAAGAAGAACAAAAGTGTGTGGTCTTTTGGAAATAGACAGTTTCATTTGTGCTGCTGGATATGCAACACAGTGGTGAGGGTCTGATGTGATTTAAGCCCAGCCGGATGCTCAGCCCCACACAGCCACTCACTTGCCCCCGCAGTGGAATGGGGGAGAGAATCAGAAGAGTAAAAGTGAGACAACTCATAGATTGAGATAAAGACAGTTTATAAGGTAAAGCAAATGCTGTGCACACAAGCAAAGCAAAGCAAAGGATTCATTCACCACTTTCCATGGACAGGCAGGTGTTCAGCTATCCCCAGGAAAGCTGGGTTCCATCAACCCATAATGGTGACTCGGGAAGACAAACACCATCACTTTAAACTTTATATGCTGAGTATGATGTTATATGGTATGGGATAACCCTGTGGTCAATTGGGGTCAGCTGTCTGGGCTGTGTCCCCTCCTAAATCCTTGGGCACTCCCAGCCTCCTCACTGGCAGGGTGGGGTGAGAAGAGGAGTGGGGCCTTGACTCTGTGTAAGCCCTGCTCAGCAACAGCTAAAACATCCTTGAGTTATCAACATGGTTTCTAGCACAAATCTGAAACATAGCCCCAAGCCAGGTCGTGTGAAGAAAATTAACTCTACCCCAGTCAAAACCAGCACAGGATCATATACAACTTGCTGGCATTTGATTGCAAGGCTTTTCTCAATGCACAATCATCTTCTCTGATCTAAGGTTCCCACTTGTTTCATTCTCTGACTAGACAGCTGTAGTTCCCATAAAGTCTGCCATAAAGAACATACTTTGTACTTCACACTGCATAATTTTCAGCTTCAAGATTCCTCAACACCTTCAAAGCAACTTCACTAGAGGCAAACTTCTTCCTGATTTTCATCCAGCTTCTGTCTTAGCAAGGATGTTATGGTGGGTGGAACAGTCCTTTGAACTCAGACTGGAAATCAGGACACATGCAATAGCTTTGTTGCACAGGTGTTTGCTTTTTCTACCCATTGGATGGTCTCTATCTTTGCCATTCTTGAGAAAACATTTCAGTCAGCTTCTGCCACAAACAAAATGCCAGCACATAGTTCTTTTAGATGAGATGTTTGATTAGGAAAATATTGTGTAAGGGGAAGAACCCTTTTATTCTCTAGGGCAGTGGTGTCCTTTTTTTTTTTTTGTTTGTTTGTTGTTGTTGTTGTTGTTGTTTTTTCTGGTTTTTGTGGTTTTGTTTTTTTTTTTTTTTCCCTAGAGTGAATAGAAGTTCCTAAGTTAAATTAATTTTAATTATGCAACAAGAAAGATACAGACACAGTGGTTCAGATCTGCAGCTGTTGCAAACCACGATGGCTCAGAGGCTTCATAGCCACAAGACTTGGCTCAACCAAAGTCAGCCTTTATACAAGCACTTTGCATTCTAATCAGCATGGTCAGGGTGTTCCTCCCCACCTGTCTGTATTGCAAACTATCTACTTGGTGGTAAAAAGCTATTAAGCAGTTAAGAATAGTAGTTCTTATGCTAGATGGCTCTGTAACTTTTCTGTGGCTGTTAGATAGATTTGCCCAAGTGCTACATTTGGCAAATTTCATTAAAGCAATCTCAGGTTGAAGTGACTGAAAGCTTTACTCAAATGAAGACTTTACTCTTTGACTTACTATTCTGCCTTAAAAATGATGAATAGCCACCATGTTTAATTATCCCAGAAGGCTATGGCACAGACACCGCTGCCTCGATCTGTCTGTAGTACAGCTCTTCGACAAAGAATTAGGTAGAATCAATTTGGTATGTAACAGGACCCAGATCATTCATCTTTCTGACCTTCAAAAAATAGTCAAATGCAATGAAGATTTACAGTAAGATTTATGCACATTAGGTTAATACTTCCCTACAGTCTTCATTTCCAAGCTTTCATAGTTTTGTCAGTCAGTATAATTCAACATCATAACAAAAGTGAATCTAATTTTCTTTGCTTTCCACACATCTTTATTTTCAACAAATCAAGCTTGTAACAACAAGAATTAAGAGTCATAGACTAGCAGTGCACGAACACAGCTGAATCTCCCAGGCTAAATAGTCATCTTTCACAAAAGGTGCATTGATTTATCTTCATTAAGGCATAGAAACCAACCACAACACATCACCTTTGACCATTTTCTTGTCTAGCTTCCAATTTACCTCTGTGGGTCCTTTAATGAATTAAAAGAGAAGTGTCAACTCCTTTTGTTAAAGTTACTGAAGAATTAATTTCAACTGTTTTTTTAAGCAAGTGACAATTTTCAAATGCTTCCATTTCTACAACCCCCTTTTAAGAATACAGAGTAGCATTGCTAAGGGCTTATGCAAGTGTTGTTCTACAGAATCAGTTAGGTAAAAAGTAAAAATGAGTCAAATATTTCTTTTCTGCTCTAAAGGGGTGGAGTGAGAGAGACAGGAGAAGTAGGTGAGGCATTTTCAAGTTCATAACAATTTAAAAAGGGCCCAAGTTTTAAGTGGCTGTACATGAAATTATATGAGATGGGTGAAAAGGCTTGAGGCTGTAAGTGAAATTTGGCAGGAAAAGAACGTTTGCTGAAAAGAAGCATCTATGCTTGTTGTGTAGGGAATTGGCTTCATTTGACCGAGCCATAAGCCTTGTCAAATTATGAGCTGTAGCTGTAAAATATGCAGCTTCTAAAATGTATGCAGCACACATATGCATGGCAAAGTTACTACATAATGAAAAATCTAGTCAGGTAAATTGCTGCAATTCAGAGAAGGCTGCTTGAAAAAGGTATCTAGCAAGCCTAGTCAGGTGCTAAGTGGCTGCTTGTGCAAAAAAGAGTTCCTGCTGACTTAGTAAGACACATTATGCTGCACTTATACCTTCTGGAGATGTATTGTTTTCTGGCCATTGGCAGGGACAATCCAATGGATGAAACGGGATTTTGGTCCAGTTCTGGCAATTCCTATATTTCTAAGAACGTAAATTTTACCTGAAACTTAAAAGCTAGTATCTCAACCTGGGATCCCCTAAGCAAAGCTCAGTGCATTAGAAAATGGAAATCAAACTTGATGTGTCTGGTTTCATCAGAGTGAACATTGTGCCCTGCCACAAGGAAGCCACTGGGCCAAGATCACTGTTAATTTTCATATCAGTCAGTACAAAGGGACATTTTCCTTTGTAGGCCAAATTCCCAGCTGAAGGTTGAAGGATGGCCTTTTGTGCATCTGTATTCTGAGTCTATGGAAGAAGCTGTCCCTACAGCTACTCAGCAGTGTGCTGGCTAGCACTGTGCATCAGCTTCCTTGTCAATTTGGTAGTGATTTTAATGTCATTCCTCAAGCCTCATCAGAAACAACAGACTGGGCTATATTCATAAGGTACAATAAACTTTTTTTATTTTTAAAAAGAGTAACAGACAATGTCAAAAGAAACAAAGATCTGTAGGAGTTGGTTGCAGAAACAGGGGTCTTGTCATCAAAGGTATTTGAGAGGTCAGGTCCAGTTGAAATTATATCTTAATATCATGAATTCCAATTAATTTTATCTGGGGAAAAAGAAAGAAAAAGCTTTGTACCAATAATTTTTGTGATCACTCATCTTCTTGTGCTCTTGATTCTTACTTTAAATAATCCCTTTAATGCAGTCTACTTTGTTATCACGTATGCTTCCTCTTTAATATCCCTTGCTTGCCATCAGGGCACATTCAAGTTCTATCCAAAACATCTGCAGAAAGTGCATACTCCCTGAAAGCACTAATCTCAATATTTACTTAGTTATGCACTCATACTAAACATCCCCAGCTAATACAAAAGACAATTTGTTTGCTAATTCATGGAGTCTTTTGCTTAAGTTTCAGCTAGGAGCAATAAAGAATAAGATTAAACATGCCTTTGAAAAGCCAATCTGGTTTACCTGAGAACTTTGAGCTGAATTATAGATGGCAATCGATGTTTGGTTCAGTACTCGTGCAGCCTTCTCCTCTGGGGAGCCGTTGAGTTTCTCGCAGAGAGAAGCCCATTAAGGAGGGCTGCTGCAGGACGACCCACAGGCACGCTGCACCCATGGCATTACAAGAGGGCAATGCCTGAACCCAGGTGGCCTGCCACACAAAAAAATCCAACAAACAGTACAGGAGAGCTGGTCCTGGTTGAAAGGTAACTGTTCATGTGAGAACTAGCATCAAGGACTCCAACTGTATTTAGAAAGATGGTCATTTATAAAAAAAAAAATTTGAAGAATTAGTCATTTGAGGCCCTGTGTGTTTCAGATCTTAAAAGCAAGCAGGGCATCATGCCATATTTCCCTCTCCCTGGGACTTGTTTCATGAGGTTGACTCCGGAAGAGCTGTCAGCCAGCTGTGCCTCTTAGCAGTGATGCTGAAGCATTCACTCAGGAAAGGAGGTAGGAGGCATTTAAATCACTGTCTCAAGCTGCCAAGATGAAAGCAAAAGTTGCACATTTTTAAAAGTGTAATGTGGCAGAACATCTAATAGCTGTAGTGTGGCAGTGCAGCCAGTGTTGGGAGTGCAACACATGAGTGGCCTTTGCCTAGGACATGGCTGGTGGCTCCAGCAGGAGCTGCCTACCCTGGGGGAGAGTGAGAGGGAGAGCCCCAGAGCCTCCTTTCAGAGCGCTGGAGCAGGAAAATGAGGTTGGCACTGATCAGGGAAAAATAAGTCAAAGAAGGGGAAAAGAAAAATTCCAGATTGCTCTAAGGATCTGGAGAAGGAGCAGACAACTCTGGCTTTTGACTTTTCACAGTTCCATTAGCTCTTTCAAGGACCTGTGCCCAGAAGCTCTGAGTTATCAGAGGGCAAAAAAGAGACTCGGTATGGTGCCCACTCTTAACTGTACAAAATTCAACTGATTGAAATTGCTGCTGACACAGGGAAGAAAACAGGGTAATTAGGCAGCCATGTCACTGCTCTTTTTTAATTTGTGTTACTGAAGCAGCTAGGCTTAGGAGGCATTTCTGTGTCGCTGTGTGTTACACAAATACAGAACAGAGAGCTGGTCCCTGTCCTCACAACCTGCAATTTTAATATCCACAGACAAGAGATCTTAAAGAAACAGCAAAAATGTTGAGATGCAGGAAAGGTAGCAGGACAAGCATCTGCCCAGGACCTAACTTGTGCCGAGGGAAGGAGGAGGAAGAGGGGGCTGCAGAGGAGGAAAGCTTACATGGCCTTTGCCTGACAGAGCAGAGCTGCTGAAAGGATATGTAGACAGGGTGAGATGGCAAAGACATGGGTTTAAGGAGAAAACTTGTGGTGATGTTCTGGCTGCAGGTCAATGGCAGAAGGTGACATTTGTCATTGCTGTAGCAAAATCCTTTGCACTGGCTGAGGTATAGGATTTTAATGCTGGGAGGAAGCCAGCAAAACAGCCAGCATATGTACAGGTACATCCCAGGTATTCTGTATAATCTCTAGAGAACAGAAAGCCAGGTTACAGATAACAACAACATACTGTTGATGGGGTTGGGCAATCAAATATAGCCGTAAGTGTTCGCTTAAAAAAACCAAAACCAAAACCACAAAAACACAAAACCGACAATTCCTCCCACTGCTCTAGGATTCAGACCTTGTCAAAGATGTCAGTCTGACAGTCCTGGAGTCTGAGGTCTTCTTATTATCCACAGAACAGGTGCAGCAAGGGGAGCAGCAGGACAGCATTTTCAGCGCTGATCTGACAGGCCTGTCTTTAGCAGTAAGATGCCAGTTTTCTGTGACAGATAAATTGTTGATCTCCTGATGGAGTCCGCAATTTGTGGTGGTAGGAGCAGTGGAGTTTGGAGACCAATTGCACTCTCATGGAGCGCTGAGTTGAGGCAAACCACCTGCTTTGGATCACTTGAGTGAGAAGTCTGTCAGAAGTAATGCATTGCAGTCAAGACATATTACAGTGTAATTTAAACCAGGATTTCACAGACAAAAATTTGGGGCCCCACTTCAGCACTTCATCACTTTCTCAATGAAGTTTTTTGTGTTGGCTTTCAGACCCTTGAATCATTCAATATCTTAAAAATTCCTTTCTTGGACCTTGTTATCCTTCCTGACCTGTCTCAGTAAGTGGGAAATTTTAGGAAAAACTGTTGAGAAGGGCATGAGTCAAGTTTCATGTAGTATTGGCAGAGCCACCTCAACAGGTGCTGCACCCAATCATATAAACTTCCACATGGAAGTTGTTTTTCATTCCTTGTCATATGGTAAATTGCACAACAAGCTCAGCCTCTTAGGATTTGCTGTTCCTGATAGCCTGGAAGCCAAGTGGGCGGACTGGAAGAACAACCCTGCAAAACCATGAGGAACCAGATCACCCATGTCAGACAACTCCTAGAATACCTGGTGAGGGTCTCTTCTTTCTAACTTAGGTATGAAGATGCCTGGTTTTGATATCTTAGTTTTCTATAACTCCAATCTCTATTCCTAGTATATCTCCCTGGACGGAGCAGAGTTTATAGCTTATTAAACCACATGTTTATTTTAAACTAAGGATTAGTTCAATCAAATGCTGCACATTTAGGCTGCTTGGAAAGTACTGATAAATCAAAAACTCTTCATGCCTTAGATATGTGTGATAGGTAGCTACCAAATTTTTTTCTCAATTTTTACTCATGTCTTGAACAATTTTTCATCTCCCCCTCAGCTTTTAGCTACTTATTGTCAGAGTCCTCTGTTAGCCACAGTTTAGCTTGGAGTTTTAGTTTATCTTCTTCTTTTTTCGCATCACTCAAACTAGGTTGTAAACCCTTTATGCTCACTTAACAGTTTTAATAAAATGGTTGTGTTCAGGAGTTTCACTTGTTTGAAGCAGGTCCTTGAAGTACTATCAGTGTTTTTCAGAATAGCTGTATATCTTTTTGACTTGTGTTTTGATATTCTGAACTGACACTGCAAATGTCAGTACTTTCCAATATCTGTTCAAAATTAAACAGATAGTTTCAGAAAGGTCCTCACCTGCTCCTTTTTCTATATAGATATATATTACCACAGTGCATGCAACAGAAAATGTGAACTTTATAACAGCATTTCCTACCACCCTTTGATGTCAATAGCAGCATTCTCCATTAGTATTAAATAGGCTGGATACTTCTTCTTTTCTTGATTTAAGATATTTCATATATATATATATATATGTATATATATATGAAATATTTTTATACCATTACTTCACATTTTTGCCATTTCAATGTGTTATTTGAAAGGAGGCTTGTTTTCTTCTGAGTATGTTTTGAGCGGCTTTTAGTGCCTTTATCAGTATTGACTGCTTTCCTTATCCATATTTTTTGGTATTTCTGTTAATCCACTCTTTAGGCATCCAATGTTTATGCATTGATTTTTTTTCAAATTTTTATGAAATATTAATGCTTAAACCCTTGAAAGCAGTGGGGGTTTTGCCCATAAGATTTCTACAAAGTTTAATTTTAGAACGTTTTTGAACCGCATTTAAAACTAGTCAACTATGCCAAGAGTTTCTTTCTAGAAAACTGGTGTTTTTAAAGACATAATTTTATACATCATCTATGGGTGCACTGTCTGTTTGTACAACACATATGTAATCAGATCGTGATCATTGCTACCTAGGCAACAGTTAATTTTTATGTCATCTTGTACCAGTGATCGGCTTGTAGAACACTGCATCCCCTGAAAACATGCACTTACTGTTTTCTGGGAGAAAAAACTCTCTGCTCTAAACAGCAGCTATTAACTGTCAAATTTGTAGATGTCTTTTTTGAGCAATCACTGTAAAGTAATTTAAAAATATGCAATGTCTTTAAGCAATGGTACTTAAATGTTGATGACATGGACTGTTCAATTACCTGAACAAGTTACTCATCCAAGTAACTTGGATAACTTCTGAAGTCATCAAAGGCAGATGATAAGCCCCCCAGAGTGGGAAGACAGGTAATATATCAGTTCAGAATTGCTTGTTTTGTGAGGGAATCAGTTTGTTTGGTCCATATACACCTTAGGGGAAACACACAGTTTCAGGAACGTTCCGTCATTCCTGGACTGGCAGCTTCAAGGCATGAACTTCTCCTCCCTCCTTTGTGTAAGTGTAGCATTGTCAGGTGTGACTGGGAGATGAGCTTGAGACTCTAGAATGATCTGCTTGGAAACAGCATTGCTTGAACTTCATGGAAAATTTGTATGATCCTGCCTGACAATTCTTCTCTTGCTAAGGAGATACAAAACGGGAGAGTGCGATAGCTTCTTCTTCTATGGACTTCTGACATTACAGATTGGAGGATCCTAAGCAGCTCTTTATCCCTGTTTTGCTCTCTGCTGGATGATCTGATCCCCATCTAACTGCTGATATCATCATGTTAAGCACGTTAAGCCCTTGCAGAAACATCAATGTTGTCCGGGGTGGCAGAGTCAGCTTCTGATGTTCTGCACCCAGTGACTGGAAAATCTGCCACCATGTCCCTTTGGTCAGAAAGGAGTCATTAGGTCAGATTATACTGCCATTTATTCATCTTTAAGAGAGGAAGATGTCATTTCATATATTAATGGATGGAAATTGTACATTCATTTCAGCTTTAAATAGGGGAAACCTGGCTAGAGAAGTTGTATACACCCCATCCCTGCAAATGTTGAAGGCCAGGTTGGATGGGTCTTTGAACAATTTGGTCTAGTGGAAGGTGCCCCTGCCCATGGCAGGGCAGGGTTGGAATTAGATGATTTTTAAGGCCCCTTCCAACCCAAACCATTCTGTGATTCTATGATTCTCTGAAGCACGAGATATTTATAGTAAGTTCCCAACCTTACAGTAAGTTTTTATATTTGAGACAACTGGGTAAGATAACCTCTCAGCTTTTTAAGTGGTTGCCATAGGAGGAAAGAGAAGCATTTACATGCAGTGAAGGAGAACTAAAGAAAGTCTTGCAAGGGACTGTTCTGCATTATCTCAGGCACTTCAGTGTCAACGGGAATCAGTCATGGCAGGCATCCAAGTGCTCAGCTTTTTACTACCAGTGATGTTCCCTCTAATGCTTTTATCTTTCAGAGAAATTCATCAGATGTAAAACCTGAAGACACATTGTACTCTCCTGATCATCCTCCATTACCACTGTTCCATATCTGTTTTAATACATCTGACTCCAAATGTTCAAAATTCACAAATCACACTCCTGTAAGTGATATTGAGTTAGAAGCCAGAACTTTTAAAGGAAAAACAAAACCCAATAAATAATAAAAAGATTATTTATTTCCTTCTCTTTTATGAGTTATTATTCTGGATGAGTCATTATTATAGGGATTCTTTTGTGAAAGTTAAGTCCTGATATTTCTCTTTGCCTTTTGCCTTGCCTTCCCTTTCCCTTTCCCCTTTCCCCTTTTCCCTTTCCTCTTTTCTGTTTACACTTGTGGACAGGGCTCTCAGGCTGCTCTTTAGTTGCCTTTTTGAACGTGTTTTTTGAGGAATGATGCTTCTTTTCCTTCTTTCTGATTAAGAGAAGCCCTGTGTAAGAAGATGTCCTGCTCCACTTTATCTCTCCTGGCTTTCTGCACACTGAGGAGAAAGACTTTGAGCTTTTCTTATGTCTGGCTTCAGCTCTTTAAAGGAGGGTGGTTAGTCTTGTGTGTAAGGCATGGCAAGTTTGCAGGATAATTTTCTGGCTTCCTGTGAGCCACATTTTGAAAAATATGATTAAATCTGTTGGTGTTTTAGATTTTTTAAAGATGAACACAGAAGATCCTTGACTATTTAACATGACCCATAAAAATGTTTTTTTTTTTTTTTTTTTTTTTTGAGGGATGACCACGGAGGTGAAATTCAATAACTCGAAGCATCTGCACTTATGTGTCTACTTAGGAACTGGGTGTCAAGCCTCTGTTAAAAATGAGGGAGAATTCTGGAGGAACTGACTGGGCTGAACATAGAGCTATAGAGTCATTTTAGGCCAGTCAGTCTCCAGAGTCTGTTCCAGAAAGAGCAGTCTTCCATAAGCTTGTGTTGTGCCTGCCCACCTGTGCATGTATCTGGGATGTTTCTGAGCATTCCAGCGTACCAGCCCCTTATGGGATCCCCTGCCTGGGTATCTGAAATGGGTCAGCTGATGTGTGGGTGTCTGATGAATCTCCCTCCACACACCACATAAGTTATTCTGTTAAGTTATTCTAAATACAGACATATCATCTATCTCCGATGCCCTAAAGCAACTGAAAAACCTGAACTGGACTGACAGAGCTGATAGGATGCTCTCGTGCCTTGAGGGCATAGTCATGAGATAGGTTGGGATGCCCTAGGGCATCTCACATGAAACCAGGGAACAGAGCATGGACAAACAAATTGATTGTCTAGATTTCCATGGAATTTATTTGGAACTAATTCAAGCAGTTCACACCTTGAACTGTCTTAATCTGTGAACAGGATCCACCTTTGGTTGTTACAAGGTGCAAACTTGTACAATTTGAAACTCACATAGGTTTATCATCCAGTGGTATTTGTTTGCCAGCATTTTCTTTTAGTTCAGTGATGTATTTTGAAATCCGTATTGCACACTTTCTAAATTCCCAAATGAGTTATTAGAGAAGCACACCAAATCATGGGTTTTCAATGGCAAGATTGATATCTGCTTTTCTGCATATGCTTTTAATGTAAAAATATGAACATGCTTCTAATCTGCTCACTACTGTGTGACCTTTGTATTATTGTTTTGCTACGAGAGTTTCAAAAATTGTTTCAGACCAATGGATCATGTCTGAAGGAACAAAACAGCAAATATATTGTTGCTTTTTATTAAGTCTAATGCATGCTAATAAATGCTAATGTCATTTTCTAAAGTACCAACTTAGTGATGTCAGACTCCAGCATAAGAATCTGTGGATTAGTCTCAGATAGGCAAGAGATGGATAGACCTCAAAGCTCAAAGATCACAGATTAAAAGGGAAAATGGAAAACTCAGGGATGAAAGGATATGTTTTAAACCACTGCAATCAGATTTCTTATCGTTGATATGTGTCTCTCTCCGCATCGTCCCTGTTCTTCTCAAGGGCTCATGTTTCTGTAGGTGTCATGCTTTTGCCAGTCCATGGGATCATGTCCAGCACCTGCTGGTGTCTGAAAAAGTCGTAGATGCTTGAGTGTGGACAACTGAACCAAACAGGTGAAGGCTTGATGTTTTGCTCTTTGCTGAGATCATTAGGACATATTTGGCCTGGCTGTACTGTTTTTATGCAGCAGACAGACAGCTAGTGCCTTCCCCATGCTGTCTGAATGTCTACTCCTGATATCTGAAGATTCCTCTGCTCTGGGGTGTCCTGGGACATTTAGGTAGGTCTGAGTCTTCCTAGTACCACTGAAAGCAGAGACGTAACAACATTCCAAGTGTAGCTCTGAAGGTCACTATATTTCATGAAAGAAATGTCTTAGTCTTCCCAGCACACACACAGGGATATTTTACTCTGTCTTGTAAAGATAAAACAGAAATCTTCCCTGAGTAAACTGGAATCCCAGAAGTTAAGTATACCTGCAAAAGAAAAGCAAAAGAGAAGGGATTTTCTCAGCATGAAGTCAGTCAGTGATGAAAAAAGTACTGCAAAGGAAAGGGAAAAATTAATGCCAAGGATGGAGTTGTTATAGATCCTCATTAACTGAGGTGCTAGCAAGAATTTCTACCATATCTAAGGTGAACAATAGATTTGCAAGGGTTTTACATGTTCTTTTTTCTGGTTGAGCCGGACAAGCAGTTATCACAAGAACTCCTATTTACTATGCCCCAGGTAAGAAGTGAATGGTGCATAAACGTAATTCTTTCTGAGACCTGCCTCAGCAGGCTGTGGTAACAGCTGCCCACCGACAAACACAGAGCCATGTGATAAGGCTATTGTGAAAAAGATCAGTTAATTGGATTAGCTGTACAGTTACATAGACTCACAGGAATAATCACAGGGGAAAGAGAAATCTCATAACAGGCAAAAATTTTTTTTTAACTTGTCACTTCAACAGTGACAGAGAGGAGAAGATAGATTTCCACTGCAAATTTTTTTTCATTTCCTATCAACTGTCAGCTTTTCTAGAGAGCTGATGTCTGGGAGGAACCTGGGTGAGTCTGAGTCCTGTTCATGCCATGCAGCTTTTAAAAGAAAGCCTAGGGATGGTACCACAGCTGCAGAAAACTCTTGTGGTGCAGCCAACACAAACACTGGAAAAGCTGGAAGTGAGAATAGTCAAACATTGAAAGAAGGAGCCACCACTGTCTTTATGTTTCCCTTTATTATTTGTAAAGTTTTTGGAAGAAGAAAGTTGCTGTAAGGATTTTCCAGACCCTTCTCAGCCTTGTTACAACTTTTCTGTCCACTTTTTGTCAGGGTACAATAACAGCACAATTGAAAGAGATAGGATGGTTTTGGTTTCTTAAAATCAGAGGCTTGCTGTGCCTTGCTAGTTTTGTTATCCATTAGCTGGAGGGAAAGCTCATGTTTTTGTTTGTCTGGTACACTTTAAAATGCCCCGTCCAAGAAATTAGAGAAAGAAAATAATGACTGAACATACAAAACAGACAGTGAGATGACAGCTAAATGATGACAATAATATGTAATCTGTTCACTAAACCTGCAGGGATCCCACACTCAACTTCAGTAAAATGAAGTCTCTAAAATGGCAGAGAAAGACTAAAATGGCCATAATATTTCCTTTTGTAAGTAATGAAGCAATCACTTAAATATACGAACTATGGCTTTGCAACATGACTCGGGTCTGTTTGTGACAAGGACCCAAAGACATGAGATACTTTTAAAAATTATTTTCATTGAGGAGTCCTGGAATAGAACTATGAGAATAAGAGAAGTTGTGTCTCTCTTTAAATAACACAGAGAAGCAGTTGTATTTTGGTTTCTGCTGTTATTAACTGTATTCCATATGCTATCCACTTTTCAAGATCCTCTTGAGATGCTCTTTTTTCTTTTTATTGTGTTTCATTTTTGAAGTGAAACTCTGGACCCACTGAAATCAACACAAGTCTTGTCTGCTGGCAAGGAGTAATAATTGGTTCACCTCAGCAGCCTGAACAAAAAGCCATGCTTTTTTATATATCCAAGCTTATTTTTTAATCAGAAAGCCATTCTTTCTTCCTTGCTGTGTAGGTGAGGAAATGCATTCTTATTCTTCCACCCTTTTCACTGGTGGCACTGGCAGTAGGTGCAAGCAGATGCTCAAGGAGCACAATAACTTTGGCAACAGATATTAACTCTATTGTTGGCACTATAAGCAACTGTGTACTATGATTTAGGTATAATTTGGAGTATGATGGAGCTAAATTACCTTGTTTGCAGGCAGAGACAACTTGATCAATCCACACATTCGCTTTCTTTTTCATATTGAGATAACTTTTTCAGATTTGGCAATAAATAATAGAAACACATTGAGTAATTCAGTCATTCATTAATTTGGAGTGGCATCATTTTATTCATATAAGGTATCTGGACAAATCAACACAAGTGAGTCACAAAAAGAACGTACTTGCAGTAGTTAGAGTTTTTCTGCAAACAAATGGAGTAAGGAAAGCTGAGCTTCAAAGAAAATGTTTATTGCACAAAGACCTGCTAATAAATAGACTGAGAGAAGGACAAACAAGTTAAATGTTATGGGCAAAAATCTATTGAGCCTGTGTAAACTCATCAATTAAATCTTGGAGAGTCTGGTGGGGCAATCTGCATGGGAGCTCTGACCTCTGCTGCTAGTGACTGAGACCAGGCTTTTCTAATTAACATGACTCTCCAGGGACCACTGAATTGATGCTGAGTTTTGTGCAGGTACCTGATCACCATTGCAAATAGAAGCCCAAAAATTCAGGTTGCGAGTGCTTCACTATGTGCTGCTGAGATGTATTTTCTTTCTGCATGCAAAACATGAAGTCCTACAAAGCAGTTGCCTAGGCACTGGTCTGAAAATTCAGTCCACAGAACTCAGCTCCTTTTTCATTCTTGTCATTCAGCCTTACTGAGACTGAGTGTGACCTTCCATTTATATGATTTTATTTGAACGATAAATTGTCTACTCCATAAGACTGTATTTCCTCATGATTTCCAATAATATTTAAATACACCAGAGATTTTTGCTTTGTGCACTGCTGGTAGGAGGTTGTTGCATATTGGCAGTTTTGCCTCAACTGGAGAGAGGAATGCCTTATTAACACCATTTCAAAAAGCATTTTACATTTTCCTTAAGATTCCCAAGCAATTGAAAGGCTACTATTTACATTACAATTCTGTTCCATTTAATTTCCTCACTCCTCTTCTGTCTTGAAATGATTAGAGATCAGACAGGCTTCATTCTAGCTTTGTAAGAGAGACTAATTCTTAATGCAATGCAAACAGGACTTTCTCAGAAACAACATTATATCCTTACACTGATGGAGACACAGGTGATCAGAGGCTAAATAATAAATCTGGGCTGCCTCTCCACTAGGAAAGTTGGAAGTGTTGGAGCATGAGTTTAGGCACAGGGATGCAGCTGTGATTCTGGGGAGCTGTAACAACAGTGTTTGGCATGCCTTTGGACTATGCCATACCACACAGAGGGTATCAGTTTCAACTGCACTAGCTTGCTTCAGGCTTCACATTCTCCTAAGCAAACTGGCAAATATTCACATTCCTCTCAATTATGTATCTTCAGCAAATTTCAAATACCTCTTAGGTTAAAGGTCACAGTTCAGGCATCTCAGTCAAGAAAGCTGTTCAGAAAAGAAAAAGGGTGTGGGCAGTGACAGGTGTAAAGCTGGAAATACTACTTTTGCTGTGGTAAGGTGAAGTCAGAGATACAAGCAAGGGAGGGGATGCCCTACAACAGCCAATAGAAAGCTCATGGCCAGAGAGCTGGAGAAGGGCTGTAGAGAGGACCTGGGATTTCATCTGTGACAGCTGAAGAAGACACAGGGGAAAAACAAAAAAAAAAAAAAAGAAAAAAGAAAAAAAGGATAAAGTAAAAAAGTTTGGACATATAAGGATTTGTTTGCAATGTTGGGGTTCTAGGAGAAGTCCCACTGTGGGTGAGAGGTGGAGGTCCTCAGAAGTCAGCTCACACTTCTCTACGCAACTTCACCAACATAATTCAAAACGTGCCAGTTATTTGCTCCCACAGTAGCATTACCTCCATTTTTCAAGGAGAGATATGTGTGGGATTAAGGTAAAAAACAGTGACACAAGGGTTAACATCCCTGGAAACTTCATTTTAATGTTTCTTTCTCAGAAGCCCATTTCTGGTGCCATGCTGGGTTGCTAACAGATGAAGCATGTCTGCCTCCATGTCCCTTAATATTTCAACCTTTTATCTTCTGGTCCAGTGAGGAAGTGGTGCAGAACTGAAATGCCACCCATACTGTGACAATTCAATTGTTGTTTTATATTTTAAAAATGTCCTGTTGTTCATAGAAATATGACACCAACAGAAACTCAATAGGAACTAGATGGAATTATTTACTTGCCTTAAACACCAGCTTCTTTATCTGCAGCAAATCCATGTTTCCTTTGTACATGTGTACTAGTGATGAGGGCAGCTGAATTAAGATAATTGGGGAGTTAAAGTATCAACCCAGGAAAAACGATCACTACAAGCAGTGCAAGGCCAAAAGGAAGACATCAAAAAATGCTGTCATTGTTCCTTAACTTTTTGTTATATCTTAGAATACAAAATAAGATTTGTCATTAAATGACATATACTAATCCCAAAAGCTTGTGTACTTAGGTTTTTAAAGTATATCAATGATATATTTTGCTCTTTCCCCCGCAATTTAAGGCTTTTACATTTCCATCTCGGCATTTCAAATATGTTTGCTGCAAGTGCAAAGGATGATGGTAAAACACTTCAAAGCTGCTTCCAAATATATTGCCCCTGAACTATATATCTTTTTCTGGCAGTGTAAGGCTATCTACTACTGTACCTCAACCAGGGTTGTTTGACTGAGAGCTTTCAAGCACGAAGGTGGGCAATAGTGGGTGATGAAATATATGCATGTGCATGTGCAAGGTTGAACACACATTTGTATATAATTCAAGAAATATGTTGTTTGACGTCCTGAGAGATTCTGTGTGTCACCTGTGTCCATTTGATACTGTGAACAAGCAACGATGGGACCTTACTGACCCCCACCCAAAACAAAGCAGAAAGAGGTATTTGAAACAAAGTCTCCATTTACAGGAGTAATTCTGTATCCTTTCCTAGACTGCATAAAACAGAGTTGTATGTCAACCATGCGAGCAAGTAAAATTGCTTTTATATAAAATAACTGATTTTGAAATTGAAGAGCAAGTAAGAGCACTGTATGTTTTAAAATAAATTTGTAATATAACTGTTCTTCTCAATAAAAAGGGACTGTTATTCAATAGGCTTTTATTTCTGGAGTTGCTAAATCCTTTGCTGCTGCACTACAGTTAGAGAAAACCAAGTGATTATTGATGTATGCAGTAATTAATCACTTTCCTCCTTTTCTAGATCTGTGTCAGCACCATCATTACTCCTATTTTAATAACAGAATATGGAAAAATAGGCAAAATTCGAAACTGCTGCTTAGTATAACAGGGATGGGGGTGTGGAAAACCAGAAAAAAATCAAGCAGACAAGCAGAAATAAAATGATTAATGATTTCTTAAAAAAACACAATTGATTTAATAATTTGAGGTGCATTTCAGAAAGCCCAATTAGCTGATGGTTGGGAGGAGATAACTGTGTGTGGAGTGCCCTTGCTGAGTGTGTAAAGACAGCGGTATCTAAAGGTTAAAAACAGATGCATGAGAACCTGCTAGGAGGCAATTCAGGGCTGAACATGCATGAGGTCAAGTGTGAAAACTGTTTCCTGCTTATTCTGTTTTTTATCTCCAAGCAGAGAAGAAATCAATAATCCCATATAGTGCACATTTCTGAATAAGAACTAGCCACCCCATTCTGAGTAGCCCATTCACAGGAGCTCCATGCATTGCTAATAATAAAAAAAAGGATGGTTCTCTCCATTGCCGCAAATTAGGAACAGTATTTTATCTCTTCCCTTTGGTGCTCCTTTAGATATAGTTTAGCTCATGCCCACTGCACACATGAGAGGAATACAAAAGGTAACGTACAACTATTTGGATATAAAATGAAAATACATCCCACAAACTGGTTTGACTTAACAGACTCGGCAGACGAAGCTGAAACGTCGCAGAATGGGTGGAGTATTTGCCCTAATTCATGGAACAGCGTTTGACCACTCTCTTTCTCTTTGCTTCTGTCTCTTTTTAAATATAGGTGATTGCCTACAGGAGCAGAGGCAGGAACTCATGGACCCCATTCCATCAGTCAGTTTCTTTCAGTGCAGATGAGTTTCTTTTCTCTGTTAGCAAACATTGATTTTCTTAGTTTTGTTTCCTTGGAGCTATACTCTCCAAGGCTCCGCTCGCTCTCATTGTGCTGCTGCAGATCATCAGTAACAGCAAGAAAAATTCTGACAATAATGTGGGCTACTTATCTGCTGCTTTTGAGCCAGCAGAGAAACACAAAAGCACAAAAAGATGCAGAATAAAGATGCTCTGGTGGTTAATCCCTGCTCAAAACCCTTCTCTATTACTATGCCAACAGCAAAAGTTGACAATAGTCAGGCTGCAGCTGAGCAGAGCCCTCTGCCTAATGCTGTGGCTGGCAGCATCATTTCAGTTTGCTGGTCTCTTGTGCTTCCCTGTTTGATTTACCCATCACTCATAAAATCTTCTGGTAGAAATCACCTTTTCAACTGTTGTGTCACAGGGAAATACCACACCATGCTGTTTAAACCCAATCTAGATAAAAGATCCCTATTTACTTATTATTGACATGTAAGTAGCAAGAAACCACTGAAGCATACATTCAAGACAAATGCAACAAGTAAACCACAGCACTAGATGTTGAAAAACCTTAATGAATGCTCAGAAGTTTCTGAAGATCCTTCTATAACAAACCCCAGGATGTTTTAATGCCATCTCACAGTCCCCTTGGCAGTGGGTATCCTGCAGTGCAAACTGTGGGAGCCTCAGCCTCATGGGTAGCCCTGCTGCTCCCTCCAGCCTTCTGAACCACAGGGGGAGCCCCCAGGGGCCCTGGCATTTCCAGAGAGCCATCTCCGTTGCCTAACTTAACCCATGTTCTTTACTTACAACATCAGGTTTTGGTTGTCATGTCTGTGTCCCCACACCCTGCATAAACGAGGCTTTACATATGCGTTATTTGTGGTGTGCTTTGTAGCCCCCACCGAGCAATGGAGAGGTGCTGATGTGCTTGTGTCAAAATCTGGGCTTGGCAACACAGTGAGTGAAAAGCCTGGTTTGGTCCCCCGTTTTGCAGGCAGATCACAAACTGCTTGAACTTTTTATTTTTAATTTAAATATTTAAGGATTTAGCTACCACTGCTATAACAAAAGTATTTTCCAGAACCGTCCTTTTCTGAGGCTTAGAAATATTTGTCTAATTTCCATCCTAAATTTATTCATGGCCACTTTCTACCCACCAGTGCTTGCACAAGCAATGTTCATTAGTCTGAATAACAGCTATTTCACAGGCTGCAGCACTGGAGGCCTGGTAGGAAGCTCCAACAGCCAGGCAGACTTGTGTGCATCCTAAATCCATTTTTCAAGGAATTCTTCAAGGCTGAGGGAACAGCTTGTTGTGAGAGCTACATGGAAGCCAGACTCTCAGCTGGGGGGGAATGCCAGCAACAGTAGGAAAGATTTCTGGATGAAAACCAATAAATGCATTATTATAAGGGATTTTACATGCAGTGGGACACAGCTAGCTTCACTTGAGAGTGGAAGCCAAATCTTCTTTGGCCGTTATCCTAACTCCCATACCTGATGCTAGATGGCTTCCAAGGCAAGAAAGAAACTCTCCAGAAGAAAGTTGAATCTTCATCTGGAGATTTAGCTACACTGTCTTAGATTTTATTAAACAAAAGGAAAAACAGGTTATTGCTTCACCTTGCATGCAAGAATGCTTAACTCAGCATGGAACAGTTTGCCAGTGTCAATGTGTTGTTCCAGGAGAACCTCTTTGACAGCTCCTGTGAGAAGTGAAGAAGTGATTTGTATCTGTGAACTGGTTGTGCTCATTTACAGAGCTGTTGGGAGGCAGCAGAAGTTGGCAATGCTGCTACCAATCAGCCTCTACATCAGAACACAACCTGCACCTCATTGATGTGTCCCCTCCTTCTGACCAGGGGCACTTGAAAAGTTTCAACTTCAAGAATCTCAACATGATCAACAAAACTTCCATCAAGTCAGGTCACCAAATTTCAGTTCTCAGCTGAGGAAACAATATCTTTTTCATGCATGGCCAGTGTAAGATTTTCAACTTCCATTGTGGTATTTTCTTTCATTTCATAATGTGTGGCTAAATCAAATAATCAAAGGCTTCCCTGGCACAAACAACATTTGCTGCTAATAGCTGCTAATAATCTCCCAAATTTAGTGTAAGATGTCAAAGTAAAGCCACGATTTCTTATGGCCACTGCTAGAGAAATTCTCAAGCTTTTGCTGCTCCTTCCAAACTGACATAAGCCTGGAGGTGCCTTTACAGACATGTTTTACCCATACTGGATTCACTTTCCAGTTTTTAAGTGTCCTGGATTTTTGTTTATAGCATTCGGTTTTGACTGTGTTTGCCTAAGAAGCACATGCTCTTCAACAGTTTTCTTACCTCAGGCTAGTGAGTCACCTTGCTATATTTGAGGAGGAGAAAATTGTTTCCACAGTTTTCATATCATCAGCTTTCCAAATCACATCAAAAATTAATTTGAGTATTTATATTTTAAACTATATTTATATAAAGTGCAAATATTGACTGTGAGCTTTGGTTTTAAATATTGCCTTCTCAGAGTTCACTGATGACTTTCAGATAGTTGGGAACATGTTATGCCTCTGGCAGACACCCTGGGAAATTTATGAGTGCAACAAACCTCCAGTTTTTCAGGGGTCTTTGAATAAACTTACTTGTCAGCATAATGAGAACAAGCAGCAAGATGCTGTTGGTAATCAGGGACCTTATAAGTCTGCCCTGGAAAAGGAGGTTCTGGAAATTAATAACCTTTATACTCCAAGTTCTGCTTTTAAAATATAGATGAAAATAGTTGTGTGTGGATGGGAAACCAGATCAAAAAGAATGAACCAAACCATGGAAATATGTGTGTGGGTCGTTTATCAGCTTGGGCAAGGTAAGTAAGTCAGCTGGATGAAAAGTAGTTTTATTTTAAATGCAGATGGCAATGTTAGGAGATGTTCCTGCTGAAGCCTGACTCCTATGATTTCAGGTTCACACAGCACAGTATGTAGTGCCAGTACTTTTTGAGGAATGGATCATTTCAGCTGGAAGTCTAGCTCTGAGTACAGGACAGAATTTATGCATAGATGCAAGGCAGTTTTATTCCTGAAGTTCAGGAACTGATTAAGCTGCTCTGTTTCAGGTTGCCACATATCACTGATAAACATCTTATAAGATGATTCATGTTGTTTATGTATCTTTTGCATATCCATAGTTTGCATGTCCATGCTGGACTTGCACAATGAAGTCACACTTTCACATAGGATCCTGTGATGATGGGGTTTGGAACTAGGTGATCTTCAGGGTCCCCTTCAAACCGAAACTCTTCTATGATTCTATGATTCTATGAAGGTCTGCCCTTGGGTTGTTGCTTTAAGGAGAAGGCAGTATGGTATTTTGTTGTTGTTGAGAGAGTCTGTGTCCAAGCTGAGTTTCTTTTGAACACTGGGACATGCCAAAGATCCTAGATATTTCTGTGTGTGGGATGACACAGAAGGAGGCAGAGCCCTAGTGACAGAGCTGAGTGGAGTAGGAGGCACCTGGGGAAGTCTCTCATTTGACAGTGGCATCATATGGTAAGTAGAGACCCCCATTCAACTGAGCTGTGTCATGTTTAGTCCCATAAACTGCAGTCTAAAAAGGGGCAATCCTCAGCCACTATACAGCCTCAGTCAGATACTTACAGATTTCTGTAACTGAATTTCTGTAAACCATAGCTTTCCATACCCACTTTCCATAGCTCAGAAATGAGTGCTGAGGTGTCTTTCAGTGCTTCAAAGGAAGCCAATTTTGGAAAAATACACTTCGTGTTGAAAGTAGGCACAATGAGCCTTCTGCTGAAGTGAACAGGAGCAAGGCACTTGAAAGGCTGGGAGCATCACCTAACATTTTTGACGTGGCAGGAGCACTTCTGCTCAAGGTTTTGGGAAAAACAAGCAAGTTCTCCTAAGGAGGCAGTATCATAAAACCCAGTTTCTGGCGAAGCATCAGGCTGTGGGCTGCTGAGAGGTAGCAGCAGAAGTCTTAGTGCCTGGCACACGTGAGCAGAGTGTGGGTGTTGCTGGGGATCTCAGTTATAGGCACATGAGGTCTGCAGGGCTGCCTTGTGCAAGTGGCTTTACCAAGTGTTTTCCGCAGTGTCTGGGTGCCTGACGGCTGTGTGCCATCCTGGACACATCCCTGCAACAGCATTTTCAAAAACTCAATTCCTGCTGGTGTTAAGGCTCTCCATGTCCACAGTCGTGTGGCCCCAGGCTTTTTTCCATATGACCTTAAAGATTCTGAATGTTAAAGTCCATTGGGCTTTCCTTTTTCTATGCTTTTTAGAGCATCAAGGAGACCTGAGCCTATCAGGAACTGTCAAATAGAAAACATTGCTTCTGTGTGGCTCCCAGATAAATATAGAAAAAAGGACCATTCTTGGCAAGAGGAGCTTTCTCTGAAAAAAAGGAGATACTAAAATAATTATTATTCTGAGCCTAAAAAGCTTGACTTCTCAAACTCAGATTAATTTTAAAGCAAACCTACTTTAAAGTTTGTTTTAACTGGATTTTTTCATTACTTATCTCAGCAAAAGAACAGGTGGTCAAGGCTTTCATATTTGGAGGCTTATATTGCATTTATGCTTACATGTCCTGTAGTGCCCCACATCAGTAGGAATCAGCACTGTAAAATAATAAAAAAGAAATTGAAATCTGCTTCTATGATGCACTTTTGTTCTGTCTGTTGTTACTAATAGAGATTCACAGGAGAAGAGTAGCAATTAAAAAGCTGCTGGGGTAATTTCAGGTCCCTTTTAATTATTTGTGGTACTAGGAATGAAATGCTAATTACAGGTCAATGTAGCAAAGGCTTACTGCCCCTGTCAGAGAAGCCACAGGCATATTTTCACTGAGATCACATACTTTGCTGCTTCAGGGAGACATCATACCCAAGAGGATGCAATCAGTGAAAGGATTCCTCAGGAGAACACACTAAAGCTAGAGGAAGAACTCGACTTGGAGGGAACCAACTGCATGTGCTTGGACAAGTCATATGGCACATCAGGTATGAAGATGTTCGGGAAGGATAAACAAGGATCCATTTGTGTTGGTGGTAGACTGGCTTCATGGCAATTGGCTTCTAAAACTAGCAAAGTAAGTGGAAGAAAGGGATGGAAAAGCACAGTTCTGAAATCAGGAGGCCACACATTCAGTCCCTGAGTAGATCTTGTCAAAGGTCTGTGGGTGCTGAGCAGTTTTTCTAGGCCTTTATTTTATTTTTAGATCAGACAGATTTCTGCTGGATAGACCCATTCTTTATTCCATCTCATCAGAGTAAAAAGGTAAAAAAGGTTTTCCACTATGTGCCACACAATGTAAGAGCTATTGTTCACCATAGTAGAACTGTACCAGCAAAGGCTTGTCTTCTAGTTTATGTAATATTTAAATATATATTATTTTATGAAATATTATTATAATATAATGGAAATAGAAAACAAATACAGCTAGTGGGACAGTTTTGATCAATACTGATGCATCTTCCTTGTATTGCTTAATACTTCAGAAGATAAAAAGGCACAAATGCTATTAAAAGATTTTTTTTCCACTCAAGTATTTTAAAGTTTTTCTTGTAGCTGCTGTTACAGACCTAACCATAAAACCAGAAGACTGACTGGAGTGAGCCAATATCCTGTCTTTGTCAGAGAGCAATAACAGATGCTTGGAGAAAGAACGTAAGAAATAGCTCATTTATAGAGTGATCTTTCCCCTGGTATGCACTCGCCGTTTCCAGCAATAACCGTTTAAGAGTTTCCCGTGCCAGCATCCAGACCGTCATGTTTAATGAGGAACTCCTCTCACTGGGCTGTCACCAGGTTGTTGTAATTAGGTCCTGAGTAATTCTCCGCCAGCTGGAGCTGGGCAGAGTCCAGACGGCTCCTGAAAAGGGCTCCAAGGTGCCGTCCCTGGGGCAGACCTCCTGCCTGGCACCCTCCTGCAAAAGGAGGACCTGCCACTCATTTGCTCCCCAGGTGGTGGGCAACTGTGTGTGCCGAGTCCCAGGCCACCCTCAAACTCACCCTGGCACAGGTGCTCTGCTAGGCAATGTTATTCCTTGGGGCAAAATGACAATTAAAGAAAAAAAAAAAAAAAAAGGGAAGAAATATGAAACACAAGCCTTTCCAGGAGCCTTCCTGAAAACTTTTATTGCTGGAAAGCTGTAATTTTGCATGTTTTAGGAAAAAAGAGGTAAAACTTATATACACTTCTCTATGGTTTACTGATACAGTTTTCCAGGAACTGAACATCCTTTTTTATGAATACATTAAGTGACTGAATAAACATGGTGGCCTTAAACTGAAAGACAGTGGGTTTAGATTAGATATTTGGAAGGAATTCTTTACTGTGAGGGTGATGTGGCACTGGAACAGGATGCCCAGAGAAACTGTGGATGCCCCATCCCTGGAAGTGTTCAAGTCCAGTTTGACAGGGCTTTGAGCAACCTGGTCAAGTGAAAGGTGTCCCTGTCCATGTGCCTTACAACCCAAACCATTCTATGATTCTATGATTCTTCACTTAAGTCTTCTTTCCAGAACACATTAGATAGATCCACTGTTGATAATTCCATGGTTTTCTTCCCTTCCATTGTTTTTCTCTTTGTGCTCAGACCTACTAACACCCTCCATATATTTTCATATGAGAGCCTTGCTGAGAGTTTGAGGATGTTATGGGTCTATGTAACCAGTCTAGCATCATGTATGCACATGGGGTGAGGGGCAGTTATGATGCAAAAGGGATCAGACTTCTGGCTCAATGTCTTTGGATCGTGCACCTGCCCAGGTCCCCAGGAGGCAAGAGGGCCCCAAAAGGCAGGGGAAAAATAACAACCACAACAATAATAATAATAATAAATAATAATAACAATAACCCCCACCAACGTAACAGAAAACCACGAATAATAAAACTGTATGAATCTTTTTCTTCTAGAGCCATGGACAAGCTATACCTCACCTAAATGTCCTGTGGTCACACCCTCAGAAAGCACTGTTGGGCTCAGCTTCCTCCAAGATCCTTCATAAAGGCTTCCCCAAGGCTGCCTATTACTGAGATGAGGGGGTGTTTTTCTGAATTTTTCCATCTGGTAAAATGCAGCTCTGTAATTCTACTTTGAGTGGTGAACAATTTGTGAACTTGACCATAGCAGGTCTGGGGATACAACAGAAACAAGGGCCCATGCAGGAGTCAATCAGCGAACCAAAGCTTAAGCATTAGAGAGCTAGAGGCTTTAGGATACTGTATTACAATGGCAAAACCCACATCCATATCCTTGCTAATGGGCTCAGCCCTTACACAATGCATTTTTGGGAATGTCTATTTGATTCAAGTTCAAAAACCAAACAGCTTGTTTGCTTCAAGGCAAACATAGCTGTTGAGAACCTGCTGGTCCCTCAAATCCCAGGCTTTGAGCAACTGGATAGGTCAACTCTCAGTAGAAGTCTGTAGTTTTTGAACTGCAAATAGGAATCTCTTTGGTGAAGGGATGGGTGATGTAAGAGACATCTCAGCCACCCTAAGTGAGCTCCTCTCTGCTGGATGCTGTTTTGCCACAGAAGCAAAGCAGCCCTGAAGGTTATCCAGCACCCGAAGAAAAATTCAGAAACATGATCTATCTGCTGACATGTGCATCATCCATGAATACTTGCAAAAAGGCAGATCAGTGAAAAGTGAAGCATTTGGAAGATACTGTCCAACCCCACTGTGAAAAGCAAGGGAGGAGACAGGTATGAGACCAATAAAAGACAGCAGCAAGCACCTTCAGTTAGAAAGTTGTCATGTTAGAGAATTGCTGCTTAAGCTTTGGACATCTCTTTCACCCATTGTTCTGTAACAGAAAAGCCTCAACAGAGAACATCACTCTCTTTTCCACTATCTCAACATAACCCAGACTTCTCAGCTTTGCTTGCATATCGCTCCTTCTCACCTGACTAACCTCTGTGCTGACAAGCTCATACAGCTTCAGCCAGATTTCTTTGTTTGAGGGAGAGCACTTTTCCTGAAGGGGTTCACACCTGGAATAAAGCAGGGTGTCATGGTTCTGGTTCTAGGTTTCACTAACGCCCTTGGCTTTGAAGCAGCCTGAGATACCTGATACACCATCATCTACAAGAGGAAACATTTTTCTTTTGTGCTCTAAGGGATTCATTCTCCCTCTGACTATTAATTATGCACTCGCTTGTAGGTGTTAGTAAAGATAATTTTTGTGCCAATTAAAGCTCTGACTTGGCACAGAGATCATACAGCTTTGCAAGTTGCTTTTCTCCTACCTGGAGAACATATGTTTCCCTCTTAATTCCATACCTCAGCTTTGGGAACAGCACCGTGATAAACAGTGGCAAGACCTGTCTTCCTGAGCTGTTCGCTATAATTTAAAACAGAAGCTACCGGAGTCACATCTGAGACAAGTTGCCCCTGATTACCCAACCTTGCACTGCTGATGTGGTGAGCTCATCCTTACTACCGTGTGTGACAGTAATCCCAGTATGGTCCCATGTCCTTTGCAAATAGCCCCTAAGGCCCACTAGCTACCATACCCTTGAG
>JAWWLV010000001.1:78755104-78768778 GCA_035041135.1 Platyrinchus mystaceus
GTGTGACAGTAATCCCAGTATGGTCCCATGTCCTTTGCAAATAGCCCCTAAGGCCCACTAGCTACCATACCCTTGAGTTGGATACCCTGTTCATGGCTGCACCCACCACTACCATGACACCCCTGGCTCCTTAAGGACCAGCCCCACACCAGCTAACTACCAGACAGTGGTGACAGTGGAACAGCAGACTTGAGCCTTCCCTGCTCACTTCTAAAGGTGAAAATGAAACTAATGTCTACAGGGAGGCTCTGTAAAGATTTTCTGAAAAATTATTTTATGCAACATACATTCTGCCTTTGCTGCTGGCCATTGCACAGCTTTAGCAGGACTTGCAGACGTTGCAGGGCTTTCCCAAGGAGACATGCCCAGGGAAAAAAACATCCAGATCCTCCTCAGCCTCATCTTTGTGAGCTGAGGGAAGTGAGGCTTGAACAGGTTGCCCAGAGAAGTTGTAGATGCCCCATCCCTGGAAGTGTTCAATGCCAGGTTGGATGGAGTTCTGAGCAACATGGTCTAGTGGAATGTGTCCCTGCCCATGGCCATGGGTTGGAAATAGATCATCTTTAAAGCTCCTTGCAACCCAAACCATTCTATTACTCCATGATTCTATGACCTTTCTCTCCTTCATCTGTCTTCTGTGCCTTTGCTGCCTCAATCCTCTAACCACTGCACGACTCTTTGCCGCAGCCTGCTTGTATTTATCAACAGGGTGATCACAGAAATTTCCAGCAATTCCTCCACATGGGCTAACCCTCAGCTCCTCCCTCCCAGATAAATGCTGAAAATGGAAAGAAGGAATGGAAGGTTTTTACACTGATTTGGGTTCCAGAGTACATTTCCTGCTGGTAGGTATTCCACCATACACACAAAAGAAAAACATATCTCTCTTGCTGCTTCTCTCAGCTCACAGAAGCTAAGCAATGCAGGCAGTGTTTAACCATAATGCCAAGTGCAATAGATAATCACAACAGCAAACCTGCCCTCACTGCAAGGTAGCAACGCTCACAGGTTGGGGGCTGATTCCTAGACACCACTTTGCAGTGCACTAGCAGCAATTTTCAGATGCAGATGATGCAGATGGGCACTGAAATTTTTAAATGAAATTCATACACAGTTCAAGTTGACTAATGCCTTGGTGAGACAGTTTAAGCAGCAAATATTTTGATATGGCATAAAAAGTCTTGCGGTTTGTGTTAGATGAACACTTGAGGAAGAAGCCCAAAATAAATAGTGCAAAAGTAATGTGAAGCGAAGATCTGGATGTGCAGCTGAATGTGGGTGAACCACAGCTGGACAAGTCACTGCACACAGCTGGGTACTGCGCACATGTGGGCATCTGAAATGGAAATAAACCACATTGGTCTAAGTGTCCATTAAGTAGGGACACCATGGGCTCACTGCAGCCAAAGGAAAACTTCATGCTGCTTTTAGTGGACATCGTGCACCATCCTGAGCCTTTTTCTCCCTTTTCCCTCTTATTGTAAAAATAGTTACAAAAAAAATGACCCCAAGCACTCCCTGCTCTTCATGCTAGAGCACAGAAAGCAAGCTGATTTTTCAAGTATTTCTCAAAATGATTAACTATCCATCAACAAATATAATCTGTAAAAGCATTTATCATCTAATCATAGCTTGTAAGTGAGCATATGTAGATGCATTTATTCAGGCCAGAAAATCCAGAAATGAAAAGCAGGCATCATGAAAAGCAGGTGTCATGGTTCTAATTATTGAGCATAATTTCTCTTTCCAAGAAATGAAATATGCATTTATTTTGTGGCATAAGGTTTCTGGTGTTCTTAGCTAATTGTTCAACTTTAGTATCTGGATTTTGAAAATGGTCTCACTCCTGAATTTTCCTGGGAATTGAAATGCAAATATAAGCTGCATTCCAGCTGACATGCAAATACCACAATCACTGGAGATACAGAAAATTAAATGTTGTTCCTCATTCAATTTTCTATTACAACTTCTGTGCACATCATATCTAAGTGGGAATTCAAATGTTATTAGTTTTCCAAAAAGTCATGCTTCCACAAACAAAACAAAGTGGTTTTTCTGAAGTACTATAAGGTTAATGAAAGGTCCCTTTTTATACAATGATGGTAGAAATATCTTGTCACTGCATATCTAAGCACTCTACAAAACAAAATAATTAAACCAATATTAAATCAGTACCACAGAGAGGTTCAATCTACTTATCTTGTGTGTGTGTGTGTGTGTGTGTGTGTGCAGAGGCCAATGTAAAGTAACGCCAGCCCTCTAGTGTTAAAAAAGAGTTTACATTTGTCATAGTTCTGTGATACCTTAATAGAAGGCTCAGCTAACAGAAATTGCTGAAATGGTCTGTCTTTGGCATTTCT
Source organism: Platyrinchus mystaceus (assembly GCA_035041135.1). NCBI lineage: Eukaryota > Metazoa > Chordata > Aves > Passeriformes > Tyrannidae > Platyrinchus > Platyrinchus mystaceus. The sequence continues at coordinate 78,757,465 of JAWWLV010000001.1, forward strand.
GACTATCCAGCTCAGGGGGAATACAGTGTTTGAATACAACTGTGGAGGACTTTAATAAATTAAAACTCTGTAGTCAGATTGGCTCAGAAAACTGGTCTTAACAAATTGTACCAAAATCTTTTCCTAATGAAAAGCACTGATTTGCTTGAAAAAGAAAGGCTTTGGTGAAAGCAATCTGATCCCAAGCTAACTGTTTGTGTCTAAAAGTGAAGACAGAGACTGGTGCCTCTGGTTCTTGAGTGCATGTGGAGGAGCTGTGAGTCCACACTGCATGGTGTGAGACCCCAAACTGCTCAACAATATCTTTGGGCAAAGTGTTTGGAGTGGCACACAGCAGAGCCAGGGCTACTGGGGCACTGGGTTCCAAGGATGCTCAGGGAGCAGGGTGCAAGCTTCTCTTAAGATCACTTTTAGTTAGCATCTCAGTTGCTTTCAGAGATCCTAAGAAGGGCCTCCTCTAAGCAAAGAATGTAAAAGCATATAATTAAAGGCGCGGGTATTAAAATGGCTGACCTGGGGGATCACTCTTGCCATCAGAATAAAAGCATTTTATTTGGGTTATTTGGGTTTAAACACAGATCAATAGAAAAAAATCTTTAAAAATCTTTAAACTGAAATAAGCATTTCCACAGGTATTCAAACATTTAGAGAAATGAATTTGCATTAACAGGTTAAATTTAAGCTGGTGCAACTTCCTCACATAGATAATCCCTTACAGATACACTGTGAATTGATGAATACATATGAGGTTGAAATACATCTATAGGCAAATGTCAGATAAATATTCTTACTGTTGTTGATCCAATTAAGATGAAGGTTTTAATATGGGGATTTTAAAATCTGGAGTATTTTTTTGGAGCTCAGAAGAAGAAGCAACTGGGTGAAGAGTTAAACCAGCCAAGTTCAGGATATTGTACTTTCTGGTAGAAGAGCAGCTGAATTTGACACTTTCTTAATCACAGCAGCTAAATCAATTCAGTGGATCATACCCTTGGGAATGTCGGCAGCACAGGAGTGGATAAACCGCACACCTAACATCACTGATCTGAAAGTTTTGGCAGAAATGCTTAAGCAACCCTTTCTGTGCCTTTTGGCTGCTCTTGGCTGCCCAAGCACCACGGTGACTGAGGTGTCCCTCTCCTGGCAGAGCAGCCTGAGGGGACCTGCATCTGCTCAGCCCCTGCTGGACTCTTTAGAGCTTTAGCTCCCCTCCACTGTGGGTGCAGTGGAAAACTCAAGTTTTGCCAGGGAGGACAGAGGCACAGGCACCCAGTTGCATCTATCAGCTTTGATAAGGAGGTGGTTGTCTCTAACAGCTGGGTGGACAAGGCCAGCAGGCACTGCAAAACTCACCATCAAATGACTGGTTGCACTGGAGGACTTGGCAGGCAGCTGAGCAGGAACTGGGAAAAGTGACTTTTTTTTTCATTGGTGATGTGTTTTTTGAAATACTTGAAGGGCTTGGGAAGAAGACTCCTTTGATGTCAGCAAACAAACATTTTCTCTGAATCAGTTTCAGCAAATAGAGTAAAATGTTCATTGTTGTGCAGTTTTCAACATAGTGATAACAAAGGTAGCGTTTCTCTTTCTCCTGGTTGCCATTTTCCTGTATGACACTGTTCTTATGCCAGATCAGGAAACATGGAATGGTTTGGCTTGGAAGAATCTTCAAAGGTCATCTAGTTCAAGCCCCCTGTCATAGACAGAGACATCTTCCATTAGACCAAATTGCTAAAAGCTTCATCCAGCATAGCCTTGAACACTTCCAGGGATGGGGCATCCACACCTTCTCTGGTCAACCTGTTCCAGTATCTTATCACATTCACAGTAAAGAATTTCTTGCTAACATCTAATTTAACCTACTCTCTTGCAGTTTAAGGCCACTAACCCTTGTCACTACAGGCCTTGGAAAATTTCTCTCTCTGCATTACTTATCACCCTCCTTTAGGAAGGCTGCTATAAAGACTCCCCTGAGGCTTCTCTTTTCCAGGCTGAACAACCCCAATACTCTTGGCCTGTCTTCATAGGAGAGGTGCTCCAGCCCTCTGATCATCTCCGTGACTGGCCTCTGGACTCACTTCAACAGATCTACATCTTTCTTGTGTTGGGGACCCCAGAGTTGGATGCAGTACTCCAAATGGGGTCTCACCAGAGCAGAGCAGAGGGGCAGAATCACCTCCCTTGACCTGCTGGCCACACTGCTTCTTATGCAGCCAAGGACATGGTTGGCTTTCTGGGATGGAAGTTCACATTTCTGGGTCATGTCCAGTTTTTCAGACAGATGAACTTTTTCCTGGTGGACTTAAAAGAAAAAAAATTAATCTGGGTGAATTTTTGTGCATGATAAAAATTTATGGGGAAAATCAGTTTTTTGTAACCAAAGTATTGACAATTTTTAGTCAAATACAGCAAATAGGTTTTGATGACATTTATAACTAAAAAGAAGTCAAGATGTGAAACTCTTCCTTTCAAAACTGAGGTGCATTTGAGAAATGGACACATTAAGAAAAAAAACTTTTTTGTTTTCTTAGATTGGTCAGAACAACTGAGCAGCTTGTCTTTATGAAGAAACAGAGATTTATTTATTTTTAAGGAGCTGCTAAAATGAAAAAGCCAAAAAAAGAAACTAAAATTCAACACCCAGGTAACTACTTATTTACTTTTCTTTTTTTTTTTCCCTTTTTTTTCTTAAATTTTTTTCCTTTTTTCCTGTTTCTTTTTTTCACTTTTTTCTTCCTTGTTTTTAAATGTGCAGTGAACAGATTCCCCAGGCAGTATGAATTTAGACAATCTGAGAGGTGAAAATACCATGTAGTTCGGTGGAATAGGTGCCAAGCCAAAAAAGCAAGACTCATTGCTCTTATAAACTATAACATCAGGTGCATTATAGTGAAATCATAACTGTGTTGAATTCTCAATTTCTTGGGAGCACATATTGAGAATAGAGAATATGCTCAGACACTGCCTACCTTACATGAAATCGGAGAGCAAAACCTAAAAGAAAACCAGAAAACAGGGCATGAGAGGGGATGTGACATCTGGCTTCTTTGCCAGTGAACTCAAGGACCAACTCTCTTCTTTTACCTTTGGAAGAAGATGTACTTACAAACAACAGTTCCACCACAGTGACTTCCAGTATGTGGAGGACCCAGTTAGAACCTGGCTGCCCAAGTCTCTAGGACACACTGATGTCTGGTATAAACCCATTTGTTTCCAATCCAGGCAAAAGTTTTCCTGAAACAAATGCCCACTGAGACAATGGAGGCTTGTGCCACTGGTGGCTACTGCTTGAATTCAGAAAGAAGAAGTCTAATGTCAACAGCTCTTCAGGCTGATGGATAGTGGTGTGGGTTCTTTTCTCTTTTCTACCTGTACTTAAGACATTTCTTGCCTTTCCAGTAAGCTACCCTTGTCTGAAACACACTTTTGTAGGGGCTCAGGTAATTCACCCAAGTTCCCCAGAGCAGATATGCAAGTCAAATAACAGTAGGAAACCAGTAAGGGTATTGGAATAAGCATCTGAGACAGGAACCTGTGGAAGAGGGATAAAATGCCACTGCCATACACTTAGCGCACTGATGGGTTAATAACTTGGTGCTTAGAGGTTCTTCATTGAGAACAATGGGCAAGAGCTGCTAATGGGTTCCGACACCAGCGCCCTTGGGATGAAGAGGAAGGTTAATTGAATTCTAGTGAAGCTCCCTTTGTGTTGCAGAGCAACTGAACAAACCAGGGCAGCCAACTTCCCAGCATCAGCCTATGCATTGTGGCAAGTTCATCTGTGGTGTGACTAAACTGCCTTCAGTAGAAGGAATGAATTTAAGCTCCCAAAGCTAGATTCAGGGAGATTGAGATAATCCTATTGGAAATTTTGACTGACAACTCAGGCCAGTGTTTGTTTCCACTTGTGAAAATATTGCAGAAGGAATGGGCATTCTTGGATGGGATGTTGCTTGTTGCTGCTCCAAATGTACTGTTACAACAGTGTGAACTCTTCTACTTCATTTATTCATGGACACCCTAATCTGCACAATAACGAGAGTTGTGGGCACGTTGTGAAAGAAGAGAACAAAATAGATTATTCCCACAAAGTCATTCACTTGCTTTTGGCATCTAAATCTCCTTTGGCTTTTCAGAAGCTGTGATACTGGTCTTCAAACGCAGACAATACTGAACATAATGTTATTTTGAAGATGTTTAAGCCTGATTGCTCCACATTAGTTAAAACAAAGATGGTATTTTCAGCTTGCCAGATAAAAGCAGACTTTATGTTTTCAGTTCTTAATTCACTTGGATACCTTCCAGTAGCAAATGGTTTCAGGTTATTAGTTTCTTCATTACAAAAGTGATTGTCTGAAATCTGACCTGACTTTGGAATGATATTGAGATACATCTTTGCTGCATGTTCTCAGACTTCCCACAAGCTGTTTTTTATTTGGGCACTGACAATATGCACTCCACTTTTTTACCCACCCAAGCCATGAAGACTTTTACAACTTGCTTCCTATGGAACAGAGCTCTCTTAGTGGATAAAAAGAAATCTAAACACCTTCCTGTTTTCACTTGTATAGGATAACTTTGTAGGTAACAATAGTCCCCTGGCAATTTTTTGTTTACCTTTGCTTAGGATCTAGTCTTGTTTGAACTTTTCTCTCAGGCTGTCTGCACTGACTCTGATTTCCTGATGCACTATTTCCACTTAGTGTCTCTCTATTGTTTGTGCAAGCTGTTTGAACTCCAGGCATTCTTCAACTCTCTTTTCTGCTTCTTCACCTTCATGTTCAAATGTGCATTAGTCACTCTGCTGCAGAGGAGGAGGTTATCACCTTCTTTAGTTATGTTGGGGGTATCATGCTAAGGAAGTTTTTACCTTAACCTAGTCACCTGGGTGCTCTAGTATATATTACTTTCATATCTTTATAACTTCATTTCCTGTATCTGAAAAAGTAATACAGGACACACACACACTCACACACTTACATCCAAACTCTAAAGCAAACAAAGAAAAAGTGGGTTAAATAAAAATAAATAATGAACAGTCTTATTTAGTCCCATCTTTTGACTGAGACCCCTTGTGGCATTACTGATGAGGTCAATTGCTGGAGTTAAAAAGGAAAAAAAAGGCCCTCCAATTACAAGAGTTTGAAAGCACCTCTAAATAATCTTGTACAAACCACAGAGCTAGTTACTATGCAGCATTATCACAGACAAGCCAGAGGTATAGCAAATGCAGTTAGAATGAAAACTAGAGGGAGGAATATTGTTTAAAGCAACTCACTTTTATTGACAGTGTACTGTAAGGCAAGGAAAAAATGTTTGCCAGATTTTTTAAAAAGAAGGTTTGCAGCAAGAGTGATCTTCAGTTCAATATGTTATTGAACTTTCAAAGATACTATCTTTTATAAATCCAATATTTATCTTTTTATCATATATACAAAAGCTTAACTTAAACAAGCACAAAACAGAACACAAAATAATGGATTTGCATATGAAGTTTTGTTGATGGTTCCTAGTAAACAAGAGAATGCACACATTTTCTTACTATAGAGTTACATTTGACTAGATTTAAACTTAAATATACCCCAAACCACATAAAACGCCCAGAAAATACAGATGTGTTCAGTATGACTACTTTAGAAAAAAATCTAAACAATGTTCAACCATACACTGGGAACAAAAAACCGATAGATGCCAAGAAAACAGTATATCATGGCCAAAACTAATTTTGCATTTTGGGTGAAGGCATCTGTGTGTTTTCACTATTGTATTCTGACTGTTCTGCATTAATATCTTGGCCAGAAAAAAACTCAAAACACTGGCTTTTTTCTGTTTTTGAAAGGATATGTTTTTGAAGTGGTGATGTAAATAAACTGTGAGCCTCTTACAAGATCTCACATCAGGCCATGTTAGAGCAAACTATCATTTCCATAGGAAACAGTGGTAACAGAAAGGTTCCAGCTATGCTAAAAAACCCAGTCAGGGGCCAAGCAACAAAATCTGCAAACTCTTAGTTCTTCCCTGAGGGAAGGGCACATTTTTACCCCACATTTTTTGACGGCCTTAAATTCTGAAACTAACAAATGCTATTGCATTTTGTGGCTTTTGTTCTCTGCCTCCATATCTGTATAGCATTGGCCTTTCACTGGAAAAACTTTTATGAAAGCGATAGCTGCTTTTTCATAATGTAGCATTATTAGAGGTTCATAAAATAAATGAAGGCTAACATGTCAAAATATGATGCATTGGGATAAAAGGGACAAAGGTACTTAACCGCAGTACATGTCATGCCTTAGCTTTGCAGGGCTGTAGCATGAGTAGTAACATGGGTAAGTAAAATTCTCTTCTACCTATATAGGCAAAACTGAATGTATTTTTAAAGACATACAATACTATTCTGTAATTAGAATCCTCAACATGCTAATTTTTTACCACAGACAAGAAGAAAATTATTTTACAACTGCACAAGGAAATGGGACCCAATTAACAGGAGAATAATGACACACATACATGTAGCCAGTATTTTCTGAAAATGAAGCATAAACCCATGTTTTTCATGCGGAGGTCTTTTGCAGGATGCTTAAATGCACAGTTTTCATGTATTTTTTTCTTGGTTTTTTTTTCCTGTTTTCTCTATGAAAATCAAGCACTTTGCATAATTAACCAAACCTCAAAGATATTTACATTTTAAAAGCCAATCCTTCACCTTCTGATTTTAAAATGAATTATCCCGTATCTTGCATATTATAAAAAAAGGTCCAGAAAAAGCTTAGAATTGCAATTCAGAATCTGTACTTTGTAAAAATACTTCCTTTGAACATGAAGTCAGTGCTGACCTCTTCAGGTCATTTGTGAATAATAAAATCTTTCTAAAGTAATGTTATTAAATAAGAACTGAGTGAAAACACAAGATAAAATACATTACCCCTGTATTGTAAAGTGTTGCCACTTTAAAGTACAGTATAGGTTGAAGAAAAACACAGAGGTGTGTATATCAAAATATATTTTCACTATGATTCTACAGACCACATGAAATCTTTCAATACTCTGTCTGCTAAAGGCAATATAGTCTTTCTGGCTTTGTTAGTACTGCTATAGTATACAGGTTTCTTAAAGTACAGTTAGTACCTATAAAAGTCAATTCTAACACCTAAGTATGTGCTATGCTTCATATGGCAGAAGGATAAGCATACGAAAAGATTTATGACATTGATTTTAAAGAAATCATACATCACACAATTTCTTTAATTCTAAACACAGGAAATGAGACTGTACTTGAAGTGGTGGCTGTTGTTGTAGTATGACTGAAATGTTTCTCAGATGTCAAGAAGGTCCTCTCCACTCTCATCACTCTCCACAGTTAATTGTCTTGTCCACCATTTTTTGACTTCTGATCCACAAGAAGCAGCATCAGACATGGGATTCATTTTGCAGGCAACAGATTTCATAGTTGAACGTCCACCAAAACGGAGGTTGACTGAAGACACTGAATGGCTTAGTGGTTTGGGGGCTATGAAATTAAACAGAAAGTTCTGTATTAGAGTAGATCTGCTTCTTGAGCATTTTTGCTTGGAATTCAGGTATACAGAACTAGTTGGACTGGGGCACCTTTAAACTGATTTACTGCAAAAAGAGTAGGGGTCTGTTCTAATGTTGTGGCGCTTTTTTTTTTTTGGTATTGTTTTTTGTTTCTTTGATTTTTCCCAGCTCTCACTGTTCACACTGCTCCCACTAATCTGCTGGTAGAGCAGTTTAACAGAGCAGTGCCTCATTTCCTTCTGCTGGAATAACTGATGCAAGAGATGTCTTCTTATCTAGCAGTCTAAATGTTTTAGGCAGTACTTATGTGAGCTGATGGCAAAATGGTCAAAGCGGTAAATGTGAGGAAAAGGGGAGGAAAAGTGCTTTTAGGGTTGGCAGCTGCAACTAGAAAGTGATACTTTACTATGGCCTAGGAGTTGAAGCCAGTACAAGGTGCTGGTATGGCACTAAAACATGACTAATTATATAAATCCCACAATTGATCTTAATTATGCTATTCATGATCCTAAATACATGTCTTTGTTGGACTCGAGGCAGACTACTTATCTGTTGGGCTGTACTGTGCATGGAGATGATCTTTCTTTGTAGGACTATCTACTGAGGAACATTCAAGATAGACATGGACCAGATCAGTGCTAAGAAAGGAAAACCTGAGCTCCTCATTCTCACTTGAAAAACCTGTCCAGTTGGCTACAGCAGTACTATTCCTCCTTAGAAAGCTTCCAAGATGCTATCCAAATATACAGATTGGTACAGTCCCCAATCCAAAGGTCCTGAGGAAATGAAAAAGTAAAAAATGCAACCACCTGCACAGGGCAGTGCTTGAGTCCATCTTCCAAACTTTCAGAATTGTGAAGAAGGGGAGAAACTGCTTTATTGTAACAGGCATGAGGGTAGGAAAGCCCTGATGTGGGTGCAAGAAGCAGCCAGGGGGAAGAACTGTGAATCACGAAGCCTCTCATGGCCTTGTTATTGTACAGCAGTGATTTTTCATGTGGGGACTCTATTGCTAAATCTTCTTCACTTACCTGATGGCAAACGCCATTGTCCAAATTTACGCTGAGGTTTCCCAGCATCTCCAGAGTCCTGTCGATAGCCACCTCTGTCAGAAAGCGTGGGGCTAAGGAGCTGCTGCTGGCTACTCGTCTGAACAGGGATAAAAGAATCTCAGTCATTGTTTCCCACTGCATGGGTATAATCCTAAGGAGGGTTATCTTTCTATCCTATTTCAAGCTTTATCCATGAATACAAACAATATATATTGCCATTTTTAAGGCAGCATGGTTTCTATTCTTTAATGCCCCAGAAAACAGACAAATGTAAAAAGACCACGTGGGCTCAATGCCACTGTACAGTTCCATTGAAGGGTATGAAATTATTCTCAGCCTTCTACATCCACTGTAGAAAGTAGCCCTTATATTGTACTTTTTACGTTCCCTAACCCAGAAGAGCCCAGGGCTCCTACTCAGAGGTCACAGCATGCCCAGTATAATCTCTCTTAGTGTGAACACTGGTTCAGGATGCCTGAACCGGAAAGCTTCACATCCCCAAGCCTGTACAAAGCTCACGCTGGAGCTGAAAGCTGGTGCTGTCAGAGTTGTACAACTGCCCTTTATAGTGATAGGAAGATAGCTAACTATGTTGGGAAATTACTGCCTTAGACCATCTTGCCTTTACATCTGACAGCAAAGACTGAAGAAAAACAAGGTATTGCTTTCAGCTTTTTCAGTTAAAATGATGTTTTAAAAATGAAGAAATAAGAAACATGGAAGTTTTCTGAATTTTTTATGAGTAGCTGATAGTTTTCTGTTTAACATACCTCTGGCTGTGCACTGTTATCTTGATTAATAGCATTCATATCTTCACTTGGCTGTGTTGTCTCAATGCTGGGAGGATTCAGAAATCGGCTCAACTCCTGCTGTTGACTCTCTCGTAGACTATGGATAATGCTGCACGACTGCTGCTGTTTCTATCAAGGTACAATATGTGATGAAAAAAATGTTCTCATTGGTGTGTCACAGTGTTTGATTTTTTTTGAAACATTCTAAATATTTAACTGCACAGCCAGATGTGGATACCAGGTGCATCAATAAAGATCCACGTATCAGATGTTGCTATTAAAATAAAGTGACTTCCAGCATATTTCTAACCTTTACATAGGGAATAGAGGATGAAAATCATTAATTATATTAAGTGGAAGGCATGTTGCTCAACTGTTGGTTTAAACCTACAGTTTAAACACATGCAAAGTTTCAAATCGATGAGTTAGAAGTTTTGCAAAGAAAAAGAAACATGGGAAATGTTAGAGATTCACAGGAAATTACATGAAGGCAATGAAAAAATTCTGATTTCTTTCACGGACTTTGGAACAGGCTGTCAATAAGACTGAATAAAACAGTAGTGAAAACCTTTGGACTAAGTATAGATTTATAGTACAAATAGAAAAACAAACCTACTACCAATATGATCTTACAATCTCATTTGCTTTTAAATTAAAATAAACAGCCTTTAGGAAGGTTTTCACTTTCCTGGGTAGTTTTCACAAGCTCACTCTAGAGAGACTTGAAGAATAACAAGAGAATTTGAAAATACGTATTAACTTCCATAATTACATTCAGTTTATAAAAGGTTCATATAATGTGAAATGATCTGAACCATATTATTGGAGTGAAATGAATAGCATATTTACTTTAGCATAGTGTAGTTCAGTATCATAATGAAATGAACAATAGAGTTGAACAAACCCATATTTAGAGCTGAGACTAAATTTACTGCCATTGTTATTCATACACAGAGATGAGATAAAAATGAAAATGTCTATCACTGAACACTGATGTTTCGTTTGGAATGTACATCAAAATGTCCTGTTATGATTTTTATAAACTTTTTATAAATTTAATAGAAGACAGATGCCATGATACAGATTGCTATGGAAAACCTTCAATCACAAGAAGTAATTTTTTATAGAAATAAAAAATACACGTGTCAAAAGCTGGACTCAGACTTACAGGAACTGAAAAATCAGTCATCAATGCAACCAGGTTGTGACTTTTATTATAAAGGACGAGTTGGTTTTGGAAGAAAAGATGAGAATAACTGCAAAACCTAAATAAAATTTCTTGATTTTTTTTTATTTTAAATTTAATCCAAGCCAAACGTCAAACAGCATATTTTGTAGCTATCCTGAGCAAAGGTAAAAATGTTTCTGGCAATCAGAAGCACCACATAAACAGAACACAGAAGCACTGGCTAGGTCTGTATTAGTAAGTTAAAGAGACTGGGATTTCCTGCAATGCTGAAGCCAAGTGACAGGCCAGGACTTGTGTGATCTGGCTAATCTTCCCTCTACCTCTAGCTTCAACCACTGCCTACTGGAAGTGGTCTCCACCCTGATATGCCTGGAGGACAGTGATGCTCCTATGACAGTGGTCTGGGAGACCACATGGCAGTGGTCTGGGGGTACATGAGTATGGACAGGCCAAAACTGGCCAAAGTTGTGCTGAGGAACATGCAAATGGGTGATCCCATCCCAGTGCTGAGCCAGCGCCTTGTCCCTGTTGAGTTTACTGGCTACACAGCTACGGTGTGCTATCGGTCATATACCTGCTTTGCATGTTCACATACTGCTCATTTGTACACACAGTAACTGTAATGGCTCACTCAAATGATTTATCTTAATACGGGTTCCATTTGAAGAGTCATTTTCAGGTGACAGATCTACCAGCAGAGGCAAGGAAATTAAACAATTACATTCTGTGAGGCAGTATTAGGCTTA
>JAWWLV010000001.1:78768878-78791493 GCA_035041135.1 Platyrinchus mystaceus
AAACGCTACATACTTCTTCAAATAAGTATTATCATGACTCCAGAGCAAATGAAGCACAATGGCAGCAAATGCCAGCATTGTTGAACAGTACAATTTATGCAACCATTCAGATCCTGGTTTTGCTTGACTTACTGCTCTGATCCGCTTCAAGCACTTCTTTAGCCACATGCGTATTGTCTGTTTGGCCACCTCCTCTTCTATGGTATATTCCAGTTGTTCCCTAGCAAGCAGCTCTTCCAGTTGAAGACTTTTTCTGATATCAACAGACCTATATGAAAGCATGCTGGAAGAAACACAATTTATTTATTTTTAAATGCTGGTGTCATTACATTTTAATCTAGAAAATCAAACTTCATACTTAAGACCTTCGTGTAAAAATACATAAATACTTAGAGCTGATTCCCTAGGACCTGTGTTTTCCACCACTAATATTTTTTCAGGAAAGAAAGGGAAATCTAATTTTTGTACTGCATTTAAAATTGCAGTGCCTCTGTGGCTACCAGTCTTGCCTTTTTCCAAGCCTAATGACTACCTGTTAGCCTGGAGAGAAACACGGGCCATTATATATCTTCTAAAAATGTAGAGAAAATCTCAGGGTACCTGAGCACATCATGAAAAGTGACATCACCACCATTATGGAGCCGCTCCATTTCATAGCACATGTGCTTGAACAGCAGCTTGTCCTTGTCAAGATCCACCTCCAGCCTGCCTCGCAGAAGCCTCAGCAGAAATTTCACTCGGAAGGTAGGGATTACCCCCTGCGTAAAATTGCATAAGAGATGGTAAATTATTACTGTGACCTAACAACCAGCTCAGACATTCAACTTGATCATTGAGAGAAACATGATTTCTCCAAAGACTTTTTGCCAAGTCCTAGCCTATTTAAGTCACTGTGAATACACTACTGAAAATTATGCACATGAAGCCACCTCTTCAGCACATTCACTAAAGTCTTTGTTGTTATTTGACTCATATACAATCTATGCTGGTTATTTTGCCAGAAATTTTCAAAATTGCCTGGGGATTGAGTTTTCCTATTTGCATTCATCTGTAATGAGAATCATATGCCCGAAGAACTGACTACGGAAAATGGAAATTAAACTATAATTTAAACACTCACAGCCAAGGCTATAACTCACTGTAAACTTATTCCCTTCTCTGCATCTTTGGACAGGAAAATGTTGGGAGTTAACTGGCTTTTAAAGGTTATCTGCTCTGAGAGGCAATTTAGCATATGTTTCACACTCTGACAACAATTTTTATTTTTTTCTTTCTTTAGGACTGAAGATACTTCCCTTTGAAACTGTGGTACTCATAATATTGAAATGTTTTGTTCTACTGAATAAGCCTGACCAGAACTATTTTTGCTGTAATGTGTTGTTCCACATCACAGAGATAGTGTCAGTGCTGGGCACAATGGATCCAGAACTCTCTACCTCCATCAGTATAGTCTGCAGCTTCCATCTCCAGCACAGCCATGTGCCAACTACAAGTAGCCAACTTGTTTCACTGCTGTGTTGCTCATATTCAAATCTTAGTGATGTCATGAATCATTCAGATGATGACTTAATTTGTGTGAGCATCTGAACAGCTCAGTCTCCCAGATGTTATTCTTACTCCAGAATCACAGAATGGTTGAGGTTGGAAGGGACCTCTGACGCTCACCTTGTCTGATCGCCACTGCTTAAGCAGGGCTTCCTAAAGCCAGTTTCCCAGGACCATGTCCAGATGTCTTCTGAATATCTCCAAGGACAGAGACTCCACAACACCCCCTGGGAAACCTGTGCCAGTGCTCAGTCACCCTCACAGTGAAAAAGTGCTTCCTGATGTTCAGAGAAAACCTCCCATGTTTCAGGTTGTGTCCATTGCCTCCAGTCCTGTCACTGGGGAGCATGGGGCAAAGCCTGGCTCTGTCCTCTTTGCACCCTCCCTTCAGGTACTTGACAAGCTGCCCCTGAGTCTTCTCCAGTCTGAACAGTCCCAGCTCTCTCAGCCTTTCCTCACAGGAGAAATGCCTTCATCATCTTTGTGTCCCTTTATATGTCTGTGTCTCTGTGTACAGAGGAGCCCAGAACTGAACCCAGGACTCCAGGTGTGACCTCACCAGGGCTGAGTAGAGGGACAGGACCCTCTGCTTTGGCCTGCTGGCAATACTTTGTCTAATGCAGCACAGGATACCATTAATCCTCTTTGCTGCAAGGGCAGTGGTGGCTCATGTTCAAGGACTCCCAAGTCCTTTACTGACAAGCTGCTTTCCAGATGGGTAGCTTCCAGCATGTATTTGTCCTGGTTTATTCTTCTCCAGGTGCAAGGCTTTGCAGTTCTCCTTGCTGAACTTCATGAGGCTCCTGAAAGCCCATTTCTGCAGCCTGTCAAGGTCCCTCTGGAAGGCAGTACAACCCTTTGGTTTCTCAGCCACTCCCTCCAGTTTGGTGTCATCAGCAAACGTGCTGGAGGTGCCCTCTGCTCCATCGTCCAGGTCATTAATGAAGATTTTGAAGAGGATCGGACCCAGTACTGACCCCTGGGTTACACAACTAGTTACTGGCCTCCATCTAGAATCTATGCTGCTAATCATCACCCTCTGGGCCTGACTATGCAGACAGTTTTCAGTCCACTTCATTGTCTTCTCACTCAGCCCATACTTCATCAGCCTCTCCAGAAGAATCATACAGGAGACAATGCTGAAATCTCAGCAAAGCTCTTCCAAAGATCAGACACATAAATGGATATGAGTCTGTAGACTTCCAAGGGGACAACTCTCAGGAAGCTGTGTGGAAAGACGCTATTATATTAATCCTTTAAATAGGTATTTTTTTTGTAAATCTGCTACTACAAGTACTTCACAGAATACATGTTAGTATTTGAAGGGCCATGAACAACTTTAGATCATGCTCATTGAACTTCTAAAATTTGAACAGTAACTGCTCAGTGAGTTTTGTCAACACACTTTGTTTCCCCCATACTTTCTTTCAAGGAAAACTGGAAATTTACTGGATTTCTGTGATTATTATAAAATTTCTTACCTCTCTTTTGTCATCGACCATGTTCCATATAATTTGAAAATGCCTAAGATCATTATAACTTAGAAGCTGGTCTTCTTCAGTTGAGTAAAACAATGAGAAATTCTCCACAATGATAGCTGAAAACCACAAGAACAAAATACACCACAAAGAAAGCCTTTAGTTACATTCTAACTAGTAATTCTGTTGTGCCAACTTCATATTAATAAATGCCTCTATGTTCAGACAAGGATTTTGAACGCACAATATACCATTATGCCACATCAATATTCACCATGCTCACTTTTTAAAAGCTATATCTTAAATGGTGGTGAGATGCCTAACCTAACATATTCTATATATCAATTAAGTAAATTCCAATGAATGTTCAAAAAATATTAACTGAAGAAAGAAAAGCTCAGAAAACAGTATTTCATAGGGAAACTGTACTCTACAAATACAATGTCTTTGTTCAACAAACTTTCATTCCCAAACTTCCTGAGTTTTAGCATACATCCTGCCAAAGAAGCATCATTATCATCATGGCTAGGCTTCGCTAATGAAGAGCTGGGAAGGACTCTACCCATGCTTGCTACATTATGCTCATACAATATAACATTGAAAGTACAAGGCAGCCTCATACCTGAATAGCACAACAGACTCACATCTAACACGCTATATGCCAAGATGGTCCTTAACTTTTTGTTATTAATGCATATTTTCACTTACCAACAAGCAAATTTAGCATGATGTATGCAATGATGACATAGAAAGAACAGAAATACATAAGAGCACCAGCATAATTTCCACAGTCTGTTTTCCAGTAGGTGCTGTTATCTGGTGTACAAAATGGAGGCTGAACCTTCAAAACAAAAGAAAACAAAGTAAAATATTAATTTCTCTGCAACCAATATAATAATTAAGACTATTATTTCTTTAAAGCTTCCCAATTAGGGAATAATATTGTGGGCATTACTGTGGGCAGGTTTTTTTCTTCTTTTAGTAGCCAAAAACCAGAAAATAGAGAGAGATATGACAAAAAGGCTTAGGCATGGACCTCAGTACCACACCCAGGGCACATTGTGTATTATGCCACTGTACAGAAAAAATCTAGTGCTCTGAAGCATGGTGCTTTTCAAAAATCTTCCTTCCTGCTCATTAATTTTAAAAAGGAAAGGCATAAGATTTTCTTTGCAATAGAAAGCACAGACAAACATTTACTTGGTCAAAATATAATGATTTGAGGATTAATTTTGAGGAATGAACCTAAGTGCAGGCATTAAAGAAAAAGTTAATCTGAAAAGACACCTTGCTCCAGTCAAAGAAGAGATAAGAATGAAAAAGTAAGTTATTGCCCTTCCAATTTTTAAACAATTGTTTCATTTTTGTTTTTAAACCATCTAATTGCCTAGCTCCATGAAATACTACACTGTGAGTATGGGATTGGAGCTGCAATGTGCGTGTCATGTTCTGAGGTTTAGTGAACATTGTATCTCTCGAAGACATAAAGGCAATCACAATATTCCTTGTACAAAGTTAAGATAGTGAAAGCAGTTTGAGATGGAAGGGTGTATCTAATTTCTTGTCTTTATCTCTGGCAGCATTGTAATTACCATGCAGTCATGCATAATTTTGTTCCAGTCTTCTCCAGTAACTATTCTGAAGAGTACAGTAATAGCCTTGCCAGCTGATGAAAAATTTGCATGTCTGTTTTAAAGAAAAAGAGAGAGATTGTTTCACTTTCCAGAAATAAAACATTGGCAAGAAAAAATGTTTCCAGTTTCTACTGTTCTACCATTTTAAACTAAAAATAGTTACAGTACCATTTGAATGAGCTCATTGAATTATTTATTTCATGACTTAAGATATAATAACTGAAGTCTAGCTCAGATACAGGTCTGAGTATTTTAGCACATTTTATTAGAGCTAAAGCAAACTCAAGGCCAGATCCTATTTCCTGTCTCCATTTTCTTCTGTAAGCTTGATGATGACTGGGAAAGCTCCAGTTAATAGCCAGTTCAAAGAACTGTCTCCTCTCTGGATCAGCCTGGTATATGGATCCTGTTCTTGGGTGATGCCAATAAGATGTAGTAGGTACACTGTGTTTCAGCAGCTTGCAGGCTAGCACAGTGCTGCTTTGAAGCATATTCCAGCTGGCATATGAAGAACAGCTCTCAGTCTGCTCTGAGTTGGATCAGGTGTCATTTGGGCCAATGCAAAGGTGGCTCAGTATCGGAATAGGATTACTCCTATCAGAAATTCTGTTTAGAACTCTTCAGCTAGACCTGGAGATTTGTTTGTTTTTACCATGGATAAACTTCTCTCTAGCAGAACGTGATTTCTTCAAGGTAGGAAGTACGTACTGTACCTGTTAATGTTCTCTCCATATTTCACTGTACCAAATAAAACCACTCCAGCAAAAGCATAACAAAGAAGCAGTAAGAACATTCCCACTATGATGAAGAAACTCTTGTACATGCTGACAACCACAGTCAGGAGCAACATTTTTAGTGTCACCTGGAAGGACAGAGAAAAAACAATCTCTGATGCCATTCAGGAAAGCAAAGAAAAAAGAAAAGATAGTTCTGGTACTTGCCATTTTGACAGCAAATTCTTTACACACATACATTAATGGATGAGCCAAGTAAAAAAGTATGTTATAAATCTGATTGGAAGTGTGTGTGATTTTTACTTGTTATACACATCAGCATATCTTCCTCATTTACAGGGTCAAGATGTTGCTCCTCAGAAAATATATATAAGATAAAACAGCTTAAGATAATACAGTGATAATACAGTGTAAGCTTAACTATAATATTCTAGGATCAGCATACTCCTGAAGTATCAGAATTAGCATTGCATGAACAGCGGGGCAGTAAACTACTCTGAGCTTACCTGAAAGTGATCCTAACTGTTAGATAGAAACTAAAGATACTGCAGCCTACTTAAAGGAATGGGTTGATGTATAAAGAAGGGGATTTCTTTAAGATCAGTACAGCCTAATTAAACTATTAATTTCTCATGCAAGTTTGTAAGAGACCAGAGAGACCTTCTAGCAGCCTTCCAGTACCTAAAGAAGGCCATCAAAAGAGCTGGAGATGGACTTTTTACAAGGGTATGCAGAGAGAGGACAAGGGCAAATGGCTTTAAACTGAAAGAGGGAAGGTTTAGATTAGGTTAGGAAACAATTATTTACTGTGAGAGTGGTGAGGCAGGGAAAAAGTTGTCCTAAAAATCTGTGGATGCCCCATCCCTGGAAGTGTTGAAGGCCAGGTTGGATGGGGCTCTGAGTAATCTGGTCTAGTGGAAGGTGCCCCTGCCCACATAAGGGGGCTTGAAACTAGCTGATATTTAAGGCCCTTTCCAACCCAAACCATTCGGTGAGTCTATGATTCTGCAAAGTTGGCCAAAGAGCTTAAGATGAGAGTATAATTTTGTAAATTACATAGGCGGTAGGCCTAGATTATAGCTGTTACTTTCTCATGCATGTATAGTGAACATTTTACACTTGATAAAGTTATTGCCCTAGATTGTCCCAACACCCTTAACTGCTTTGCATGTGATGGAAAATTCCATTTAATGGGACTGAGGGTGTCAGTTTTCTTTATAATCGAGTCAAATTCATGCTGACCTTTAGTCATCACATTGCAACAGAACAGGTGAATTAGTGAAACTGATACAGCTCCTAACATGAAAGCAAAAATGACTAGGTTAAAACCTTGAAAAAAACCTTTAGAATCAATCTGAAACCTTTGAAGGCAATCACTCGGTCTGGATGCATAGGAGAAGCAAGGATTTTTCATTTGACTTCCAAGGCTCTTCAGGCTCTATGCAGTTTGATTGAAAGAAAACTTTTTCCCACTACTGAACAAACCCTTTGACTTACTGTTCTTAGCCCCAGCAACCTAGTACAGCAGTCTTTTCATCACATTTACTTTAATATGTCAGACTTCATAGAAGATATTTGGAGAGTATAAGAAGTTCCACAGCAAGGGAGTGCAGTGTCACCACGTGGTAAATAAATGTGTTTATTCTCGGCCTATGCTTATTCTGCCTGTCTACTCTCAATTACACCAGAGAAAATCCAAACACAAAAGAAATGTAAACTTGAGAAGTGACTTGCTTTGTCACCATGCGTTTCCAGAAGAACATCTTGGCCCAATATTGCTTTAAAATTGAACTTAAGTCCTTTACCATGATTAAGACATATATTGTGAAGACAAAAGACACAAACCTGCACTCTGGAGGAAGAAAATTCTGTAAAAGAGCGGTATCATAATAAGATGAATGCATCAACCACCACTACTGCAGTCTTGCAGCAAAATAAATAAATAGCATGCACATCACACTGCACTGAAATGGCAAGGGCTGAAAGTAGCACAGTGTATGTTCAGAGTTGCAGAAAGCATTTTTAAAACTGTGGTATTGCAGTTGCACTTTGTTTTCTGAAAAAAATGCAACTTTTCTAGTAACCATAATAGAGCACTATTATACAATATACCTAAAATCCTGACATTTTAAAGTCAGTGTGTAAAGTTGGAGACTGCTGCTTGAAATATCCATTTTTTTTCTTTGCCTACAAAATGGAGCCTTATAGATCTTGCATTAGAAATGCATAGCATCCAGTCCTTTAACCTGTACATGAGCACTTCAATAGTTGTAATTCCTAATTAATACTTACATGCTTTCCACAAATTGAGAAAAACCTGAAGACAATTACACATGCCCCCATCATGTATGTGTACGCATTCTGGAACACAAACACAGAAGACTTAATACATTGTCCCGCAGGGATCTCTTGGAAAGGTCATGACAATTGGTCTTTTAATAATATAGGGCAATCCTCATATAAAATAAGATAATATAAACTAGCAGCAACAATATAAAAAAACCCAAACCCAACCTCTCCACACATCAAACCAAAAAAACTTCAATCCTCTATTAATTATGTCCTTCAGGCCCAGTCTACTTGTCTAGGCAGCTGCTGGATTATAGAAACTCCTCAGGCCTTCCAAACTACTTAGCAGCAGGGGCAAACTGTAAATGTCAGGGCAAAATGACTAGCCACACAAGACAGGTTTTCTTTCAAACAGAGCTTGGGGCAGACAAGAGGGAATCTCACAGACATTACAGGGTTGTGACTTTGACAACTTGTGATTGATTACAAGTATCAACCATCCCTTCTCCTTCCCTTGTAAATAAAAGAACCAGGAGTGTATTTAAATCTAAAAAACTGGTGTGGGATGGAGGGAAAGCTGATTTCTTCCCCTCTCCTCCATGTCTTCTTGGATTAATTGTCCCCCCTTAACCAAAACCAGTGGTACAGAATTGCTGGAGGGTTTGGGACAGTCTGTATTGTTCAGCAATTTTGAAGCTATGACTTCTTCCAGTCCTTTGCTCCCATTTGCATTCTGTGCATTACCTCTTTCTTCCTTCTTTGCTCATGAGACTGTTGCTGGCAAGAGCTCTCAGTCTCTTTGGTCTCCTTCCTTTTCTCAGTCACATTACCTGTAAAGACTTGGTTTCTACCACATTTACAGACTCTAACTCATATCAGTAAGACAACCTTTGCACTGCATCATTGTCCAAGACAACAATTCCTTTTTAGCATCAAGCTTAATGTTCTTCAGACATATTTCAGCCTTATTAAACTCCTGAGGGTTTATCTCGATGTGTAGCAGCTGGTGCTTAACTGATGAAATCACTTTAATCACTGCAATTGCATTCTGTAAATCTTACCAGTAAGGCAAAGTGAAGTATCACCCATATAACTCCAAGAGATGTCACCAAGAGGTCATACCGATTTCTTCTGCTTTGCCAGAAGCCAGAAGGTGACATGGCAATAATCTTCATTGTGACCTAAGGATAAAAAAACCTAAAACTTGTAATGAAGAAATGGTAATTTCTTGCCATAAGGTTCTTCTTCCATTCTCTAAAATGTTTGATTGACTTCATCTTACGAAATAGTTTCAAACAACCAAGGTTTCACATCAGCTAAATGTTCTCATGTGGACTAGCCAGATAAGCTTCCCTTACGTGAAGGAAAAGTGATGGAAGACCACAGATGACCAAGACCAGTGGATGAGAAGCATCTCTCTGCCTCCATTAAGTATTGAAGACAGGAGTGCAGCTGACCACCTCAGACTGAATGCTTAATGTATAGATTACTGAGATGAATGTGAGCTTAAGATTTCCTAAAGTTAAGCAAGTCATGTAGTTATAAAATTATTATGTCAATAACATGTAGCTAAAAGAAGTAGTAGTATCCTGGATAGCTAGCTGTCTGTAAGCAGGCTAAAATCACAGAATTCTCTACAGAATTGGAGAGAGATACATGGGGCTGGAAGGGATGACAGAAGACCTGTAAACATCCCTACCCTTCTGCAGTGGCTAGTGGAGGTAACTGAATCTCACCCTTCGTCTTCCTTTATCACAGTTACAGCTTAAACACCTACCTCAAATATGGAATTTAAGCACCTAAACTCAGGTCCCTACAATCTTGAAATGAATACCACACCACGCAAATAAAAACCCCACATCTCCCTTTATTCTGTCATCATCAGTGTGATAACAAAAGTGAGATCTTCAAATTCTTCCTGTTCTTCTATACCACATATACTGATGTGAGCAGTAGAGGTTTAAGACTGAATCAGGAGTTGTTAGATTGGACCTAGGGCTGTTAGCTATGCAGAAAGCTTTGGAATTCCTCATGGATCATGCCTGCCTGTGGTAGCAGACCATGTACATAGCAGATTCTGTAATGAGACTATGCTGCCTTACGGAAGATCCTGGGCAGGAAGCTGCTTTTTCTCCATAAATTGTGTGCACTCACAGTGTGATAGCTTGCCTGTTGGGACAACCAACAAATTTTTCTTGGCTCTGACAAAGTTCCTTCGAAATTCTAGAAGTGTGTTTGCTTCCCCTGAGAGTATAAGAGAAAAAAGTATTTCCAAAGACACAGTTACTGGGTAAATTAAAACTTGTCTGCATATGACACAAACTTTTCTGTGTTGCTCAGTCTCTCCAGAGATACTGATTTCTCCTGGGTAGGGACAAAAAAATCAACAACATGGCCATACTCTAGCTACAGCTAGAGTATACAAGATATTCACTTCATTGTTTATTCATCACTGCTGGCAAAACCTACCAATGGAACATAGGAACTGTCATATTGGATTAGAGCAGTGGGAAACATAGTCTACTATCCTGTTTCTGATAGTGGTCAGTATCAGCTATTCAGAAGGGACTGACAAGATAAGTAGTCAACCACAAAGTTGTAAAGAATTATGTACTAATCTAACCACAGAGGAAGCATCTTCTTTATCATCATAAATGCGTGCTTTGTTACACTACGGATATCCTTATACATTAAAAAATATATGCATTTCAAAATGTGGCTAAATGATTAGATTCCAATCTTATGCAAATAGGCTAAAGACACCTTGCACAGTTGTTTGTAATAAAAATATTCTCATGGAAAGAGAACTGCTACCACATAGGAGTCAGATCTGTGCCACAAAAGATAGACAATATGGACATAGCTTATTAAAAGATACTAATATGAAGAATGATACTTAAACCAAACCAAAACAAAAGTGAGAGAGGTTTGATGATGTCACAGATACAGAATAGTGGGGATTAAAGCACCAGACAATATAGAAATGGATCAAGCAGAACTTCATGACACAACACAGACCCTGTTTATATGGAGGGAATTTAATCTGAGATGTTTTGCAAGAAAAGAGTTCACTGGGTTCAGCAAAACACACTTTTAAATGCTCAGACTTGAAGGTATATAAAAGGACACAAAGCTCAAGGTTGCAGAGAAGTATGATTGTAATAAATTAAAAGTTTCTTCTTACAATACATGTTTAAAGACAAGTGACAGGGAGAACCCTGAATGTACGTGTTCAGAAATAAACACCACAGTGAAGAATGAGACAGCATTCCTAAAGACAAAATGAAATATGTACATATGAATCTTAATCTTAAGAAGTCTCAAAATGTATTACTTTACCTCGAGGACAAAAATGAAGGTGAAAACAACAGACATTGTTGCTAAAGGTACAGTCACTGGATCTGCAGCATCCCACTGAAATGCAAACAAAATCCATTCATAGAAGAGTAGCTCTTAAACAGAATAAATGCCTCTTCATTGCCTTAACTTTTCTTGAAGGTTTTGTTAATGAATAGATTTCACTTTAAAATATGCTCAGACAGGAATGGCATCTTGGTGTACTCTTCTCTCATAGATTTACAGTCTAACTAGAAATTAAAAATAGTGGACCAGACCACAGAAAGGCATAAATTGACTCAGCTCTAAAAGTTACAATTACTCTACAGTGATCTGCCCCTACTGAGATTGCTGTATGTAGAAATCATGTTTCCTTATATTCATCACAGTAATGGCTCAATTGACGCTTAACTGGTGTTAGGAAATGTGCAACACATGTTGTACTACTATAATGAAATGCTTAAAAAAATCACAGTTACCTTAACTGATAACAACACAGACTGTGCCAGAACAAGTACAGCAATAGTTCTCTTAAAAAATGGATGCTGAGTTATATCATACATCTTAGCTCTAAAGCCATCGTTATCTGAAAAAAAAAAAAAAGAGATAGAGGAGAAGAGTTAAAATACACAACGGCATTTTTCCCCTACTTCTGAACACATATTTTCCATGTTCATTAGTAGCAAAATAATCCTTTACCAGTTTCAAAATATATTTCTAATTTTCTGCTACAATTTTCCATATCAAATAGGGTTTCTGAACATCTAATTTCAAATACTGAACACCAGTGTTGCATGAAGGCTTTGGTACTTTTAGTGTAACTGCATCATTCAACTGCTGTCAGGTTAATACATTCCGTTCATATCACTATAGCCAACTGCAAATATTTTTCATTTAGAAATTCATTTTATCATTAAGGCTTATCCTAAAGCCATCGAAGCACAACCTTTTTTGGGTTGATTTTAATAGCCTTATGGAGAGATCTGTAGTTGGAGCCTGTTTCCACATTAACTTATGCACAACCTCCTAGTGGCCTCACGATTACAATTTTAATTTGAATCGCAGACTCCTGGGGAATTACGAACACTAGGGCTTAACATGTATAAAATCAAAATATCTTTGATACCCGGACGAGGTGGGAGATGAAGAGGTTGTGCTATCTTCAGTCTGCTTTTCAAATCTTCCCATCGTCTCTGATCTACAGTCAGTAAAGCTGTCCCCTTAATAAACAAAGAGAAGCGTGTAAAGCTTTTATCATTTAACAGCTAGAACATTCAACACTGTAACATGAAAACAACATTCTCTTTGGTGCCTGAAATAAAGTTACATATGCAACTTTCCTTAAATAACACACTGTTTGGGTAAAGGAGTTTGAAGTATCAGCTGTTACTCAAGAGGATTTCTGGATGCATTAGCTGTGAGTTTCCGGAACTCAACTCAGCAGGCACAGTTGTTCTTTGTAGCAGCAGCCCAGTGTGGGCAATGAAACACTGCAGGAGGTCTTCTATTTGACTGAACATCATTTGCCAGGAAGCACTGTTTTAAAGACTGGTCGATTTTGTCTGGACTTTGCAGCAGAAAATCCTGTGGCTCGTCAGTGCCGCTACAGTTCCTTAGGGAACAAGCCCTCCAGGAGACCACTGCTGCTCTCCACAGCTCTTCTGCTTGGGGTGTAATTGAAATAAAATAATAGTATGCTATGAATCTACAAGAGCTCTCCACAGAGGAAGCACAAAGAGAGGTGGAGACACACCCTTAGGGTGGGGTGGTGGTAGCTGGTTATGTGTGTATTCTCATAACATAGGAAGAAACAAACAAATTCCAAACGGAATTCAATGTTATCTAAAATGACCTTCAAAGCGAAGTGAGTTCCTTATCACTTTAGAGAACTGCAAAATCTGATGGAAAGACTCTACAGAGTTACAAAAACAGGGGAGACCTTTTCAAGGTAAATTTCAAAAGGCTGTCTCCCAGATACTTGGTTGCATTCCCCATTAGAAAGGAGCTGGGTGAGGACTGGAGTGATCTTTGGGGCTCACCTGGGAATTGGCTTCTTTAGATGCTTGAACTAAGTCTGACTGTGCAACTGGTAAGGTCAGGATTCCTCCCTCTTAGTGAACATAATCTCTTTATGGAACTGTGTCTCCAGACAGCACCCTGGGAAGAGGTGCCTTCCAACACAATCCAGAAAAAGTGATAGATGTAAGGATGCTGACTACTTGTGTCAGGCCCAAATAGTACCATTTAGAAATGCTTAAATTAAAATGAACTCATTCACCCCAATGAGCATGTCTGGTTTATATTCTTGGAGAGCCTTCACTGCAAACAAGACAAAAGGTGGCAAAAAAGAGTGGACTCCTGTAAAATTTAGAAGTAATGGTTCCAAGTTTCTCTGCTGCTCAGAAACTGCCATTTCCACAAGTGGGATCATTATAAGGGGACCACAGAGCAGAGCCCTGCAAGTAGGACTACTGCTGGAGTAGCTGTGTTTACATTTGCACTTTGGCTAAAAGTGGCAGCTAATATTTGAGTATTGACACCTTTGAAGGAAAAGTAATATTGCACAGCTGAACAAGAAGGGGCAGAACCATCTATAAAAATCCAATGGAATTCTCATACTATAGAAATTTCAGCTTTTTTCACTCACCTGTCCAAATTTAGTGAATAAGAAAATAAATGAATAACACACTGCTCCTTGTTCTCTAGAACAGATATATTTTAACAGGAATGACCACACTTCATCTCACCAAAATTACACTGGAGTTATGCAAATATAAAAATACCTTCAGAATAGCAGAGGTTTTAGGCTATTTATTTGGTTCACAATGTGCTTGACTCAATTGCATGATGCCTTGCTTGCCCATGCTAGATGCACAGCAGTGTGCTGCTCAGCTCCCTTCTAGAAGGACACAAGGGGTTTTCCCGAAGGACAAACTCCACAGTTGTGTTTGCTACAGAGTTTGGGTTAGGGCCATAGCCAGCAACCAGTTTCCAGCATTAGCACACTGAGTTGTCGCACATCTCCACACCCCAGAATGTGCAATCATCCTTTCTCTCCAGTGCCATGAGTGATAAAAATATCTTATCTCATTATTTTTGTGACTTTGAACCAAGAGATGAAAAATATTAATAATTATATCTCAGTGCCTCAAGGGCACCACAAGAGGCTCAGATAACCCCCTCAGATTAAGCGTTGTGCAGTGTGTATGCAGCAAATCCACCCAGAGTTCTACCTTTAACAAGTGTAGACATGAGCTGCTCTGCAACAATTCCCCCGGGGACAGGTTTTTCTATTTCTCAGGGTAATCCAAAAAGCCCAAAAGAACTTCTCTAGAAAACTAGCTACCTTTTTGTTTAAGTGATGGAAAACTATTTTTACAATGCACTCTGCCAGGAAAAAGTCACACAGCTTTACTCTGGATATGAAATACTGCAATGGGAGGGCTCTAATGAGACCTCTTAGCTGCAACACATAAAAGTATAATACATCTTTTTATTTGCCACCGCATGTATGCCTACATCAAAATAAACCAGCGGCATCTGTAAATACATCGTGCTTTAGGTTCAGTCTCCATCTAGCAGCATGGCTGTACTATAAATAAACTCAGACAGCTTTGATAGTGTGTGTGATGGATTGCTTTCATCAGATTTAAGTTTGTGGCAAATATGGATCAGGTGTATCTGAAGTCTTGCAGTCTTGCAGAACACAAGATTGGTGAGCCAGTCTTAAAGGCAGCCTTACCAGGTAATGTAGACAGTGTAGTATTAGTTTCAGCTTTCTTTTACACAGTCAGTTCTACTCAATAAAATGCCTCACTCAGAATAAGCCACCTCACTCAGTACCTTGTTTTCATTAAAATTAGCGATGACAACTCCAACAAAAAGGGTCAGTCCAATCATGCAGCCAAGAAATACAAAAACATGAATGTAGATTCCATGGATCTGAATAGACAAAAATAAGATTAATAGTTAAGACAAACCAACTTTACGTGTTGTAGAATTCAAAGGCTTTGATGTGTTTCCTTACCGGCCCAACTCGATGAATAATAACATCTCTGACTTCCACCCAGCCTTTTAATGAAAGAACTTCGAATAGTGCCAGCATTGCATTGCCCACATTGTCAAAATTAAAATTCCGAGGATTTGCCCTGAAATGCAGTACACAAATAGGCGTAACTTCAGCAAAAAAGTTGTTCTATTTGATACCTTGATTCTTCATAGTCTAACATTTAAATACCCTGCAAAGGTGTGTGTGTGTGAAAGCTTCTGGAATATATCAAAGTTCTGTACCAAGAATAAGAAAACAGTAGCAACAGCAATAAATATTTAAAGCATAATATTTTAGATCCCTATGTATGGTTTATTTTCTTACTCAGAATCTGATTCACAATCATAAAGCTTAAAATATGTTCAAGGTTCAGGTTGAATGGGGCTTTAAAGCAAATCGGTGTAGTGGAAGGTGTTCCTGTCCATGGTAAGGGGTTGGAACTACAGGATCTTTAAGGTCCCTTCCAACCCAAACCATTCTATGACAGTATGTTGCTGCATTTTAGTGGTTTTGTCATTGAAATTAGAAAAATAAAACATTCATTAAAAAACAGATAATCTAAGAAGCACAATGACTTTTCAACAGCCTGCAAGATAAATAGTTGTATTCCAGAAGAGTTACTAAATGTTTGGTGCCTCTTAAATTCAACCGTTCAGTGAAAAGAGAGCTCTCAGATGCAGATATTTCATTTTAATGCAGTCCTTATACTGACATCTGGCTCTTGAAAATCTGGTGTGACACAGCCAACAGGTGGTATAAATGTCCTTGCGGTAAAACATTTTTCTGCAACATTCCCCAAAGTTTACAGTTATGCTGATTAAGGCAGCTTTTGCTTATTTCTGGATCAAGCTGAACAGGATTGAATTTGCTTACTCAAGGAAGAATTTGTCTGAAGCATACAGTAACAAAGACTTCTGCAGATGTCAGAGTTTCACTGACTGCTCAAATCACAGCATATTATTTCATTAGTATAGGGTGGTTCTGAAACCACCACTGCTGGTACATTCTTTATCCACACACATGGCCAATTAAAATAATTGTGGCTGTTAAGATTATTTTGCAAAATGCCAAGCAAGTGAAAAATATAAAAAATTAAAAAGAGGGTGTTTTGCCTGTTCAGGTGTTGGGAAATATTAAATGGACTTTATCAGAATACTAATCAAAAACTTATGTTAGCTTTTAAATAATTTCTACTGCATTTCTGCCATAGATAGACCACAAGGACTCCCTGCATTGGAAAAAGAAAGCAGCTGATAGCTGGCATGGTTGATGGCCATAGAAGAGAAAGTCTGGTTTTAGACATGACTTGCTCATTTGTTTTTATGGGTAGCTGTAGAAAGGTTGATTTCTTTTTCTTCCATCTTTTTTTATTTATTCTTCGGTTCTGTTGTTGCTGTATGGCTCTCACAATGTCTCCATAATAGTACTAAAGAACAATTAAGTGATAAACCTTCTTCGAGAAAGTAACTCCCACTGTAATAATAAGCAAATCAAATCTAATTCCTATATAGGTTTAGTACATACAGAGATTTTTTACCTTTCTGGTTTATGAAGTTAAGGTTAAGTCCAGAAAACTTTCATATATATGGCTTTTTATTGAATATGCCAGAATTTTTACCCTTAATATAATTTAAATTACAATAAACCCCCTCCATCAGTAGGTTAATACCATGAGTATTTGAGCCATTTTTCTATATCAACAGCTGCATTTTGGAAGAAAAACAGGCCAATGTGTAGCAACTCACCAGACTCGTGGCACCCAAAATCCAGGCTTTTTCTCTCCAGGTCTTAACTTTAAATTGAGATTTTTGGAAACACTTACATTTATTCTGAAGATGCCATGACAATCTTCCTATAGTGAAATAAACCAAAGCCTGAGATTAAACAAATGCCCATGAGAGATGCCAACATGCCACAATTAGCCACAATGGGAAGGCAATGTAAAGAGAAATGAAGGGTTATTTACACGTCTGTGATTAATAGTCATGGACCTTTATTCAAATGAAAAATGCATCTTAGTAAGGATTCAAAATACTCTTTTTCTCCCAGGACTGACAGTGCTTTTTAATTTGCAAGATTATGCAGCCTTTCACCTCTTTCCTAAAGACCATTGATCTCTTCAGGTGATGATATTTCTCCAAATGGAGTAAGAAACAGATAACTTTCTCCATGTAATCCACATAGCATTCCCAGTGCTTTGAACCTCTAGCAGTCTGACCTGTTTCTTAGTTGTGTACCTAGGAATGCAAAGGCGCAATTTTCCATGGTTAATTCCATTTGCCATCCAGCCCTTTGCAGATAATAATGGTGTTAATTTGACAACTTTTTTTAAGACAGTCCCCAATATTTGGACCTGCTTTAGTTTTTTAATGAAAACACATCCTTACCCTCATTTGCTGAATCCTTTTTACACCTCTCCCTCCATCATCCTGCTTCTGAACTAGAAAGTGCCCAAGATCATTTCTCATACAACAAGCTCTGATTTCCTCACTTGCTTTCCCTGGCAGGCAGAAATTGCACAACATACCAGTATATTGAAGCAGAAAAGCAGTTCTTACCCTAGAGATGATGTGAGGATCATTGCATTTAGCCAGTTTTCCAGCAAATAGCTGCACTCCAAAGCTTGCAAAAACAAGCATTAAAGTCAGCAAAAGAATAGAAACCTGTAAAGATGAAGTTAGACGTGTTAAGCTCTACTCCTACAGACTTGAAAAAGAGTGAACTGCAGGTAGGATAGTTTTGTGGCATAAACCTGGAGATATGGCTTCCATGACAGATATGTTACTTTAGGTTCTGACGCAATAACCAGGTGCTGTGTTAGTATTAGTCTTATCATTAACACAGGATCTAAAAATAGCAGATACGGATCAAAGCTTTCTTGCACTGTGTACCACCTTGCTAAACTCTGTATGCATAAGAATTACCATTCACTTTAAAGAAAACTTTTCAAGTACTTAAATATGTGCTCCTTCTGTTTTTCTGAATCAGGCTTTACTAATTAATCCAAGTAAGACATGATTGTTAGATATTTATGCAGGATAGCTACAATAAAGATACGCATGCGTAAACTATGATGTAAATATCTTCAACAGAATACTGTATCTATGAAATATTAACTAGCTTTATACTTTTTGTCCTTGCTCTATTACTGTCTGCAAATGTTTTGTAGCTTAGCCTTTTATGTCAATGTGACCTAATACAGCATCCAGTTAAGGAATAAAATATCTGTTTAAGCTGACAAATATAACATAGGGCCTCAAGACAATAGATTAGGTTCTTCTGATCAAGCAATCACAGACTCCATTACTGTTATTATTACTGTAAGTGCATAATTATGATCATAAAAATAACATAACAATGAGATCCAGATCTGCGATAAACAGCTGTATTGTCTCTAGTTGCCTCTCAAAAAACTTGGAGGTAGAGACCTTCAGCTCAGAAACCAGGTTTACTTTTGTTCTTGCAGAGCTGCCACACGCTACTTCTTATCTTCCTTGCCCAACTTGAACTGTGAAGAAGGGGTAGATTTCTTTTTCAGTAGTCCTCCTATGTAGTTGTGGTGAAATGTATGCTGAATTAATATAATTTATAAAAGAATTATTAAAGCAGCTTTATTCAGTATAAATATGAGTTACCTATATTCCTCATTTTTAACCTATTCTGTGGTCATCTCCAGTGATAGCCACAATGAAAAGTAAACAGACAATAATGGTGAAAAGAATAGAAAACATACATGTTATAGCAAAATGTTATCTTATTACTCCTTCATATATTTTAACAAGAACAAAATAATTGGCACATACCAAAAAAATTTCCTTAAAGCCACTAAACAGCTCTCGCACCACTTTTCTCATCTGAGGGACCAGTTTGAAAATTCGAAGAGGTCGGAGGCAGCGGAGTACCATTAAGAGCTGAGCTCCAGATTTGGCAGGGACATTCTGAGGCATCCAGCACAGGAATATCAAACTCACCTGGAGATGACAGGGCAGAAAACGGCAAAGAAAGATTAGGCTTACAATGTCTTACTTGACATAGCACAGCACAGAAGATCAATGAATGCTTCTCTTCCTTAAAATTAAAGGAAATAATGAGGCAAAAAAGCACCTAAATTAGAAAACGGACTTGGACCTCTTGCATCCTGGCTTATTGTCCTAACTAATGGGCATCAGCTTCAGTCTCTGTCTTCCCCTTTGACTCAGAATCTACTTGATACTTTTCAGCAGATGAAACTGTTCCAAAAGAAAAAATCAATTTGGCTGATTCAGAATAAGGTCACAAACTACATTCTTGGACCAGGTAGCATTATTTCTCTCTCCCCCTCTCATTTCAGAGACTCTATTCTGAATCTAAGAAATCCTCACCTGGAAGTCTGTTAACAGTTTTCTCAACAGTTTTTCCTTCCACTTTGATACGGTTTTGTCACCACGTGGTCTCATGACACAAATGTTATATATTTGAAAACACTGTCAAACAGCATAGTTGTGTCTTGTAGTCTCAATAATCTCTGACACATGGTTATTGATTTAAAGTCTGCTAATTCTTATTTTTTAAAAGCCAATGTTCTTATAGGGGGACAGAGGTGAGAGAATTACAATGAAGCAAGAGCACAAAAAATGGAGGATCAAGCGGATATCACCAACATGATTTAAAACATAATACAAATTGTCAAAACAACAGTGACAAAAGACAGCTGCTCCACCAAAACAAAATTAATTATTTGCTAGTGCTTCTCACTTTATTTCATATTCTTTTAAGACCACCACAGGCACATTTGGAATATCCAAGCTACACCACCTAAATTTTCCTTCAAATAAGCAGAGGGATTCAGAGAGATTTGAAGAAACTAATGCACATAGGAATTATGCATACTACAGTAGGAGTTTTATACAAGTATGCATATTTTTATTTATGCTAACAATGGAATCTTAGATACAAATTGATCACGACAAATTTAATGCAGCACATCTGTCTGGCAGATTTATCTCTGAAAGATTTCATCTAAATCCATCAAAGCCATTTTTCTCAGTAACTTCTTCAGTTACTAAGTAACAGTATAACAGAATATGCTGAGTTGGAAGGGACCCACAAGGATCATCGAGTCCAGCCCTTAGCCCTGCACAGGACCATCCCCAAGAGTCACACCATGTGCCTGAGAGTATCGTTCAAATGCTTCTTGAACTCCTTCAGGCTTTGTGCTTTGACCACTTACCTGAGGAGCCTGTTCTAGTGCCCAACCACAAATAAAAATATTTCATACTGTATTATACTGGGCACTGGTTTTGACACATTTTGTGGTGTTTACTGTCATACATGAAAAGGAAATGGACACCCTTCTCCTGTATTTGAATAGAATGCAAGAAATTTACCAGGTACAAAGGAAACAGTAGAGCAATTTTTTTTTCCTGAGAACCACTACTGATAGGTTTAGGATATAGGAAGATGTTGTTTTGCTTTCTGCTACAGCAGCACCAGCAACAAGGATGTGCCCTTCATCAGATAGTAAAGGCTTTTGAAACACCTTCTATAAGGCAGGAATACTGTGGAGAGTGGAAGAAGCAAAGAGTATCTATGAAACAGGTAAAATAAAGATTCTCCTTTAATAAAAATGCTGAAGCGAGGTCAGAGATCTTGAGTTTGCTTTGAAATTAAATCAGATCTGATACTTAAAGCATATTAACAAATAAATGTTTAAAAGGGACCATACAATGACCCTACACTAAATTGCCAGGTGCTTATCACATCAGTGTATTTTCAGAGGTCTAAACAAGTATTTACACATAACTGACAGGAATGCACATGAAAACAGCAGTGTCTGAACATAAATTATGCTACTGCATTTGCGTCAGAGCCAAACTTTTCCATACTACTAAACATTTATATAACCAAAGATATCAAAAGTAAGGATGCTACAAAAACCTCCCATAAATATAAAAACTTACAAGATATATAAATATGTCCATAACGCCTCCAAAGTCCCTAATGACAGCTGTTGGTGTAAAAAACAAGCCATCTGCCATAATCTTCAGATTAAGCTCAATGCTCATGAATATTACAAAAACATATTCAGCAATCTGAAAAGCAAAGCAGAAAACAGTCATAATTTACGAATAGGCAGTGGAGAAAACCAACGTGACTGTGCTTCGTTAATTGTAAAATGATTTGGTGGCAGTACCTGGAGTGTTGGAGCATGCATAACTCTTCTAAAAGGGGATTCGAACATCATAGAAATGCAGGAGCATATAGTAACAATGATCATGACCCAGTCCAGGTAAGTAACCAAACCCAGCAAGTCACTGCGAACAACACATAAGGAAATTCCATTACAGAAATGCCCGGAGTGCTGTGTACTTCTGCCATGCCTACAGCACAGTTAAGTGCTTTCCTATGAAAAATAAATTAAGCTGAGGAGTGCCAAAGATTTCAGTATTTCAGAATAGACAAGTTACATGCAAGTGAAGAAGAAAAGTCTGATTAAAAATCTGCTTCCTATTCATCCTCCTCCCCAGTCAACTCCATGGAAAGAAAAACCTTTTTGGGAAAAAAAAAAAGAAATATACATATGCATGCACATATACACACATACATGCACATGTGTGCTCAAACACTTATGCTGCAGGCTTATGTGACCAAGCAAAGTTACTTTTGCAGTGCTTACTAAAGCTGATGGTATTTGGTATTTTTCACAGCTCCAGTAACAGGATCTGTTTTAGAACTATAAAAAGAAGAAAAGATAGAGTAATTTACATTTTATTTTACTTAACATTATAATTATACCATGCATCCGTCACCTCAAAGTAATTTCTGTCCAAAATCAGGGCTCCATTTTATCTCAATTTTAAACGTCTGAATAAGTTTCATTTAATTCTGTGCAATTTCAGTCATATTACCAACTCAGCCGGAATCACTTTAACTCATTGCTTACCTGTAATTCCTCTAATGATTCCTTCAATTGCTAGTTTTTTGGGTCTTGCTTTTGCAAACAAGGACTTAATTTTGTATTTTGCTTGGGAATGAGGGGGCTAACCTGCTACTGAATTTTATGTACCAAGATATTTCCTCAGGAGTTCTTCAACTTCAGAACTTCTTGGACCACGGCTGGATGGGGCTCTGAGCAACCTGTCTTAGAGAAAGCTACCCCTGTCCGTGGCAGAGGGAGTGGAACTAGGTGATCTTTAAGGCCCCTTCCAACTTAAACCAATCCTTATGATTTTGTGATTCTATGATATCCTCAGTTAACATATACACACACACACACACACACACACACACACACAAATCCTTCCACATGACCTATTCCTTTTATTACTTCTTCAGTCTTTTTCTGATTAATGTTTTTAGATTCTCCATATCTGAATTTTCCTATGTAATTGCTGTGCTCCACCTACCATGTCCAAGCATGCATTAGGCAGTCAGAAAGAGCGAGAACCACTTTATAAGTAATATACACATATCTAGGCGATTATTTACTGATTTCATTTGAAGCTTTTACTTGAAGAACAGAATGACTGCAGCAGAGAATCTACCAGAATACTATCCAAGTGATAGGATAGT
>JAWWLV010000001.1:78793963-78805233 GCA_035041135.1 Platyrinchus mystaceus
AACATAAGGCTCCTTATTTTCATCAAGGTTAATTTCAGTTCTAATTTCATGCTCGAGGTTCCATCCAATCTAACTTTAAAAACAGAGGTCCTGTAAGCTCAGTCAACCTCTCTGAACTGGAATGAATACCATCAAAGTTACTACGGGCAAAGACTGGGAAAGAAAAGGCTTTAGACACCCCTTCAGCTTCTCAAGCCTGCTGCATGGCTGCCACACTGTGAGGCATGCAGAACACACAGGCAATGAATGCTGAGTGCAGGGACAGGGAGAGTGAGGGAGGATGCCATCTGAGCTCATACAGTGAAGGGTACATTCAGTATTACTATTCTGAGTTATGTGAGTCTTTGGAGCACTCCTGGTGGGGTAATGCTGGGTGTTATCCTTACTATTGGACACTAACAAAGTCACATCTGCTTTAGTTACCTACAGTTTAGGTTCAACAAGACCAAGTGCTGGGTCCTGCATTTTGGCCACAACAACCCCATGGAGCACTACAGGTTGGAAACAGAGTGGCTGGAGAGCAGCCAGGCAAATAGGTACTGACGGACAGGAGGCTGAACATGAGCCAGCAGTGTGCCCAGGTGGCCAAGAAGGCCAATGGCATCTTGGCCTGTATCAAGAATAGTGTGGCCAGCAGGACCAGGGAAGTGATTCTTCCCCTGTACTCAGTGCTGGTGAGGCTGCACCTCAAGTACTATGTCCAGTTCTGGGCCCCTCAGTTTAGGAAGGAAATTGAGGTGCTGAAGCATGTCCAGAAAAAGGCATCGAGGCTGGTGAAGGGTCTGGAGCACAAGACCTATGAGGAGTGACTGAGGGAGCTGGGATTGTTCAGCCTGGAGAACAGGAGGCTCGGGGAGACCTTATCACTCTTTACAACTACCTGAAAGGAGGTTGTAGACAGGTGGGGGTTGGTCTCCTCTCCCAGACAACTAGTGACAGGACAAGAGGACACAGTCTTAAACTGCGCCAGGGGAGGTTTAGGTTAAACATTAGGAAGAAGTTCTTCACAGAAAGAGTGACGGGGCATTGGAATGGGCTACCCAGGGAGGTGGTGGATTCACCATCCCTGGAGATGTTTAAGAAAAGACTAGATGTGGCATTTAATGACATGGTCTAGTTGACAAGGGAGTGTTAGGCCACAGGCTGGACTCGATGATCTCAGAGGTCTTTTCCAACCTAATTGATTCTGTGATTTTGTTTCTTTGAAGACTTCAATAGTTTGGAAATGGGGGGACTAATATTGCCCCTCGAATTTTCATTGTCACAGAGTTCCACAAAATATGGTATGAATTTGCAGAATGAAAATGCACTTAGCTGTATGAAACTACACCACAGTGAAATCCATGATTACTATTCTCCCTTTTAGTCTTTGTCCTTCCATCTGACAGTTCCACTGCTTGAAAAATATTGCTAAACTTCTACCAGAAATTTTGAAGTGCCATTTTGCCAGCCTGAGTGATTTGTGTAATTCCAGAGTAAGGCTTTTTAAGGTGTCCTGGGTTGCAATTGTTGTGTTCCTAAAGTAGCGTCTACAGCTTCAGTGAATCTGTCTCAGCAAGTGTTCCAAAACCAGTAAGTCCATCAGTGAAATAACCATGGTAATTAATATTTTGAGGATAATTCTAATGCAGTTACAGTATTTGTTATATGACTTCCTTTCAAGATTTCAAAACATAAATTGTAAGCTACTTCATAAACAGAAATTACACGAGCATTTATTTGATAATATGTATTCTTATTTTTTATATTCCCAAAAATCGAAACTGTCATTTCTATGAGGACTTACATCTTGAGTCAATGTTTCAAGAGATTTTCCTCTGCTGATTCGCTGGCTGTTGGAACCATGTCTCAGTGACCTGAAACAATAATAATCAATTTAACAATACATCTCAAGATGAAATTTTGACCTTTATAAGATGGCGATTATAAAGCACTGCTCTCCAGACACCCAATATCTCAAATTCTTATCATTTTTCTCTCGCTAACATCAGAAGCTCATATGTTCTTCAATTGTTTTCAATCTGGTCTAACATAAGCCAATTTCTTTCCTTCTGATCTTCAAACTGATAGCTTTGTAGTTGGCAAAGGAAATGACATTTGAAATAAAAAGGCATTTTTTCCATTTATACAGTACAATGAATTTCATTATGGTTACAATGAGGAATGTAGAATTCAGTTCTTTGTACAAGTAGGTAATTTTGGGTTTTCACATCCCAAGAATTGCTCAAATTTAATTCTTTTTGTCACCTTTATTTTAAGAATATTTTTAAACCATCTTTTTTGTCCATGTTTACCTGCGTTCTTGTCGTATATGATGCTGGACACTAAGTATTGACCTTTCCTTTGCTGGCTGCCCCTCAAAGGATCCACTCAGCATGCGTTGTCTAGTGCAGGCCCTATGAAGAAATATAAATATGATGACAGAGAGTTTTCAGTATAAATGATAATTTCAGAGGTAGGACATTCAGAGAAGTCAGCTTGGCTTTGCAGGAACCAATGCTTCAATAACAACAGAAAAAAATAATACAGCAATATACTTTTCATGAAAACATTTCCAAAGCAATGGTCCTCACTCTACAACACAACCAGTCAACCAATGAACCTCCTTCATAAGTTTTCAAGGGCCATCTACAACTTTTTTTTTCCAGTTTGCTGTAGAATTTATTGTCCCTCAAGACTTCACAAAGTGTGAAAGGGCTGAAGCAATGCACTAATCCTCAGTAAAACCAGCTTCTCAGCCATAAAGGAGGGAATAGGACAAGTACAACAGCAATTTTAGTCCCTTTCAGGGCTGTATGTAAACATTTAAGACTTACAGCATATATTTGAGTGTTCTAAATAACTGGAACCATATATGGTATGAAATGAAGAGCTGCACATTGCTGATATCCTGCAAATGAAATGTCTGCTCTCTGTGAATGCATTCAACTTGCAGCATTTTGTAGTGTGGGTTTTCTCACTTGTTTGCTCATGGTTCATTTTATTTTGGCAAACACATTTTACATTTTACACATTTTGGGAGAGATGAGTATTTGTTGGCTAGTAACTGTGCTACAGCTAAACAGAGCATGCATATCTTTATCTTGATGGCTATGAAATTGATTTGCTTAAGAAAAAGAGAGGTTTCCACTGAAAGAGATCATACAAATATTCTGATGTCTGAGAAACAGAATTTCAACATTGGAAACATTTTAACATTCCAGGAATGCTTCAATTTTAAGTTTACACTGTGCAATCCTTATCGCTCATTTTGTGTTATGCAATCATTCAGAGAAACACAAGACCCAACTGGTAATATTCCATACTTTTTATTGAACAGAATCTCAATTTTTTTGGAAAAGATGAAAAAAATTATACACTATTTGAGTAACCACTCAATTTGCCAGTCTGCTGTAGGGCTTAGATAAATGCTATCCTTGACAGCATGGAATGATCATGCTTGATTGCAAAAGGTGTCCATGGCATGTTCTTTCCCCACTGTGACTTTGTTTTTCACTCTTCTCTGCTTTTTCTCCTTCTTTTAGATATAAACTCATAAGTGATACAAGTAGGAATCGAAAGTGAGATCTGGAACAAAAATGAGAAGCTTACAATGCTTGTCAGTGTCATCACTGCCAATCTGATTAGCATGCTAGAAAAAAATACATTGTGCTACACTTGTTGTAAAAATCATTAGGTTATACTACACTAAACTGAAGCATCATGACATTTAAGAAAATTACTACATGTCTTATAAAACACAGCTCATCTTAGGCAAATCATGAACATTTTAATGCCAATGGATTTTAAGCATTATATTATGGAGGATGATACCATATAACACTGTCAGAAAACAACAGAGATATCTGATTACATATGCAATTTTTGATTAAAAAAAGAAAAAAGCAAAAATTTATTTTCTAAAAATAGAACATATCTAAATCCATTAAAATGACAGTCCAGTTTTTCCTAGGAGAGACAATGGAAAGTTCTGTATAGAGGCTTCTCGCTGTGACAAAGAGAGCAACTTATCTTTTTTGTCCCCTGTAAATATAAATTATTGCGCTTTGCTTTTAAGAGCTAGAAATTATTTTCTTGACATCAAAAAGTGACTTGCACGTAAACTTTTCATGTTCTTATACACAGTAACTTGAATACCAACTTACACAAACTCTTAGTATTCACAGTAAAAGAGATTTTAAATGCTCAAACAATAAATCCTTTACATGACTAATGAATAAGATGGCTTATTTTATTTTTAACTGTATAACAAAATAGACTTAGCCACATACTATGGGCAAACTATGGCAGAATGGGCATGCATAAAGAGTAACTAACACCTGTAGAAAGACTCAATATTACTTATGATCTGTTAGATTACTAAATCAATATTTAGACTTTACATCTGTCGCCATATTTTCAATACCTTTGTAAGCCCTGCAGCTCCTACTGAAGGGAACAGAGAAATAATGAAATGCCAGCTGTATAGCAGAGAGATCAGAAATTTTTATCAAGTAATTGCAAAGAAACTTTTTTGTATTTCCAGAGAAAAAGATGCTGTGCTGAGAAGGTCATGGCTACTTTTGACAGTCTCTCAGCATTCTCCACTTCATGGGAATGATTGCCTTAATCTTCCCTGTATTTCCAGATACTTTGTTATACTTCGTTATACTTTCAACT
The DNA here is from genome assembly GCA_035041135.1 of Platyrinchus mystaceus. Lineage (NCBI taxonomy): Eukaryota > Metazoa > Chordata > Aves > Passeriformes > Tyrannidae > Platyrinchus > Platyrinchus mystaceus. The sequence continues at coordinate 78,798,623 of JAWWLV010000001.1, forward strand.
CAGAATCTGGATATTTTTCAGCTGCTTAGACACCTAGAGTTACAGATCTTTGGGGAATTTTGAATAAGAAGGCAAGTGCCATGAAGTTTCCAGAATTGCATGACTGCCAATTTAAAAGTCTACAATAGGATTTGCGTTCTCATTGCAGACACATACACTTATGTACTCACTCTCAGTGCCTGCATGTGATCCGTGTGTCCAGGTTTCCCTCATAACCAACACAAATGTAGGACTCAATTAAATTGCTTGTACAGAGGTGGCCAGCACCACCTGCCTGCCACGCCTTGGAGTATCATGCCTTGCTTCCAGATGCTGCTCGAGCAGGGTACAATACCCCTATAAATTTCTGTATAATCTGCCATCCTCAAGAGGATGTCTTGGACATCCTCTAGCATCTCATACATTACTATATGACCCTATGAGGACAACTTAATTGAATGCTTGGTCAATAATTTAATTATGTTCTGAAAGTATTAAAGTAACCATAAAGTGGGCATCTAAAGGTAAAGCAGTCAGCTAAAGATCTCACTGGGCTCCACTGCTTTTATTGACTAGACTTCTGTCAACTAGATGGTAGAGGTAATCACTTAGCTCACAGGCAGATTTGGCTGCCTGGAGCTGAATCCCACACCAGGGACAATCACTGTGCCACAGTGTTAAAAATTCAGTCCTATGTGATTTGAAAACTGGAGTTTAAAAAAAAAAATGCTTTTCTTGCCTTGATACATCTTTATGTAACTGAAGCTGGTCAGAATCTTTTGACTTTTCTTTGAACAACAGAGGAAAAATTACTTTTTTTAGCTAAAATTGTCCTTTTTATCTTTCTATACCACCTCTATGAAATATTAGTGAGATTCACTTTCACTCGTGGAGGAATAAGGAAACAAATGAAACAAAGAAGAAGAGACAAGAAATATGTCAAGCTTTTGGACTCCTGTTGCAGAACTTAGAACAGAATCCAGCAGCTGCAAACTACATGCTCCAAATCTGTCTTGAAGAGTGCAAATATAATAAAATATCCTGAAACAGAAAATGCAATTTGGTAGGTTATTAGAAAGCCAGTTGAAGATCACACAGAACAATACAATACTGGGACACCACATAGTTTCTATTACCTGCAACCTATTAGGAGGTCCAAACTTTTGAAGTCCTTCAAACTATTTCCTGCTTTGGGATCCCTGAAAAATAAGTAGTAAACAGAGTGTTCAAGCAACGTTCTTTGACCTAATGTAAAATGTTAAATGTTTTGATCAACACTTTAAAATACTATACCTTTAATCAGTATTCCGAGGTCTCTTGCATGTGGCTCACACTTGGACTTCTTAGTCAGGCATCCTTTCTGCAACGCATGTTTTACTCATCTTTTATTCCAGTATAACGCTGATTTGGGTTTTTTCTTCATTATTTGAATGAGTGAGTACTTATGTAGTAACTGTAGCAACTGCATATATTAATATGTGCTTTTGTTCTTCTTCTCCCTGAAATGTGCTCACACTGAAGTCTTAGCAGGGTGGCACCCTGCAGTACAACACTCAAGTTATAATCCTCATTCAGCACTGTTTCCACTATGACTCTCTATCCTTACTAAATCTTTCTATGCTCTCATTATAATTCCACGTAACTTGGAATATATGGTTGAGTGTGGCAACCTAAGATTCATGGGGAATCCACCTGATAGGTGTTGTAGTAGTGTTTCTTTCTTTCATTTATAAATTCAATTCAATAAGGCACTTTTTGAATAGCAAGCAAAATGCACATTTTCCCCATAGCTACACAAGTGTTCTTTTTTTAAAGAAACCTGAATTTGGCTGGTGAGATAAAATGGATTATTAATGCAACTTAGATAATCCATGATTTTTCTTTTCCATGTTTTTTCTTGTTTCCTTCCATATGCCTCTAAAGAAAAAAACCCAAATAGTCACTTATCTTCTTTAGTGTCTGTTCAGCCAGCTGTGCTATGGTAGCAGACTCTTTTTCTTTAGCATTTTTTTACCGTGATTGCCATTCTTGCCCTGCTGTTTCAGCTTCTCCTCTCACAAGTATTAGTATAATAACAATTTGTATAGGATTGCAAAAGAATTAATAAAACCAATATAGAAGAAGAAACCTCAAGTGACCATCCAGTCTATCACCTCTCTCAAAATGGGATCAATGATACATACATTATTTGGGGCTAATGTTTGTCTAACTTCTTCTTCCATAACTGCAGTGTTGGAGACTCCATAGCCCAATAACTCTACTTCACAATTGTGCTTTGCACTGATCCATAACACGGTGGTCAGTTGGCACAAACCTCATAGAACAGAGTAACTTCTTACCAATGGATATGTGCATTCCAGAATTTCCTTGTTTTGTCTTTGCATTAGGTAGGTGAAATCCAATGATGCCAGGTGCTTGTAGATATTGAGGAAGGTGGGCTAAGTCTGGATTTTGTGCCTGACAACAACTATCATCAATTTACCTGGAACATTTGTTCTGAGAAATGCATAGTATCAAAACCTCAAAGTTATAAAGAAAGAAATCATACCCTTAAGAGAGAAAATATAAAATATATGCCAAGAAATTTGTTGCAAATGATTCAAAACTAACATAAATCACTTATTTAAAGCAAGGAAATTTCTAATAAAGGATAGTATGTCTTCTAGGATCATAGAATCATAGAATCAATTAGGCTGGAAATGATCTTAAAGACCAAGTCCAACTGTTAGCCCAATATTACCAAGTCTACCACTAAAGCATGTCCCTAAGTATCTTTTAAATAACTCCAGAGATGGCAGCTCAACCACTTCCCTGGGCAGCCTGTTATAGTGCTTGACCACCTTTTTCATGAAGAAATTTTTCCTAATATTCAATCTAAACCTCCCCTGGTGCAACTTGAGGCCATTTCCTCTCGTCCAGTCACTTGTTACCTGGGATAAGAGACTGAACCCCACTTCAGTACAGTGTTCCGGCAGTTGTAGAGAATGATAATGTCTCCCCTCAGGCTCCTTTTCTCCAGCCTAAACACGCCCAGTTCCCTCAGCTGCTCCTTGTAAGACTTGTGCTCCAGACCCTTCACCAGCTTCCACTGCCCTTCTCTGGACATGTTCGAGCACCTCAATGTCTTTCTTGTCATGAGGGGGCCAAAGCTGAACACAGGTTTCAAGGTGTGGCCTCACCAGTGCTGAGTACAGGGGGATGATCACTTCCCTGATCCTTCTGGCCACACTACTTCTGATACAATCCAGGATGCCACCGGCCTTTTTGTCTGCCTGGACACACTGCTGGCTGTCAACCAGCACCTCTATGTCCTTTTCCGCTGGGCAGCTTTCCAGCCACTCTGCCCCCAACCTGTAGCACTGCACGGGGTTGTTGTGATTCAAGTGCAGGACCCAGCACTTTGTCTTATGGAACTGTTGCCCTCAGCCCATCAATCCATCCTATTCATAGTCTTCTACAGAGCCTTTCTGCCTTCCAGCAGATCAACACTCCTGCCCAAGTTGGTGTCATCAGTAAACTTACTGAGGGTGCACTTGATCCTCTTATCCAGGGGAACACCACTGGTGACCGGCTGCCAGCTGGATGTAACTCTGTTCACCACCACTCTCTGGACCCAGCCATCCAGACGGATTTCACTCAGTGAAGAGTGCACCCCTCCACACCATGGGAAGCCAGTTCCTTCAGGAGGATGTTGTGGGAAATGATGTCAAAGGATTTACTAAAGTCCAGGCAGACAACTCCCACAGCCTTACCATCACCTGCTAATGGGGACACCTTGTCATAGAAGGAGATCAGGTTGGTCAAGCAGGACCTGCCTTTCACAAACACATGCTGGCTCGGGATGATCCTGTTGCTGTTCTGTATGTCCTGCATGATGGCACTGATGATGATCTGCTCCATGACCTTCCACAAGGTCAGGCTGACAAGCCCATAGTTCCCTGGATACTCCTTCTGGCCCTTCTTGTAGAACCGGAGCAGGCAAAAGATGCAGAGCTGAGCTGATCCAGGGTAAACAAGAGCTGGTCTGATCCAGGGTTAGCAATCGCTACATGAATTGACCAGTTGGACCTCATGGCCTACAAAGTTCCCCTCTGACCAAATTCCTGTGATAAACTAATGAAAATGTTTGCTCATTCTCTTATGAAAGGTGTTTATACATTAGTGGTCAGAAAGATTTTATTCAGAGATAAACTTTATAACTTTCCTAGAAGCACAGAGAATCTTGTTTCTTGCTCATTCGGAAAAAAAAAAAAATCACTGTATTTTGCAGAAATATTGTAGGAACAAAGTCTGAATTAACTTCTAGCATATTAGCAAATTAGTAGAATGGAATACTTAATTCAAGCAATTCTTTCTCCCCCTCCTTCCTCCCCTGCCCCCAATGCACTCCTGGTAGTCTCAGTTTCCAACATTAGATAAATGCACTTCACTCAGGTGTTTGCGAAACTGAAGATTCCACTTAAGGATGGGTTATGTTATTCCCTCAGGCCCAGAAAACACATCAGACAAATCTTACCTAGAACAGTGAAAATCCTACTGCACACCCCTAGCATCAGTTTACAGTTTGACTATAGCATCAGCTGTATTGAAAAGCTCTGACACTGGCAGAGCAAAGATGCAAACCGTTGGTCAAAGTATCCAGGACAGTAGTTGCTACATCCTTGACTTGGTTCCCATGCCTAATTGCACAAAGACCTCAAGGAGGCTAAGTGAAGGTTGGTTTCAAAACAAGGATGTTCAGAAACTAGATAGTTCCCCTGGAGTGCAGTAAGAAAGCTTCAGCAGAAGAGATCCAAGACCTACATTTTGCTGCATAATGTAACACCAGATGAAGAGGTGAGACACCTAGGATTGAATGTACAAACTGTCTCTCCAGGTGGTCGGGGCTATTCATGTCCTTCTTTCTCTTCTTGGGGAAGAAGATGACAAAATGCAGTTCAGCACAGAAAGGGAAAAATAAGGTTTGCATAGAGAAAGATGCACAAGAGACACATAGAGGTGTATTTGTGTAATGCATAGTAGAATTGGTTATATTGAAACACTCACAATTTGATTAAAATATAGTTTGACAAGGTTTAAAAAAATAGAGGAGAAAAGGTCAGAGGTGGACTTAAGCTATAACAGACTTAAAATTCTCTTTCAGTGCAGCAATTTTATCAAGCTGAAGTTGCCCATGGGCAATTTTACTGTGTAGAGGCATTGCTTTGGATAAATGCTCCTTAATTCAGCTAGACAAATTAAAAAGATGCTAGAAGCAATCTTTTCTGAAGGGACATCCTGAGTTATCTCTTACTGTTCTTGGCATAAATGCCATTTGTTCTTTTCTCAGATATTCTGAACAGCTGAGAGTCACCTAATTTTATGAAGGGGTTTATGTAATTTACAACTACAGCAAAAATGAGAAAAAGTCTTGAGAGTTTGAATTTTCCTGTGTTACTTAAACTGAATCTAAAATTTCAGATGTAAATCTTATCACTTCCTCTGTTTGTAAAACTCACCTGCATCAACAGTGGCAACACTGTCATCAACATGGAAACACTGCCAGTGCTCAGGACCAGTCAGCCCATTACTGGCAATGCTCTCTATCAGCATGCCCACCAGATATGCCATGAACACAATTTTTTTATGCTGGAACAGATGCATTGGAAATGTCATAGATCAGAGCTTATTTAACAATTTTGAGGCAAAACCATGGAACAATAAACACTATTTCTTCCTTTTTCTCAGGAGGAGAATAAGACTGCCTCTTTGTAAATGACTTATAAGCATCCCAAGAAAGCATTAGAGGAAATGTGATCTCATGTTTTTCTTACTTCACACAAGTTCCCTCGTTTTCTCTGTGTTTCTCAAAGTTCATTGACAAACCAGGAAATAGATGAGAAAGAGCGGTAAATGTAGATTACATTAATAAATAGATTAATTAAAAATAAAATAATAGATTAGTAAATGAAAACTTTCTTCTTCTGCCTCAGAAGCTTTTCTTCAGAGGAATTTTGGTGAATTGATGAGAAATCTTTCTAGACACAAGACTTTGGCAGAAGCCATGATCTGTAGGACCAAGTGGAATTCAGTAGAACTGAAACTGGAAGGACAGATTTTTGATCCTGACCTGGTATCTCTGAGAAACTAGTGAAGTCCAAACAATGGTTTGCTTGGATTCTCCTCCCATTCTGTTTCAGACTTATGTTGAAAAGGAGAAAAATCTGTGCTGATAGGAGAATTCATCAGAATTCTTAATTTCAATTTTGCAGGATTTAATTTTTTTCTTCTGTCTAAGAAAAAATGGAGGCCCTACAGATGAAATTTTAAAAAATTAAATATATAAAAGTAGGATATTTTCTTTGTCTACATTTTTTCTCTGTGGTATAAGAAACACACCAAAAAACCTGACATTTGTGTAACCCTGGGGGTGTCAATAGCATTTCACAGTTCTCATTTAACACAGAATTTCATTAAAAATGTTTTACTGAAAGGATGCCAGGATGTCTGTACCTAAAATCATTTTTTTAGAAGTTTTTTGATTAATCTATCTGCAACAGTTATGACTGTAAAATCAAGGTACAACCTCATAACTCAAAAAAATGCTTACAAATAGAGCTCTAAGATTGAATACTTATAGTACTGCATTTACA
>JAWWLV010000001.1:78827180-78846846 GCA_035041135.1 Platyrinchus mystaceus
CAGCCCCGAGAGCCTACTGGGAATGGTTCAACAATATTTTGTCAGCCTGGCCTGGCTGAATTCTCCTGTGGATGGTACTACAGTACTTGAACCACACAGTATACACTGTTCTCTAGAACCCTGAGAGTAAGGCAATAAATAGTGGTTCTTAATTTTTTTATCTTAAAACATTATAGCACTATAGTCACCCAGACAGTAATCACTATAAATGTGGTCAAGGTGAAAGTAGGGAGTTCTCTTGAAGTGCATATTGCAACTCCTTTGACAGCAGTGAGTGGAGTTGCTGAAAAATCACTAAAGAATTCGAATGAGACAAGCAGCAGGACCTGATTAGGAGATATGCATTCCCTCAGTCTCTCCCTATGTTCAGCAGAAGAGAGATGCCCCAGTGAACTGCAGATCTTCAGGTGAATGCAGGGCAGTGCCCTGCAGCTGACATCCTCTTCTGTGGAAGCAGAATGTGAGAAGTGTCTGCCCATGCAGGAGTCTCATGATGGACTCAGGTGGGAGCTGACAGACTGAAAGGTGGAAGTGCTTCAGGGTCTGGTAATATGAGCAAGATCACTTCAACAGTTCAAAGGGCAAACTAAGGTGAATAACTCTTAGTATCACTAATTTGCATTTAGAAACAGAAACATCTTCAAAAGTATTGATTTTGGCAAAAGAAACCAAAAGCTCAAATTTAACACAGTCATTGAGTCTCTAAGATATTGACAGTTTGGTGAGAACGTGCCAAAGGAGAAACAGAATTAACCATATCCAAAGGGATAAGACCTACCATTCCTAACTTTTTGTTTTGTTCTATATTCATTTAGTTCTGATCATGGAAGAAGAGCCAGTAATGTGCAAAACTTGAAGAGTGAAAGATGCAGTTTTCAGATGGTCTATGAGGCAAATGTATGTGAAATTCACTTAAACTCTCTGTAAATATTTCAATGAAACCAAATGATTATAAAAATTTGCAGCAATGCTCTAACTCTTTCATTTTAGTTGACAGTTTTCAAAACAGGCTGAGATCAATCCTGTTCCAAATTAAAAGCTTTGCTACTGATGTACACACAGCCTATTTAGGAACTGGCCAGCTGCCCAGAATAATTTCATGGTGACTGAAAAGTTCAAACCTTTTGTGAAAGTTCAGGGGGAGTCACTAGTTTTAAATTAATATTGTTTGGTACATTATAGTGCACTACTAAATAACAACATTTTTCATTGCAAATCTCCTTTAGGGACTGTATTTGAAGAATAAAATGACTATATGGTATCTGCGCTGCATGCTTAGCAAGATATGCTACATGATCCAACACCAAACACTTTGAGAACAAAAGTGCACATGGACATTACAAACTGATACCAGCACCCAACCAATACTTTTGCAGAATTTTTACCTATTCAAATTCTCAGATTTACCATCACCTTTGGCTTGTCAAAAGGAGCTTTGAATGAAATCCAAGTAATTAACATTAAATGACATGTAAATTAAACAACTAAAAACAAGAATGGTATATCAAATGAACTACTTTTTTCCTTTCTGTTGTTATTCTGAAATCCTATGGATCAGGTAAATTTTTGGACATGAATGAGCTATATTTAGAAAATATGCATATGGGTAGGCTGTACTATTTGGCTCTTGGTTCCTCTAGGCCCTGAGACATAATTACATCGGTTATTTTTCCACAGGTTTTCCAATTCTTCAAGGTATCTAAAACAACATGTGAGCTTTTATGAACAATTCTCCTGTGCAACACCTCCACAGGATGACATTTGAGTTGTCTATTACCTACTTTGAGAGGCAGTTTGGCAGGAGGTGAGAGAGAATTACAGGACTGTTTGTCTAAGAGTCCAATCTGGTGAAGCCTTGTCTTTTGCTTTCTTTGAAAGCAGTCCCTCAATCAAAATATTCCCTGAACTACATCACAGTATTCTCTGGAAGAATGTAGCAGGAGCTAAAGGAGAGAGCCAGCAGTGAGAAAAGAGTTAAGTAGCATGCACAGACAAGTGGTCAATGCTTAAGCTTGCTCTCTTTTAGTCAACTGGTTAGATGTACCAGTAGTGAATTCTGCCCTTTGGGCTCATGTATACAAATGGGTACATTGCAAGCAATAAAAAATTCTCCCATGTGGGTACTGTAAAACAGAATCTCAATTGATTTTAATCATATTCTGCACTGCCATAGGGAATTTTCAGTGAAATACATCAAAAACTATGATTACGGTGGTGCTGGCATTCAGAGCAGAGACTTCATTGTTGATAATGATAAAGGTAAAATAAACTGAAAAAATTCCTAACAGATGGAGGAACAAGATTACATATATTTCTCATATGCATAAGATCTGTTTTTCTTATAAGCAACTTTTCTCTGTCACAGGGTTTATATGCTGTGTGTTATATGATTTGGTGCTGTGTCTGCTCTTCCCCGATTGTTCATTTAGATAATTTTTTCTTCAGTTTTGCACAAAGTCTTCAAAATTTAACAGATATTGAGTAAGGTTTCACAAATGTGGGGTTTTTAATAACTTCCTTCTAGCTCCTATCAGTTCTTCAGGAAAAAATCCTGCTGACAAGATATGATTCCAATTCTAGTAGTGCAAAACTTATCTAGCAAAACTTGGCTAAGATGTAGTCTATTTATCTAAATGAGGACAGAAATCCAAATTTTCAGAGAGTTTTCCTTTGATCAACTGAGATAAATAAGATGAATTTGTCAGAGCTATTATTTCATACTGTCTACAGACTGGAAAACAATGCTACATGGATTACACTTAAGCCATATTTACAAATATTTTTCCTTCTGCAGTGGCAAGCATTATATAATTTAAAAAAACCCCAGGTGATCCAAGATTCTGTGCAGTCAGTGTTTGTAATCAGGACCCCAGGCATGTGCTTACCAGACCAGATTCAATCTTCTTCCCTTTAGACCGAGGTACCTACCTGAATTAACTTAGTTAAGGTCTGTCTTATAGCCAAAAGTGACAAAGAGACACTTGTAGAGATCAGTTCAGATCTTGGGTTGCCTATATATATCACACATGTTTATCTGTTCCCATTGACTAACTAGACAACTTGAATTCAGTATGTTCTTTAAATCAGATGCCTGATTCCCAATGTTAGGCAGGATGAATCTAGGCCATAGCATCTTAGTTAATTATAGTTGTCCAAATGTGAAGTAAATTGTCCAATCATTTAGGCACTTATATTTAAATGAAAAAGGTTTCCTCAGATATTGACTCACCCCATGCCAACACAAAAGACAAGCAAGATAGACTATTACTTCAGGGTAACTCCTTCACTGAATGTAGCAACAGTATAAGGCTCCATCTTCACCAGTAATGTATTGGAGTATGGGCCTAAGAACTGGAATAAGACTGTCTACACTGTGAGCAAGATTGACTGCACTGTTTTGGCCTTGGTCAGCTAGCACTATCTCTGAGCATGCTTGAACATAGTTTGGGGCTTATCCCAGGTGGGGACATTCCCTGTAGCCAGTATGGACACTTCCTATATAAATGGTATGTAGTTTTGGGAAGGGAAAATAACTTAGCTGTATGTAAAAGCCAGACTGTGCCACTTAGCCAGCTTTAAAGACAGAGAGCGGGTTCTGGACAGCTATCTCAATACACATCAGCTAAATTACTAGCTTTGAGAAGATGCTCTAGTTTAGGTAAGAAGGTTTAGGTAAATTGTTCATAGATTCATAGAATAATTTAGGTTGGAAAAGACCCCTAAGACCATCTAGTCAAACCATTAACCTAACACTGTCAAGATTTATTTTATCTTAGATGAGATAAACCCCACCCTTATTTTAAAACAGTTCAGGGGTAGGTACCTCTTTTTGATGGATAGTTTAAAGTAGATAATGCAAATTAAACATGAATCTAATGCTAACATGCATAACTCTTCTTTTAATAGCTGTTTCACATATAAATGCAGCTTTACCATTTTCATATTCATTAGTTTTCTCTTGAGATAAGTGGCAGAAATATTTTTGTTTCCGTACAAAGGTTAGTGAGTTCCAAAAGAACATCCATTATAATAAAAAATGCATTACATGCTCCATTTCATCAGCAGAAACTGCTTGAGACTTCATTTAAACTAGGCATCATTATTTGTTATGAACAATAAGTAACTAAAATATTTTCAAGCGAACAAAGGAACAACATGTAGGAATTCTGCTCTTGTACAAACATTATCATTCAACATGGACTAATTCCAATGTGTTCATCTGGAAGATTCAGGGCAAAATTCAGTACAACCTGAAAGGGTGCCTCTGCACAGGAAGCAAAGAAAGTACCACTGCAAGACAATTCAGAGACTCTTAATGTTTGCTTTCTTATTCTAGACTATACATAAAGGAAGATTCCTGGACATAGCTTTGTAAATGGCGCTTACTTAAATGTAGCTGAGACATACAACTTCATCTACCCTGCTGGTTTGCAGAAAAACAGAGCCAACCTGGGAAATTATAATTGTGGATAGACTTTCAAGGGTTCTCAACACAGGTATCTCCCCTTTACCCAAAAAAGAGATGTGATTGACTGAGGAAGTCATCATCTTTACTTCCTATGAGGATACAAACAGTGAGAGGTATATAAAATGCTGAAGAGCAGAGAGGTCACAGAGATAACTGACTCAATCTGCAGAGACTCTTGTGTGTCTCTGCTCATGGTTTAACAAACAAGATAACTTTTACCTAGGCCCTCTTAATATCTAAGTATAGAAAGACTGGAATTTCACCCATAAATGCAAAACCTTTATTCCATGTGATCTGCACTATGCATTGTTGGGGGTATCACATGAGATAGATCTTTACTAAAGTCTTATGAATGTAAGACTTACCCAGTTTAACTTACTACTAATTTTCATCTGCATGGTAGGAAACACACTGTGCTGGTTTTGGCTAGGGTAGAGTTAATGTCCTTCATAGTAGCTGACACGGGGCTGTGTTTTTATTCTTGCTGAAAACAGTACTGGCAACACTGGGATGTTTTCCTTAGTGCTGTGCAGTGCTTTCACACAGTCAAGGCCTCTTCTGCCTCTCATCCCATCAGTGAGCAGGCTGGGGGTGCACAAGAGCTTGGGAGTTGACCCCAACTGACCAGAGGGATACCCTATACCATATGGCATCATGCTCAGTATATAAAGCTGGGAAAAGAAGAAGGAAGAGGGGATGTTTGGAGTGATGGTGGTTCTCTTCAAATCACCATTATGTGATGGATCCTGGCTTTCCTGGGGTTGGCTGAACACCTGCCTGCCCATGGGAAGTGGTGAATGAATTCCTTGTTTCGCTTTGATTGCATGTGTGGCTTTTGCTTTACCTATTAACCCATATTTATCTCAATCCATGATTTTTCTCACTTCTACTCTTCTGATTCTCTCCACCATCCCACTGGGGCTAGGGAGGGTAGTGAATGCACAGCTCTGTGGCTGGAATTAAACCTCAACACCTACCTATGCTATGTGAACCTCATTCCAGATTTCACAGCCAACCTATGTGATTCCTATGAATTTGTGAGTGTTCCTTGAGGTGAAAGCAGTTAGGTGTAGATGCTGAAAAATATTTGTCACAAATTGATGTAGGTTGCATTTTGTGTCTGTGGGCTGTGGCAATGTAAATCTGTGTTTCCTTCTTTTTAGGTGTGCTACAGTGTGTTCGGACACACTGTAAATGGATATTTTGCTAGCACAGACCACTATGACAATATCTTCTAACAAATAAAGGATCTCCTCTACAAAGACAAAAAGGATGACCTACTGTAGCTAGGAGAAGAATGTTTCATCTGAAACATGGAACACCATTCAGATGAGACACCAGGTAAATATTCCTAAAAATCCCTTAACATAAGTATCAAACTTGATAATTAATGCATTACTCTTGGTCTTTACTCACAGGAGTGAGCAAACATCTACCACAGTGCACAGTACTTTTCTTTCTGTATTTTTTTCCAGGTGCTTTTATAATAAACACCAGTATCATGTGCATTTGTTTCCTTAAATGTATTCTGCTAAATATGCATGCAGTTGTACACTTGATCTGATCTCCAGGTAGTTGATTTTTTTGAGCCTGGAAAATTGGAGAGGGTTTGTGGAGGGGCCACAGAAATTTCATCTATAATGACATTCTAGAGAATATAGAGAAATATTCTTCACAAGGAGACTTGGTCACAGGACAGGAGGCAGAGAGCACCATTGGCTTCATGAAAGAAAAATCTCTTTAGACAGAATAAAGTAATTCTTCACTATGAAGACAATCACTGGAATAAGTTGTCCAGAGAAGCTATGCTAATTTTATCACTGGAGATATTCAGGAACTGACCTGATAGGACTCCAGGTAACCATATCTAATTGCCTGCTTTCAACAGCAGGTTGGACCAGGCATTGTCCAGAAGTCACTTCCATCCTAGACTTTTCTGTGATTCTATGATTTGGTGATAGCTGTGAACTGCAAGACAACAGACCCTAATTATGCTCTTCAGTTTCACTGTTGTGTATATGCATGTGTCATCTCTTGGTAACTTGTACTTTTGTTCAAACCATTACTGGGTTTTGTTAGATTCTGTGAGAAGATAATTAATATAACTCAGATTTGAGAATATGCAACCCACATAGTGGGCAAATTCCTAGAATTGAGTATCCTTACTTAGAAAATGTAACTGAAGTTAAAAAAAAATTCACAGATGTAGTTGAGACCAGAATCCAGTACATTTCTTTCAACAGGGGAGACCTTGTCTTTGCACAAATTAGCTGCCCCTTGCCTTTTTGTAGTTGACTGGTTGGTCTGTTCATTTTGAACTAGAAGCAGAACATTTAATTTGACATAAGTGGCCTGAGTTTTAGATTCACTGCAGTTTCACAGTATTTCTCCAGTACAGGAATTCAGACAGAAAATTAATTTTACCAAAGGACATGCAGAGGCAAACCTATATGAGTGGTAACTGGAGGTCACAGAGGTTGATCCAAATTACTTCAGAAACCTTCTAGGCTGGACTAGATGAAAACAAAGATAATTTGGTGTTACTGGCTGCCCTTTCTCCCACACAAGTTTGCTGATGAAATTTTAGCCAGGGCTAGATTACTGCGTTCTGTTATTCCCTTTCACAAGAGATGGAGAGAGTTTTCTTTGTATCCTTGTGGTGATAGACTGCTTTTTTAAAGAGGAAGATATGGGTAAGAATTCTCCCTTAATTTTGAAATTGTGCTCCCACTCATTGGATATTATGCAGGAAAACCGTGCAGGCTTTCTCATCTTCTGTCATGTTTTTTAAAGAGTGTCTGATCCATTCTTGAGGAACTATAAGTGGAGAAATCCTCTGAAGTGGAAAAGAAGAGACTGACTTACACTCAGGTACCTAAAAATGGCAGCAAAAATAAAATGAATTACTTCTTTTAAGTAGCCAGCAATTTTTAATGACTGAACAAGGAATTAAATCTCAGGCCAGGCCTCTACTTTTGTTCTTTTGTTTAAGTATGCAGAAGTTAATTACAATGTGTGCATAAGTGCACAGATTCACACACTGCTATGGGCCTAAAACACAGCTAAGGAAAGGTGATGCAGACCAAAAAAAAAAAAACCAACAAACTAAAAAAAAGGGTACAAACATAGCATGGATTTTCAAGAATCTAATTGCCATCAAAATAACGAGTATTGCTATGTAAGCCCTGTCCTTCATTCAAAACTGCTGTGGGGCTATCCCTTAATTCAGAGGATGGAGCATCTAGAATCATGTATGTGTCCTGACAAACACTTGTATCTTCCTTTGCTATCAACCAAATAAAACAAAAGTAAAGATTAGATGAGCTCCTGGTGATATAAAAGCTAGGTAAGCATTTTCTTCCATGGTGATATAAATGAAGCAGCAGAAGCTTACATTTATATTTTTGTTACTCCTATTCACACATTCATAAAAAATCTGACTCCCATCTCTCCTTGAAAAATGTGTGCTTTGAATATGATATTTGGCAAGAATTTTCAAAGGTCTCTATTTTATACCATAAAACCTTCTCCCGAGAGAAAAGCTCTTGAATTTATTGAGTTTTCTTCACATACGGTATTGCATATACTAGGAACTGGCAACTTCTGAATTAATACTTAGGTGTTAATTTCACCATTGGGAATAAAACATATGAGCCAGAATTTGTGATTCATTGATACTGACATTAAAAAGGTGGCAGATGAGGTAAGAGATGGGAAAAAAATTCAAAGAACAAAGGTGTTTTGAAGCTACAGCTTTCAGGAGACTTTCAAAACTTTTTTATTTATTAAAAAAGAAATAGTCTGGCATGAGCAGTTTTCCAGATGACTGTGTTTTCCAGTCTTGAAAGGTCAGCTTGTTTTCTAGAAATGGACACAGTCTCTGTAAAGCTTACTGCTTTTGAAATAGCATTACTTTGAACGCTCTGCATACGGCCCAGGCATGGGGGACTAACTTCAATTTTGTGAAATTTCTACTACCTTACCTCTATGATGAAAAGAATGATTTTATGAGTTTTATGTAGTACTTAAAATTCAGTTTGGAACCATTACTGTACTTTACATTTATTAATAAAATGTGTTCTACACTTATCTTTGCTGCCACTTGTTAAAAATCCATTTACATGGGATCAGATATAATGAAAAGGTAATTTTCTATTTTTATTCTATTTTATAGTTATTTCCCATTTAGAATTACTTCAAGCATGGTCCTAAGAACAGAACTATTCTGGAGGCAAGTAAATCTAACTAGGCTTAAAGAAGCTCCTTGATTTTCAAATAGCACATTCACATATACAGAATTTTATGCTGAGTATGTTTAAATTAGATACACCAATTATAACACCTTGTTCACACAATATGTTCATGAAAAATCCCCATGCTGAAACTCCCACTTTAATGCTGAAACCTCAGCACACAAAATTTGGAAGTGATGCAACTGCTGAAATTGTCATTGGCATCTTCCTATATCTGCTGAATGACTGGAGGTGCTGGATGAAAGGCAGAGGGCTCCGGCAACATATTCTGACCAAACGTGTTCAGCAGCCCAAATCCTATATTATCCATCTCCTCCTCTTCTGACAGACAAAATTTCACTTCTGAGATATCACTCAGCATAGCTTTTGCAGCCAGGTACTCAAAAAACCATTTAGCAGTGTTTGACCGGTCATTGTTCATGGTCTCAATTAAAGGCAGTAGTGAACTATGTGCTTTGGTTCTACTTAAAAAGAATTGGGGGAGAAGGGGGCAGGGCAAAAGGAAAACTCCTTCACGCTGAAAAGTCATACTGGGTCATAAAGTGTGACCAGAGTTTTGCTTCTCACTGAAAAAAGGAGTTGTTAATAGGTCTGCCAAAATGATACTTGCATTGCCTTATTAAGAAGTCTTACTGTCTTCTTGGTATTAAAAGGAGTAAGGTCAAAACTGTCTTCTGAATGAATAATGACTGTATCTGGATGGCCTGGAGTTCCCTTAGAAAGACCTTGCTTTCAAATACTAAGCTGCCTCACCAGAAAAGAGATCTGAGAAAAGCAAATGGAGACACAGGGAAAGTGAAAAGATGAAATCCATGAAAAGCAGTACCAGCAAAGCATCAGCAAGCCAGCTGCATGCAGGGAGGCAGGACTTATTATTTCAGACTGACTTTCTAATACTTTTTCTATTATGGACTAGATATTTTGAATTCTTGTTAAGAAACCAAATTCCAAGAAATGATGCTACAGAAATTCTATCCTATTAATTTCACATAATGGTTTATTTACTTTAAAAAAAATTTGAGAGCATTTGTAAGGAATATTAAACATTACTTTCTCCAACGTGTGTTAGTTATCTTGCAAATGCAGATCACTTCAAATAGACTTACCCAGTGAAAAGAAACTTAGGTTTGATTCTAAAGCTGCATGTACAGGTGCACAAAGACAGAAAACTGGAAGCAATAGCAGGCATGGTAGGAAGGAGAGAGCACTGAGGAAGCATTTGACTGGAATGACTGTACATCACAGGCTAGAGGCCATCAAATGAAATAATAAAGTAGCAGATTCATAAGCTGAAAAAGAACTATCTTTTCACATAGTGCATTGTTAAATTTATCTTTACTACTGCAAGCAGTAAATGCTAGAATACACACAGATTTGAAAATAGATTTAACAGACATGCAAGTACTATGTGCCTTCCCTGTTTTTTTGTGTTAGTTCCTAAACATATTTTTCTGCCCCCCATCAGGGACTAGATATATTGAACTAGGAGGACCTTTGCTTTGAGCCAGTAGACCTGTTGGTATATTCTGAGCTTACAGGTTCTTCCTCAGTAAGCCTCTTCCTCAGTAAACTTCATAATAAATTTCTAAGGACAATATTGGCATAATTTTTTCACCAGAAACATATATAGTGAAATTCTACGAATCATTGGTCACAAGGAACTGCCAAGTGACTGTGAATGCCTCGGTTCTATCATCAGGTGACACTGACAGTGACATAACTAGAGCTATAAGAGAGACATGAAGCTATGGATTACTAGGATGTGGAAGACTTTGATACCAGTGACCATCATACTGAATACCAAGCAACACCATACTTAAAGAGCAGTAATTTTATGGTAGAAGTCCAAAAGGATTTACACTTGAACACAGTTCCCAGGTAAAAGTCTCTAGTAGGACTTGCTCTCTTAGGACAGTCCACTGCCATTACAAACAAGATATGTAGATACTCCACATCATATCATTACTGAAAATAGATAAAATAATATTGTGGAATTAAGACATGCCTGATGGGAAAAAAAAAAAGTACTAAACACTGGGAAACTCCTTAGAGGTACTGTTGGATCTGTTAAAAATTTAAGGATTTTGTTTTAAGGAACAATATAAGGCATGCACATACATTTTCAAGCTTTGAAAATACATTCAACACTTACATAAAACTGGCCTGATTTTAAAAGGGATCTGTTGTCATTCTGTAACCTGTACAAATCTGGTCACTTTGAAAAATTCTGTATATTTGACAAATTTATTGTGTCTGGGTGTATGTGTACACCTGCATTCACACATGCATATATAGCAAAGGTATTTGCAAGTTCCTGATATGGAGGAAAAAATTTATGATTCTGAAATGCTTGGTACATATGTGTGTGTCTGTATAGTTTCAAAATCACATAGGCTGCATGTATTAGAGAGCAAAAATACACACGATGTCTTTGTGGCAAACAGATCCAAAGCATACATTTAGGATATGATAATCAGATGCACAGAACAGGAAAATAGACATCTGCACTCAGGAGGTCTTAATTTTCTTTACTCTCTTCAAAGAATATGGATACAACTACAAAAAGAAGAGCTTTTCCTGACATTTTGATCGTTGCTTTTTTGCCCTAAACATAATTGCTTACACTAATGCCTAGAGGGTACCTTATCCTCCCAGAATTCACGTTATTTTTAGTGCACAATGGAATGTAGCACATTGCAAGCTTTTTACCTACCTGAAGGCACTGACTGTATAACCAAAATATATCTGATTCAGAGTCCTTTTTGTATGTTTTAGAAAATAAATATTAAGATTCTTTACTTTTTGGGATTATTTTCCTCTCTTTTTTTAAACCTTAGCAAAATATTTTAAACATGACTGAAGTACAAGTCAGACCGTTGTGGTAATGCAAATGAATCCGTATTCTTTGCTAGGTGCTGAGTCTGAACTCCCCCAGCTGAGATTTTAACCCAATGTCTGGAATCCTTTGACCTAAAAGAAAAAAGTAAAGGCATCTAGCTTTGTAAAACAAGTATTCTGCACTCCAGCTGTAGGAAAGAATGTGATGGAAAGACAATTTAACATACCTGAGGTATCTCTGTCTCTGAAGAAGCCTATTTCTCTCCAATCCTTGGAGAACGGATGTTACTATATTGCCAAGGCCAGAAGTTAGAGGGAATGAATTAAAAAAAAAAAAGAAGTTGGGTCTCACTCTTTTCTTCAGATTTTGCAAGGATACTGAGAGCCTTCCTGGAGGTCCAGAATGAAAAGGGGTAGTGGGAGAGGCACTAAACAAATGGGTGTCTGAAAAGATCAAGTCAGGTCTATGAGTCACCCTTGTTATTTCAAACCATGGAAGGGGTCACTTTTACTGGGTTGGGCATGACACGGTGAGGACGGTCCTGGAAGACTTAACATAAAACTTTAAAGAAAACATGCATGTGTGTGTCTGTGTGTCTGTGTGTGTGTGTGTGTGTGTGTGTGTGAGCACTCATGTGTGCATATATAACACAGAAGTTTGACAGAACAGTATTTTACAAAACAAGAATAATACACTATTAATTTTTAAGGAAACACTAACAAGACAAAGAAAAATTTAATTGTTGTACATTGGAAAACAAAAAGTAACAACCACCTCTACCATTTCATTGCTGCCCAGCAACAGGACAAGGAGTAATGGCCATAAACTAAAACACAAGAAGTTCCACCTCAATTTGAGGAAGAAATTCTTTATGGTGAGGATGGTAGAGCACTGGAACAGGCTGCCGAGGAGGGTCATGGAATCATCCTCGCTGTGTCACCTGCTCTAGCTGACTGTGCCTTGGCAGGGTGCTTGGACTGGATGATCTCCAGAGGTGCCTTCCAACCCTAACGATTCTGTGATTCTGTGATCTCATTATGAATGATCTTATGACTCTCTCCTGCTTCTGTTCATGCTTAGTTCAAATTGCCATATTATTGTGACCTTAGCGAGAGCCAGAGAAATTCCCACACATATGAATAAGAATATGCAATCTCAGTAACACGTTAAATTAAAAAACACATCTGTTGAAACTCTTACCATCTCTTGCAAATTGTAACTTTCAACAAGTTTCCACAAGTATTCTACCTAATTTCACTAATACTTAAATGCGTTACAGGTTTTCAAGTCAGTTTTTCAAACCAGACATATTTGAAAGGAAAATAAAATATAAGTGGCGCCAAATACAAATGCAGATCACATTATGGCTCTCATGGAAAAAAGAACTCTTAGGCAGGAAAGACTTCCTCAGCAAAAACAAGTCCTAACTCCTTGTTACAAATTCTTCTGATAGGGTACCTACCCCTACAGATGGCACAAAAAAATTTAGTTTTTAGAGTAGCTCTGCCAAGTCCTAAAATTACTTGCAGCTATTGCAAGCAGCTTGTTTTCTCTAAGCTCATATAAATCTTTTCAGTTAGATGGCGTACCCCAGGAACTTACAACAGACAGTGAACCAATGAGCAACAATGGACAACACTCTCAGGCACATGGTGATTCTTGGGGTGTCCTGCACAAGCCCAGGAGTTGGACTTGATGATCCTGATGGGTCCCTTCCCACTCAGCATATTCTATCGTTCTATGAAAGCATTACATTTTCCTCTTCTGTTATCCACATGGCTATCCAGACCCAAATGCATAAGGCTTCTACTCAACATAAGAAGCATTCTGAAACAATAGGCTACTGAATACAGTTCCCTTGTTCAATACAACTTTTTTTTGTTGGTAATGTTGGTAAAAGTGCCAACTGCTTAAAGCTTCAATATTGCAGATGCTCTGGTTTCAGAATAAAGGAGGTTTGTGCCCTTTAGATATCAAATCACAGACAGTTTGGGCAGCAAATAGCTGTGTAACTGTGCTTTACTCTGAAACCTGAATTGGTTTTCACTATATTTTCAAAATAGGGAGAAAGCACAATTCTCTTTGAAATGGACTGTTTCCAAGGAGTTACCACCCTCCCAAAAGGAAAGTACTTTGCTTTTAATAAGTTACGCATGATCATGTGGTGAAACTACTGGCTAGCTGCCATGTGAACATGTTCTGGGAGAAACCAGGGTTCTGCATGGGGAAAAAAAGCCATGTACAGCCTTAGTTGGCTTATGTGCTTTCACTTTAACAGAGATGAAAATAATTGCTTTTTTCAGAGCTCTACTACAGTGTGTAACTATACTTTCTCAGTTCCCAAATCCACATTAAGGAAAACATTTTATATTTGTACTGTTTACAGCACCTCATGTCAATTCTTCACAGCGGACAGTGCAGACTTCCTTCTTCTACCAGAACCAAGATTAGGTAGAACTTGACCTCACTCGTGGGCTTTGGTTTGGCTGACAGTCAGATTTTGACTTATCTTCTTTCTATGACCAGTTCTGCTGAATACATCTCTTTGTTAGCACTCACCTCTGCAAAGCTCTCAGAGGGGTTTAATTATGAAGACTTCTTAACAAAGACTAACGGATCAATGTAGAAACATTTATTCTAAGAAGCTCAAAGTAAAAAGTTAAAGAAAAAGCAGTGCACTTAGTTCAGGTTGCTTCCTTCATTTGTTCTTCAGACAATAATATAAGAAGACAGCAGCAGTAGTGTCTAGCAGAAGCTATAAAAATAGCATGTATTTTCACTAGCTAGAAGAGGAGTGAGCTGTTTCAGTTATTAGAACTGCTTTACATGAAGACATGATGAATATATGGATGACCAGAGTGTACGGAAACCAAATTTCACAGCTTAGTATCTAGAAACAGTTAAAAAAACCAAGCAAAAAGGGGAAAGATATAAATATACAGATCGACTGCTTCACTACTCATCATGAATACTGAAGAGGTCAGTGGCAAAACCTTGACCTTTTCTTCCTGGTCATCTGATTTCAAGAGAATGACAACAATAAAAATCCCTCAGACCTGACAATAAGTTAAAATTTTCAACCATTCCTAGCACTGAAAGTAGAAACATGCTATGTGTGAGAGAGACAAAAAAGCTAATGGAAGATTAGGTTGCAGACCTGACTTCTGTATTTTGTTCTGTAAAAATCAGTGTATTGCTCCTTTTTATCTCTTTGCCAGTGAGACTTTCATAATGGAAACACAGTTTGTGTGAAAACTTTCTCACACATCATGAATTTCAGCAATAGGTGACAGCAATCTGGGACACAGAAATACTGATGAACAATTTTTAGAATGATTTTTAATCCAAAAAAGAGAGCAGTGATCAGAGCAAGAGTCAACTTTAAAAATGAGACACCTTGAAAAGTGTCAAAGAAACCAGTGCTGCATCTGTAAATGCATAGAAGCTCTCCTAATAAACAGATGGTTGTTTTGCAATTTACCAACAATGGATGGATGAGTAAACTCCTTTGAATATGGGGAACTGATCATGGGCAGTAAGAAATGTATAATCTAATGTAAACAAAAGATTGCACTAACTGTGTCTGGATGTGAAAAAAAATAACCAGTAGATGAGGAAATGGGAACCATAATGATAATGGCTGAGGGGAGAAAAGTGTCAAGCAAGACTAATACTGGAGTAACACAGTAAATAATAATAATAAAAACAAACAAAAATCAAAACAAACAAAAAAACAAACCAAACCCAAACCAACCAACCAAACAAACAAAAATAAACACACACACACACACACAAAAACAAACACAAAAACCCCCCACAAGAACCTTGATATTGATGCAGCAACACTTGTTCTTATATCATTGCAGAGAATATAAGATGGACATCCTCAACATCACTGGAAATGCAGTGAGAGACTTATTCTCTGGGGAAGCAACTATTTGTATCTTTGTCTTTTAAGACCAAACATAACTACAAAGTCTTAGTAGGATACATAAAAATGTGCAAGAGCCACATTTTTGTCATATTCCCATAGCAAATGGTGAATGTCTGGTTTCACACTGACTACACAGTTTTCACCTCTGAGCATGCCTTTCACTCCACAGGTGAGCCAGGGCCTGTATTACCTTCTGAGTCAACCTAGGTGAAAGTCAGGAACCTCTACAATGATCCTGTTAAATGTTTGCCACACACCATTAGAAAACTAACTCAAGTGCCAATGCAGAAGACCTGCTCTTTTATGAACCTAAGTTCATAAACATAGACTTCTTTCTCTGCTGTGAGTGAAGAGAGGTGACCAGCTTTGAATGTTGACCTTTATCCTTCTTTGTTGCCACTATCATCTAAGTCACTAACCTAAATTAGGATCTCAACCCAGAAACTTCAGTGAGGTGCCACTGTTAGCACTTTATTACACTATGATTTTTGGCTTCATTAATGCAAAAGAACCCATATGATTAAATGTCAATGAAATGTGGGTTCCTAATTCATCAAACTTGGATATTCATGTAATTTAACTTTATCTATTGAAAATCAGGCATTTTGCCTAATTAGCTGTCTAGACTCCCTTTGTAACAGAAAAAAGAAAGCACCCAACTTGGATGGGATGAATCATTCCCTGGAGGGTAACTATGACTACAGGCAAGCCCAAATGACTAGTTAGACTACATGCCTAGCTTTTCGCATGGCTAACGAGGTGATATGAATCCTATCCCTTGACATATTAGAAAATTCTAGCCATTATCTAAATGAATGAAAATTTCCTTCTTTGTATATAACTGTTCAAAAACTTGAGGATAGCTGCTTCTAAACTTCTGAGTGTCAGAATAACTATAAAAGTATTAAAACTTTTGTTATGCTGCTTACTGCATAAGCACAGTATTCTCATGATTTATTTTTTTCAGTCTGTGTCAGAAGATACTCTTACTTCTTTCTTAAAACCCCCTGTATTTAAGGGCATGAAGCTTTTTATTCTTCAGAGGTTTTTTTTAAATGAATTTAAAATGTGAATCCATTTGCTCCAAGTTAGAATCAAAGTAATAACTGCAAAATCAACAACTGATGGCACATGAATTCAGGATCAAAGGTACAAACTGTGCTGCTTCTCTCTAGCTTAGAGACAAAGAAAGCTGCATATATAGCAATCACAGAAAGAAAATTTTATGTTTGATCTGGGGATGTAAGTTCAAATTGTTTGACATGTGAATACTGCTTTAGTTTAATAAAGATTTCAACTCTCAAAACCAACAGGATGCTGTGGTGATCAGAGTCCTGCAACACTGAAAATACTTACTATAAATGTTTGATTTGAAACTTTTACTCACATTCACTTTAAAGAAAAATGTAGAAGGACTCAGCACAATCTCTTGAAACTAATTTGCTTTGTCTTGACTGAGATTAACGAAAATTCCACTTATGTATTCTTGCATGAAATGTAAGCAGTGTCAAATACATATTTAGAATATATGTGCCAGAATTATCTTGAACAATGTTCAGAAATCAGATACTCTCCATTTAGATAGTAGGAAACCAAAAGTCTCATAAATCAGAGATTTTCTAATCTAAGTGGTGAAGAAGGACAAGTAACTACTTAGTGTGAAAAAAGTATTAATTGCTCTGTTTCCCTGACAAGACCAGAGAAAAACAGAGTTTAAGATCAGAGAGATGAACATTAAAAAAATATTCTTATTTTTAAAAATCCTTTTCAAAGACCTCTGTACACTGCTGCTGTAGTTCTGGACAATTAGGTGGTAGTAGATCCAAGTATAGACCTCCCCATGCTCCCACCACCACCACCACCACCACCACCACTACCACCACCACCATCAAAACCCCCCAAGCATCATGGTATTAGATTTCAGAATAGTTCTGCCATTTTTGATGGCACTCAAGTCCTGATTAACTTTCTTCTACTGCAATTGAGCCTTCTTATGAGACAGACTGCCTAATGGATTCCTTTTATTACTTTTATGCTTTTGCTGTGAAAGCTCCATCAAGACCACCAATGTTTGTTTAATGACTCTTTTTTGTAAAGCTTCTAAGCATTTCAAACTGTGACCCTGAACTACTGGCACCAAATTGAGCTGTTCAGTCATTAAACATTGTTGAAAGCAAGAATCTATCTCAACAGACAAAACCAGCAAAGAATCTATCATTATCTCCAAGCTTCTTTGTTTAAAAAAGTTTTTGTTTTAACATCAAATAGTTAAAAGTGAGATTTAAAAGACAGAAAAGGAACATGGTAAAAATCTGTTATTTTTAAAAGCACAAGAGCAAAATAATTTAATTCCAAAGGCATTACTTTTTTAAAAAAAATATATGTATACTATAAGTATATATATACACATATATACATATCGTGATATAGTAGATATATATATATATATATATAAACCTCTGCAGGATCTGATGCTTTGATAGGGATTTGGACAGAAAAAACCTTATATCTTTCATGGTGTGGAGCAGAACCGGAGGGAAAGGAGCACGTACATATGACAAGTACCCTCACTCGTAAGAGTGTGAATTTAATTAAATTAGAAGAGAAATGTCCCCACTTTTGTTTACTCCTCCAAGAATTTCTGTTGCCAGGTAGTAAGACATGGGAAAAATATTTTTAGTAATGAGTGCCATCTGTAATCATGTTGTGAGTGTGCACCTATGATCACAGACAGCACATGTGGTAAGACAGAAATCTGATCTTCCTCAAGGGAATATTCCTTTGAAGCATCAGAACTCCACTTACGTGAGATTTCAACAATTTAAATGTGGATCCATGTTCCTAATTGGCTTGAGGGGCTCAAGTACTAGAAGAGACTTTCTCTGATTTCTCATCCTAACTGGGAATTTGTATACGAACCCAGAGATGTCACTTCAGCTTTGATTCTCCAGTAGTAAAATAGGGACACAACAATCTTGTTGGACACAAGCTGTAAGATAAACCCTTCAAAATTAGCAAGGTAAGCTGGGGTTTTTATCACAAGTATAAGGTAAACAAGGAAAATTTTATATTTTGTCTTATAATTATATATATAATTATATATAATATATATTTTAACAGTGGCATTCCGGGAAATAGGATTACAGAAGTAAGATTACATGATCAAGGAAGTTAAACCATGGTTTATGCTCAGAGATGCTTGACATGCTTGCCCTTCTCCTTGGGGAATTACAAAAGAGTGCAGTGGTGGTGCACGTGGGTTTAGCCACTGGTGCACATGGGTTCGTCCTTATGCTATTTGAAAATTGCTTCTGAAATCCCATTCAGATGATGAAACACCAGGGGAGTAAGAATGAGTACACTAGGTTAGACCAAAGGTCTATCCCTCCACTACCCTGTCTCTGACAAGGACCAGCTGAATTGCTCTGAGATATAAGAACAGATCAAAGACAGAGTAGTTTTACTTCCTGGGTGCTTTCCCAGTTTTGACAACATCTGCAGCTGAAAGCTAAATAAAACCAAAGCAAGAAAGAAAAATAAATAGTGTTGACCACAGATGAGGTCAAAGGAGACCCTAAACCATGCCAAAGACTGATCTTCTACAAAACTGTCAAGAGAAAAGCTTTTGGAAGATAATTGACACAAATTCAACTTGCCTCTCTCCAACAGCTGATAACACATACTCAAGACTTCTAAAGGATCACAGATACAACAAGGCTGACATATAGCACTGGAAAATAATTTGTCACCTAAATAAACTCTGGAGTGAGACAAAGGGAAGTGGCAAATGTGACTAATGTTACAAAAGGGATTGAGAATAGAGCATTCAAGAAATAAGAAACTAATCAGTCTGACTTCACATCTAGGCAATTTGATAGGAATGTATTAATGCTACAATTAGTAAATATGTGGAAAATATGATGCAAAAGGTTAATCCAGCTGCTGCAAAGGAAAGTCATGCTTCAAATGCTGTGAAGAGTAATGAATTTCTAAAAAGAAAGTTGTCACTTTATCACAAAAGGCAAAAGAAATCCAAGATGTCCTCTCAGTTTTTTTTTAACTTTGGAGCAACAGTTTATGGAGAGAGTGGAGAAGACAGGCATAAATGAGAAGGAAGTCAGTATTGTAGCTGAGAGATTTCTTGTGCCTAAGATCAGTAAGTGGCCAGTCTT
>JAWWLV010000001.1:78848243-78888742 GCA_035041135.1 Platyrinchus mystaceus
GAGGTCCTCAGGACGTAGGTTTGTTTCGAGTGACCTTCTCTTAGATGGATGGCCTTAGGGGCTGACGAACTCCATCTGCCCGGGGGACTCTGAAGCAGGATCGAGATTCGAACCTGCGGCCTTGGCGCTGAGAGACCAGCATCTTAACTGCTAGGCCACCAGGGGTCCCCCCTAAGATCAGTATCATCCACATAACTGATGTACCAATCACCAGAGAAAAGAACCTCACAGGAAGATGAGCAAGATCAACGTCATACCTAGAGATTAAGTAGTGTGTTAGGGTCAGTCTGGATTGCTGCAGTGGATCAAGTTTAGTGCATGGAGAGATGGTGACTATAAGCGACAATACGAAGCCTTTTCACTCGAGCTACCATGGCAGATAGATGAGAGGATGAGATGTGGCAGAGGATGAGAGATGTATTGCAAATGAACAGAGCTGTAAAAATACTAAGAATTATTCTGTTCTTAAACCAGCTGAATGGTCTCTTGGAAAAACAGATTCTACTCCTACGTGTGCCTGTGCTGCTAAGTAAATCACTCAAATTAAATAGTTTACAAATTTTACGTTCGTTGTACATACTTACGAGGGTACCATAAAAAAGTCAGAAAGGAGATTACTAGTTTTGTCTTTGTATCAAAGCTTGAGTACTGTGCAATAAAGAAACACATGATCACACATTGTACAATAAAGAGAAAAAATATTGACCAGTGGTTTATTAAAGTGAGCTCTATCTACTCCTTGCACTAAAAAGGTCAGACTTTTGGAAAGAATATTATGTAATGATGTAATTAAAAACTGAATCATGATGTATATCCTTAACCAAATTTGCAATGGCAAATTTAATTCTAAAAGTTTACTTGCTTTTAAATACATTATTTTACAATCTTATTTAGAATCTCTGAGTCATTTAATGCATTTTTGCTTTGATTTATTCATATTTAAACACATTTACTGAAGCAACATGAATACCAAGTGTTTACATATCATTTTACATTTTGCAAATACTAACTAATTAGTCCTTTCCCAATAATCTGAAAGACGAGTAATAAAATATATCTTATCAAGTTTCAGAAAAGAAATTCAGTGATAGTTAAGAAGAACACAGTCCAAAAGGGATTATTAGCTACGTGTGATTTCTGGTCTAAATATATTCTTCCTTCCTTCAAAAACACTAAATATTTCATCATCTGAAAATGCCTTGTGCCTTGAGGTTTAGGCCTTGGCCTTTACAGCCAGTAAAGGCAGGGAAAAAAGACAGACCCAGGAGGATGGAAATACTTTGTAGAGCATTACAGTTTTACTGTTTTCAAACAATCAATGTCTTTTACATTTGAATTACAATTTGAATTATTTGACTCCTCCTTTGGATCACCATTCATTTTTTAATTAGAGATGTCAAAGGTTTTCCTGTGCAGCAATACAGATCTATTTCTTTATAGAAATATTCTTGATTGAAACATAGCAATTACCTTACAATCATTCATCTTCTTACAGTCTATTTTTAGTGGAGAATTCAAAATATCATTGAATTAAAAACTCTTTTTGCTCTATCTTCTTGAAACAAGGCAACCAATATTTCAGCATGCTAGACCACAGTCAGCACTGAGCCTGTGATATCATTGCATTTAACCCACAGGAAACCTTTTCTGTTCTAGATACTTAATCAGTTGTACATTCATTCCACTAATTTTATATCATTCAGCTCCAAGAACAAAACCCTTACCCCCTTTCACCTTAGTAATTTTTACAATATGCAACACTTCGTATAACATTAATTGGTTTGAAAATACCAGAAGGAAATGCATTACGGACTAACAGTCTTTAAAGAGAGGTGACTGTTTCAAAAGCATAAGTACAAGTGAACCAGTGTCAGCCACCTTGGATATTTTTATACATCAAAATGGTGTATAATGCATATACCATTATTCCAGTCTGTGTCCAATAGCAGAGTGCTGCACTCCGGTTAAATGACCCCTTGGGTCACAGAAACAGTGACATGGTAGCTAGAAGGACTGGTCACTGAGGAAGTGCTTTTGTTATGGCCCAGAACCATACTCATGTAGTTATACTGCTGTAGTCTATGAAGTTGAGAGACTTATTCAAAAATTATATTTATGACTTTTACTGAGGTGTGCTCTACCGCTATTACAGAGACAGAATTCCTACCAGGCTTACAAGATTTCAGACTGACACAGTGCAATTATTGCAAGTGGTGGCCTCTCATCATTGCTTTTTGTTCACTAGTTCCAGAGCAAGCTTCTAAAGCACAGAGCCATGCAAAGATGTAAGCTATTAAAGTGGTTTATGAATCAGAGATGCTGTGTTTCATGGAAAAACCACTGGATTTCATATCACAAGCTCTTCACTTCGGAAAGTTGATTTGTGCTCCTAACTCATGCAGAGATTTGAAAAATTTCCTGTAAGGGTTCCAGGATGATATAACATTGCTTGCCATACATCTGAGCCATTTTTGTTTCAGGTCATTTTACCTCTTGAGATTGGTAAAGAGATAAATGAATGCACTTGATTTGGCCTACTTGGTTTGCATATTCAAGACTGTCTGGCCATCCCAAAATCATCTGTAACATCTGTCACTTATATGAGCTGATTAACTGAAATCCAGTATTTATATTTCTTTGTGGCAGAAAATACTTGGTCTTTTAACTTAATTGAAGTTTGCAATACATACTGAAATTTAATACTGCAACCACAAAACACATATTGACTTCTATATTGAATTCTACAAAGATGAATTTAAAGTAAGTATGTAACATTCTCATATACGAATTCAATGTAAAATATCTCAATTGTCTGGGTGATTAATATTCAAGAATTGAAAAAACATAATTCTTTGACAATTAACATTTAATGCACATTTAAAGTGAACAAAACTAGCAAATGATGGGTGAAAGATGGCTGTAAGCCAAATATTACAAAAGAGATTCCCACGTGTCAGCTATGCTATTTCAGGAATGAAACACTGATGGCTTTGCTCCTCTTTCTGCAAATTAAAGCACATGTATAGATTTATGTAAAAGCTATAGATACCTTCCTCTCTGGTCATTTGTCCAGAAGGTCAGAACGGCCAATGTGAACTCTCTAGTTAAATTTGTTTTATGTGATTGACATTTGGTGTTTCAAGCATGAGAGAATGACTTCTTGGTCCCCAAACGTGGAGAACCAACCAAGCAAGTTAACTTTGCCAAGCCTCTTTAGCCCTCCCCTAACACACTGACTCTACTGCTCTACTCCTTCCTATCTCTGGAGCCTTGTCAGTATTATCCCCTGCAGTGGAGCTGTGCTGTGCTCATAAAGCAAGGCCAGGGACAGCTTTCACTAGTTTAAAAGCAAAAAGATTATTAAAAGCAAAAATTATTTTAATACTGAATTGTATTAGTATCTGAATCGACTTTCACTGAATATTTAAACCAATTTCTAAATCTCTTTTACAATACATTTTTCCCTCACATATTGTTCTACCACATAAAATATCAATAAAGTAATGCTTTATTGAAATTACTTCCAAGTACAATAAAAATATGTTCTTACTTGTTTAAGTTTCTTTAGATCTTCATCTAGTTCCAAGTTGTCCAAAATAACAGCAACAAACAAGCTGAGTAGAATCTACAAAACAATTGTAAATGATTTGTTAAAGTTTACTTTATTTTTCTTAAGTACTACTAAATGACATGGAAAAATGATGGCCCTGTGGATATAAAAAGGATTCTTGCCTTTGACATCTGTTGAACTAATATCTTCTAGCTACTATATGTCTCCCAGCCATTTTGCAAGTATTTTGCAAATGTACCTCATGTGAAAAGAAAATTAAATTAACCAGAAATAATAATTAAAAAACCCACAAAGCAAAATCCTAAAATAGCTTGTAAAGTTAAGGTAGTTTTCAATTAAGGTAGGAATCTTAGCACTTTTTTAAAAAGAGCTACAGGCCTAGAATATTTCTGTGGTCTTGGACCCTGAGTGACAACCAAAGCAGACATATTGTTTTAGCACTGTTGTAAATCAAGTGTAAGTTTACCTGTCACACTGCAAATTTATTTCCCACCTATACAGAAGATGAAATTTAAGTGGCTTAGTGTGCCAGCAAGTAGTTTGGAAGTCAAACTGCACCTCAGTGTCTGGACCTTATTTTCTTTCCCTCCATGAACTATAAAGGTACAGAAGACACAGGAAGGACTCTGGCCCATAAATTTAAAAACTGTCAGTATTCAGAAAAAAACTGTGTTCTTTGAACAGGAAAGTGGCTTTAGCAGACATATTATATGTGCCACATACTTAAACAGTACCTCAAACAGTTTTAAATGATCCAACTATTACGAACAGTGGAAGTAAAGACCACATTCAGAACGGCAGAGCAAGACAGTACTCATTAAAGATATCACCCCTTCCAGTCTTGCTGACTCATGCACTGATATATATCAAGACAAGACTTTCTTGCTCCCTTTTCTCTTTTTTTTTTCCAACAAGAACCGAAGATGATGTACCACAAAAGTTAAATGTAAACTTGTTATTTGTTTAACTTCCTCTGCTGCCATCTCAACTAATAACAGTCCTTGTTTCCAAAAGTGGGATTTTTTTCCAAGCTTTAACTTTTCTTTTCCTTCTAATGTGAAACCTATTCATTTCTTTCCAAGGCTCTACAGTGTGCTTTGCCAAATGCCTGCAATTATCTCTTCTCAATTCTAATCCTCCTCCCTCTTCCAGTTGTTAAAAGTAATTTCTTCATTTGACTTCACTCTTGTTATTCACTGATGGTTGTTTATTCTTAGAATGCTTCTTTTAGGTTTCAGTAGCAGCCCAACTGTTTTCATCCTCCCTTACCAGTTCCATGTTATTTTCTTTCTTTAAACTTCTTTTGCCTACAGACAACTCTGTCCTACACAGATTTTTCTCTTCCAGGGTCTGAGGAAGGTCTTAGAACTGAAACTAAAAACTTCATAAGCCCAGGTAATTCTGAAAAGTTGTCTTTGCTGAGTTTCTTTATTCATGTAAAATCTGCATAGGTGAATGAGAGGAAAAGCAAGGACTATGTACTTAAATGCAAATTCCCTGCAAAAGGACTGAGGATGGTGTACCGAGAATTTGCTTCTAGCAAAATAAGTGCTTTGAGTAAACAAATAGAGAAGTCCCAGATGACTCTTTCAAAACATGAAACATAAGGCAGAATAGTAAAATTGCTGTTACAGCTAAGTTACTTCTCAATTAAGATATGACTTTTTGGAACAGAGGCCACTTGACACTATTTTGCTTTATGGACTTGCTTAAAGCTCATCTAAGAGGTAAAAATGGATGCCAGATCAGACAATGTTCTTGATGAAGCATCACAAAACATCAATAAGATTCTCTTACCAATAACTGCTTTCAAATCAATAGCCAAAACTCACTTCCCTTTTGCTTTCTATCCCCAATTCCTAAGAAGTTTTAAAGACCACTGCAGCATGAAAAGTTTTTCCTGACCCTTGTGAACAAATTACATGTCCTATATATCTGCTGATACCTACATTTGTTTGGCTTATATTTTAATTTGGCTAAGCAGCTCTAAGAGCATGAAATGCACTTTATTGCCATTTATAAAGTGGTCAAGTTTTCAATCCATATGAAGGAATCTGCTGCACCCACAATTACAGTCTGATTATTCAGTCTTTAGAAGTGAAACAGGGCATATTGTATAGTCAAAGAAGTAAATAGAAGCTGATGAGGATTGTATAAATACATTTAGTGCCTTATGTAAGTAGACAATTGAGCAAAGAATGAAAATGGAAGGAAGAAAATGAAAATAAGAGTAAGTGCATCAAAACCTACAGTGAATGGAAAATACAAAATGAGCAACAGTAGGAGTGAATTCAGGGTGCATAAAATGGTTAGTCTCCCTGATTGTGTTATTTTCTCTGTGCTGGTGTTCAAAATACAGTACTGACCCTTTATTGATATAGGATAACCAAAGAGATGTTTTCCTTCCCATTTTCTCTATAAAAGAATGCAATAGTCCCATTTTAAATGCATACAGAAAAATGGGGTTTTTAGATATAATCCCCATTTCTGTATACATGCAGGAACTGCTGTATTAGTTCTCATCCATTTATTGCTTGATATTCTATGTCATATAT
Organism: Platyrinchus mystaceus; assembly: GCA_035041135.1. Taxonomy (NCBI): domain Eukaryota; kingdom Metazoa; phylum Chordata; class Aves; order Passeriformes; family Tyrannidae; genus Platyrinchus; species Platyrinchus mystaceus. The sequence continues at coordinate 78,854,370 of JAWWLV010000001.1, forward strand.
ATATATGTGCATTGATTTTGCATCAGACAACAAGGAAGGAGTGATTACTAGTTAAGTTTATATCCTAAGGCTTTACACTTCTTGCTTTAATTTCTGTTGCAAAGAGAATGCAATGAAAGCTGAGGAGACCATTTCTTCGTGATAAATAAAATCAATTACTTAACTCTGCAATCATTACAGACGTGAAGGTACAAGACAGATAACAATTATATTGTTAGTCTAGCAGTGTTACTCGGATCTAAGAAGAACAACACCTCACACCAGAACAAAGCCCACCACTTCATGCCACGTGGCTGAAGGGTAAATTAATTCTACCACATCAAAAGCCCTCTATACTAAAAATGGGCATCACAATTAGTTTTAACTAGCTGAGAATACTAATTAATACAAGAGCTATGAGAATAATTCAAAACCAGAGCATATTTAAGAGTCAAAACTTACCAGAGTAGCAAAAAGATGATACAGTATAAAATAAATAGCAACTACTGGTGCCCACATATGTCCAACAGCATTCAGTGTCTGATCCATGACATCCACCCATCCTTCCTGTGTGAGAATCTGAAACATTGACATGAATGCCTGCAGGAAAGAGAATTGCCAACATATTAACAAATTATATTAATATGGTTTTATTGACACATTCCTAAAGTTAATTTAACAGAGCAGAACACCTGTTTTGGTTTGCTTTTTAAACTTCAACAAATGTATTTCAACTTATAAAGCCAAGCAAAGGCTATTCATGAGCTAAAGGAGAAATCAATAGCTTGACCTTTGAACTGTAAACTGCAATTTGTAACAGAGCCCTAGCTCCATTAGCCCATACGAAGAGCTTTTTGGTTTCCATTAGGGCTGCAAAAAGACGAGAAATATCGTGAGCATCAGATATTGTTGTTTTGAACACTATACTGCATTGTGATTTTTTGATTATGCTTTTTCTTCCATGTTATCTCTCTATAAATATACCTGTAATAAAGTGTTATAATTAAATGTGACCACACTTTAATGTAATCTTAATAGCAGAAGCATTTTAGGCACCCCACAGATGAGATGAACCAACAAAAGGCAAGGTCTCAGTACTTGCACTTGATTCAGCCAGTCAGACTCTTCCTTTACATTTTGTAAATAGCATTCTTTGTGGAACTGTTCCTCTAACACTTTGAAATCCCTTCAGACCACACATACATGTCAGAAATAGAGGAAATAATGGAAATGTTCCAAACAACTTTATTTGCTGATAGGAACATATGAAAGCAGATAAGATTAGAATCCAGCTGCCTTAGACCTTTGGAACCCCAAATGGAGCCTACAGCACCAACCAGAATTGAACTCAATGTGAGTAATGAGTAACTCTGACGTGTACATCCTACACAGCTACTGAGGACTGCAGGCTGCCTAGGAAACAGAAGATGGACTATGATATCAAAATGAAGTGTGGATCTTGATAGTCTTACAGGTCTCAATGAGGCCAAACTATTGTGCAAGTTTCTTTTGTTTTTGTCTGACATCAAAAGTGCTCCCTTTCCAGACAGGATCAAAGCTGGTATCTTACTGAAATTTATGCATAACAAAAAAGTGTTAGGAAGTGAAGGCATTAACAATGCAGCTTACAGCTAACAGGATTCCTATAATTCAAGATGTTAACACAGTTATAAAGATATATTAGGTCTGTGCTCAGTGTGCCTGATACTCCCAGCAAAAGCAGATTAACACATTAATGCACTGGCACAAAGAGAACAGTATTCCTCTTCCCAAAACTGTGAGAAAGCAGTACCCAGACAGCTATTCACATCAATTTACCTTAAGCCAAAATGCATGCTTGAAAAGCTGAAAACATATAGGTATATAAACTTAAATGTTTGGGAAACAACAAAATGAGTTCTAATTAATTTTTAAAGCTGCTGGCAAAAATAACAGCATGAGACTTCAGGTTTATATTCCTATTATAAACCACAGGCAACTACTTTGCTTGGGCTCTTTATCAAGTTTGTGGAGTTTTTCAAACAAAACAATGACTTCTCTAAGCAGTTCCTTCCAATGCAAACATGACTCTTAAGGTTACACCCACACCCTTAAGGGAAGCCACTACAGAATGTGATTTCTCACCTGCAGTGAAGGCTAATTTACTCTAGAGGACTGTCCGCATGTGTACATACGGCACTTGGTTGCAGTCTATGTAACATCCCTACGGGTGTAACACATCACTAATATTTGGTGACAAGGAGCTGGTTCCAACTATCTGAAATAATAAGAAGGACGTGGCATGACACACTACATTCTGTTTCTGTATCACGACATCAAGGGCGTATGCTTTTTGCTTAAAATTTGAGATGATGGCCTCTAAGTAGAAAGCATGCTGGGGTGTTGTAACGGGGCTGGGTAAGGCAGGGACAATCTAAGCCAGGGCAACTTGTTACGCAATCACTACATAAAAGGAGTTTTGGAGTGCCCAGCTGGAGAGAACAATTTCACAGAATCGCAGAATATTCTGAGTTGGAAGGGACCCACAAGGGTCACCGAGTCCAACTCTTAAGTGAATGGCCCATGCCCAGGGCTTGCCTCAGAGAGGGATTGCTGGAAGCAGAAAGTTGACAGCTAAGCAGTATCAGAAGGCCACTGATGCTCACTGTCTGTCCATTCTTCCATTGACCATGGATAAAGATCCTAGGACCAAAGCTTTTTCTCCTCTGTCTAATTAATACATATTTTAAAGTACAAAAATTGGATCATATTGCCTCTAGATCATGTTCAGAGGAAGAACTGTGAATTTTTACTCTGTTAGAGGGGACCCAAACATTTAGATATTGATGGTTTTGTAAAAAATTTGCCTGATGACTCTCACAAAAAAAGCCCCTCACTGGAGTTCAGCTTGGATTTTTATTGCTGATATGTTCTGTGGCACTCTGAAGCAGACAGAAGCATAAACACATTGCTAGGTTAAGGCCAAAGAGTTTGAGAACTATTTTTACAGTTGCTGTTCAGAATTAACTCACTGATCAAATTTTCAGAGATGCTTAAGCCTACAAGTCCAAATCACTCACAAAAAATGAAGCTAAAATGTACATGGAGGAGATTAAGGCATCCAAGTGAGCAATCACACACACTGGGGGAGAAGTTAAACATCAGACTTTACATTTGGTCAAGATGTTGCTGATGTAGAAATTAAAGTCCCAACCTTTCTTTTGAACACACAGATCCCACAGGGAACAAAGGCTGTCATGAACTAGAAGCAGCAGAGAAAACTGCTTGCAACTACTTTTTTGTTAATTCTTTATGGCGGCTAAAATTTTTGGTACATCATGTATTAGGAGAGACCAAACATGACTGCTGGAATTTGCACAGTACCCTCTACTTTATGCTGCTTAACTATGGCCTTAACTAGCATCCTGCCAACCTGAATCCAAGAACCTCGCTTCAAATTAGTTTCCCCTTACAGCCATGCACATGGACACTTTACACTGTGAAAAATTACAAATTCTTATTACTGATTCATTTTCTTAAAACAAATCATTTTTTCCCCATGGAAAACGTGCAGAGAAGGAGGCAATCGAGGTCTTTATCTAGGAGAGGCCTTACGTAGCCAGCTGAGCATGCATGAAGCAAGCAGAAAATTCAGCCTCCTTTACAGCCGCCAGTGGTCCTTGAGGATGAAGACAATGACCCCATCAGTGCCCAACACTGTTTTTTGAGACTCAGGTTCTCTTCATAATGGTGGGGTGAAGCTAAACCTGGCAGTTGTTGTTTCCCTGCACTCAGAGCATCTCTGGAGCCAGTGGCAGTCGTACCTGACTGGTGTGGCACTCCTTGCTGAAATATCAAGTGGGCACTGCATTAAGTAACACAGCCCACTGTTGGTTTTATAAACACCTGAGGGACTGGGTAAGTGAACCAGTGCAGTATCCTTTCTTCTGAAACACTAAATTCCCATAGTTTACTGCTTTTAAAAATATGTATTTTACTTAATTCTTCAAGGTGTAAAGATACCTCCAATACTGTGACCTCTCATTAATATAAGTACTAGATTAATGTGGAAAAGACATACTTCGAACATCATAAAAATCCAGTCTTCCATTTAAAACAGTTGTCCATTAAACACATAGTTATATAAAATGACCTTTCAATATACTTTAAGTATTTTATTATACCATTAAAGTCCAGCATATGAAAAAAATATCAGTTTAAGTAAATAAGACAGTGCACAATGAGCATGTGCTTTGCACCTAGCAATCTCCTTTGGAGCAAGTTATTTTTAGCTGAAAGATAGACTTCCCACTGTTTATTTTAAAATTAATTTGAAATGCAACTAGCTGACAGAATCAACATCTGTGAAGACAAGACTTAGAGATTTATGCAAATGGTGATTTTCTGAATTAATTTGTGTTATAGAAAAGAAAGTCAATTTCTTTGAGTATTTATGCCCTATTACTTAATGAGCTGGTTTGATGATGGAAGTCAAACTACCTTTTTATTTATAGTAGAAGGTTGGCAAAGGTTTGGTAGAATGTATGAGCCAAAGTGCCAGTTCTGACATCTTGTCCAACTATTACAGGGGTTGTGCCACACAAATTACTACTTAACAGTTATAATGTACTTGTCTTGTAACTGGAGCTTGTAGGGGACAAATCCCAGTGGCCATATTCATGGAAGCAGTTCTATAATCAGTGGGATTACTTCTGCAAATTAAGTTAAAGGGATTTAGGACATTGCTATAACTTCCTTGCAATCTCTTCTACCACCATAAACTTATGTTTTCCTCCTAACACAGTCATGAATGTGTAGTAATGCACCGAGAGAAGAGTAGCTGTCCTGTAAAAATGTGGCAGCCGTAGTGAGATTTTAAATGCATAAGAGAATTAAGACTACATTGTTTAACTTTTTTAATGGATGTTGCTTAGGTTGAGCTAATATTTCATATCTTGAACTTTCTCCAAGCTTAAGGCTAGCAGCAGAGATCTGGTTTTGTGAAGACTGGAGGGGTTTTGCTGCTGAGATCAGTTGGGCCTGGCTTTCATCTTGTAATGAGCCATTTAAAAGAACGGCAGCATTCCTAGCTTTGTAACCTGAGATACAGAGCAGTCAGAATATGTCCCCAAACATTGAGAGATACCAGGACATGGAAGTCAGAGACACTTAACAATGTGTTTTGTTTTTCATACAGTGAATTTTCTTAGTGGCCTTCTTACACCTGTGCCTTTGAACAGTTTTCTCCTCCCATTCCTTCAGGAGCCCAGCCATCCCTGTACTTTTTCATGGCTCAATATGTGCAGCCCCAGAAGACATGCAAAAATAAGAGACGGCAGATGGGTTAAAAACATTATAGCAAACATCTATATTTTTATACTTGGTATTAGAGAGAAAGCCAGTCCACTGGGCCAAAAGACGTAATGGCCAAAAGAAGGGTGAAATTAGTAGCCATGGCAACACTGAGCTTGTGCCTATTGACTGTCATCAGGAAACCATGTGAAAACATGCAATTTAGAGGCATTAGCAAAAGGAGGAGGTCTCCTTGTTCCAAAACCCATACTGTGCCTTTTTATAAAGCACTTAGAGTTTCAAAATGATTTTACGTTTTGTCTGTTTCAGTGTAGAAAGCACTTTACTGTACAAACTCAAAATTTAGCCTCTAGTGTCACCATTTTTGTTATCATGCTTGTCATCTCTGTATTTGTAACCAAAAAAACCTCACAGCAACAATCCCAGCCATTTTAGGTTTGCTCTTCTCTGAGGGTAAGCTCCTAAAAATTTATCTTAGCAAATTCTGGTATTGCAGACCTCATATCATCTCCTACATTACATAGTATGTCTTCATGTTTTGAAAATTATTATAATTGTCTTATTGCAAACTGATTCAGTGGTCTTTATTCAGGGCAGAAAATGTGAGAACTTCCCAGACTTTTCTAGTAAGCCACAATCCTTTGGTGGGACACCACTATTCACACAATCAATCACGAATTTTGAGTTCAAAATTTTCATTGACTTTTAATCTATTAAGAGATGTTTCAGTATAAAACTGCAAATAGAAGCCACATACCATAAACTATACACTTCTGAAGCAATCATAACAAGGTAAATATGTATAAAAATAGAAAATAAATAAAAAATAAGGAGAAACTCTTGCTTCTGGCCATCATATGAAAAATATTAAAAACTTTTCAATTCAGTATTGCTGGAACACTCCTTTATTGTTGGTCTCAGGTCTTCTGTTTTTCAAATACTTAGAAAATAGAAAGCAAGTAAAGATATTTTCTGTTTGCAAAAAAATGTATAATTTGCTGGAGAGAATATTTTCTCAGCTTTCAAACATATACTTAGGATATTCATATACCTGTTAAAATTCAATACGCTAGAAGCTTTTATCGAAGTTTAAATGGCAGCAGACTAAAATGCTTAAAATAATCCAAAACTTTAATATTGTATTGATATATATTGGTAATTTTTCATCGCAAGTGGATCTTTATACAGATATTAATTTATTTAGTTAAAATGTGCAGGTGATTGTGAATCTGTCTTATTTTAATCTTACTACAATAACTCTTGGAGGATTTCCATTGTCATTTTGCATAAATAATAAAATAATTCTTAAACAAAATTCCTTGACAATTTGAAACCTGAAGTTGGACATTTTTTTCAGAAGTTGCACATGGGAGTTGGTCATGCATTAGAAAAGCTTAAGGTTTTGTTTTGTTTTTCTTCCTTTCTTCTGCATTTAAACTATTAATTATACTGAATTCTACTGGATGCTTTTCTAAGCACATTTTCCAAAATAGGAAGCATGGTGTTACATTATTCCCTGTGGGTAGGCATTTTTTGTCTCACATTAGATAGCCAGCTTCCCATACATCAAGTTCAGGTTGATAATTACAAATTGCTGCTTAGCCATTTTGTTTGCTAAATGCATGACCCATGAGGCTGCCTTATTCATTGTTATTTAATTGTTCCAAACAATGCACTTTCACTAAAATAGATACATTGGATAACCAAGCTGGAATGACAGAAACAAATAATTTGTCACTGGAATCAATCCATGCACACTCAGTCTAATCCACTATTAAAGAAATGGCAGTATTTTCATTCAGAATAGTGTGCTTCAATAAATACATTAGCTCCAATTTCCACTGATTTTCAGTGTTCTGTTCTGAATTAATGTAATGCTCATAAATATCCATTATTTATACCCAAAAGGCAAACACTTATTTTGTCAATCCAGACAGATTTTATAACCCTGTGTAAAACAAGCATTCCTGTACAAATCAAGAACAACATGAAGATACAAATCATGTGTATACACATTTTATATAAATTTTGTGGCTAATATGCACACTTGTGGGCATGAATCTTCTTTCTGTAACATGCTAGAGTAGCATTAAGCCATATACTGTTGGGTCATCATCACAGTGCATAGGTAAAATTTCTCTGTATTCCCTTGACAGCAGAAATAGAACACCTCACTTAAAGAAAGACAGCCTTCACTAGAGAAGGACTACAGAAGACTGTTACACCCAGAAAACGCAATTCTTTTATATATACATATGGAGATAAACTGCTTCATGGTTCTCAGAAGGGAAGTAAAGAAGACCACTAATGTAATAACAAATATAGAATCTGACTTGGTTTTGGCTGGGGTAGAGTTAATTTTCTTCCTAGTAGCTGGTACAGTGCTGTATTTTGGGTTTAGGATGAGAATAATGTTGACAACACTCCAGTGTTTTAGTTACTGCCGAGCAGTGCTTGCTCATAGTCAAGGCCTTTTCTGCCTCTCACCTCCCCCCGCCAGTGAGCAGGCTGTGGCTGCTCGAGATGTTGGGAGAGGACACAGATGGGACAGCTGATCCCAGCTGACCACAGGGATATCCCACACTGTATGGCATCATGGTCAGCATATAAACAAGGGGGAAAGCTGGCTGGTGGCTGCAGATTGGAAACTGGCTGGGCATTGGTCAGTGGACAGTAAGCAATGGCAATGTGCGCCACTTATTTTGTATATTCTAATTCTTTTATCATTATTGTTTTCCCTTCCATTTCTGTACTACTAAAATTTCTTTACCTCAGCCCATGAATTCTGCTTTTTTTTTTTTTTCCCCAATTCTCTCCCCCATCCCACTGCAGGGGAGGGTTTGAACAACTGGCTGTGGGATGTTTAGCTCCTGGCCAGCTTAAACCATGACAGAATCACAGAATCATTTAGGATAGAAAGAACCTTTAAGATCATTGAGTCTGATCATTAACCCAACACTGTCAAGTTCACCATCAATGGTAAGAAAATATCAATGATAAGAAAACAGTAACAAGTAATGAGCAATCATTTTGAGTAATTCATGAGTAATGCTTTTTATACTTGCCCGTGGAAAGGTTGTAAATCTATCCAGTTCTTCCACAAAGCAAAACATCTGTAAACTGATAGCTGACATTACGATTAACAGGCTGGCAGTAAATACTACCAAACTCCCAAGTTTTTTTCCTGGTCCAAATATCTTATACACAAAATCCTCCAAAGCAGGAGAAATCTTTATAAGGCGAACTACTCTAAGAACCTGCACAGAAAAAGAAAATACAACTGTGTCAATGATTTGATTATCACATTAATCAAAACTTTTCAAAATATCAGTCATGGCCAAGAAGGGACTTGCAGCCTTGTAGTACAATAAATATTAGGTTGACACCACTTGTAACAGATGACAAGCTGTGTTAGGTTAAAAAAATATAAGACACAGAACATAAGCAGCATTTAGGCATAAAGGCATGGGATGACAGCAGAAGTCTTGATAGTACAGGCATGGGAGGACTGAAGGACCCTAAGGCTGTAAACAACTCACAGATCATGAAGAGAAATGCAATTGGGTAAAGCTGGTTTTGAGGTAACAATGGGAACAAAGACATAGGCAAAACATACAGCAGATAGTAAATCTGAATGTAATGTGTAATTAGAGAACAATGGAGGCTTATGGGGTGTTACCAAACATAAGAATGGCTCCAGGCAGGGGTCAAAGCACATCAGTCTAGATTAAGGAACTGAGAATCTACTACAGTGCTAGGTAAATTGCTCTGGTTTGATCAGTATCACTTCTAAAAAATTCATACTTATTCTAGGTGGACAGGCTCCTGAACAGTCTTTGAAGAAACCTCTGCTTTGAGTAGCTGGCTAGATGAGATGTCTTTGAAAGGCCACTCCCAACCTAGATTTTTCTACGATTCTATGATGTTTGTTGTACCAGGTTACATATTCACATAAAGAACTGCCAAATCTTCTTTCCACTTCAGTGACCGAAGGCAAAATTGTTTGGCGTTGTGTACCATAGCAAATGTTGTGCAACATAGCAAATTTGGTAATGAACATATTTTGCTATTTCATATCATATATGTGTATTCCCATACATGGGAAGTTTTGGGTGGCATTTCTCAGTATCAGAGGGAACAGCAATGTGTGCCACTGACGTATTTGACACCTTGCAGTATTAGTATTGGCAGAAAAACTTTGATCTTGTGTGGAACTCCTGACCCATTTACTGCTGAATCGACTTGAAAGAGCTGCTGACAGCTCTTATTCTCCTATTTCTGCTACTAACGGTGGCACACTCACATGAATATCAGTATCAACGAGAGGCAGTGGCAACAACAGTAGTTGCTGAAGACAACAGACAGCAGCATATGGGGCAACTGAGATTCTGCAATTCTTCAGGAGAAAAGTACTCTCTAGTCTAAGGTATTATCTGGGTTTCCACAAGAATCACATTGCAACTGAAAGGTAGGAATTAAAGTGCAATTATTGGCTGACCTATGTGCAAGTCAAATACAATTACTATGCTGCTTTTAGAGAGAAAAGAAGTATAGACAGTTGTTCATAGAATGAGTTCACTTTACTTTGTAGCTTGCTAATAATGTACACCTCTGGATTTTGCATGAAACGCATCTCCCTACCCATTTGTAAGGTAAGCAGAATATGCTCATCATTTAGACTTTACTGTGAAAGTGGAGCGAAAGTCAACTCAAGAGAGCAACTTATTCCAAACATACCAGACCCCTTGTGTGAGATGGGATGAGCCTCCACTGCCTTCAGTAGTAAACAAGGGTTCCAGATCAGAGGTTAGACTAGACTTTCATAACATTAGCACAAGGTGAGTTAAAGTCCTTTCTTTCATATAGGTACTGTGGTTACATTACATGAAACTGGATACCAAGGCAGACAGTGAGATGAGGGAGATTTCCAAGTACTATGAACATGTAAATATGGTGCCTTCTTACGTACAAGATTTACTCATGGTGTAAATGTTAGCTCTGTTCCCATCAATACTAGTTTCAATACAGACCCCAATGAGGTGAAGATTTCATGCTAGTTGGTATTCTGTTTTAGATAAATGCAATTATCTGCCTTAGTTTTTTCCCCTTTCTTTGGGGAACTTTACTGACCTTTAAGCAACACACTCATCTTATTGATACTATTTTGTTTCTTCATTTATTTTCATTAGGTGACAAATTGAATTTAACAAAAGTACACTCTAATGAACATTTATGCATTTTGTGTAATTGGATTGCAAATTGTATTAAATTTGGGAGATGTGGAAGATGCGCTATTTGGATTAAATATAAAGATATGTTAAAGAACAAATCAAAATGAATAATACAAAAGAGGAACCACAGCTTTATTACAAAGAAAGGCCACATCTCCTAAAAGGAATAATAGTAATTCAGAAAATGACTCAGCAATATTTTCCCCAAGCACAAATACAGTACCATTTCTTCAGCCCAGTATAGGTCAAATTCTGTTTAAATCTCTCTCTTTCATGCCGCTTCATGATAAATCTCTGCAATAATATGCAAAATCTGTCATTTCTCCACTAGTTTTGTGTCCTATAATTATAGCCATGTAACAGTTCTTTGCTGTAGTCTTTCACAGAGAGCTTTCCAAAGTGTTTTGAATTAATGCACAGTGAATGCAAGAAAGACAGGTGGGAGGGTGGACAGTAGCCAATGTAGTAAAGAGTGAATGATGTGTTGGCAAAAGGTAATGGTAAAGACCAATGAATAATGCAAACTGAAATACATGCAAGGAAGACTAGACAAGCCAAACAATAAATCTGCTTGCTATCCTGGAATGTGTCAAGTAAGACTTCTGTTTCCAGTAATCTGCTTTATTCACTGACAAGGAACACATTTAACCTGTCATCATGAATACCTAAAGGCCTGGAAATCTGTCTAACATCAAGATGTATTCATGTGAAAAAGACTTTTTGACCTTGGTTGATTTGAAAATGTGTTATCTAGCTTGCCCAGAACTTAATTGCAGAGGGATACGGTGTGTATATCCCTTACAAGCTGACATCAAAGGTATTCAACCTTCCTATCCTTTGCCTCTTAGGGGATTTGGATTGCAAAATACAACCCAAATCTTTCAGTGTAGCAGGTGTTTCTGCTTGTAAAATATGAGTCCTTCATATATTCTGGAATAAAAAAATCACATATTGGAATCTTCTGTCATAAAAGCTAGCACTTTGTAGTTAAGAAAACACCACCACCCCAGCTCCACAAAACTAATTAAATCCATTAAAAAGAAAATATTATTTTCAACATCTGGCTACATTTTAATTCTACTTTCAATCCTATGAGTCAGTGATGATGTTCCCCATTTAGTCCAAAATGTTGATAATTTATTCCTAAAATTCTTAGAAAGAAACCACAAGTCGTAAGTGGACTCCTCCGTAATAAATACGGACCAACTATTAACCAAGTTGCTAACTTCTGTAACTTAGATCTCCCAGCTAAGTTCCCTGTGTGCTTTTGAGATAGCAGTGCAATGGCATACTTCTGATAGATCATCCTTTCTTGCAGGTTAGATGCACCATGCTGTACTGAGTAACAATATTTTACATATTTCAACAGCAAAATCAGTGCTATAATGATCTAAAAGTCTTCAAATAATATCAGGTGAAAGCAAAATAGATTTTTTCAACCTGAAAGCTTTCTTGAGCAGGTCTGTAGAACCATTTAGAAAAAATACAGGATAACATTTGCAGAAATCTGAAAAGACCATTATACTTCAACCCACTCTCAGGGAGTACTCACAATATGTGTCACTATAACTAATCACATTGATTGACAGGCCTCTGTTGGACAATTTATCATTTTCCTTTATTGATTTTTACTTATTCACCATGCCAATCCATTGCTTAATAATGATGTGAATCCTTTATTATATACATATTTAAAATTCCCTTTGTTAGCACTATAGAATATAACACATTGCAATGAATCCCAGTGCTTTCTACAGAAACTGGAGCAACCCTAAGCACTTCAAGGAGGAGGAATGGGGAATTAGTTGGCCCGACTGACAGGCAGAATCAGAAGTCTGAATTAATCCGTCTTTTTTTTTTTGTCTCTCTTTCCCACCCTTCCCCAAAGTTAAAATGTAGGAATAGCCTCAAGAAACACACTCTCCCTCTAGATAAGGAATGCCTGGGGAGCTTAAAACCCAACCCTAAGAAGATTCTGGAGAAATGACCTCGGAAGACCCACAGCAACTGCAGCAGAGCCTCTTAGGCATGTAACTGCCACAGAGATGAAGATTTGGAGGAGCAACAGCAAGTGTACTGAGACCTCTGGGAGAGCAGCCAGGAAAACAGTGATGGACACTACAGGAAGGCAATGCTGTAAACAGCTGTATACAGGGTCAAGGCTCAATGAAGGACAGTGAAGAAACTAATCCAGAACTTACTGAACAGTGCAGCTCAGATAAGAAATGGGAGTGACTGAAAACATAAAGGATTTCTCAGCAAAGTTAGAAAGAATCCTATTTCTGTAAATCCACCATAGTTAAGAATAGAGAGATTTGTTATCCCAAAGTTATTCTCAAAATGAGTCAATACTGTGAGAAAATTGAAATTGAAATTTGTGTGAAATGTTGATGGGTTAATGTTTTAAATAGGTATACAGGGTAAAAAGTAAAAGTAGCTGATCATACCTGAAAATATGTAAATTGAGAGTGATAGAGGTCTGGATAAATATGGAGAGTAGTTCCAATTACAAGCAGCAACTCAAACTTGTGAAGAGATGAGCTGATGTATCCTGTGAAACCCAAACACCAGATCTTCAGGAGAGCTTCTAAATCAAATAGAACTGTGAAAGCAACCTAGACAAATATATAAGACAAGAAAGATGCATTCAAAACACTGAGTTAAATTAGAAGTTTTTATGTCATGATGACTATAGAGGTTTTGTAGGGCAAAAATAAAGAACTTCATAATATTTAACGAAACCAACCATATTCTAAACAAAATAAACAATAATAGATTTCACTTTATGAAAATTTCCAAAGACTTAACACAGACAGGTAGATTTCATGATTTGGAAAGCATGAAATAATAAATCAATCCAGCTGATTTTTATGTTTATGTACACATATAAAAAGGAAAATATGAAGAGATTTATTTTTTTCAAAATACGAAACAAAAATACAAGCCGTCCGAAGAATTTTAAGAGATCTAAGGAGCAAACCAAAATTTAAGGCCTCTAGTTTGAAAATTGTTATTTCAATTTCCAAAAATATCCATAGAAATATGACAGCCAGAACAAGTAGCAAAGAAGTAACAGGACTTAAACACCTAAAACAAATTTAAAAAAGAGACGAAATTCAAATTCAGTCCAGAATTGGTTAATTTTCACAAAGGTGTTAAAGAAGTTGTGCCTAGCAGGAAGTTACAAGGGAAGAAATCTACTTATAGAGCTTGAATGACTTTGTGATTCTTCCAGTGGCTTTGAAATATTTGCACAGTAAAATGCATAACGTTCAGCTTGGACAAAAGGAGACAATTTTGAATAGGTTTATATCTTTGAGATTTGTTTTCTTTTACTTCTCTCACTACCAAAAATACATCTGCCTAGACATACTTCTTCCTCACGTACCTTCTTATTTTACCACTGTATGTACTCTTAGATGCTCTCTCCCTCACTTTCCAACAGCCAGGAAACCCAATGGAAAAGATGCTTTTCCTTGACTCAGAAATGTTCCTCTCTGACCCTTTACACATTGTGGGGTTTAAAAGAGACACTAAAATAACATTAGGTCACCTCTAAATACAACTAATACTTTCAAAGTACAGTACAAACATTAAGAAAAAACAGCTCAAATCTCCTTTGAGAAAAAGCATTATTAGTCTTTTAAGATGGAGAGACTAATTGACTGTGAATCATAGCACTCACAGCACTCCAAAAATCTCTTCACATTAGGAAAGAAAGACTACTAGAAATATTTGTGTTCTTTCAGTCATGGGGACAATGCAGGAACACTTTCAGGCTCTTACTTTCAAATGGATCTGGCCAGTTTTTCAGCCTGCGCTCTGGGATCTCAAAGAGCTCTAGGAGAACAATAAGCCAAGTTTGAAGGGACTACTTCTTTACATGAATATGTCTATCTAAGACACAAGGTAAATATTTTATTAAAAACTCTTAAAAGTAAAGCACACTTTTAATGACAACACATCCGAGTCCTGAAAGAGAGGAGGGTCAAGGTAAGAAAAATGGAAAAGTGGTTAGAAAGCAGCTGGGATTCAGGTCAGAGCAGGTGGAATAATAATGCCATTTAAATACACACATATACACTTCAGAGGACATAGGCTTCCTATTAGAACAAGATTAACAAATATGATGTTAAGTGTATTTTAATTTATTCTAAAAATGTGTGGGCAGAATCATTTGCATTTCACATGCTTGTCAAATGAATTCAAACCACTGGCACTTAAAAATGTATCAAATGGTTTGCATAACATCTGATTACATTTATACACCTGTCTTCCTGCTGACAGAGATTGTATTTTTTTTCTTCCTTGTAATTAATTACAGCAGAGGATTCAGAATATCTGACTAGAACTTTTTGTTAGATGTGAAATGCAATAGAACTTTATAGTTCTGTGGGGTTTTTTTAAAGCTGAAATCACTCCTTTCATTGTTGTAGAGACATTGGAAAGGCAAACTCAAATAAGAAGTCAGAGCAGACCCACACAGAAAAAGCAGGTGTAACACATGAACAGCCACTGAGCAGACACTCTCCATCAGGTCGCTAATTTTGCAAAGAGGAGCTAACAGGAATGGGCTGTTTCTCTGAGGGCTATCTTCCATTTGATCAGCTTCCACCTGGAAGCTTTATGGTATTAATGCCACCTTCAGCAACATTACGTTTTGCCAGTAGCCATTTAACTGGGGTTTTTTTTCAGAGGCAGAGTTCAGTTATCAGTGAAAACCCAACAGTGAAAACCCAAGAAAACTCAGTTTGTTTTCTTTGTAACAGTGGCTCATTTGAAAGGTTATCAAGCTGCTGGGAAAGACAAGAATTCTTCCCAGCAGGATCAGTGGGATTAGGGCACAGACCTCTCGCACTTCTCTCACTACCAGATTTGACACAGAACTCAATCCTTCCTTTATCCAGGACAGGGCAAAGGCAACAGTGTAAGTGGACAGGCTACAGAAGGAATCTAGGAGGAACTATATAGGAACAGCTGATTTTGAACTTTGGTGTTCAAACACTTTAAAGCAGTATTTGTGGAAATCTTACACATCTCAAATAAGACTATTAGTCTGTAACATCTTTTAATGGAAGACAATGTGGGAAATGCTTATAAAACCAAACATCCATCTCTATTCTGTCTAGATATTGAGCAGTTAAAGTTAACATCCTCATTAAAAATTACCAAAATGAGTTTGAAGCCCTACTCTTTCCATGTTCTCAGATACTGCACTGGGGTTTCAAGTAATCCTGTTAAAATTCTGGTTTTGCTTAATCTGCAGGGCTGATGTATAAAAGTTGAAATGCCTGTCAGAACCTTTTATTTACTACTGGGTATACAAACTTATGCAAAGAATGGATCTGGGTCTAGAATTAATTTCATCTTTTTGTCTAGCTTTTGCCTTCTTGAGTCTGTCTTCTCTTTCCAACAATGAAAACAAGTTTCTTTTCTCAGTACTGGGCATCTCAATAGCTTCACTTAGATTTGTCTACTGAGTTTAAGCAGATGTATTTCTACAGTTCCAGGCCACTAAAATATCTGATCCAGAGAATGGACCAAGTGAGCTATTTTCTTAGACATATCTGCTCCTAAAGCCAGCAGCTCCCAAGATGACTTCCGGAAAACGTATCAGAAAGCCAGATATGCTTGCTGTAATCTATCTGGCCATTTCCTTTAGCAAGGGGAATCCTCACTGCTGTTGGCTGCTCAAGTCAGCTCCCACAGAAGGGAAAGCTTTCTGCAGCCTAGTCTAATGGAAAAGACAGAGCAACAGCAGTTCATCCTGCTCCAGCCAGTCTTCTTCACCAAGGAAACAAAGTAGCCATTGTGGAATAATCTGCATTGTTTCAGTATTCAGCCTCTTCAAGGCTCTTAAAAACATTTTGTTTACTCTGTACTGGAAAGAACAAGTTTCACAATAACTAAGTAGGAAATGACACCAATTTATCAATTCCTCCTCTCCCCCAGGATTTTTTTACTCTTCTGCTCTTATACTTCCCTTTATATCTCCTTCTATAAGATACTAGGGTTTTGTTCCTGTTTGATTTTTATAGTGCCTCTAGTAAAACCAAAACAGGCTTAAAAAATAAGAAAGAAATCCAAAAAATAGAAATAAAAACATGCTTTACGAATAAAAAACCCCACCTTTCTCTATCCCAGAATACTATACCTTATATTATTAAATAAAATGTAGAATGCAAGCAAATGAGTTTTCTGACAACCTCCCCTCTAATAAATCAGTTATCTGAGCTATATAGAAACAGAAAAATGTATTGTTAAAGAAAATTGGACGTAATTTATAGGACGGAATTATAATACACTTGTCTTCATGATATACTCACCTTGAATAAACTCTGGCAAGTATTTCTGTTGGAAAAAAAACTCGCAAACCCTGTACTTGAAATAGATGTTGAGGAGATTGTTTCTAGCATTGATTATTAAAAGCATAATTATACTATATATTCAGAGCCAAAATAGAAATAGAACATGCAGTGATCCTTATTTTGAATAAAAATAGAATTAATGTTATTTTGTTAAGAATCCAGGCTCCACCACTTGTTGTATGCTGGGCATAAAACAAAAATGCCTACTGTGAATTCATGGTCTCAGGCTTTAATGCTGACTTAATTATTTGTTTCCGGCCAAGGGCATTGTACTGGATTTGCCTGTGACAGAGTTAACTTTCCTCAACATAGTTTGTATGGTGCTATTTTGGATTTGTGCTGGAAACAGTGTTGGTAAACAGGAATGTTTTAGCTGTTGCTGAGCAGCACTTGAACCGAGTCAGACTTCTGCTTCTCTCCCCACCCCACCGGCAAACAGGCTGGAGGTGCACAAGGAGTTGGGAGGGAACACAGCCAGGACAGCTGACCCTAACTGACCACAGGGATATCCCATAATATAGGGTGTCATGCTCAGCATATAAAGCTGGAGGAAGCAGAAGGAAGAGGGAGACATTTAAAGTGATGGTGTTTGTCTTCCCAAGGCACTGTTATGGGTCATGGAGCCTGGCTTTCCGGGGGATGGCTGAACACACCTGCCTGCCCATAGGAAGTGGTGCATGAATCCTCTGCTTTGCTTTGCTTGTGTGTGTGGCTTTTGCTTTACCTATTAAAATGTCATTATCTTATGACTTGTCTCACTTTTACCCTGATGATTCTCTCCCCATCCCATTGTGGGACAATGAGCAAGATGCTGTGTGGGTCTGAGCTGCTCGTTGGGATTAAACCACGATGGAGAGTAGAATGAGTCCCTGTCCTCAATACTGCCCTCATCTGTAGGGGTGTTTTTGCTTTAATAAACTGCTTTATCCCAAACAACGGGTTGTTTCCATCTTACTCTTTTCCCTGTCCGGCTGGGAAGGGGAGTGATAGAGTGGCTGGGTAGGCACCTGGCATCCAGCCAAGGTCAACCCACTACAAATGCATTTAAAACTCGAAATAGAATAAGCAGAACACATTATACAATTACTCTTGTAATTGTTGGCCAGGCCAACATTGACTCAATATTCACACAAACTACAGCTATCCCTAGCAGCATGAGAGTATGATGCATCAGTGCAGTCTCTACAATATGCACATTTTCTAAGGTCTGGACTCTGGTGCTATCTTTTAACTTTTTTCTCGCTTTCATTTTCATTTTCACCAGCTCCCAAAACTGGTGAACTCTCAGCTTCGTACAATTTTAAGAGATCAGATAAAAATTCCAAAACTAAGATAAAAAATGTATATCAATTCAACCTTCCTTAAAAAAGGAGATTTATAAAGCATTGCACTGTTATGAACTAAAGGTTTTAAAGTTGAGCATAAAATCACAGAGTAGTGCCAACAAGGCAACACCAACAAAAGAGAAATCACAAGGAACGTTCTGCTATCATGCACTCTAGCCTAAGAATGTCTCCTCTGGCTCCAAAAATGGAGTGTGGAACTATTGAAGCCAGGGAAACTGCAATAACCATAAAGCTAAACATGTACCCAATCCAGGTAACTGTGATCAACACTTTGAGAGAATAGATCTTGGTGCACTGGGGAAAAAGCTGATCTTTTTACTGGCTTTTACTCAGATACGTCACAATTCACAATGCCCATGGAAATAAATATTTTAATAAAAAAATAATGTAATAATGATTTCACTCAATTCAGGAAAAACAAGTATCTATTTGAAGCTATGCCAGTACATTAGCACCAAAGATTTCAATTATTTTTTTTCCCTAATTGAATATCACTAAAAAGACATGTATGCAAGGTTCTAGGATCTCTAGTGCACATTCTACAGTAAAATCCTTGACCAGCTAATGACTCAAGCACGCTCCCTATCAGAATGTCACTTGTACCTCCACTTCACTGGTTCAGGAGCATAGACTCCTCCTTCACCAAATTCATGATTGGATAAATGTGGTTTTTTGCAGTATGCTCTCCAGATTGCTGAAGCCAGACTACACTGTTTTGGTTATGTTTACAGACCTCCTGGAAGCTAAGTATGCAAAAATAATTTAGGAAAAAGTCCTATATTATATTTTTAAAAGGAAGTGTTTTTTCATGTTTTTAAAGTCTTCTGAATGTTGTGCTTCTGCTAGAGAAAGATAGCAACTTAGCAGTCATGCATTGCCTGCAGATGTTACTCTTAAGCCTCAGCTCATTACCACTGACATTTTGTTTAAGGAAATTACCTTTCAGAAGGTTGTAAGATAGAGCTGTCAGCTATTGTCAGACAGAGGAAGTTGAACAAGTTAGCAAAGTATTCTTGGAATTCTTAAGGGAATAAAAAATTACATACTAAAATGTTCTTGACATTCATGTTTTTTACTTTAGCTTATCTTGAAAATTATCCAGATAGTCATTTTAGCATACTTACCTCAGCTAGGTAAAATTCATCATATTGTCTCTTGAAATTTTCTCCTTTGTAGTAGTTACTAGCAGCAACAATCACATCGACAGCAACCATGCTTAGTATGAACATATGAAACACGGATGACCTCATCATTTTCTGCAATAGAAAAAATAAATTTCATAATCAAAATGAGTCAAATCACATGCATTTTAAAAGGTCTTTTACATTGCCAAAACATAATCAGCTATAATAACACGTTATTCTAAATCTTCTTTATATGATTGTAATTTATTTCTCTTTAAAATACAGTCTAATATATTCCTTCAGCTGGTTTATATGTGCAAGTTTGGTGTGGTTTTTTGTTTGTTTTTTACTTTTCAGGGTTTTTTTGCCAATTGTCTTCTTACTGAAGGTTTATAACTTAATATGATATCCATTACTTGAGTATATTTTAAAGCATAAACTATACTTCTATCTACTCAGTTAGCCCTGGTTAATTCTACTTCACTAGGATTTATTCATACAAATCTTGTTCAGGAAAAAGTAACATCAATTCTATCTTGTGCATTGCTTTTCCTCAAGAAACACATATAATAAGGGGTTCATATGATGTCAAACTATTGTCTAAAGTAATAAAACACATCCACATATAGCAGATATACACATCTGGGCCTGTGAGCTATGAAGTACTCACAGGTAATTCACATATCTATGCACTTAATGTTTTATGTCACTGCTGCTGCAACCCCACAGGAGGAAAGAGAAATGGAGGCACGGGGCACTGGCCAGGAGTTTATACCCATGAGTTGCCTAAACAGTAGTGACAAGATACATAAGATGTATGTGGAAGTTCAAAGAAGTAACTTCTGAGCCCCCACCACAAAGACTGTGGACTTATGATATACCCTGAAAACTGACCACTACCCTCAGTGGGAACAGCCACAGCTGTTCCAGTAGAAGCTAAAGCCAAAGAAAGAGAACATACTGTTATTTTACATTAAAACACCTTTGAATCAATACAGTTCAGGTCTTTAATGCTTATTTCCAAACGCTACATAAGTAAGTTATGCACCATTATGTTTCCTTGTGTTCGTATGTAAATTTAAGCTGTGCTTACAACGGAAAAGGCCATATTTATTTGTTCCTGTGTTTATATGTAAAAGTGCCTGACAAAATGACAGGAAAAATAAAACTCAAAAGATAGAAGAACTCTGCCTCCTCTCAACTTCTTCCTAAAGACTCTGTGTGACTCTACTGGTTTACTTTCACATAATCACGTAGTTAATTAGGTTGAAAGGGATCTCTTGAGATTATCTATGTTGCTACCTGCTTAACCAGAGTCAGCTACAGCAGGTATTCCAGAATTGTGTCCAGTCAGAGTTTGAGTATCTTGACAGAAGAAGGCTCCACAACCTGTCTGTTCAACCTATTCCACTTTTGACCACTTTCACAGCAAAAGAGTCTTTTCTTCTGTTTGGATGTTCAAAATTAGACAACTGTCCCAGTGGAAGACAAATAAGATCACAGAATCTCTGAGATTAGAATCTCAAAGGGATTCTTGAGATGTTCTAGTCCAATCCCTCTGCTCAAAGCAGCATCACCTAGAGAAGGTTGCTCAGGACCACATCCAATCAGGTTTCGACTATCTTGAATGATGGAAACTCTATCACCTGCCTGGGCATGCCTGTCCTGCATTTTTACAGTGAAAACAATTTTCTCATGTTTAATGAGTATTAATCGGTGTTTCAGTTTGTGTCCATTGCTTCTTGTCCTACCATTGGACACTGTCGAGAAAAGCCTCTTGTCTCCTAATATCTGGACTTCTTGTGTGAATCACAGGTCGCATTATAGACAGAAGACAGCTCAAACACTTCTCATGCAATCTGGCCTCCTTTTGATCGTAGTGACATAAAATGGTTGTATATTCCAGTGTAGAAACGGAGACTCAGGAGATAAGGCCTTATGTTCAGAAATTGACAGAACAAGCCTGGGTTAATAACAATGTCTAAAGACAGGTAAGTCACAAAAATAGTGGCTGAATAAGGTCTTGATTTTATGTTTAATCCACAAGGCAAGCTATAATATAATAATTAAAGACAGGGCTACTGGCATCCAGCATGCATTTTTTTCGGCAGTGTGATTCAAAACAGGTAGCATCCTATCTGCTACATTTTCATTTCACATGAATTCTAACCAGATAGTCCCTCTGCATATTTTACACTGCATTTTTAAAAGTGTCAGAATTTTCTTCATAATAACAAAGTATGCTGTTTCAATTGTGAAAGGACTTGCTAAAAGAAACTAGTATAGTAAGTTAGGCTGCAAAATGCACTTCTCTCTCCTTTCACAAAAAAACAGCAAGGAAGCCAAATGGTAATACCGGAAGAATAAAAATGCATAAACTGTCTTGGTATACATGTACATACATGCACACTTTCTCATATAGACTATACCTTTGGACACTGTCGTGATTTAGGAATGATACTGCCCAGTTTAGTGTTCTTATTGAGGCTCTTCAAACCCTGCTGCTTACTTGCTCCCCCCATCGCCTTGTGCAGCTTGAGGTAATTTCTTCTCATCCTGTCACTTGTCTTCCGTGAGAAGAGACCAACCCCCACCTCACTGCAACCTCCTTTCAGGTAGTTTTAGGGAGCCTCCTTTTCTCCAGGCTAAGCAGCCCCAACTCCCTCTGCCGCTCCTCAAAAGACTTGTGCTCCAGCCCCTTCACCAGCTTCCTTGCCTTTCTCTGGACTCACTGCAGCACCTTTTACTTCTCACTAAAAGTCAATAAAACTCCTTGTCCAGTTCGCCTTCCCAAGTGAACTAAAAGGAGACTATTTAGCTAACAGAGAGTATTACTTTGGATAACATGATTCAACATTAAGATAATACAGAAGGAGGCTCAGACAGGACACAAGCTGGGCACAGGCTATGCAAAGGCAGATGGCAGAGGCATCAAATGAGGAGGCAGCTGTGGTGAGGGACGTGAAACGCACCTAGCTGCTGGCAGAAAGACAGAGAGCACAAAGGGTCACCAAGGTGGAGGTATCCTAGCAAATACCTCCACCACACGCACAGCAAAACCACTATGCTGAGGAGATCCAAAAAAGAAATTCACTCCTTTTAGATCCCAGGAATGGTCAGTTCTTGGGGTCCAGATTGGTGTCTTAATTTTTTCTACAGCATGTCAGAATCTAGCTGCTCACTTGGCGTGAATGCTGTGCATAAGCAGTTTTCCCGTTGGCCTCTCATACAGACTGTGATATCCTTAGGAGATCAATCACAGTGCTCTAGCCCACACACCTACTGTGCCCAGCTTTCCCCCTACTTTAATATGTCTTAGTTTGCTCTTTCTACATCACAGAATGGTTCAGATGCATCTCTGCTGCAATGTTTGACCATAAGAATTCATCACCTCTTTAAGTATTTTTATACTGGGAATGAGGTCTAAGTGAAAGCTGAATTTAGCCCACAGAATTTGCCCAAGCCTTAAAAATCATTTTGGATCACCGCATCAGCAGTGTGTCATTTGGATTACAGCCCTTTTCAGAGCACACAGTGGTGGAAAATTCTCCATGAAAACTTGAAAGAAGAGATGTAATGCCAATTTTTGTCCTTGTTTAATTTACTGACCTTTTTTCAGGCCTTGAATGTCTGTTTCTTTAACTGTGTAGGAATGAGATGAAAGAAACGTTCTGATGTTGCTGTCAGCCAGTTGCATGGTGGGAAAATTGTATCTAATATTAAATCGGACTTAAGATTACCTGTGTTGAAGAAGTCTCAAGTGAAATGCCTTGTTACTGCCATCAAGCAACTAAAACAGTGATGAAGTTTTTACATTTGAATCACTTGTAATACGGGCAACTGACTTTATGCAGAATACTGATTGTCAGTGTCCAGGACACTGTGAATGTGGACGGCAGAGTGCATTAAAGATGCAGTAGCCATAAAAACCAATACCTGAAAAACTGTTAATGATCCAAATTCTTTCAGTGTTTGGAAAGGTACAAAGAAGCTGATGATTTGCTTTGTGCCTAGATGGGAATTTCATGACAGCAGAAAAGATTTCTAAAATAATACTTATGTATTCAGCACTAGGGATGTGCTTGGTGCAGCTGAGGGACTCTGGATGAAAAACTGTATTTAACATCCCAGATTCACCCAAAAGCTCAAGTAAGCAATGACACTGCAATTGCTGATAGGTGAAGACTACCTGGCTCACTTAGTCTTACAGAGCATTACCATGGATGGCCTAAAGCAGTCTTTAGTCACTCCAAGAGTATCCGAATGGGGTACATTGCTTCAATACTCCTCCCATATTCCTGAATGGCAGAGGAAGGATGAGTGACATAAATTGCCTTTGCCAGCTCACTGCCCTGGAGAAAATCCACAGCAGCTGCCAGCTTACACAGCCAGAGCCACACAGATGCTGGCTCAGGAAAGCAGCGGTCCATGCAAAATGCAGTCACTAAGCAAACTAGAATAACTGAATAAGAAACTACCTTTTCCTAATGCTAAACTGCTTTTGGGGGTTTGATATGTACATCAGGTCACTCCTTGTATCACCATCCTTTATACAGGATTTTTCTTTCAAATCCGTAGTAGATCATGTTTACTAAGCAAGATGCTAAGTGTTGCAAATTTCTAGGGTCTGACAAACTTAATAATGAAAGAACCCATGGGCCATGATACCCTCATATTACTAGTTCAAAACTGACCCAGCTGGTAATGCTCAATATTATCAAGTGAAACCTTGAAAGAGGTGTCTTCAAAGGGCTCATTGTTTCAGTTCAGACCCACAGAAATTCAGACTGCATTTGGTAGCGATCTAAGAAAACAAAAAAGAGGAAAATTGCTTGATAAAAAATTACCTACAAAGCCCTCAAGCTTATTAGTACTGAACAAGACATGGTGAAGATCTGATGTGCAGGAAAGCATTGCTTATTTTGGCCATTTAGTGTGTGAAAAGCTTAGAGTGCGTAATTGTCAAACTGGCAGGGTAGATCTTGAAAGTACCAAATCAATTAAAGAACAGTGTAAACATCATTTAACTAAAAGACTTTGATAATCACTATATGGGTAAGCAGCTTTTTTGCAGATTTTGATACTCTTGAACTACACATTCATCAACAGGAAAAATATGGTTGTATCTGTATTTCTTTATATTTCAGATATACTATATCACTTCATAAAACACAGTATCTCCTCCTTCATGTTTTAATGGAATGGCCCTGGAAGGCTGCTTACTCTCTTTTCATTTTCACTGGCTTTTGGTCTTTGCCAAGGAAGCTAGGTCCTGCTAAAAGATTCCAGGCAAGCTTCCAGATATGGCTGTTTAAAGACTGTACACTGGCTACATGATCATTGTGGTTAAGTTTACACCTGTGATTATAATGATATTATAGTTTATTTGTACTCCTCTCTACACATGCCTACGGGAAGACCATCCTCTCTGGTAGCCAGAATAGATTTTGATTTGTTAAAGTTGTTTAGATGTGCACAAAAGAGTTGGGTGATATTATAGAACTGTTATCGCAACTGAAAAGCTTACATTTGTGCTACTCCATTCTTTTTTATTTATGTGCCTGATGCAGCCAAGCCTCTATCACTGTAGTGACATTAGGGTGAATAAAACTCCCAGCTTATTTCCATGCACAGAGCCACCACAACTTGTGGTGGTACATTCTGTAACGACACTGCAAATCTTACGGTACCCAATGACTTCCTTAAGTCCCATTAACTGAAGTTATGTGAGCATCATAATGCCTTGTTCAGAAGAGCTAACAAAGCATAACTCAGGTTCATTATAGCAGCATGGATAACAGTACGTCAAATAATAATAAAAAAAAAGTATTTTAAGTAAGTTCTCATTCTTTCTAGCCATTTTTTCAGAGCTCAGCCCATGACTGCTAAATACTTATAAAGAGATCATGGGTTTTATAGAGCAGGACAAGTTTAAGGAGTATGCATAAAATTCACACCACTAAGAAAATAACATGAAGGTCAGTCAATCAGTTTGATGTTGAAAGAAGGATACATAAAATACCTCAGAAATAATTATAATGTACAAGACTAGAAACAGCAAAACACCCTTGACTTTAGGATTCTATGACACAAGGTTTCTAAGAGTCACTGAGCAAAGATTCAATTGTGGCATAAAGAAAAGGGCAAGTTTTTTTATCCTATACATGTTTAGTATACTTGTGGTGTTTATTTTGTCCCTTTTCTTTACAAAGTGCTTGAAGGTACCTTGAATATGAAAGAAGCTTTAGAAAATCACATTCTATACACTGTTAATCACAGATAATTCATGGAGTGAATAGGATAAATTTGATTTTCATCTTGTTGGTTAATGGCCATCTGAGCAAGTACAAAATTGTGAAATTGCAGGAAATTTTCTCTTTTGTTTGCAGTACATTGTAGAGCATTTTACAAGCTATGTAACTAATTTTCTATAAACCATTTTGCTTTCAACTTACTTTATGACTGACTGAAAAAGATATGCTTATAAGGAGAATTTAGCAATTATTCTCATGCTCTGCAATCTGAACATTTCTGAAAATTATTAAGCATTAACCAGAAATTTTATGGGAACAAGCTTTTTCATATCTTATATTGGTGCAGTTATATATCAGTGTGGGACACTAGAAATATTGTAAATATGAGATACCATCTACTGTATTTGAGAGGAACTTCCAGATGCTACATGAATTCAAAAAATGCAATTTCACTGAG
The DNA here is from genome assembly GCA_035041135.1 of Platyrinchus mystaceus. Lineage (NCBI taxonomy): Eukaryota > Metazoa > Chordata > Aves > Passeriformes > Tyrannidae > Platyrinchus > Platyrinchus mystaceus. Next base: position 78,880,421 of record JAWWLV010000001.1, read on the forward strand.
GAAACAACGTGAAGGGTGAGTTTTACAGATGCTGGAAGGGGTGGCTTTTAGATACTGCAAAGAAAACAAGTCGATACTCACAGCTAAGATGTTACTAAGTTTGGTGATGACAGGTAGGCAGTCTTGGCCTTCCAGTAAAGGCTGCCTGCTCCAGTGCAATGAGAGCAGGGTGATTCTTCACCAGTTTTGGCTATAGAGACTTGTTTTAACATTTTTTATGATAGCACAGGAAGTTCTTAGGGTAGTGATGTAGCAGAGATGAATGTAAAGACCCTTTAGGATCTATAGCCCAACGAAAAATCTCCTTAGAAACTCGAGGTTACTTTGAGATTACCTTAGCACATAGAACCTTTGTTATCAGCTCCAGGAGATGATATAGATGGTATGGTGATATTCAAGGGAGGAAAACGCTCCCCAAAACCACAAACATGATAACTCTTGCAAGTTTTAGAATATGCATTTGGAAACCTTATAGAATGTTATCTGACTGCAGCAGAGGTGACACTGGCCTGGCAGAAAGAACAGCATAGACAGCAAACTGTCCTAGCTCATAAAATATTCTACTCATTTCACTTTACTGTGCTTCCCTTTGCACCTTCTATCTCATCTGATTAGCACTCAAAGCTCAAGGTAGGCACTGTATCTGACTGTATTTTCACAGGGTCTTTTACCATGTAGCCTCAAAATGGCCTGAAAATGGCAACATTTCAGGACATGGAAACACGTGCTCTGATAGTATAAGATTTTGTGCTATCACCATATGTTTTTAAAGCAACAAATGTCATTTTAAGACAACATGATTTAGCTAAAATCATACAGAAATCAGCAACTGCCAAGCACTATCTTCCAAAAGCCTAAATGTCTCTGTAATATTTGAAAATACAGGCAATTCATGAAACTGTCATATTTACATTGACTCTCCTGCCTTTTAGCATAGCTAATTTTGAATTATAAGTTAAAGCTACTTTAAAAAAGGCACACTGAATTCTGATCAAAGGAACAAGGTAAAGATAAGAGGAAATGAGAAAATACACACCTAGGAAGTAAATTAATGGAAGTAATGATAAAAAGCCTACTGAAGAGAAATGGAAAACTTGCATCTTCAGGTTTCTTAAAATAACCAAACCTTTAATGCAAAAGTTTCTGTCAGAAACTTTTTTTACATCCTAGATTCGAAAGCCAAAGTCCTATTTCTGCTATAGGGTTAAAGACTGTGTTGTATATGCCTCTTTCAGACTAGCTGCATCCTGCTAATTCACACTCCGCAACAACAGAATAAAGCAGTAGCACAGATATACTTCTGTATGCCTCTTACTAACAGCAGCCACTTTTCTCCCACAAACTTCTAATAGAACAGTCAAAAACAAAATGGTGACTCTTCTGCCCTAAAAATCCATGAAATAATGGCTTCTTTGAAAATAAATGACCCTCCTCCTCACCAGTTTATAAATCAGCGAGCACAGATATGTCATTTTCTTTGCAAGAAGATAGAGAAGAAGTAAGCAGCCTTTCAATGCCTGCAATCTGACTTAGAGAAGTGGAGAACAGCTGCTGCAACATAAAAGAAATCTAAAAATACTCCTTAAATTGTTCATGATAACAATAATGCACAGAAATTGTTACCTACTCGTCAGATTTTTAGAACTGCTAGTAAGTATATCATCACCTCAGCAGTAATTCTCTTAAAGCTACATACTACGAAATGCAAAACAGAACCCAAATAATATGAATGAAACTAACTATTTTTTCTAAACATTGCAACACAGATCAATTCAGAAAGTACAAGGAGTCAAAATAATGAATGAAAAAAAGGTGAAATTAAATACCCCAAATTAATTTTTGGTTTATATCTAGTGACTTAATCAAAGCTGTAAGGTTGAAGTGGACTCTGTATTTTATGCTAAGATGTGATAAATTGCCAACCTGTTCTATGTGGATTAATATGCTGCCTAGTCCCACAGCAGTTGCAAAAAGAAAGTATACTAATTCTTTTCCTCTCACAATAAAAAATACTGGAAATCACAAATTGTCAGTGATGTCTTAGCAGCAATCTAGACATATGAATTAGTTTAAAATCACTGTGCTAAATGCATTTCACCTTAATGCATTTTATATACATTAAAATGCATTTAGCCTTAATGCGTTTTATATATGTCAAACTTAATGTATTTAACCTGTGTGGGTGACTGAGCACTGGAACAGATTGCCCAGAGAGGTTGTGGAGTCTCCCTCACTGGAGACATTCAAGAACCATCTGGATGCAATCCTGTGCAGTGTGCTCTAGGGCAATCCTACTTGAGCAGGGAGGTTGGGCCAGATGTCCCACTGTCATCCCTTCCAATCTTACCCATTCTGTGAACCTCAGGTACAGGAAGAGTTATAGACCCAAACACTCCCATCTGGTCACATTATGGATGAACACCACACAAATACATAATTACATAAAAGTATATATGTATGCACATACATACATTTCTATAAATATGCACTTATAGGGTAGGCCAAATTTATAGCCAATTGCTGATGATGTGCTCAGTCAGTCACCTTATAATGGATGAACTTGACATTCTTAAACTACACTTTCCAAGTTCTTATCTGAAAACTTCATCTGATTCACTATCTGCATTACATATTTACATATTATTGCTGAACCCTCTAGATACAATCTTCTATTTTATGTATGTCAACGATGTTGACATTTCCTATGTTTGTATATTTTTATTTTGAGAATATGTTAACCACAAAAAAAGAAGTAATAATGTTGTGCTTACTGTGCAGTGAGACAGCTCCATCTCTAATACTAAATCTGTTTGCTGTTATTTAGAAGCTCTCCCATTTATGAGCTGTGGTACATAATATATTGCTCACTCCTTCAGAAACGCATTAAATATCCTTTTGACAAGTAATTGTTTATTACATGTGCTTCAAGTTTCTCCTCAAATTTCAGGGGAGATGAGTAATAATAGAAAGAATCTGGACCCTACCCATGCTGTAATTTTTTCATGCCTCCAAAATTTCCATAACTTTTATACTTCACAAGTCTAGGAACCTCACTTCCAAAAATTTTCAATTAACACTTATTCCTTGAATTATATGCCTCTGAAGATTTCACCTGGAAGGCCTCTCTGAAATTGCTTCAATAGACTACTTTCTCTTTTACTTACATTTCAATTTAAGAGCCATGCCTCTGAAATGCCATTTATTAACCTGATGTGAATCAGCCATTTTCATTACCTCTATTTTCTTTGGCTTTTTATTTCTTGGTTCATTAGAATAATTCTTATTTTTATGTTATTGCGGTTTTATTTATGTTACTGTAGTTTAGTAGCTGCTTTATAAATATGAAGGCAAACTTTGCTCTTATTATAATTAGAAACCAACGAGCTGAAAGAGTGATAGACTGTAACGTAAGTATTGCACCATATTCTGCAATTGGGACTTACTCAGGATCATCATGAAATCCTTCAGAATTCTTGGCATTATTTTTAGGATACTCATATACAAGGACAGGTGCAGCTGAGCTTGAGAGGAATTAAATAATCTGCTTGCCCCTCCCTTTTTGCTCTGTCGCAGTTTAAACCACCTTCTCAAGTATTTAGCGCAGATTCGGTTTCATCGTGACTTCGTTGCTGTGTCAACTCCAGTGAGCCAGCTGCTTGTACCAAAGTTGGTATCTACTAACTCTGCATACACTCTGTAGAGGACATGGCTCTTCAGGGGGAACCAAAGCTCAGTGCTGGCCACACGTACTTCAACCCACCTTTCCTCACAAAAGTGTTCACATACCATGAGTGACTTATGTGGGTGTTCTGTTAGTACAAAGTGACAGAAGGCAGAAGAGAGCTGACACTACTCAGAATGAGTTGGAGGACTGAAAACATAAATCCTGCTGTTAGGAAGACTTTAGGGCATATCTTCTAGGTCCTTTGAGTTCATGAGAAAACAATATACAGAGCAATTCAGGATAAGCAGAAATTAAGTCTCTATTGCCCACAACCACTTGTACAACAATGTAGCACCATTTCGAATTCCCAACTACCAAGAAAATGCTAACAAGCCAAAGTTTTAACAGAAAAGAAGAACAAGAAAACAAACCAAAAAAGAAGAGATGTGGACTATTTTTAACAGAAAAGAAGAACAAGAAAACAAACCAAAAAAAGAAGAGATGTGGACTATTTTTCTTCACTTTGAAGAAGTGATGGGGAAAAAACCCAATAAATCCAAATGCTTCAAGGAAGCATTTGCTTGTCTGACATGGAAAGAGCAAAAAATATGTCTGTCTAAATAATTTCTTTTCTAACATCAAAATATACATGTGGAAGTATTCAATTCTGTCTTTGGACAACTTGCTGCCAGTATTTCCAAATATCATGAACACTTGGAAAATGAGATTACAAAAAAGCAATTCCTCATGAAAGGAAACATTTTTTTTAGTGGGTTTTCTTTTTACTATCACTGTATTTCCTGGAAAACTCACTAAGATAAAACCCTTTTTCATGGAAAAAATTTATACACAACTAGAGCTTCTTACCTTAGTATTTATTACAGCTTTTTATCTTAGCACAACGATTATTACAATGTGTGCTTTGAAATTCTTTAGGTGGCTGAGCTAAATTTCAGTACTTTTTCACAGCTGTTGTACTGTTCAACTGTTTAAAAGTTACAGAAATACTTGATCAGCATTAGAAAAAGTAGAGTACTTCAATTCTTTAATAATTTCCCTTCTGAACTAAAAAATGCCAAATGTGTGCTTTAAGACAACTTGCTTTAAGATAACTCTAGCCAGAATTCATGAAAATATTTTCCTGGGTCAGACTGGTCATTTGTATCAATTACTGGTTTCGGATTGCAATGCCTTGCCTAATGGAGTACATTAATCTTCTTAGTTATTGTATGTACTGCATTAGGAACATGGTGTACAGTCTAGTTCAGACCAGCAACAGCTACCTCCTTTGAAACGCTTTTGCTCCTGCTCAGTATCACTTTTATACTGTGGTGTGCTAGCATGAGACAACAAAAACTTCACTTTTTGGGAGAACTTTTTATGGCAGGAAATAGGTAATTTAATGAAATTCAGAACACAGTTGATATGTCTGAAAACATGTATGTGTATCTGCTTCACACTGAAAGGCTTAATGACTCAGGAATGCCTAGTCAGGTGTGTGATAGGAAACAGAAAGAACATACGGACAGCGGTACAGCCAGAAAACCTCACTTTCAGAAAGAAATTTTTTCTAAAATGAGTTACTCAGCTATATAAATAAATATCAAAAAAATCAATGGAATTTCCACCTTTTGATTAGGACAGTTTTTCCTTGCATTTTCCTTGTGTAATTTAATTAGCACACTCTTAGATTCGTGATTTACATATAAAAAGCAGAGATTACTTTGAAATATATCAAATGCTCCATTAAAGAAGAGATCAGATGAATAATTAGAAGAAAAAAAATACTTTTTGCACTTAGACTCAAAACCTACTTTCTAGTAAAGTGACTTCCAAACAAAAAAATTAAACACACAGAAGAGAATCATGGGAGTTTTTCTCTCTAACTTAATAGCGCTGGAAACTGCTTACAACTTGGGTTCTATTGCCTTGAGTAAAGGGATAGCAGAGCTAATCAGAGATTTTGATTGCCATTAGTTCAGAGGGCAAGGGGTAGTGATTGGCTATATAATTCCCTTTTTCTTAAAAAGCATCTGTTCTCCAATTTCATCAGCTAGACTACCTTTACTGCAGTCAAGCTGTGATATCCCTCTTCCCTTCATTAAGGTAAAACCAGTGATGTAGACATGTCTAACAAAAAGGATATGGAAAGACAACTCTAATGTGGCTTGGATGAAACAAAGTGTCATTTCAGAATGAAAAAAACCTCATTAATTTCTTTAAATTGCTTCCCTCTCACAGGTAGTAGCAAAAGAAATTGTCTCCCCGCTTTATTAAGGTTGGATTTGGACTGGACCACTCAGGAATCCTGTTTTGTAAATCTCTTGGAGAGGCTGGAGTCACAGGACACAGGAGTCTGCAACCTTCTGGTTATTTTGAAGCTTACCATTCCAAATTTAGTGGAAATTCAACTAAATTTTAATTGGATAATTGAATGAGCAGCCAATAACCGGATAATTGAATGAGCAGCCAATAACCCTTCAGTTTCACAACCACACACGGAAGTGACTTGTAATTCTCATTTTCTGTGAGTTCACAGTTCAACATTACCAGCTTTCTCTTATAAGGTGTTATTTAAAGGAATGTATTTACAGCAAGAGACCTAAGACAGAGATTGTCTCAAGCCTAACATACATATCATTAATTCGAATTTCAGTCTCCTTTGAAAATCATTCACCCCCTTAAAAAACCCAAAAAACAAACCACAAAGAATCTTCTAAAAATATCAACACATTTCCATTTTTGATTGGTTTTTTTTAAAAATAGGATTAAGACAATTTTAAAATGTAGATGCCATGTAAAAAGAGATAGGGATAAAGTGTAGTGTTCATAACTATGGTCACACTTAGGGCATAAAACCAAGCAGGTAGGTGCTACAAAAGACAAACCAACAGATGCACCAAATGCAGGTACTAGTAAGTCTTCTTTCAGAGGCTGGGAGAGTTTGTATAGGGGTGTACAGTTCAATTTTTTGGCTGCTTTCACCTTTATAGCTTCACAGAGCTTTGTTGGCTTCTGCTCATCTATACCCAGCAAATTAAAAGAGCAGTTCAGTTGCGAGTTAGAGCTGATTTGCAACACTGACAGCTTTAACACCACCTAAATAAGAGCTGTTTCACTGAACGTTGCTAGAGATGGATAGGATTACACAAAATAAATGGGATTGATCAAGCAATAAAGACACACAAGCTAATGTGTGATTTTGGATGAAAATTATAAATTTTGGGGAATGTCCTCAATACTGAGAAGCAACACGGATAGAGACAAGTCGATTAAGTAAGGGAGAGAAAAGAAAATACAGTTCTCCTTTCCTAAAAATTCCTGAATTCTTAAAATGCTCATCTCCCTATAACCCATCCTTTCAAAAATTACTCCCATATGACCTTCATGAATTTTCACTTCAGAAATACCTTATGGGACAGCATGTGGGGAGGGAATTATGAAATCTTATGTTCACAGCAAGGGAAGGACAGAAAAGCAGAACAAGAGCAAAGGAGAAAAAAGAGTTTAGTACTAGGGTGAAGTCGTAAGAGTATTTGACAGAACTATGAGTGGCAATATTAGGGGAATTGCTATTCCTGGATTGTGAAACTCATTCCAGGGCAAGGATTTGTATGAGCCTCACTTCTAACTCCTGCTCTTCAACTGGTGAGTGCATTGTTTGCCTAAAAATGTAAAACATTAAATCAAGCAGGGAATTAAGAAGAAAGGAAACTGAATAAAATAAGGAGGCAGGTTAAAAGTTTGCCATCAGCACATACACAGATGTTTTTAAAAGTTTAATTAATAAAAAATCTATAATTGTGATTTGATTTTGTTGTATGCTAAATCAAAATGAAGCAGTTAATTAGTAAACCAAATCTCTTCTGGTCTGTATGGCAAGAGTATCTATTGAAGTGAACTTCAAAGGATTTCTTACAAAATATGAGCATCAAACATTTTTTTAAACAACAAAGGAATATCCTTTGATAGAAAAATGCCGTTGTCCTGCATTTGTAATATATAAGTCTTATTTGATAATTCTCAATGGGATTATAAAGTATCTTATAAGACTTTAGAAAAGAAGAAGGATCCTGTAATTAAATGATAAAACAAACTAATAACATGTCTGACAATATTGGTGCAAGTTCTCCAAATTTAGATGTTTTCTCATTTGCAAATCATTCTGCTTATTTTAGTTTTCCAAAGACAATCTATAGCACTTTTAAAAACTGTCACATTAATATATATCATTAAGTAACATTTCCATTTATAGTAATTCCTGAAAAATGGGAAAATATGGAAATTCCAGCTATTTTATAAGTGATAGTTTTATATGATTTTAATTATATCAAGTATGAAGAAATTTTCTTTTAATGAAAACCACCTCTTTAATTATGGTCACTGAAATACACCCAAAACTGAAGAACTGCACAAGAGATTATGAGATATACAGTATCAGTGTATTTTATCTGTAAAAATTCTTTAGAGGGAACTGCTATGACTGACATACTGCAGTATACTGAATTAATATGGTCTACTAAATATCAGTGAAGTAGGACCTCTTTAGACCTGTATGTCCAATTTTCAGGGAAGTGATTTTTCCCCTGTACTCAGCGCTGGTGAGGCCACACGTGGAGTGCTGTGTCCAGTTCTGGGCCCCTCAGTTCAGGAAGGAT
>JAWWLV010000001.1:78888842-78928226 GCA_035041135.1 Platyrinchus mystaceus
GGAGGTTTAGGTTAGATATTAGGAAGAAATTCTTTACAGAGAGGGTAATCAGGCATTGGAATGGGTTGCCCAGGGAGATGGTGGACTCTCCGTCTCTGGAGGTATTTAAGAAGAGACTGGATGTGTCACTTAGTGCCATAGTCTAGTAACTGTGGTGGTAGTGGATGAAGGATTGGACTTGATGATCTCAGAGGTCCTTTCCAACCCATCTGATTCTATGATTCTATGATTCAATTTTTACTAACCAGATTTTATTTTCAGCAGATGAAATTTTGTGTGTCTATAAACTCGAATGTGGCCCCCAATTACTTCTCATTATGATCATGACAGGGTTTTAAAGCTACATGAAGAGTATGGCTTACTGAAAATCCATTACCACAATATGTTATTCAGTATTTGCATTCTGAATTCAGCTTGAACATTTAAATGACCAAGGTTTTGAGCTATCATCAACTTGTCTTAAAATTACATGAATCACCTCCTATTGATGTCTTTTTCTTCTGATTATCAAGTGTCTAAGGTGATCAACTCCCATCAGTACATTTAATTGCAAGACTCATAAGAAGGCCAAATAGATTCCATTCCTTCTATGTCTATGTCTGTACAACCACACCTATGCATAAATTCTTGCCCTCATTCCCACCCCTAAGGCTTTCAAGTATTTTTAAAATTAATTTCCAGTTAATATTGCTATCCTACCAGTGCAAAGAATAAAATCATTAAAATTTAAACTGTATCTATCACTGCCACACATCCCATTCTAAGCCACAGTTTTATTCTATGATTCACCCTTTGCACACCATATCTTATTATTCCCTTAAACAACCAGGAGGATTAACCTTAGTGGTTATATATTAATGATTAATTCTGAACTGAAATAGTGTGAACAGCTTAAACTGTACATTGATTTACAATGTGGGGTTTTTTTGTGAAAAGGGAACTTCAGTTGCAGCATTACTACAGCTAATTTTCCAAATGATCTCCAGAGGTTACTACACTGGTTCATATATACCAACTGGTATTACTGTCCCTTAATTTCAATGACGATGCCAGTTCATAATGTTTTTTGTTGAATACACTTGCATAATCACAATCTACAAAAATTAGTAAGTTTTTCATGTCCAACATGAGTCTTATACATACACTTATCTTTCTCAGTATAAGCTTGTTACTTGTTTATGAAAACACAGCACACTTACATGTTGAAGAGTCTTCTTAGAGACCAAGAGTTTCAAAGCACTCAAGTGGATTTAGACATGTAAGCTCCACTTAAGTAATGAAACAGACAGAAAGCAATTCTTGGAATTGCTGAAGCATAGAACATCATTAATTCTGGGAAATAGGAAGTATTCCAGAAATGTGTTCAATGTTAAGCATAACCAGTAAAATAATTTTTTTTACAGCTAGAGTAAATGTAAGGAACTCCCTTTTTCCATTATATTTATTGGTAGGAGAAATAAACAGCTAGTTTCTCCCATACACTCCTAAAATCAGTTAGCAAGAGCATGACCATTTGCCTCATGGGTTTACGGTATTTTTTATATTTCAAGACTGTTTGATATATATTTGTTTCAATGTGCCATTTTTAATGACTGCAAAACCACCGTTCTATGTTCAAAACATTAGATATTAAATTCTTCTCCAGTGCAGTCACTGGCAAAACTCTGAGTTTAATTGTGCCCAGGTTATACTGTTTCTCTTCTGCACTTCCCTTGAACAGAAAGAGAGAAAGTCCTGGATGAACAGAGCAGAAATAAACCTGTGCTAGTCTCATGCCCTTTCTTCCTCACCTCTTCTCCGAGGTACAGGTACAAGAAGGTCTCTGAGAATTAGCATTTGGCTCTACTTAGCTCTGCAGAACACTGAGAATCCCCCATCAATTTTCTCTCAGAAACTCAGTAAGTAAGTGAATTATCCTCTTTTGAAGCTCAATCAGTGAATAACAACCTGCCTCAGTACACTTAACTTAAGACTGACAAGCCAAAATTTGTATTTCTGTATCAGAAATACAGCTCTTTGCCCAGGCAGATCTTTACTCCAGGCTTGGGTTTAGTTTACTCACTGGCATTTTCAGCTACAATAAACTCTTCTTAGTTTGCTCTGTCCTAGGGGATATCACCTATCACCTCTTGAAGGATGCAGACTTACTGCACCTCAAAGTCTCCTCACATGAGCTGGAAGATCCCAATGCTGCAACATACCATACCTTGCCTGACTTCATTAACATCCTTTGCAATAATCTCCATGTGAAGAATGCTCAGTAGCATTCCTGAAAAAGGAATACTTTCTCTCATGGGAATCCTTCTGGAGCAGTACAGGACCTATCATGGCTCCACAAAGCATACAACAGGCATGAATTCAGAAGAAAAGCAAGACTCCCACCAGAAGAAATGATTCTGCTTATCTTCCAGTGACGAAACATGAGATTGGTCACCCAAAACAAACTTGCTCAGTTTTTTGCTTTACTTCTGTACCCTGGCTAAAGAAAAAAAAAAGAATTTAAGATCAGATCAGATCTATTGTTAGTGGCTTCTATGCTACGCAGCCTTGGAAAATTTTACTTTGGGCAGGGGATGAAATGGAGCTACTGAGCATAAAACCAGTAAGAGTGCTCTTGCAAACAACCATGAATAGTCAGTAGGAGGCAGTTTCTCAGTAAAAGAGAAATGACTTATAGGATACTGAAGAAAACTGAGATATCCAGGAAGATAGTTCTGAGCCAACAGAATAACAGACTGGATGGCAAAACTTTATGTAGGTAAAGACAGTATGGGGAAGGGAATTGGGCATACAGTTAGCTTTCACTAATTAGTGTTCCAGCTCCTCCTCTGAGTTATCTAGAATCCTACAGAAGGAAGTGAAGGCCAGAAATAAAGAAAGAAGCACAGCTCATGTGCTATCAACTCTGCTATATTAGCAGTGTCTGTAGTAAAACACCTTCTGAAATCAAGCCCACTGGTGCATATATCTGCTTTTCTCAGCTGAACCTTCTGAAGATTTTATGATAGAGAAGAGGAAATTATTTATATACACTCTAGATACTGGGCAATTAATAAAATGTCATCACATATAATATATGCACCAGGTGGAATTAATGGCAAAATAATGCATGGTACTTAAAGTATGATGTTTCAAGCTACTATTCAAAAGATTAGGTGAAGATTGAATGGAAATGACTGATTATGGAAATGAATGATTAAAGTTCCTGAAACACTGCAATTTAAATATGAAACAGTGTGTTATCGACATAGGCCTATTAAAAAAAAAAAAATCTGTCAAAACTACCAAAGAAAGCATCTGCTTCTCTCCACTAAGTATAACCTGTGCTTCAGTTGGAAAAATAATTTTTAAATATCTTAAGTAAGTTAAATGCCCATTCCTGCCCACAGAAACTGTTACTGTGTATGAGGAAAGAATACACTAGTGTTTTGCCAACTGTCCTGAAAAAAGGAAGCCCAAGTAACAGCTCTGCACTAAGCTGAGCTGGAAAGATCAAGGCTCTTTGTATAGATAAAAGGAAAAGCTGGGAAAAAAACCTCAGCATAGCTGAGTGACAGTTTTACAGTTGTGATTAATTTTTGCTTTTCTCAAGGAATCAAAGAACCACAGAATAGTCAGGGTTGGAAGGGACTTCTGGAGATCATCTAGTCCAATCTCCCTTCCAAGACAGGGTCACCTAGAGCAGGTGACACAGGAAGGTGTCCAGGTGGGTTTTGAATGCCTCTGGAGAGGGAGACTCCATGACCTCCCTAGGCAGCCTGTTCCAGTCCTCTGCCACCTGCAACATATAGAAGTTCTTCCTCACGCTGAGGAAGAATTTCTTGTGTTTTATTTTATGGCCCCTCCCTGCTGGGCATCACTGATTCATCACAAGATGACCATTGTGGTTCATCTTACAACAGAGTAAAAGAAGTATCTGCTGCATCACACCCTTATCCCTACCGATGCAGAATTACTTTCTAAGTTGTTGACCAGCATGGCCTGACAATGGCTGCAGCCATTGGAGGATATTTTCCTGCTGCCACTCAAACTGTACTACAGAATCTACAATGTCCACTGTTTGCCATAAATTCTCTCGTTCTTATTTTAATCATAGAATCACACAATGTTAAGAGGTTGGAATAGACCTTAAAGATCATCTAGTTCCAACCATCCCTACCATGGGCAGGGATACTCCCTACTAGATCAGATTGCTAAAGGCCTTATCCATTCTGGCTTTGAACACCAACAGGTCTGGGGCATCCACAACCTCCCTGGGCAACCTGTTCCAGTGTCTAACCACCCTCATAATGAAACATTTCTTCCTAATATCTGACCTAAATTTTGCCTCTTTTAATTTGTACCCATTACTCCGTGGAATGGCCATAGTTGTTTGTACCATACAATGTACAGCCTGCTGTACCCTATCCTAATTTTCTGCCCTCTCTACTTGATATTTCACAATACCTATCATTAACAACAAAGCATGTTTGGTTTCTGTGTTTAAGTATTGTACTATATCCTTTTTGCCTCTGTGTTATGAAAGAATCTCCAAAAAACTTTTCCCTTTAGGAAAACTCATTCTCTGCTACCATCTGGTACTTTTATTCTGTTAAAGGCATGAAAGCCAAGAAGCAACCACAAAAATTGATGGCCGTATCCAGTCTGCTCAACTGCTAGCTGCCTGCAAGTCTCTGGTTTGGACCTTCTCAGTTAGTTCTCCCTAAAACTACAGCCAAGAATGGCTCCCTCCATTCTGTACAATTGACTACCACCACGAAAGTCTTTGCACCCTTGAACAACTTCACTCACACTGCTATCAAACCCAAGAGCATGCAATGCACGACCTCAGCATCACACCATTATCGTTCTGGTGAGCTGTCAACACTACCCTTAATTTATTTTGGATACTCAGAATGGAAAAAAAACCACAGAGAAATAATTGTGCCTGAAAGATACAGGGTTGCCACAGAGGCCCAGACAAGACAAAGGGACAAGCACTATGTCAAGTGGGAATGACTGAGCTATTCCGGAAAAGGAAGTATGGAAGGCCACACTCCATGTCCAATGGCCTCTAGGCCAGGTATCCATCCTCACTTCCTTTAGCTAGAAAAATAAAGAGAATGAGAGTCTATAAAAGGGAATGTACACTCTTATTGTGAGAGATCATCTTTGTACATTGTCTGAAAGCTCTGAGACAAGAACATTAAAAGATTTTTTTTTTGCATGAAAGAATTAAAATAACAGAGAAAAAAAAGATCTCAAACTTCAAAATATAAATATAAATATAAATAATATAAATATAAAACTAAATCTAGGGCTAGAAATCAATGTATATCTATGCCAACAAAGGGTTGCAAACATGTGCTATCAGTTCACATCCATTAAACACGAAGAAAGTCAGTCTCCTTTGTCCATACGACTCACTGCTAGCTTTCCTCTTTGCTCCTATCAGGCCTCAAAGATCTTGTTTTCAAAGATTTGAGGTAAGGGTAGGAAAGAAACGGAATCTCAGGAAGGGGAAGCAAAATTGTGAAAGAATCAGCTTGAAGATTTGAATCTACTTTACTGCACAGTAGCCTTCAGCTTGATAAAATGCATAGGGCAGCTTCTCTCTTTAGCTAACACTTTAAAAATTCCCAAAAGATAAAGGATGTAGACTATGACATGAGTGTGCAAATACTTCTAACAGCTGCATTTATGTCAATGAAATCACTTACATGAAAGTACGATTCTCAAAACCCTAGGCACCTTCTACTGACTTCAGTAGGATTTAATAAATGCAAAATACTTGTGAAAATTCAGTATGCATGCCTGCTGAAGCAGGACTTAATTTTGCTTTATGTCTGCACACCAGAAATATATTATTATGGCCTACTGGTGACAGAGGAGGTACAGATTCTGGCATTCAAGATTCACCCCAAAAGCACTGGCACACCTAAAATAGCAAGGCAAACACCCTGCACTCTGACGCAGTCTGTAGAGTCTTGGGCATCCCTGGATTCAGATCCTCAGCTGCCCTCTGACAGTGCCCATAGTTTTCCATTGGCTCTGTGCCACTATGATCATACCACTGGCATCTACTTGGGGCTTAAAGACGTGAAATGAAACAGGACCACACTGATTCTCAAGAGTTAGAGTCAACATTTAGAACATCAAGAATATGATAAGAAAGCGCAAAGACATTCTTATAGATTTTTTAAGTGAGATATATTCATGAATAACTGAAAACAAAGATTTTAATCTGAATATGAAATAGCCACTTAAAAGTTTCAGGATTTAGTAAGAGCTGTTTGTCTAAATACCTACTGGCTCACACTCATCCTGCTTGCTCTTAGGCATTTCGCTGAGGTGCTGTGAAGACCACACAGTCTGTGTCGCTTCCCCATGACAATGAAGAAGCACAGACAACACAAAAGGCCATTCATCATCCCCAACTTGTGAGTTATCTTCAGGTTCATGATGGGAACAACTCTCTCCACAGACTGTTGAGAAACCTAAAGGGTTAGAGACCCCAAGAGTAACAAATAGATATTGCAAAGTGATTTGTTTTAAAAAGTTTCAAAAATCTAAAAATAACATCTAAAAAGAACCATCTACATGGCTGTAGTACATGATATTCTTTGTAGTTCTAGTGAAAAGAGACATTTCTTTGTGAAATATTAGAATTATGGAAAATCTTGGAGGGAAAACAACCCACATGAAGACAAAAAAATCCTGCCAGTTTTATTCTAAGACTCTGCAGTCTTCCACTTTGCTCAGATTTGCCATCCAAGTTACAGCTCCAAAGGAAGTCATGCTGCTCCTGCTGCTGCTTTCAACACTTTGATTGCTCTAATTGTGCTAAACACAAAAAAACTACATGACAATTTAAATACCTATTTTCAGTTTGATAGGATTTGAAACACTGGACATATTTAACCCCAGAAATAAAATTTTCTAAAGGAAACTAAGCTGAACTTCAAGTCTAGTGGCATTACTGAATAGTTTTTATAATCCACTGACACTCATGTGCCCCAAAATTTCCAAGTACAAATTATGAGTACAAGCTGTACTGAAGTACATTGCTAAAAAAAATGCTAGAAAAATGTTCCACTCTGCCTGTTTAGATCAAAGCAAAAAGATTAAGGTAAAAAAAAAAAAAGGCAAAACACATAACTGAAGCAGTCATTAAAAAATATTAAAACAGCTTGTGTATTTTTATTGTAGGAGATTTTCAGCTTATTAATTTTGCCATGATGTTGTAAGAACTGAATATCACTGCCTAATGAGTGAACTGTTGTGGGTTGACCCTGCCAGAATACCAGGTTTCCATTGAGCCACTCTATCACTCCCCTCCTCAGCTGGAAGGGCTGAGGGAAAAGATGGAAAAAAATTGTTGGTCAAAATTAAAGCAGTTTAATAAAGCAAAAGCAAGGGCAGCATGTGAAAGCAAAGGAAAACAAAAGGTTTATTCTCTGCTTCCCATCAGCAGGTGAAATACAGACACTTCCTGGGAAGCAGGGCTTCAGCATGCACAGCAGTTGCTCTAGAAGACATGATGCAATAACAAATGTGTGTGTGTCCTCTCCTTTCTCTTAGCTTTTATATCTGAGTAGATATCATATGATATGAATAAAATGAATATGATGTGAAATATCCCTTTGGTCATCTGGAGTCAGCTGTCCTGGCTGTGTCCCCTCTCAAGACCTTGCCCACCCTCAGCCTACTAGCACGGGGGGAATGTTGGAGAGACAGTGCTGATGCTGTGCGAGCACTGCTCAACAATAGCCAAAACACCAGTGTGTTACCAACACCCTCCAAAAAAGCACAGCACTACAAGGGCTGCTATGGGGAAAATTACCTCCATCTCAGCCAGTCCCAACACAATGTACAGGGCTGTACAAAAGAAGGTCAAGACTTATAAAAATTCCTTTTGTAAAATGTATTACGTGTGAAGAAGGTTTTCTGTGGACCCATTTGAAAATCAGGGGCTACACAAGAGGTTCTACTTTCAGCTTGTCAAAACCTAAGGAGAAATTCAGAGATTTTGACTAACTGTTTCAGCCAATGCTTCTGGCTGGATGGCCAAGCCCAAAGAATGGTGGTAAATGGAGTTACATCCAGCTGTTGTCTGGTCACAAGCGGTGCTCCCCAGGGCTCAGTACTGGGGTCAGTCCTGTTTAATATCTTTTATCAATTACCTAGACAAGGGGTTTGAGTGCACTCAGTTCACACAGGACACCAAGTTGTATGGGAATGTTCATCTGCGGAAGGGTAGCAAGGCTCTGCAGAGGGATTTGGATAGGATGGATTGATGGGCCGAGGCCAATGGTATGAGGTTCAACGAGTCCTGCCCTTGGGTCACAACAACCCCATGCAGAGCTGCAGGCTGGGACAGAGTAGCTGTAAAGCTGCCCAGAGGAAAAGGATCTGGTGGTGTTGTTTGCCAGTCACTAACCATGAGCCAGCAGTGTGTCCAGGTGGCCAAGCAGGCCAATGTTACCCTGGCTCATATCAGAAATAGTGTGGCCTGCAAGACAGGGCGATGATCATCCCCTTGTACTTGGCACAGGTGACTGGTGAACACCTCAAATCCTGTGTTTGGTTTTGGACCCCTCATGACAAAAAAGACACTGAGCTGCTGAAGCATTAAGTCTTATGAGGAGTGGCTGAGGGTACCAGGATTGTTTAGCCTGGAGAAGAAGAGGTTCAAAGGGGCCTTATGGTTCTCTAAAACTACCTGAAAAGAGGTTGCAGTGAGGGGGGGGTTGGCCTCTTCTGCCAAGTGACCAGTGACAGGATGAGAAGAAATGGCTTCCAGTTCTGCCAGGGGATGTTTAGATTGGATATTAGGAAAAAATTCTTCACATAAAGGGTTGTCAGGCACTGGAACAGGCTGCCCAGGGGAGTGGTAGAATCATTATCCCTGACAGTGTTCAAAAAAACCTGTGGATGTGGCACTGAGGGACATGGTTTACAGGCCAACATGGCAGTGCTGGGTTAATGGTTGGACTTAATGATTTTAGAGGTCTTTTCCAACCTTAAGAACTCAATGATTCTGTGATATAATTCAGACATACAAAGATTTTTGAAAATCTACTTCCTCAGAGAAATTCAAAATACTTGATCCTAAATCTCCCAAGTTGATGCCAAGGGCCTGATGGGACCCAGTTTTCAGCTGCAGGAGGCTGTCTTCTAATAAGGGCTATTGCCAAGGAAAGCAACTACCCTTTTATAAGCTTAATCATAGTTAAACACCTATCCATTTTGTCTTTTTGATGTGATTCCAATATTTTAAGTCTGCAGGAGAATTACATGTTCAAACTGAGGAACTATTTGATCAAATGTTCCATTTGATCAAATGCAAAACAATGAGAACAATAAGGTTTCCTTTCTTTTTTGTTTAGTTTCTGTAGTTACATTGCTAAAAACTCTGGCTAGCAATTTACTTTGATTGTAATGAACAAGAACAGACAGTTCAGCAAGTAAATGGAAAACTATGGAGAAGAAACTATGAACATAAAACAACTATGTCTAACTCATTGTTACATATGTGGTTTGGTATAATGGTAATAAAGGAAAAGGCAGGCAGGTAAGAAAGACATGAAGGAGGGAAAGAGGGAGGGAGGCTGTATGCCTTGCAGACTGACAATATGCACACAGCCCTTGAAATTGCTTTTCTTTTAGATTCCTGTATACAATAGCAGAGAAATAAAAGCATATAAAATACAATAGGAATCTTATAATCATTAAGTTAATTATTATTTGTAAATGCCACAATGTTACCTATGGGAAGATTTGAAAGTTGTCTTACAAATGACAGCCTTGTCACAAAATCTACTAATGTCTTTTTATAACAAACCTTCATGATAGTCAAAGTCTATTCCCCTTTCTGATGTTTCCTTGGCACTGGTAGTTCTATTTGAATACACAAGCACAAACAAAAAGCAACCATCTCCCATGTCTGGTTGTCCTCAGACATTCCCGTCTGCCCTCCTCTTGTTACTGATTGCATGTTACAACACCCTGTAATCCCGATTGTAAAATTTCGTTGTCTCAAATTCTTTGTTTTATTGAAAATGAGTACCTGTCTCAAAATTAGAACAAACAATCTTTGCACTGTTTTGTGTTATTTCTGAGTAATCTCAGAAAAATGAGCAAATTAATCTGCAATTGTAATCAATTAAAATGGTGCATTGTTACCATATGTAACTCGTTCCTATGAGGTGTTCTGGAAGACAAAATGATAAATGGGTTCAAAAAAAAGGGTAGATAAGTTAATATGTGATAAATCCACCAACAGATACTAAATATAATGGCCTAAATTTAACATCCACTTCAGAAAGTTCCCAAATGAATTACTGCTGGAGTGCAAGACAGAGAACAAGGGCATAAATGGGTATCCAGGAGCTCAGAGAAGGGTGAGATAGCCGTACATATATATATATGCCTATTTCTGGTACTGGTCAATTTTTAAGACATGGCAAATGCATTGTTTATCTGTTAGTTTTATAAGCTCTACAGGATTTCCAGTACTCTATGACATTGCTAGATATCAATCCAAGGAAAGCAATCAAAAGGAAAGCAATGCTTTAAAGTATTATTTTATTGAGATAGCACCCCAAATAGGCTTTAAGCTTATTAAATATTAAATATTGACCAAAATACTGCCCAAAGAAGGCGAATTTCAAAGTCTAAATAAACACAGACACCCTTATTCATCTCACCATGTGTTATTGTTTCAGTTCTATCAAAGTAAAATAAAAGTAGACTTCCTATAAAATTCATGCATTTAAATCTTTTTAAACATATTAAAGGCATTCTTTATGCATTAAGTCTCTAGTGAGAGATAAAGTAGTTATTTGAAAAGGGTTTGAGTAAATTTTGTTCCTTAGGATCTTGGTGGATAAATCTGAATCTAGGAAAGAGTTAATCAGATTGGAGAATATATATCTGCCTTTAGGACACATTCAATTAATATGCATTCTTCTGACCTTTCTTACCAAAGTATATTGTCATTCAATATCCTGTGAAGGATGGAGTTCTTAGAAAAAGGTAGTCAAGACTCTCCATTGCCCTCTATAATTTTAATTAAAATTTGCAGTAAGTTTGGTTTTATTAATTCTTCTCTGGGCTCTATAAATATTACTGCTCCAAATATGAAAGGGAACATTATTAAAAGTTCTGTTTCTACAGTTGCATGGGTCTGGGCCTGTCCTTTGGAGAAACTCCACTTATTTAGTGTACTGACTTATTTAGAACTTATTTCCTTAACAAACTATATTGTACATTGGGAAATATCTTAGTGGCTAATGGAATGAAGAGGGACTCTGAAGATCTGTGTCTGATTTATTAGCTAAGCACAAATTTCCTGCAGACTTTGAGAAAACTGCTTTATAGGTTTCTTGCTGTAGTTCACATTCCTTATTGTGGAGAAATGCATCCCTCGGAGTTTTGTCTACTGTGGTTTCTAAATCTACTAACTAACTACTTGAGAGGCACTCCAACAAGATAGGGCCTGTGCTATCTATGTTGGCAAATAGATACATCCAGCTGTCTAAAGTGGGGAGTGATGGAGGAAAGAATGTGATAACTGTGGTGTGTAACCTAAAACCTTCTCTCACACGTGTTTTGAAAGACACTTAGAACCATAGAATATCTTGAGTTGGAAGGGACCCACAAAGATCATTGAGTCCAACTAATTCCAGCTACAACCATTTTACATGGACTAGCTGGATCCGTTGGGTTTTACTAGTTTGGCTTTTGTACAACCATGTTTACTCCCTCAGACCACGTCAGGGTTTCAGCCTGGCAGGCCTTGGTAGCCTAGGTAGAACATTGCAATGGCACCTGAAGCAATGCAGGTCTGGTGTTATGTCTGAGCAAACAGCAATTTAGACAGAGATACCATGTAGGCCCTGTGAAGAGCCTTTGTAACTCTCTTTTTATCACACAAACATCTGTGTTTTGCACCAAACTGCTCAATTAGGTAAAACAAATAAGGAGGTTAACCACAGCTGATCTGCAAAGAGAATTACAAAGTAGTTTCAGAATCCCACCTAATGAGTAGTATGCCTAGGTATGTCTTAACTGCTGAGTAGGTGAGTGACACGGAGCTTGCCCTCTCGTCTCTCCCAAGAGCCCACCTGCCTATCCTCTGGGCGCACGGCATATGGGCAGATCAAAACTAGGATGCAAGTACAGATCTGGGATCTGCAGGGGACTCTTGCATACAGCAGCATAGCAGTTAAAAGTAAATAAGGCTAAACCATGACAAGTGGGCAAGAAAGATGGGCACTAATATAGCATTTTTGAAGAACTTTAACTCGGTCACCTAACTAAGTTTTCTTTAACTTTTTAGAAGTGGCTGGAAGTGGCAACATGAAAAATTAGCGTCACTATGGTTTCTGATTACATCTTGCAAATCCATCCTCATGTAGGGCAAAGAAGCTTTTATTTTGGTATAATGGTTTTATACTTATTGCATTTTTCTTTTGAGTGTTCCCAAAGGTGCTTGGTGGTCTTTTGTTACTTGTTCTCACTGTTCCCTGTGACTGGCATTGATTTAAAATATTGATTTTCTTTTCTTACTGAAAAATAATCTTTGTGTTTTCCACTTCAACATGAACCATTTGGCATGAATGCATGCTGAGGCTTCCACATTGCCATATTATTTTGCTGTTGTTGATATTACTTTAACACACTGTAGTGTGCTAGAACTTTCTGCCTACCGTGAGTTACTCCTACAAGCCCAGCAGGAAGCTTCAGTTCACAAATAAAGAAAAACTGAGCACCAGGTTCCAGAAAAAATCCTTTTAAAAACTCTTTGAGCATGTATTTACGCTTTTAAAGGCACATCGTGTTTTTTAGTTTTCTTTTCCTATTAATTTTAGAGGTTGCTAGTGTTTTTATCACTCGTTCCCAAAAGTACACATACTCACTTAGAGCTGAACTGGAAAGATTAAGCTCCGTGAAACTGTGGTTGTTATTATTAACACCAAGTAATGACACCTGCAGTTTTCTCAATGCGTAGTTTTATAATGAAAAGAGAAAATATGGAACTGTGGCATCAGTGGGAAACAATGAGCTAGACAACAATTCCCTGTTCAGGTGCAAAAATGTATAGTTTGGGCAAAAATGAAATGCATAGCCAGAGATCAAACAATGTTTAGAAGAAGCTTGGGAACACTGTGTGTGATGTGTCAGCATGAATGGAAGCAGTCACTTACAAACTATATGTGTACTCGTAATCTGATAGTAACATCTTCAACTGATTAAAAATACTATATTCACTTTTAATCATATGTGCTCCACCTAGGGAAGAAATAGAAGGTCACAAAGCTATGATCTGAGCAAGCAATGACATTATTATGACTACAGCGCTTCTGAACATATGATTAATGTCAGAAATTTAAGCACAACTTTTTGCAAAAAAAAAATTCCTTCATGCTGTGTATTACTATCTCAGTTTGTTAAAGAATTCTGTATAATGACAAAACTAGAGAAACTTAAAGGTGAGACAAAAAGATGAAAAGCAATATCAAAAGACATAAAACATATGAAGGGTGGAGAAGACATGCCCAGAGAAGCAGGAATTGAATGTTTTAGCAGTTTCATAATGGATATGTTGAATGAGAGAGAGAGAAATGAGACAAAACAGTACTTAGGGATTTTCACTGCAGGAGTAACAGAAGAGAGCACAAGTGGGTTTTTAGTTCTCCTCTTTCATGGGAAGAAATTATTGGTGAACGAGAAAAGTCTATTTATATACTAATTTGCCCTTTAGTGTAACTTTGGAATCAAAAGCAGAAGTTGAGCTTACTCAATGCTATTCTCTTCTTACCTACACTGGCTTTCATTAAATTATTTACATATGTATTTCTTCCAATTAACTGAGATCCTCTCTTAGAGTGAAAGAAACATCTTCTCTTTCAGTTGGCTAAAATTAAGTTTTGATTTGAATGAGCTTATTATTTGAGCATATTACATGAGTTTATTATTAAATTAATTAGATTCATTGATTCCAAATCCTAAACTTCTGAGGCTGCAGTTAAAAAAAAAAAATACTTTTTTTTTTTTTTCCTATGCCCTGTTCTCATTTAGAAAGCCTAGAAACTGCATTGGTTAACAGAAGCTTGGAGAATTCAGTGGTGCACTTGGTACTGAAAGAGTACTGAAAAACAATCAGAGTGTGAAAAGTGTAATATAAAAGCAAACAGTTAGTTTTGGTGAGGTAAAAGCAGTGTAAAAAATGAGGAGGAACAGAAGGCTCTGCAGAGAAACTAAACATGAGGGTGACACAACATGCACAATATAGTCCAGCCCCATCCAATATTCCTATCCTCAGTAGTATACGGGAAGATTGTAAATGCTGGACATTATGAAAGAAAAAATAAAGAGACTCCCATCAATTTCTACTTGTTCATAGCATATGGGAAGAAAGGGTGAAAGGGAATGGAATAAAGGGGCAGAAACTCCAACATCCAGCTAACTCTGGCAGCTTGAGCCATAGTAGCAGTTGCAACTGAAGAGGCAGTGAGTTTCCTCCTGGGATATCTCAGTTCCTTGTCTCATCTGATAATGTAAACTGGCTTCCACTTCAGTTTATGTTATTAAAAGAAGTTATGAATTCAGACAGCAGAAATGATTGCAGTTCATTTAACTGGAGGGAGGAGAGGATAGGGCAAATAAAGTGTAAATGTGAGTGGTGAGAACCACTATCTTTTTCTGCTATGAATTAAAAAGCTAATCTCATAAAACTGGAGAATCAAACATATTTTACCCATATACATTTTTTTGCATACTTTAATTCACTATTTGTTACTGAAAGAGACCTGAAAAACAGTAAGCCTCCCAACCATCTTGGAGCCCCTCTTTTGAACTTGTGCCAGTTTGTCAGTACTTATATTGTACCAGCGGGCCCAAAACCAGACATGGTACCTGGATTCAGGCTTACCAATGCTGAGCAATAGGAGATAATTCCTTCCACACAATGGCCCAGGATCCTGTTGACCTGCTCTGTTGTCAGGGAAGGCTGCTGGAATGCTGGCATGCTGTTCAGCATGCTTTCTGCAAAGACTCTCAGGGCCTTTCCAGCAAAGTCCAGACCCGTCTTGTGCTGCCACAGCAGGTTCCTCCTGAAGTACAGCCTGTCCTCAGTGAATTTAACCTAATGTCCCTGCTGGTCTTTACCCCAGGCCTGCCTACTTCTGCCTGAATAGTAGCTCTGTCCTTAATTGTTTACTTCCCAATCTGGCAGCACCTACAAAGATGCTGCACATGCCATCACAGACATCAATCTACCATTTTAAGATGTAAATTTGTGAAGCATTCTTAAATTTTAAATAGCTTCGAGGCTTGTCATTTGATACATGCAAAGTAAAGAGCAACCAGAAGTCAGGGAATGTTTTCCTATCCCATTTCAAGTAGACTTTACCAAGTATAGCAAGAGAATCCCTTCATTCTCACAGAGAGCACAGGTTTGCATTACTACCAAGATGGGAGGAGAGAGGATGAGACTATCAGACCCTACCCTTCAGTACTTCTGATTCACTGTCACACAAAAATGGAAACATGAAACATTTGGGACAGACGGGCTACTGCATGGGTAAGAGTCTGAACATAGTTCTGCACTTACGTGAGCTCCAGAAAAAAAAAAAAAAGTTATGCATTATTTTTTCCTGTAAAATTATTACACTAATATACATACAGACCAAAGGTATGTCCTCATAAAGTCAAAGAATCACAGAACTGTTAGGGTTGGAAGGGACCTCTGGAGATCATCTAGTCCAACCTCCCCTGTCAAGGCAGAGTCACCTGGAGCAGGAGACAGTAACACATCCAGGTGGGTTTGCAGTGTCTCCAGAGAGGGAGACCTCCCTGGGCAACCTGTAAAAAATGTGTTTTGCAAGTTACCTGTGTAGTCTGTGACTTTAGCTCTCAGTCAGGAATGTCACATAACTTGTATTAGTGGTCCTGTGGAGCTAAATTTTGAATTGGTTATAATGGCTTTTAAGAGGGAAGAGAATGAGCCTGCTGGGGATGCAACATAGACTTTAAACAACTACTTAAAAAAATTTAGTCAGAACCAGATGTAGGGCAGAAAAAACTGTCACACTAAAAAACTGTCTCTTGGTGTTTGGAGGGAATTTCCTATTGTTTAATTTTAGCCCATTGCTTCTGGTCCTGGCAGTTAAAAAGGATATTAACACTTTTGCAATGAACCAAAGAGATGGAAGTTAGTTTATATATTCCAATGTCTAACTGAAGAGCGTAGCACAGGGCAGTCCCTGGCAAAATCTCTGGTTCATGTCAGGGAAGAATCACAGTATGAACTGCAGGAATTGCACAGATGTTCTTAGTGCCATCATCAACTTGTAGATGCAGGGCTTGGCACTGGTCAAGTCTTTAATCTCAAATGTATCAAATACTACCTCCAGTCAACTTGACAAACATTTTTCTAGCAGAATTTAGCCTTCAAACTGACAATTCTAGCAACACAAGTCTTTAAAACCAGCCAGTAGATAGGGCCTGTTGCTTCTATTTAAATATTTGCTGAGCTGCTGTTCTTTAAATTGTTGTTACAGCTACTTACTTTCTCTCCACAGCATTATCAGTTGTTAACACTACTTGTTCCTTCTTGTTTGAATGGTCCATGCCATAGGGATGCAGCAGTTCTGGTGATGTCACAGCAGACATTAAAGCTCCTCATAGCCATGGGAAAAAGGACCTCTGCATCATTTCGTCCTGGAGAGATGTGGGCTGGGCCCTACATGAGCTCCTGGCACAATTAATACTGATGCAGTGGCTAGAACACTGGTGGTGGCCCATGTCACTGTGGGGTAGGTGGGAGGGTTGGCCTAGAAGTCACATCTTCTGGCCGTCAGAGACACATGGGATGGAAAACCTTGGAAGAAGGCTGGGAGAGCCCCAGGTTGGGTGGGCAGGAGAAGTCTGAGGTGATTGAAAGTGACTGCTTTGGTTATTGGTTCTCACCTCTTTTTTCGGCACCACCCTTTATCTCCACACCCCATCAAGGTCCTACAGGCAAATGGAAGCTCCCCACATTCAGAGACAAAGGTATGTCTGCCTCACGTACCTTCTCCCTACTCCATCATGGGCCTACAGGCAGCTGGAAGCTCAGCACAAAGGGTTGTCCACACTCCCTCTTCATCTCCACACCCAATTACTTATCTACAGGCAGCTAGAAGCCCATCACAGTCATGGGCAAAGGCAGCACCGTTACACCAACCATATCTGTACCCTACCATCCACCACCTCCATACCCCATCATGTTCCTAAAGGTAGCTGGAACCTACCCATGGCCATGGAGAATCGCATCTCCACACCACATATGACCTCTATATTCCACATCTCTGCATTGTGTCATTATCCTACAGGTAGTTAGAAACTCCCCACAGCCATGGATGACAGTAACCTCTCTACTATACTCCATTTCTGTACTCCTTTGTAGCCACACTGGCAACTAAAGAATCCCCACAGCTCTGAACAGAGTTACCTTTTCACCACTCACCTGAGTACACAGAGTTCTTCAAAATAAAGGTTCTGATTCATGAACCCATTGTCTGGTTCTTACAAATTTGTTTGGGTTTGTTTCGGTTTGGGGTTTTTTGTAACCTTTTTGGGTAGTTCATTGTTGTCCTTGTTTCCTTTTATTTATGCATCTTAAACATGTGTGCGTGTGTGTATGTGATATGCAGACATATATAAATATACATATATAAAGTGTACCTATGAATAAACCTGAGAGCTGCACAGAAGAACTCGGGTGATTGGGAGCCACCTGGGCTGGGTACTTTAGGGATCCCTAGGAGCTGGCTGCACAGGCCAGCAGACAAACCACCTCACGTTCCCAGACTACTCCCACTAAAGTTCTGCCCCCTTTCTTATGTCAGGAAAAACATTTATGCAGCTGAAGTGAGTCTGATCAATAACAAATCCTTTCCCCCTGCCAACCTTGATTCCATTCCCTGAAAAACTGAATAAATATTGTGCCAGTTCAGGCAGGTAGTAAGGGGAAAGTATAGCAATGAGGAAGGACAAGACTATTTACTTTCTGCAATTCTCTCATTATGATCTGATGCAGAATAAAAAAACATCCATTTCTCAGAACGTTTTAAAATCATTAAACCAAAGTAATATGTGTAGACTAGCAGTTAAAAAACTACAAAAAGTCCTACAGCACACAGAATATTTACATTTATGAATGCAGAAGTATCTAATGCATAGAAGTTCCAAATTATACAAATCAAGTCTTAATGCTCAAGTCTTATATCTCAGATGGCATCTTAACTTTCATATAAAGTTTTTTTCACTGTGAGTTCAGCTACATTTTATCCACATACATGAGACTGTTACTTGAGAACATCACAAATTATGTTCTTGTTGCTGTCAAAATAAAGAATTAAATTTGGGAAGAGGACTTATCCATTAAGACATATGCTATAATCAAATATATGGCAGTGGTTTGGCAAAGCAGAGATATTTGAGAACGAACAGCTTTTGTAGGGGATTGAAGTGGCTTGCCAGCTTAGAGTTCAGCAACGTACATGCTGCCAACAAGTGTGTGTATTTTAGTTGACACATTAAGCCAAACATAACCAAACCTGCCAGAAAATACCATGCTATCAGATTGCTATAGTAGATTTGGCTTTCTACTCTGAAGCTAGTTTGCTTATCCTGAAATGATATTATTTAACTTGCAAATAAAAATTTGAGCTGCTGTACAGTGTTCTGTACTAAAAATGGATTCATAAAAAAATTACGGTCTTGATTTATTTAAACAATGCAGATAGAGTTTTACAAACTCATTTATATCCAAGTAAGAATATTAAATCTGGAAGTTTCAAACACTGTATGGCTTAATACCTACATCCATCTTCCCCCTTATTCTGTGAGCCTATTTGCACGATTGAACAAGAGAAATTAGGTACTTCTGTGTTTATTCTGATTAGTCATGCCTCTTGGCATGTGCCATTGTATTTTGCATTTAATAAACAAGCATTTCTGTTGTGAATACCCTAGGAATGGAAACCATTCGTATATAAATTCTGAGAGATAAAAGATGATTAATTATTTTATTTTATATTTGAAAATCTTAAATCTTTCTCTCATGAGCATACAAAACAGAGCCTTTGTAAGGAATGGATTTTTCTAATCTTCTCCCTTTGGGTATGGTAGATCTCTTTTCGTTGATCTGTGATTTTCAAGAACAAGTCTACACTGCAGAAAGCAATGAATTAAAAAAAAAAAAAAGATTACTAAAACTATTGTAGCTATTTCTCACTGCAGTCTCCTTATGGCAGCATTTGAGGGGTGCTGGTTACACATATTGATTTATTAAAAAGCAATGTCATACCTGTAGACATGCAGGAGCTCTGCCTTGTGGTTTATTCACATCAACAGCCACAAGCTGCCAACCTCCAGCAGCATCTTCATGAAACATCTTGAAAGGGAAGATTTTTGTCAGAAATGTTTTACGTGCCAATAAATACAAGTGAAATCTAATACATTCCCCTTAAGGACAACCATATGTTTTGATGATAGCTAGTTTAAAATAAGAAAAAAATGGTTCTCACTGCTACAGAAAAAAAAGTAACATGCTTTTCCCAACACTAATAGAGTCTGAATTTTACTCAGATAACATCAAACACAATGTGTCCCTATTAGTCCTAATGTGGAAACTGATTCAATTAATGTCTGAACAGTATCATTAGATGCTGGCCTGTTCAGAATAAATTCCTTACTAAGGTAAGCTTATCCCTGAGGAAACACAAATATATTGTGACAACAGAAATAAGTTTCATGGTGTATTTGGCAATAGCAGACAACCTCGTCCTTTTTACTGGAAAAATTATTTGACTCCAAGGACCACTTTATTTTTGTTGTACTGATGAATATCAACAGTAGCTGTACAGTCCTTCTGTATTGTTTCCCATAGCTTATAATTTCTGTAAGTAGCTGAATATTTCCAGGCTCTAATGATGTCAATGGAAAAGGCTCTCTTGACCACAGTGGTATACACATTTTACCAATAACCTCTGGAATAGGTGTAGGTATTCTGACTTTTTTTTTCTCAGAAATTAGGACACAAAAAGATGCAGATTGCTGGACATAAGGAACAGTCAGAAACCATGTCTGAAAGTGATTAATACTGTCCTTTAAAATGTCCTTGAAAGAAAATGAATGACTCTAGCATTTTGAATTGCCACCTGCTTATACTATATAATAAAGTGTGGCAAAGTCCTCATCTCACACACACTTTTTCCTTGACACCGAGCACTCAAACAAGTCTCCTCAAGAACATAGTCACAGGAATATGTTTGAAACTTAAAACTCATTCTGGGAGAAGTGCTCATTAGAGTGGGGATAGTGTCACAAAAATATGGTTGTAATGCTTCTGAGTCCTTATTTAGCATCTTTGCACTAGGAAGAGTTGCCAACTAAGATCAGGTCCTAGTTACTCCTATTTCTACCATGCTTTAATGTGCAGTGCTTTACAAGAACACCCTTGTATCTTTTCCCAAGACCCCTTCCTAGACTTTGACTCTTGAAAGCTCATTTTCTTTTCTAAAGGAATAAGTTTGGGGAACAGCTCAATTTTTTATGAAGTGGGCAAATGAAGGAAGACATTGCACTTTCTCAAGGTTATTTCATGCACAAAACAAGCAAGGGCTTTAACATTCATCTGGTGTTTTGAATAAGAAATCCTGCAAGAAATTTTCTGCCCTTCTTAAAACAGAAGAAGATAAATTGTCTTTGCAGTTTGGTAAGCTGTTCTCCCTTTATGTGCCATTATGTCAGTGACTCAAGGAACAAAGCAACCATTTGCTTGTCTGCAGCAGGATATTTGAAATTCCTTAATGTTAGCTGCTACTTGTGTTTCTCTACATTGATCTCTCTGTTCCAGCTTCTAGTTCAGAGTATGTTGGTTAAACCTATATGGCTCAGGAATTCATCCTATCAGAGAAGAAATGAACATTAAATTCCCCAGGCTAAACACATGGCCAGTAGAAAAGTTAGGGTTTTTTAGATTTTAAATTGATATCACAAAGTCTGCTTTGAGAAAGATATATATGGATTAGAAATTATTGCCATGAAGTCTATTAGAGGCAAAAAATGTAGCAGTAGGCAGAAAAGGACTAGATTTACATATGAATTACAGGAATAACCAAAGGAATATCAGAAAATATTTAATAAATAATTTTGAAAATTTAAATCCTCTGGTTTAAGAAAATAAATAATCTCTAGCTACATAGTTAGAAAAAATTACCTCATGGGAATGTTTCTCAAATCTCCTAGCTCCTAAAAATCTCAAAGCTCCTAAGAGCTTTTTGCAGACAGTGTTTTTTGCACTGGTTCCTCTTAGAGATGGCAAACTGCACTAGCTGAAAAAGCCTGGTCTTTTGTCCATTCAGAACACATAATCTGATTGTTAAAATAATGAGTGAGAGCATTTAAATCTCAGCCCATTAGCTCTCATTTTTCATACTGGGTCTTTCCCACTTTGCAGCCCACACGTAGCACCCTTCCTTTCATGGCTTCTTCTTACTCGTTATCTCTATTCAGGGTCTCACTTTCTGTGACTACCCTAACCATTAGCATCGCTCTGCCATTGCCCCAACACCTCATTTCCTCCTTGGTCTCAACACACCCTCTCAGTTCAAGGATCAACTTCTGCAAAAGCTTCAGCTACCCTCTGACCTCTCTTCTTCCAGCTATAACTTTGCAATTTCAGCTCTTATTCCTTAGCACAGAAAGTGATATTCAATAGCAACCCTAATACCAACCCACCAATGAAATGATAAAACCCCCTTATCTACTCCTTTAAAAGACAATACAAACATAGACATAGCATACCAAGCCATGTAGGGAACCACATTAACGTCTTCTCTATTATTCTTTTTAAAAAAAAGACTAATTGTATAATGCAATTTATGTGGACATGGATAATGGAATTAAATTTTATATGAACATTCATATATCAAGTTTAGAATGTAGGTAGTAACACGCAAAGTCAAATATATATAACAGCAAATTTTTGCTTATTATTAATTCATAAACTAAACCAAATCAAATCCCCAGAGAATCTCAGCATCTCAGTTGCTTCACCTGGGTTGTAGCAGTTGAAGTAGTACTGCTCCTGGACCCCCACATCTGCTGGAACTGCACTCTAATTTCTGCAAATGTTTCAATGATGACTGCAATGAAAACATTCTGAAAAACAGAAAAAGAAAGAGTGGTGGACACAAAGCTCAGCAAGCAGAAAAGAGAAGAAATTAATTCTAATATGATCTAAATTTCAAACTGATTTAAAAAGACATATTTTTAAGTACCTTAACAAGCCAGGCCAGAAAGAAAATTAAGGTGATGAAATAGAAATATGAACGCCATCGGGGAAAACTGTCGATTGCTCGGTACATGAGGAACACCCAGCCTTCCTGAGAAGCAGCTTCATAAACAGTAAATATGCTTGTGCCTGTCAGAGGGAAAAAAAGAAAAGTTTGGCATTAAGCCTCCCTGAAAGTTTTCAGTATCAGCCAACAATAAACTTTTAACCATTCTATTTTCCTTTTTTTCTAAAGGGTGTCTGCTCTCCTATCCTCCTTCAAAGAGAAGTTTTTCTGCTGCATTTCCACATTTCTTCCTTTTGCAGCTGAATATGAATTGGTTTCGTAACAGACCAGACTGACTCCCTTCTCTTACTGGACCCACATGCACAATCCCTTACATGGGTTCACTGGCAGTATGCAAATGTCTCCGAAGGCAGAATTTGTCCCATCATGTGACTTCAGCAGTCCTGAGAAAAGGCAGATTTAATTAAAACTCTCAGGATCAACATTCAGTAGGTGAAAAAAAATCACTATTAATATCAGCAGCAATACACCAAGAAGATGCCTGATGCTAGCAAGCACAGTTAAGTACCTACAGGAAACTACTGAACAGTTTTGAAATTCAGGTGGGTAGCTGCATTAACATACATGTGTTGCCTTAAAAAAGCATTTTTAAGTTGAACTTCCTATATCACTCTCTGGAGGAGGAGAGAAGATGAAAGGAAAATTATGAGAGGCTTATGTGTGCAAAAAGGACTTTTGATTAAAAGCTATACAGTTACTTATTTTAAACTTTGAGTCCAAACTCAACCTAATGTCTGAATGATAATAGGTTTCAGCCAGTTTGTCCTTCTTCCTTATCTCTGCAATGAAAGCTTCAAACCACAGACTGGTTAGGGCTTGTTAGGCATTCTTGTTTGAAGTAATTTTTTGTTCACACAATTAAACTGTGAAATTAAACTGTGAAATCTCACAAACTGCTGTGAAATCACAGAATTGTCCTACAGCCACCCGCTCGCTCTGCTTCACTACTGCTTCATTTCATGAAATGTCTTGGATAAAAGACAGAGAGCATGAGGAGCACTGCCCTTAGCAAAACATAGCAGCTGCTAGCAACATAAAGATAGAAAGCTGAGTATCTGCTCCTCTTCACAGAGAAAGGAGGGGTTCTGGTCAGAAATTTCAGAGTCCATGAGTTTCCCAAAAAATCACAACAACCTATTGATTTTGCAGCATCTACACCCCAGTCTGCTAATACAAATGGGATGGACCTGAAAGCAGTTTTGCCTCAGGGTGTCCCTTTTGCAGATAAATCTTCACTGATAAGAGGAGGCAGGGAGGAATGGAATTTTTTCTGTATAAACTCAATCCTTTGATATGTTGGTGTTGAATGGTTAAGATGGGCATGGTGGGTAGGCAAAACTGTTAATACTTTCTGTTAATTCTTCTAGTTATTTGATTCCTTCCTATTTGCTTCATAGGCTCTCAGCACCAAGGAAGAGAAACAAAAATAAAAGGAAAGGAAAAGCATTCAAGCATAATTCAAGCAAACCCCTTTCCATTTCTTCAGAAGAGAGAGTGGTCTCTATCAATACTGAAATATTCATCAGTTATTACTTCATGGGTATTTTGCATTTCAAAAATTCAAAAAGTAATGGTTCAATTGTCTAATAATATACTGTTGCTGAACTGATTAAATTATTGAACAAAACAGTGCTGTTGAGGACAGGCAGAGATTAAGGAAAAAAATGGAATCTATTAAAAGTTGCTGGCTAGGAAACTGTCATTAGTCATTACCAATGGGAAAGTCACAGTGAAGATCAGTAAAATAGAGGGGATGTCATGCAAAGTATTTATAACACATCACTGGGCCATCTGCCACAGTAAAGCAATACTGTGAATGGACAAAAATGCACAATTAGCCCAATTAAAATAATATGTGTTCATCTGTGATACTGAAGTAAAAACATATTTAGCGTATAACTGGTAGAGGTGTTCTTAAGGCTATTAGAAAGCAATCACTCTAATGAATATACATTCTCGCTTAACATATGTGACTAGAAAATGATAAAGGTTTCATTACTGATGCCAGGAACCATGCTGTTAACTATCTCTGTTAATAGTCTTTCAACTGGATACAGAATAAAGCACGACAGTAAGGGATTCAACACCACAAAATGTTTTGCTTTCAAAAAGAAGAGTAATTCTTAGTTAACATCTGCCTTACTGCATGTTTTTGCTCTTCCAAAAGTTACAATTAAAGACAATCAATTCCATTTTTTATGACTGTTTATTTAGTATCTGACTACATCTTCCTAAGGCCAATGAGTAAGTTATTAAAAGATTCTCCTTTCACAGCAACATGCTCTGTTTTTCTCAGCATGTTCAAAGCCATATGGAGGGAGATAAAGTATCAAAATTTTACGTGATGGTGGGATACGTCCAGAAAACCAAACATGGGGATGCTGCCACATACGAAACCTAACATATGTCCTTCATATCAAATGGCAAATTTCTCCTTTTCCACAGATGTCACTATTCAATCAGTGACATTGTGCCTTCTTCTACTAGTTCAATGGGTTTAAGTAATGACAGCATAGTGCTAGCAGTCCCATGGTCAGGGCAGATGAGAGCATATATCTCTCTGTAGTTTGTATAACAGCAGGAACATGGGTGTCACGGGGTACGAGGGCTTGAAAACCTGCAGAGCCTGGCTATTCAATCTGCAACAGGCCCTGTTACTTCAAAACCTCTTGTCAATGTCCTCAACAATCAGAACATGATTCATGCAATATAACTACAGACATCAGCGAGACATTTCAGTCATGAAAAGGCTTTGAATCATGAAGAGAGTTAAACACATGGTTGTTATGACACTGCTCATCTGTTTAGGCATGTTGGCATGGGTAACTTGCGGCACTGAGAGTAGGATTTCAACATCTGCATCTAAAATATTGTTAGATCTTAGTAAAGAAAAATATCTAGCAAATATTTATAATAATTTTACCATTTGTTTCAGTAGATGGCTAAACCTTGGTTAATTTATCGGGAACTTTCTGATGACAAGAGGTAAAACAAAACTTTGAAATTTTTGTGTTTCAGTGCTTTTGTTTGAACTTGTCTAACAATTTCCACATTTTGATATAACAATAAAACAATTCCTTTAATCACAATAACAGTTAATCATAAAAAGGAAGGAAAACACTTCTCAATAGAGATTAAATTGATATCATAAAGTGTATCAATCTCAAAAGACTGCTTTTATCCAAACAATAAACAGTTCTACCTTTGGAAATGTTTGACAACTGTAAATGATCATTATCAAAAAGAAAAGAAAAAAAAAATCAGGAAATGAAAGATTCAGTGAAATATTAGAAAAGAGATTGAGTCTTGATCAATTTACATGACATTTTCCCTTGCTTCATACTGTATAGAAGAAATTACAGCAATCAGAGACAAACTGTACCCCTACTCATATTGCATGTTTAGGTATATGGGCATTCAGCACCAAAACGCAGGGGGATTAAGTCTTCTTCAGTACATGTTTTTCTCAGATCTAGAAGATGGGAGAATTGGCCTGAAGGGGCATGGATGAAGTAATTGCTTTTACACCTAAATCATTATAATAAAAGAAAATTCTAGTGGTTTCCATGCCTAATCAGGAAGCTGGTAACCTGGCTCTTCCCTGCTATACAGATTAATAGAGTACCAGCAAAAAAAAATAAAAATAAAAAAATAAAAAAAATAAAAAAAAAATTAAAAGAACTAGAGTACATAGGTGATGATTTCCCATAGGGAGTAAAGAAACCTATCCTGACAAACCCCTATTTTTTAAATAACTAATGAATATAGAAGGTATTTATTTTTTAAGAAAGGACTCATAGTTGACAGAACAATAGTACCATTATGCAGGGATGATATTTTACACACTGTATTTGTATTTATGCACATTTTGTAAACGCAAAGGATTTTCTGCTTGTTTCTGTCACTGTGTGACAACCCCATGCTCTGTGAAATAATTTCTTTCTATAATCAACCCATTCTGCAAATGGACATAATGAAAAAGGGAGTGAACTGAATAATGCTGTAGTTTTATAACATCAGAATTAAAGGAGCAGATCTAAAAGGTCACATGGAAGATTAACTGAATCTGGAAACAGAACCCTTTCCTCCTAACTCTATGTTGCATTCTTGCTTCTTGATTCAAAATCCCATCTTATTTGAGGAAGAGAATATATG
Source organism: Platyrinchus mystaceus (assembly GCA_035041135.1). Classification (NCBI taxonomy): domain Eukaryota; kingdom Metazoa; phylum Chordata; class Aves; order Passeriformes; family Tyrannidae; genus Platyrinchus; species Platyrinchus mystaceus. The sequence goes on from JAWWLV010000001.1 coordinate 78,915,395, forward strand.
GTGTTGAGAAGTTGTCTCTTATTAATTAGTATCTTTGTGTTATGTGATTTGTAGCTATTCCAAGTGAGAAGTGAAAACTTAAAACTAGCCTTAGATATATGCATTAACTTCAGTAATTTCTGCATGTGTAGTTTCTGTTTATTGACTACCTTGATGTCAGTTTTCTTGTGACTACTGTGAAGCTGCAGAGAAAGAAAATTTATAGGCGGGCCACTTAATGGAAAAAAAAAATAGAAAGAAAAAAAAGTGTGGGTCTTTTTTTTCTTTTTAATTAGGAATCATTCAGGCAAGTAAAAATGCATGCGTTGTTCTTAAAAGCTTAAAACATTACCTACTGTCAGCCATGAAATGCCTCCCATGCCAGGCAGGGACGTGCTCCTTACCCTTACTATACAGCAGCCGCTAGATGGTGATCCTGCACCTCGAGCACATCTGGAACACCAGGCAGCGGCGGAGCGCCCACCCCGCAGAGCGCAGGCTGTGACAGCCTCCCGGTGCGCCAGCTAAAGGATTGATTTTCCTATTTGCCGGCAAAACTAAGCCGCCTTCTGGCAGGTGCTGCTGCCTAATTTCACTCTGTTGTGCTGCATACTGAAAGATAGTCTTCCTTAACATGGTTCTGTGAGTGATCTGTCCATAAAGCAATGACCTCTCGCTTAGCTACAGAAATGTTACCATGCCTGTTTCTATCCCAGCTCACTTTCACTCATAAATTCACAAGCTGAATGTTTCTGCACGTCATGGATTTTCCAAGTGACCAGTCAGCTTTTAATTTACGTCTTATCTTTCACTATCAAGGTATTTGTAAAACACTCCATGCAGTCAGGGTTTTCCAGCTGTCTTATACTATTGCTTTGGTGAAACTAGAAGGGAACAAAAATTGCCCAGAAATGCAAGGACAAAGTTGTTAACCCTTCTCGGAAGCAGCTGGCAGCCAGGACTGAAATCAATAAAAGGATCAAATTCAGAATGGCTTCATGGAGGCTTGCTTCTTCCTTGCATCTGAGTGAGTGATCTATTTTACTCTCCCAAACTGACTCCCACCAGCCAGTTTGCCAGCCAGCAGAAACAAGGAGGAAAAGAAGAAAGCCAAAACATGTCAATGTTCTGCTCTTCTGTTGAAACCTCAATCCCTGTGCCATCTTTCTGTGACTAAGCTGTGGAAAAGATTGATTCACAACAGCGGAAAAAATGCACTGCCATTCCGAACACAATCTTTTAACCCTTGTTAAGTGTAGTGACTTCAACATACAGTAGCAATGTCTTACTGAACCTTCATTTTGAAAATCTGTTTCCTTTAAGATTAAGAATACAACTTTTCTCAGTCTTTTACATATGAGAAAAGACTATAAACAGAGACTGTACACATAAAAGCACCTAAAAGGAGATAAAGAACATTGCAAATACAAGTGCTAGGATCCATGCAATCTGACCTCCAGACTTAGTAACAGTTAGGAAGTCAGTCAACTTCCAGAAAAAAACTTATGGACTTGGCTGCACTGTTTGGAAGTATTTTAGAAACATGTTTAATATTCAGAAGAGTCAGCTTACTGATATGAATGTAGCAATGTTGGCATACGTAGTGACTACACAGGGTAACCAAGAGCATGGCAGTCCATGTTTAATTATACCATTAATGTCTTATGTGTGATAGTGCTTGAGCTCCCTGATGTAATATTTTATGCTTTGAAAAGAGAAATCTGCTTTACATTTGTGAACAAGTCCAAGGGGTAAACAGAGAAGAACATTCTTCAAAGTGACTTTATGTGCACTTGTTTATGGATATTTAGCCAGACTAGCATTTATATCTGCTTTTCTTTAATACTTTTTTGATTAAGGTGCTCCTTAGCTACATGTTCACAAACAACTTAGCAAATAGGTATCCAAAATGTCAGCAGAGCTCATAAGCTGGCTTTATGTGATGAAATACTGTCTGCCTTTTTCTTTTGGCAATTACACAGCTAGTAGGGCTAATATACTGTCTCTCTTATAATCACTTTTGTGTGTGTGGCAACTTTACAAAATTTACTGGCAGTTGATAAGAATAAAGGAAATGCTGAACTGTGAATTGTTCACACCTCACACACAGCTATGTGGAAGTTCTCCATCACAGTCAACACTCCTACCTCTGCTTTGCCCTAGAGAGTATTTTTAAGGATACAACTTTTCTCAGATCTCTGGGCTCTCATCCTCAACAGAATGGGCAGAGCTTCAAGCTGAAGTGTGGAAGCAGGACAATACCATAGCTGTGCTTGTCCCTATCAAACTGTAATAATACTCCTTTTCCAGATCTAGAAACCAAGAATACAGAAATCCCTAGACCCTAGTTTAAAGAGTGACAAATGCTGTGAAGATGGGCCTTCTACCACCTCAGCCTTTCCAAAGAAATGCCTCTGATTTAAAGTACAGTCATAGTAGAGTAAATGAATGTTAATGTTATGACAAATACATGCACCATAAAAGATGTTCAATGGAAGAAACTCTATAATAATAATAGCTTATTCCTTTGAAAATGAACTATCTTTTTATAGGAGTGTTACTTCTTTTAAAATACATTATGTATGTAGTTGCCTTTAAAACTATGCAGTAAAAGTGATAGTCCAGAAATCAAAATTTAGAAATTCCCAAAAATGGTTACATCTAAAATTTAATAAACATTTTAAGGGTTATCATATTAAAAAGACAAATTAAAGACAATTTCTTAGTACCAATACTATGTATTTGGATTGTCATTCAGCCGTATATTAAATGCTGGGAATGACTATTAAAAACAAGGTAGTGATGGATTCCTTTGTTAGAGAGTAAAAAAAGTATGCAAATCTTCCTTGACACAAGGCATGTAAATTCAGCACTGACTTTCATACACTGTTAATCAAAACTTCACTTGTTGCATGAGCTTTCCCAAGTCACAGAGCAATCTAATTCATTTTAAATACAGTCATGAAACAGCAAAGCTAGCATACATCATAGTATCAACTAATTTGCTTAATTGATAAAAAATATATATCTGCTTTGTAGGATTTGCTTTGAAAGAATTATGAAACAATGAAACCACAGAACATATTCACATAGTTACATTTCCATATCTAAGTGACCATTATGATATTTGACCTGGTTTTGGCTGGGATGGAGTTACTTTTCTTTCTAGTAACTGATCCAGTGCTGTGGTTTGGATGTAGGATGAGAATAATAACACACTGAAAACACACTGATGTTTCAGTTGCTGCTGTGCAATGCTTACCCTAGATCAAGATCTTTTCTGATCTCACTACGCCCCATCAGTGCACAAGGGTGCACAAGGAGTTGGGAAGGGACATAGCCAGGACAGCTGATCCCAACAGACCATGGGGATCCCAACACACCATACGATGTGGCATTATTCTCAACATATAAATTAGGGGAAAAAGCTGGTTGGGGGCTGCTGCTTGGGAACTGGATGGACATCAGTCAGCTGGTCATTTTTCTCTTTTCTCAACCCAGGAATTTTTTAACTTTTACCCTTCCAATTCTCTCCCCCATCCCACAAGGGACAGGAAATGAGGGAGCGGCACCCTGGTGCTTAGTTGCCTGTTGGGGTTCAAATATGACAATAATTTAGCCAAAAGTAGAGTTAAATAAGTAGAACAACTCTAAGCCTTACCATGAGAGACCATTTCATGAAGTCTTGAGTTTGGTCAGCGAGCAGCAACTGTCTCAAAAGCACGAAACTGTGTGGAGGCAATAAAAATGCACTACAGGAAAAGAAGTAGAAGCTAAACAGATGAAAACCTGGGAAACCTGGAGATGCAGAAAGAACCTAAAACTGTATGCATATTTGAGAAATATGGATTACAAGAAATTGCCTGACACGAATAGAGCATTTCCAGAGTGGTATTTCTCTGAAAAATCAGAGAAGTTCAAGACAAAAAACTTTAAGGAAAAAACCAGACTAGGATAGTCCATAAAGAAAAGAATATGATGTCCAGAAATGGCTAAAAAAGATCTTGCAAGTACCTACAACAGTGAATTTTATTGGATCTGCAGAACAACGTATTTCCTCATTTCCAGGTTGCAGTGCATTCTCTTTATCCTGAAGTTTCAAACAGTCCAATCAATCATCAATTAAGAAAACCCTATGACACAAATATGTAACAAAATGAATAATCTCCGCACCCTCAGCATAGATTTAAGAGAAGAAGGGGACCAAAGAGAGCTTGAAATTCACTCTACAAAACCCAAGCTGGTGACTGTGTGTGTGAAATGATTGGCCAGTCTGACATAAGTAACAGCAGGCTAGGTACTCTGGTAGACAGGAAGGTATTGAAGAAGGAAATTTCACAGTATATAATTTCAACATCTTATGAAGGCTATGCTTATTTATTCTTTTTACCATAGGGTAGGAGAAACAACTGTTTAAGTGAACCTAGACAATTAAAGTTATTGTTTGGACCTAAAGCTCTTTCAGTTTCATTTGGTTCCCCTGCATTGTAGGCACTTTTCTGAGGTTGTACTCTCTCTCTTAAAATGAAGAGATCAGCCCCTTTCTCTTGAATGGATAAAATTTTCAAAAGCAGTTGCATGAGATTTTACCACAATCAGTTGTAAAAATGCTGTCATCTTAAATAAGATTCTTTTAAAAATCCCTCCCCAAAGAATCGTAATTTGATTTGCTCCACTATAGTGCATATCTGAACAAGATTTTATTCTTTTATGTATAAAAGTTTCACCAAAGGACAACAGTAAAAAATCCCACCTAACAAGACCTGCTGAGTATTCAGTGAACAGAAATAAGATAGTAACAGCACTCAGATCAATGTATTTCTGTCAGAAAAAGACTAGACAGTAAAGCTGGTGAAGGAGACATTATAAAAACAGATATATGTTAGAAAACTCATTAGCCTCCACACATCAGAATAGCAAGTGTAAATATACAGTGTCAAATACATCTTAAGAGACTAGTCAAACTGAAGAGACAATATCTTCTCTTCCTAAATTGGAGAAAGGAGCTCTATGATTGACTGTTACAAGAAAACCCAAATGACACTCACTCAGTGACTTGTTTAGCTATTAATGAAATAAGGACTCCCTGGTGCCTTTTACATGCCACTAGAAGTAAAATAATTTACCTACTTTGTTGATGTGAGGGAGAGGTTTGCCCACTAGCCTCATACATGCAGTTAGATGGAGTACAGAGACACAGAGAAGTGGTTTAGTGTGCTGAACCCCACAGTATCTTTGTTAGATTAGCACATTGTTAATTCTGTTTCAGAGAAGGCTGCATTAAGTTAGAGACTCTGAGACTCTCCTCAAACAGCAACACAACCAATGTCTAAGATGTGACTACCTTAAAGATTTCTGATTTCAAAAGAGCTGGTTGTAAAAAGAGAAAGAACCTTGTATTTTTTAAATAAAAATCATACATGGATGTCAGCAAAAATATACAACCTTTTTGCTTTACTTCAGAAAACAAAATATTGAATTGAAAAGAAAACCTATTCTTGTAACATTTGACTCCTTTTATTCTTAACTGTCTAAAGGAAAATGTTTGCATGACCAGAGATCTACTGGTTATCAAAAGAATTCTTGGAAGACTAGCCCTAATAGACTAAGCAGCTGGCAGGTTTATTAGGAGATGAAAATCAAAACCTTTGGCAAGAAAAGCTGTATAAACTGCCAGGTATTTCTTGGGAGAGAGAACATCCAGAGTTTTAATACACTCTGATTAAACATTGTTTTCAATATTACCTCCTTCTTCAAAAATCCTTTCTGATCTTTATGCACTACTGAAGATAGTTCCACACACCCATAACAGAAATTTCCTGGATTTCTCTCTGTCAAATCAACGATTATTTTTTCCCTCTGATAGGCCTTTTTCTTTTTTTCTCAGCATTAAGTTTACCTGCAAAGATGTTTATTCTTTGTGTAGGTGTGTGACAACTCTGTGCTTTGACTCAAATCTCCATTAATTCCTTATAGACCTGTGATATTTAACATATTTTTTCTTCAAAGCTTTTTGCTAAAGTAGAAAATGTGGCATTTTGTACTGAGATCCATGAACATGTGGCTTGAAAAAAAAGTTTTGGCATTGCTTGGTGAAGCAGTTTCACAAGAAATACAGATCAGATCTAGTCCTAGCAATTTTTTATCAAAGGATGAGCTAAACAGACCTCATTTTCCATATGAAAATAATTTTCAGTGGGTGAAATGAAATCAGAACTTTTAGATCTGAAGGTGTAAAAAAAGTGCTATCTATAAATTCAGGGTTGTTTTCTGCGTGCCATTTACTTCACAGTGACTACCTCTCTGTCTACTCTTCAATTTTAAAACAACCCAACTTTGGAAGTCTATCCACTCCTGAAAGGCACCCCTAAAAGCATACACAAGGACAGTTACTGCCGGACATTACAAACACGTTGCAATCCTCAGTAACATGTCTACAAGTCCTACCACGGCTTGAATAGAAATTTTGTGTTGCTACATCATGTCCCCATATTTTTCAGAACAAGAAACAAATCCCGATCCTTACTTAGAACCTCTGCTAGCACATTTCTGTAATATTTTAGGGGAGAAAATTATGATCACAACTTTTAAATCACACTGCCCAAAGTTAGCCATGTGAAGCTGTTGTTCAGATAGCTGGATGTAGTTGGATTCTTTGAGATGTTGAAGGAAACAAGATCAAAGTTTTCAACCCTGGCCTAAATGCTAGTGCTTGAAGCCAAAGAGGAATTTATCATTCCTTTAGTAGAAATGGAACTAGATTTATGGTTCTGAGATTCTACCACATAAGTCCCCACAAAACATAAAAGATGTTGGGAAAAAAGTGTATTTTATCAATGTGGTGTTTTCAAAACACTTATTAAATTGCCTGCCACATTAAAAATAAAGCTAGAGATTGATACTACCATATGTAGTCACAAGAAGAAAGCACAACTGCTTCCACAATATCTGAGAGATGGTTTTCCTAAATGAATACAAATGCAACCGAGAACCTCAAAGAAATATCTGCTTCCAAAACTGATCATCAGACAGATCTGTGGTGCTCTGGGATTAGAACTCTTTCCAGTGACTTTCCTAAGAAACTTGTAAAGGTATCAACTAAATGCTTTTAGTAGGATTTATGTGCTCAGATCAGAACTAACTGAAATAGAGGAGAAACAACCACTAGCATGCAACAGCAAGTACTGGAATAACTGAAAAGACTGTAGAATTTGTCTCTTTGGAGCTCTTTAAGAATACATCAGCTAAGCATCTATAAGGAATGACATAGGCACAGGTGACTCAATTTTGGGGTGGCAATGAGCTTCATCTTCAAATAGATATTTTTTTGAGGTTTGTACTAATTTTCTCCAATTTTACAGCATTAAAGAATTCCATAAGGCTCATGCAGCATCTTATCTTTACTAGTTATTAAAAATATATATTAACATGGATAAAATAATGTGTTTAGGCTGCACATAGACACTACCTCTTCCAAATGCTGCACATAGACACTACAAAGAAATGGAGTTTAAAGAGCAAAACACACCTTGCATTAGGGTTTTGCAGAGTCAAGTTCCACTGCTTCTGAACCAGCAAAATCATATTCTTCAGCAAAAACCCTTTTTATTTTTCTTTGATAAAGGAAGCATTCATGATTCATAGGTTGTGGATCTAACTTCTACAGGAGATGTCAGGTAACATTATGAATAAATAAAATGTCACTCAAGACATGATTAGATGATAAATTAACTCTGTCTGTAAGACTACTATGTCAAAAGCACCACAGCCACCTGACAAGAAGTACTGATTTACTATAAGCCCCTTAAAAGTACCCTTTTCCTAGGGCTTCACTTTGTACTGAAAGGTTACACACTGCAACTGTCTACCTGCACCCCAAGTTGTGCAACAGCAGATACTATCTACTCTTCTACTTCCAGTTGGCCCAAAGGCATTAAGTTGGTATAATTGCAGCATTTTGTGCCTCCCTCAGGGATGCTGACTGTAACACATTTATGTACCCTGACTCATCCTGAGCAATCGCTACTGTGGGTCTCATCATATGTCAAACCACAGCCTCTGCAACACAGCGCTCCTGCAGCACTTAGAAGTGAAATATTGTAGCTTCTGTTCCCTGGCATTATCCTCCAATAATGTACCAAGTGTAGCTCCCTCCAAGCCATGCACAACTCCAGTACTATTCCAAATAGGTTCACATCTTACATCTTCCACAGGCTCACCTTGCCTCATGCCATATTCAGTATCTTCGATACTGGATTATAAAACCACATCCCTGGTGAGATGTGACAGCAGCAAGGATGTGACACAATGCTCATGGGAACTCTGGACTGAGAATCTCAAATTTTTTAGTTATATTTTAGGGCCACTCATGAAGTCCAGTGAAGATCAAAACCAACTACTGTACATATGGATACACACCCACGCAGCCTTTGAAGGGACCAGGCTTGAGCAGTGTAAACACTTGTCGGCCTACATCACATTGTGCATAGACCAAAGGCCAATGTCAAGTAGATGATTTTATTAGTGCAAATCCTGCCCCTGACATAGTTCCATAGTTCACATTTCCACAGTATATGGCTCAGCAGCACTAGGCTTCCAGAAGATACATAGCCAAATACCTAAGTGCGAATACAATCAATGGCAGTAGAAAGTTCCCAAGTTTAGGCTGCCAAAAAATAGAAAACACAGAGGGTAAATATCACTAAGAACTTGTCTCTGACTACAAAGAAAGACAAAGGGTAACACTGGCATTAGAAAAGTAGATATGAATATGAGGTAGGCTGATTTTAGGCATTTTCTAATTATCAGAAAAATGAAGTCCTGAAAGAGTTTTTAATCTTGTTTTTCCTCTCCCTTCTAAGTTGGGACTTACTTCATAGTTTTGTGAACGATGAATATGACACAGTTCACTGTGGTCACAAAAAGAAGTGAACAAGAGCATCACCGAGGTTCTTTCTAGCTGAAAAACAAGGTTTCATCTGTAAATGTGATGATATAGGCCATAAGCAAACTCCTTCTAAGTTCAATAGAGTCCAATTGTTTCAAATAACATAGACTGAATCCACAAGGAGCAAAGAGTACAAAAATAAAATTCATTTTCATTGGCTTCCTGACAGGGAAGATTTCTAAGAATTCTTCTAATGAAGTTATGCAGGAAGGATTAACACTGTGGTCTGTTCAGGAAGAATGCAGCAATGTGGCTCATGCACCACAGCTGGGGAATTAATTCTTTGATACAGAGACTGGTTTTGTTCCAAAATATCTGTTTACTCTGAACTGCATTGAAATTCTCCAGTGAAAACTCTTTCCTGGCTTTCACCTTCCCCCTTGTGCCTGAGGACACTGTGGATGGAAATGCAATTGTGCATCTGTTTATGGCAACTGAATTGCATATAAAACTAACTTTGGTCAAAAACGTTCACTACAACAGCCATAACCACTTGAGCACTCTAAAAACTGCTGTGAGCACAGCTGGTCAAATCTATTTACAATTCTAAAATTTAACTAAAATGAAGGACTGATTGAGGATGCATTCAGAAGGGGGGAAAAAAAGTAAAAAGAAAAAGAAGTCATAGCTCTTGGAGACATCAAGAGTCCACATATCCATGAAAGCATGTGTGTTATGGATTTCATAGAATTTCTACGGAATGAAGGAAATCAGAAAGCAACTGGAGAAAGACATGCTGTTGGAGACTAGGTTGTCTGGTATAACATATCTGACAAATCCGGCAAAGTATTTGAGAAGAGATTAAAAAACAGGCAGGTGTGAAATAACTAACACAGTCAATTTCAATTAGGTTTAAGACACTTGTGAAACTATTGTAGAAAGCAGGTAAGCCACAGTTTGAGTAAGTGCACAGTAGAAGCAGCATTCTTCACTGGTTAAAATGACCAGGTGAAAGGCTGAAAAGACCAGTGTGACTGTGAAATAACCATACAGATGTCTATTAAATTAATCCTACAAGCATCCCATAGCAACTCTTCAAAAACAGTACTCTCCCTTGATACTCCAAACTCTCGTCAGGATTTCTTAGTGCCCCAATGACTGCAGGCAATACCCTTAGCTATTTCCAGAGCGTGGACACCTTGCTATGTGAATGTCAGTGAAATAAATATTCATGGCTATGATATAATAATGGTAGAATGCTGAATTTTAGATGGTTTTTGAAGTATTCAATTTCCATTCATTGCTACTACCCCTCCGTGAATCACCATTATTGATCCATAGTTCTGTATCAGATAATGAGGACAAAAAGAAAACATCCAAGTAATGACAGAATTATGATTCTACGTGAAAAAAAATGAAAATAGGAAAAAGAAAACACATTTCGAGGTTTTTTTTAGAGAAGAGGATTAAGCCATAATAATACAACTGAAGCTCTTTGTTTGAGAGATGGTGATAGGCATTTAATTAATTGTCACCTCAGAATTCTAAGTAAAATGCCTAAAAACATCAGATGTAAAACAAATGTAAGAAAAATGTTCACGTGTACAATATAGCAGTGGCTAAAGCAGAAGGATATGTAAGCAGTACCCATACCAGTATTAAAACCACGCAAAGCCTGCCACAGGCAGGTAATTAGAAGAAAGTAGCACTACAGTTTATCAGAGGAGACATACAGAAGTCCTGTTGTGACTAATCTATCTTATTGGAATTTGTCAGCCCCCAGGTAACTTCTGTCAAGATGAATCAGCTATATGTAGAGTCAGCTCCTCAAGAAATAGAACACATTTCTGAAGATTTTATCTTGTAGATGTTACCCCAGAGCATCTATGCTCTATGAACAGTTTGATGTCCATGTCCCATTGGTGACTGACAAGATCTTTGGACAGTAGATTTGCTAACTGTTTTCACTTCTTCTGAATTTTATGCAAGAAGTGATTTAATTATTTCAGTATTGTTGATTTAAAAAGTGTACATCTTAGCTGAAAATAGGGGCTCCAAGTCACCCAATCTCATTGTAGCTGTACAAATTAAGTGCCAAAATTTGGAGCTAGGTTACTGCATTCTTCTTCACAGTGGAAAGGAAAAGGTGACAGCTTTGTGTGGTTAACTCCTCTTCTTAACTTGAGGGTTGATATAATGATGAAATGAGGCAAAGTAATGATCATTATGGTACTCCCTATTGCAAGGTGACAGTAGCACAGATTTGTTGGAAAAGTAAAGGATAACCTTCTAAAAGAGCTTTTGAATGAGAGTAGAAAATTTTGACTGTAGTATGGGAGAAGATGTATGTTGACACTTCCCAAGATGACCACTCACACCTTCCCTGGAGATGGAATAGCATGTCTTCAAAAAGTCTTAAAATCTGCACAGTATTAGGAAGAACCTCCAAGGCAGCTTGAACAATTAAAGACTCTGTCCACTGAAAATATCCGTGGATATTTTAGGAAAGATAGCAATTATTTGCATATTGAAACAATTCATAGAACAAAAATGCCCCTGTGGCAAAGAAATCAAGATGTATTTCCCAACGCAGTCCTAAGTATAGAAAAATGGTAACTATTCGTTAGATGTTTTAAAGATTTATTCAAAAGATTTATTAAGATCACCTGCTAGATACTGCAAGATCTAGCTCCCAGTTTGTGCATAACCAAAATTTATGATCAGAGTTAAGTATACGTAAGGTATTTAATGTTCTTAGGTAAGACCGTTCTTTCAAGTCATTCCTATTCTTTCTCAGTTGCTGTGAGAAAGGCAGCAACTAGAAGTGAATGGTCTTATATTTTTTGAAGAAGTACTTTAATAGTTCACATGGGACTCAAAATATTTTTTTAGCTTTTAACCTAGATCTTTTCAAATACCACTCAATGCATACTAGATACTGTGTAAGAATTTCTTCATGTGGCAATTTCATGACAGTGGACAATCGAGTAGAATACAGTAACTACACAAAGTCCCTGAGAACAACAGGGAAAAGACACTTAGGAAAAAAACCATTCAATATTTAAATATTTGAGTAACACAGTGCACAATTTAATGAAGAAGGAGCGTGGCATTATACATTTGCTGCAGGGTACTGCAAGGATAGCAGCATGTATGAAGCCAGTTACCACAGATGAGCTGATGTGCTGGAGAGTCACACCTAAGCTGCTGCTCTGTGAGTGCTCCCCCCTCTAGAGTCACCATCTGTGAACTAGATTTTCTGGAATAGCATTATTCCCCCTTATTCCCCAGCAGAAGTCGGAAAGCCAAGCTGCAAGCTGGCCCTGTGTTATCAAATCAAAGATCTTAAATCAAAGATAATTTGGTAAGCTGCTCTAATTACAGTAACAGAGGGCATGTTGCACGAGTATTGCACGTTGTATTTCTAGTGGGTGGTTTAGCTCGTTTCCACCAACTTTATGAAAGGATAAAATAATCAGATCTCAGGAGACAAGGTAAAAACCACGTGTCCCATGCATTACACAAGTGTTGAAGGTCAAAGCCTGTAAACCGGTCACATCCTGAAGCTCTTGTCTGAAAGTGAAAATCTTCCACTGTGAAAACAATTACCTCTATTACCCAGTAACTGCAATTTTCATTATGTAGAGCTATATTGTCTTAATAGCACTGACTGATAATTAAACCGAAAGGATCTAATTTTCTTGGTATGGAATGACAGGTTTCTAATTCTGTAACTTCATTCTCTGTCTATTGGCTAAGAGTTTCCTGCTCCTTAGCATGGCTGAAATTAGTCACACCTTTGTTTCTGGACTGTTCAGACACCTGTCACACCTTTAACTCCTCTTTCAATTTTTTTATATTGTTCTCCATTCCTTGTCAGACTGTGAGTTATTGAGTAGCTATCCACACAAACAGCTATTGTTTTTGACATAAGCCTTTCTTCAACTCTCATGAAGAGTGAAAACT